>CM064875.1:65934563-67134563 GCA_032719365.1 Prinsepia uniflora
AAATATTTCCATTAGTCTCCCTGTCTATTTTCCAAAACATATCCATTAAAAAAAGTCATGTGAAAACACACTTGAATCGACACTTTCGTTCATTTTTTTAAAAAAATCGTTTGACAAATAAACTAAGTTAACTAACAGAAATATTATGATAAGGTTTAAGGACGGAAAATACTATATTAAAGTATAGAGACAGTTACTAAAATTATAATAAAATTTAGAGATGATTTTTAATATTTTACCTAGCTAAGATTTAACACTTTATGATAAAGAGAAATATCTGTAAACTGTAGTATTAATTAATTATAAGGAAATACTTATTAAAAAAATATATATTTCACTGAAAGTCGCTTTGAATTTCCCGGCTTGAGACTCTGAACTTATAGCAGATCAAGGCTTTGAAAGCTACTCTTCTATCAAAGCGGGAGCGTCTAGCCCCACAAATGTGTACGTAGGTGGATGAGTATAAGGAGATCACCACTCGATCTTATAGGATTTTTGGGAAATTCACAAATGTCCTATTGAGAAGAGAGGAAGAAGAAAGAAGAAGAGGGTGTGTGGTCTCAGTTAATGCATTTAAATTTTTTCCTTACGAAATATTTCACTGGGGATTTGCTAATATAGATATTTGTTAGTGGTCAAGTACTCTCAGACTTTGCCAGACGAACATTTTTCATCGAGCTTTCTAGCTCCTTTAGCCTGTTGAAGGAAATGTTTCGTAGGTCAAATTCCCCAATTTTACATGCCAACAACGTTTTCGTAGCTCCAAAACCTTGCCCGACGAAACACCATTGCCTTACAGAATAAATCGTCAGGCAGGGTATCAAAATTATGAACCAAAACAAACTGTCTCGCACCAAATTAAGTTTAACCTCACGAATGAACTTAATTTGGCCTATGAAGTTGTTGGTAGGGCAAGGTTGGACCTGTTTCTGCCATTTTAGCAATTTTTTTCGTCGGGTAAAACTTCGTCGAACAAAATGTAATTTCTTGTAGTGATTACTACTATATTACTTTAAAGTGTTCATATGGAAATAGAGGGAATTGTGCTCCTTCGTTGGGAAATCGCCTTTATAACCCATTTTTTTTTTTCTTGCGTACATAATGGAACTTTTTATTTTTTAAATTATTTTTCTAAGACAAATCAACAAAAATTGGAGTACACTTAATAAAAATGAATAGCACGTAGAATAAATATACGTGTAGCTAGCTGCAAACAATATATAATGCATGCATGTGCGCGGTCACTGTTGGAAGTTCGAAGAAGAGATCAATGCCAGCAGATCGATGAAGACAACATAATAATGACAACATCGACCGTCGATTTCCACTGTTTTCTTTGAGTATTAAAATTTATAATTAATGATCGTATAATGATAATTACCAATACTTAATGATCGTATAATGATCATTACCAATACTTAATGATCGTATAATGATCATTACCAATACTTAATGATCGTATAATGATCAGTACCTCAAATCAGATTATTATAAAAGTATGGTACGTGTGTCAGTTAAACTTTATACGTGTTAAAAGACGCTAAGACCATATAGAAATTGAGGTTCCACGTCAAAATCAATTGGCAACGAAGGAAGTTTTCCAAGCCTATTTAAAGCACAAATTGAATTTATATTTTGCTGATATAAGACATTGTCTCACACGCCAACAAATATATGAGTTTTATCCATTTTAAATAAGAATCGTTTTTATTTGATTAAATTTTTCTTATAATTAATTATGAGAAAAAAGAATAAATGTTCGATTCACTGTCATCTTTATTGGGATTGGTTCCAGTAACCCGTAATCAATTTGAAGATAGGTAATTAGGTAATAAGGGGTGAAAATAACTATGAAATTACTTTAGTACATTAATTTGTTTTTTTACTGTACATGGGTATACATGGTAAGTAGTGTATTTCTCGTATAGAAAGTCAAGAGATCGAGGACAAATTGTCGTATGCTGAGGCGCGATGCTTGAATTTTATCAGAGTTTAGTTTAGACGCAGAAGAAGAAAAATAAAGCAAAGAGGATCGAGTGACAAATATGAGTTAAAAATACCTAACCAAAGTAGTATTAGCCACTCAGTTTATGACTAAATAAGAAAGTCTTCTCCCACTCAACCCCCACAATCACCACCTCACATACATATTATTTGACACTTCCTCCAAAAGGCATACGAAAACCATACTAGTTTTAGAAACCCGTATTTATTTTGTTGTGGGCTGTCAAGAACCCTAGCTACGTACTCTTCTGTTTCATTCACAACCTAGATTAACTGTACGTTCTGTAAACGTATGTACTACTACTGATCATTAACAGTAATTATCAGTTATCATGCACTTACGCACGCATACAGAGAGCTTCGACAAACAGACTTTGCATCGACACACCACTATGAATGAAAATATCAGCAATATCTACGAAATTTTCGTCCATATATATCTTTATTTTGGTGTTTCGAGTCTTTCGACATTGAAATATGGAGGAAGAAATATTGCGGATAGGGAGGAAGAAATATCCGCAATATTTCTATGAATATATTCGTATTTAAGGGTCTTGAAATAATACCAGGGAAGAAAAATTTCCCTTTAATTTCTATGATATGTATTAGTATTATATAAATATTATTGTTTAATTAAGTTTTTCTAAAATTTCATTTAAAATTTTCACGTTTTGAACAAAATTTCCAAAATTTTTGTTGTTGAACGTGAACGATATCGATATTAAAAATAGAATTACGTACTGAATGAATATGAGCTATATATGGTTAATATTCGGGGAATAAAATAAGCATTTTCTACAGGATCCCGAAACTACCAACCATACCGACCTAATTCATGATGAGCCCACTAACTTCTTGACAAGATGTTCATATTTTTGTAAGTGTAACTATCAATATTTCCGTGAAAAATAATATTTCCATCCTTATACACTATACACATAAGTATATATCGTTAACCATAAATCACTATACACATCAGTATATATCGTTAACCATAAATCAAACTATTCCCGTTTGATATAAGAAAATATATAAACGCAACAGTTATCAGTTGTCATGCACACATACACTGGAGAGCTTCGATCGATGGACGGAATTTGCACCGTCCTAATTAATTAACAATATTAATTGTCTACATATAACGTGTGTGTACAGGTATATAGCTAGGGATTGATGCATTTCTTTTCTTCTTCTTTTTCTTAGTCAGATAAAGTATGGACAGAATCAAGTGCTCAAAGAAAAGAGGATGAGAGAGTAATTAGTGGCCATGGAAGTTGCTCGATCGAGCTCCACTATGACCCTTTCATTTAATTAGGGCATCACATGTGATCACAGCTAACCATACAAATTTAAGGTCACTAGATTTGCCACACCATGATAAATATTTTTTTTTTTTAAAAGTCTCAGCAACAAATTAATTATTATTTAATTAATTTGTTTTGGACAACACTTGCATCGATTCCACCATAATTACCTCCTCATACCATTTTTTCAATTTATTAAATTGTGTTTATACATATATCATAATCAGAATTGTTCATTCACTAAATCATTATGCCAACATTATTTCCGTAAAAAATCAACAAAATTGGTGGTTGTTTAGTCATTCATATATATCAACTAAATGGACTATTCGCCATGAAACTATTAATTTTTATCAAAACCGTTGATTTATTTGATATATATGAATGACTGAATGATTTCAAATCTTGTTAATTTTTTACGGAGTTGATCTTGATATGATGATTTAGAAAATGAACGGTTCCAGTTATTATATATGTACAAAAACAATTCGATAAAACAAAATGGTAGCACAAGGAAGTCCCACCAAGTGAGATGCAAGTATTTTCCATTTGTTTTTGTGTGGCTTCTGGGAAATGGGAGATTATTAATAGCAGCTGTGTGATTCATATCAGCCATAAAAAGGAACAACAAAGACAAACTCACATTTGGGTTTCCTCGTGCTCTGTCGTTTTGCAAAATCTTAGCACTATTTATCATGATTAATATCCATTAGGGTTAGGTTTTCAGATAAAGATTGGGGATCATGATCGATGATGGGATTTCAAAGATTTCCTTTGGCTTCTCGTTGATTAGGTTTGCTTTGGCAGCAAGTTATTTATGTTAACTCGGTGTTATGACTTGTGACCCCTCAATTAAGTGTTAACATGGTTGTGAGTAATATCGCTTTCCTTGCCTAATTTCGTGTCATTAAGCAGATAATCAAGATAAGGGTTTGCTTCTAGAGAGACTCGTCCATGTGTTACAGAAATTATCATAAGGTTTTAATAAATCTTTATCGGTATTACATAAAATGTTAACTCTTGTACGTAGCTAAAGTGACTGAAAGTATGTTGCAGATCGTGTATTGTTAATTTCTTGTTCTTCCTAAGCTATTCAGATTCAATAAAAATACTTATATATTATTCACATCTTTATTCGTTTGTTACTATAAATTGTTTTGTCTAAGGTCATGATGAGTACTTCAATGACATGAGGTTTAACAATAAATTAACCCCACTTAAAGCTATAATTTATGTATAAGTTCATGTCTCAAGTGATAGGGTAACAATATTTGACATGACTCGATACACAACTCAAAACTCATACAAAATTTATTCGAATTAATCTGCACGATTAAAATTTCGGGTCAGCCCATTATGACACGTTTAATTAAAGCGTAGATTTCGAGTCAACATGTTAACTCACATAACGACCTACTAACCCATTTAATAAACGGGTAAATTTTGGGTATAAAGACCTATATATTAATCTTTTTAATCAACATGTCAATTACTAACTCATATATCTACCGCTTACCTAGCTATAAACCTATTAAATCTTATAGTTTAAATAAGTTAAACATATTAAATAGGTTAAACGGATTAAATGGGTCATATAGATTAATTGAGTTTTGAGTACGATCTATTTATTAAATGGATTACAAGAGTTACTTTGACACGATACGAAACTGATACGATACAACTTATTGACAGCCATAATTCTCTCCTATCTAATTAAAGTACAACTTTTTTTGTAGGTTGACGAGTACTATAGAGTGGATCTCCCCATAGCCGCTTATGTTATAATTTAGTGATATTACTTTTTATATAATACGCGAGAAGTTTTAAATTCAATTTGTAAACTTCATTTTCCAAATTACTTTGATTAAAAACGAATGATTCTTTCATATATAGTTATTTACAAGAGGTAAAATGACCTTTGCTAATTCTTTTTCGCTTTTATCTTTTTCGTTCTACGTTCTATATTATTGAAAAATTAGAGAACATTATTAAAGTAGTTAGCTGCAAATAACTTTCGTGGTATTTGTCTATTTGGTGTCAAATTTTAGCTATTTCTTACGAGTAATGATTTAGTATGCACCCATCTCTTGAATTCGTCATCCAACAGTTAAGAAATTAGTTTTTAAAATTTACATTACTGAAAGTAAGTGCAAGGCATAAACTTTCTAGGAAAGGCAAGAAAGTTTAATATTTATAGAAAAGCACTACAGACATAAACTTTCTAAATAATTTAGATGAAGTTGATGGCAGATGTAGAGGAAATTGAATTGATCTTTCTTCTAAAATTAATTGGTAATTGGTAATCAGAGTCGGTTCTAAGGGTAGCTGGATAAGGCGGCTGCATTGACCCCTCACTTCAGAGGGGTCTCCAATTTTTTTTTATACGTAGTTATTTTGTAAATTTTATATATTATTATGTTTGTGGAACCCAAAATCACCGGAAGAATGTGGAGCTACCACGTGGCCCATAATTCCCAAAATGACCAAATTGCCCCTGACAATAATACTTAAAGTCCAAGCACTGAACATGGCTCAAGCCCACAATGCTTATATAGCCCAAATATTGGGCCCAAACCGGGATGATACGTGGAAACCTCTCACCCTCGATCTGTGTAACACGTGTTATCGCACAAATCAAGGAGCATTTGTCCCACATCGGAACTATGGAAATTGAGCATCTCACTCACCCCCTATATAAAGGGAACACATTTCTCAATAAAGGTAATTCTGTTCATCGCTACTTAAGCTCTTAAGATTTCTCTTTCGAAGCTGACTTAAGCATTGGAGCGTTCTTGGTCGAACACCCCCCGGGTCTCGATCATTGAACGAACGATAGCTTACTGTTTTGCTTGTTTGCAGGGATCCTTGAGTCTTTTGAGTTTAAAGGACGAATTCAGCTTCAACAATTGGTGCTTTCATTGAGAGCTTGAAGATATTCAAGAAGAAGCTCTCACGATTATTCATCGTTCATCCTACTTCGATCATCGTTCTTAACGTTGATTCGAAGATCTTGAACGTGCTCATCGTTCGACAAATTTCCATTCAAGATTCGTTGATCAAGCATGGCTAGGGTTCGACGATCTGTTCGTTCAGCTGGAAAAGGTGTTTCTGCCTCAACTGCTCTGACGAGGAATGAGGCTCGCATAGAGACACCGGAGGAGCGTCCAATTCGACCCAGGTGGGTGTCCATAGAAGCACCCATGGAGACGCTAGGAGGGAGGTCAACCTTCACCTTCGGTGCATTCTCCTCACCAGCTAACCAAGTGCCCGCGCTAGGGGAAAGAACATCAGCTTTGCAACAGGCAGGCGGGCAGTTGATGGGAAGTGCATCCCGACGTGATCAGCCCACAACAAATATGGACCTAAGGGACTTTCTGTCAGGACCCGTCCCAAATATCACCTCGATATCCGGGACGAACCCTGCTCCCGTCTGACAATCACACTTACAGGACCAAAGATAACCTTAAGACCACTATAAGTACAACTATCAGACGAAGGAGTAAATATATACAATAGTAAGTCAGAGCATAGTTCTACAAAATGGGCACAAAAGTCCTACAATTCTAAGTTCGCAACGGAGGAACGTCGTAAGCTCTATGCCTCGAGATCTGCCTCAACGTTCACCCCCAGCGCTATCACCACGACCTGGAGGGGAATTTTTTAAAAAAACAGAAGGTGTGAGTGGACTGGAATAAATAGCAGTTTCAAAGTAGTTTCTCGTCAAATCAGAGTTAAGGAAAAAATAAGAAGTTGTTCCCTCCATTTTGAAAACAGGCATGCCCAATGAAGTATTAGAAAATCATAATATGAAACATCATAAGAAACAGAAACACTATAAAACATCATAAGAAACAGATACACTATAAAACCTCATAAGAAACAGATACACTATAAACTGGTATAGAAATCAAAGCACGAGCATTAAACCATCTTTTCCGATCAAACCTGCTGGACCTATCCGAGTCTTTAAACTCAACCAGGCCTCAAATATAAATTCGAGTCTTTAAACTCAATAGGCCTATGGGGGTAATATCATAAATATCCGAGTCTTTAAACTCCCGAGTCTTTAAACTCAATCCGGGCCCGTCCCCCGTCAAACAATATCCGGGTCTTTAAACCCATAACCAGATCCAGCAAATCCAATCCATTTCAGTGTGAAACCGTTCCGAAAGTCATTATCAAACTCGAGTTCGAAATCCCCAGTTCGAAGCCCGTCCGGCGTTTAGAACTGACATTCCGAACCCAAATCCGAAAAATCTATGTTCATACCAAAACCATAGGAAATCCCCAAATCATGTTCATAACTCAGTTACCATCATTAGAAAACATAAAAACACACATAATATCATAAAAAATTGATAAAAACAGTTAGGCATGCTCGGAAGTAGGAAAGAGTCCACTCACAGATCAGAACAAGTCACTCGCGCCCCGTGCGCTCCTCGACCGTCTCTGGTGTCTCCCGTCCTGTCAATAGATACCAAATAGGGTCACAAATACATCAAGGATACCTTCCCTATTTTCCCCAATTTTTCGGGAATTAAATAATATTTTAATCCTAAACCCGTAACCATCTGGATTCCCGAACAACTCCGTAACACCGTCCGATTCACCCGAAAACTACACCATTGGATTCCTTAGAACATTTAGGACTAAACTCATGTTGGAAGCTTGGCCGGATTCCTTCCCACGCGCCTCCACGCGCCGCCCAAAGTGGCTACGCGTGGGCCTCACGCGCCTGCTACAGTGCTTCTCCTTCCTCGAGTCACCCGGTTCAACACAGTTGAACCGGCGTGAACGGTTCTCTGTAATCCGACCACCATTTCAGTCCAATCCAATCCCATCCTCTTCGTCCCGTCCTAAGCAACCTGACCATGTCCTAACCTCGAAGAATCACGGCCGGAAACCCACCGTTCACGGCCTCGAAACAGACGGCCCGTAGCCCCTGTTTTGGCCGCCGGCCACCCAGGTCCTCCCCCGTCACGGCGTTCATCTTAAACGACGCCTAGGACCTTCCTGAACTTCACCCTAACCACCTAATCCCTCGACTCAACGCCCAACTCCACGACTTTGCGTTTGAACCTCACGGCCAAACAGAGTACAGAGTACTCTCCGTCGACTGGGCTCCGCCGTGTACGCCCCCGTCACGACGACCGTTCTACACCCTTCCTAGAACCTCCCTGAACACCACTGCACTCACCACTCCCCTCGATTCTCGTCCTACCTTCACGACTTTTGAATTTAAAATCCACGGGAAAACAGAGCCAAGAAATTTACCTTTCGATTCCGGCGCCGCCGTGAGAACCGCCACCTACCACGGTGCTCGTGGAACTCCCCGTAGCCTCCTGAGTCTCCTAGTGTCTTGAATCGATCCACCACACGGCACAGCAGCCACCACAGTCCACCGCCTTCTCTGTTTTCTCCAAACTCCAGCCGTCCACCGTGTAGCCTCCGTGCACGGTTGCAACTCCAAACCGCGATCACTAGCTCACCCTCGTCTCTCTTTCACTTCCACCAGTCATCAACTCCCTCATTCTTGCACGAAATCGATCGAAGTCTCTCCAATTTTCCTCTCTGTTTTCTGTGTTCTTCGAAGGAGTGCACGGTTCAAATGAGGGTAAAGTGTGGCCGTGCACACTTGAGAACATGATGGAACCATCCAGTCCCCTGCACGTGTCCACCATCCATAGGCCAGCCCAAAAAATCTCTGCCACTTGCCCTTATCTGATTGGGCTGAGGGAAAATGACCAAAATACCCCTCCTGCACAAATTACCATTTTACCCTCATACTTTACAGACCCGTATCTTTCCCGTCCGACGTCCGATGACAGCGTGCCGCCTGTCGTTGAACTCAGGACGTCGAGACCTACCCAACGGTCCTCGGTCTACTTGAAAATCACAAGTCCTCCAAAAAGTCAACATTTTCCTCGTTTACTCAAAATTACGGTAACGCCCCCAAACTTCCGAACGTCATAACTTTTCCTCCGGTTGTCCGAATCGAGCCTGCCACCTGTCTACGGACTCGTGACATCCTAACCTACGTCACGGTTAAGGGTCAACACTCATCCAATCGGTAATTCAAAAAGTCAACTTTTAGCCTACTATTCACAAGGGCAAAATCGTCCTTTATATACAAAACTTTACAAAATTACAGTTTTACCCTAGGGGTGGCAATGGGTCGTGTCGTGTCGGGTTCGTGTCGTGTCATGAATTATGTTTTACCCATTTATGTCCAACCCGAATCCGACCCGTTTAATAATCGTGTCAAGAATGTCTAACCCGAACCCGACCTGTTAATGACCCGTGTAACCCGTTTAACCCGTTTAATAAACAGGTCATACTCAAAACCCAATTAATCTATGACCCGTTTAACCCGTTTAACCCGTTTAACATGTTTAACCTATTTAAATTATAAAATTTAATAGATATTTAGGTAGTAAATGGGTAGATATATGGGTTAGTAATGACACGTTTATTAAATGGGTCAATATATAAGCCAATATACGGGTTAACCTGTTAACCCGAAATCTACCCATTTATTAAACGGGTTAACAGGTTATTAAACGGGTTAACAGGTTGACCCGAAACCCACCCGTTTAATAAACGGGTCATAAAGGGTTGACCCGAAAATGACCCGAAATTTTAATCGTGCGGGTTGATCCGCATAAATTTCGTGCGGGTTTCGAGTCGTGTATCGGGTCGTGTCAAAAATTGCCACCCTTATTTTACCCTTCCCGAAGGTACGGGTTGTTACAATCTACCCCCCCTAAAAAGAATTTCGTCCCCGAAATTCAGTGAAACAAATAAGGGTACTGCTCACGCATCAAGGCCTCGGGTTCCCAAGTAGCTTCTTCCACTTGATGATTTCTCCACAATACTTTAACCAAAGGAACCGTCTTCCTTCGCAAAACCTTATCCTTCCGATCCAAGATTGCAACAGGCTGCTCTTCAAAACTCAAGTCTTCCCTCAGTTCCACTGGTTGTGCCTCCAAAACATGCGAATCATCTCGAATATACTTCCGAAGCATAGAGACATGAAAGACATTATGTACCTTTTCCAAGTCTGCTGGTAAAGCCAATCGATATGCAACAGGACCAATCCGTTCCAAGATCTCATAAGGTCCAATGTAACGAGGACTCAACTTCCCTCGTCTGCCAAACCGTACGATTCCCTTCCAAGGAGATAACTTCAGGAAAACCCAGTCTCCTACGGCAAACTCCAAATCTCTAATCCTGCGGTCGACGTAGCTCTTCTGGCGGTCCTGCGCTGCCTTCAATCGATCCCTAATCAGTGCCACATTTTCCTGTGTAAGGTCTACCAGCTCAGACGTAGTCAATCTCCTCTCACCAACCTCAGTCCAACACAATGGAGTCCGACACTGCCGCCCATACAAAGCCTCGTAAGGAGCCATCCCAATGCTCTCCTGATAACTGTTATTGTAGGCGAACTCCATCAAAGGCAGATGTGATTCCCAAGTACCCTGAAACTGAAGTACACAAGCTCGCATCATGTCCTCGAGAATCTGAATAGTTCGCTCAGACTGCCCATCTGTTTGAGGATGAAATGCGGTACTGAAGTGCAATTTAGTCCCAAAAGCTTCCTGTAAGCTCTGCCAAAATCGGGAAGTGAATCTCGGATCTCTGTCAGATACTATCGACTCTGGAGTCCCATGTAACCGAATAATCTCATCTATGAACAACTGTGCAAACTGCGCCAACCTGAAGTTCTCCCGTACTGGCAAGAAATGGGCAGACTTCGTAAGTCGGTCAACAATAACCCACACACCATCGTGTCCCTTCGGTGTTCTCGGAAGCTTGAACACGAAATCCATAGTCAGGTGATCCCATTTCCACTCGGGGATCGGCAAAGGTTGCATTGCTCCATAAGGTCTCTGTTGACTACGCCCAAACTACGCATTAAATTAAACACGTAATTTGAGTATTGTGCAATTTAAACCCTTTTTGTGTAGATGTAGTATTGGTAAATAGGGATCGTTCTTAACCGGGGAAATTAGGGAACATTAATAATGTGTTAGTGGGAAAGAGTAATGAATAAATGAATAATGAATAAATTAATAAATTAAATAATTAAATAATTAAATAATTAACAAATTAATGAATTAATGAATTAAAGAATAAAAGAATTGAGAATTAAAGAATAAATGAATTAAAGAATTAACTAATCAAAGAATAATAAACTAAGAGTATTAAAGAATAAAAGAATAAAGAGATGAAAGAATCAAAGAATAATAAACTAAAAGTAAAAAAGAAGAATAAAAGAATAAAAGAATAAAAGAATAAAAGAATAAAAAATAAAAGAATAAAGAATAAAGAATTGAAAAAGGGGGTTTTGAAAAGAGTTGTAAATATAAAATAAATAAAACAAGTAAAAATAATTAAATACTTAATTTTACTTCTACTTTAACCTTTGTACTAGTGAATTTTCTTCAAACACATATTTTTACCAACACTCTAACATCATGCTCATATTGAACCAATCACGAAATCATACCTTAATCATCTCAAATACATGCATACATTTTTCATATTATAAATGCACCGAACAGCGGATTATTACTTACAATATGATTCACCTTAAGTAAGTGATTTAATGCGCCGAACAGCGATCAAACATTAAATCTCTTCAACTCTATCCTAAATGCCCCGAACAGCGGATCAACATTTAGTTTCGAATTGAAGTTTAAGTACTAAAACATATGAAGTAAAAGAAACTCAAAAAGTAAAACACATGGAGATTGCATTCTTACTTACAAATGTTAGAAAGAAAATACCAACACATATATTGAATTATAAGTAAAACCAATAACAATAACAAGAATTTAAGTAGAGAAGTATGGATTTTCACAAGAATCACCGAACAGCGGCAGGAAACTTGTGAAGATGGAAGAAGAAATACGAGGAATTCGGTCTTAAAACTCTTGAATTGCCTTAGAATTACTTGGCCTAGGTATTTCTTAAGGAAAGCACAAAAATGTGTTTAAGAGATCTCAAAGAAATATCACAAGAACAAAGTAAAGAGGAAATGAAATTAAGAAAAATAGAAATAACATAAATTAAGAACAAGAATTAAAAGAAAGCTAATTAATAAGAAAATCTACAAGAAGTTAAAATGGTCCCAAAAATATCTCTCAAAAGAGAGAAACAAAAGAACTAAAAGAAGAAAACTAAAAACTAAGCAAAATGGAAGAAATGGAGCTAATTGGGGACTCCCCAAATACAAGAATTGAACCCCTATTTATAGGGGGAAAAAGCTAATTACACTAAAAAAAATTAAATAAAAACAAATAAAAGTTACAATAAAAATATTAAAAAGTGAAATGATGAGATTGGGTGGTGTTTGTGGGGAAAAGATGTTAAAGAAAACAAAAGAAATGCTGCTGGAAATGGGCTGTCAGAAACAGCTGAAAAAGGGGGGAATATTCGGCTGGAGTGAGCTGGAAAGGGAAGGCATGGCCGGCAGCCTTTGCTGGAAAAGAAAGAAGAACATTCGGCTGGGCGGTGCTGAAGAAGGAACAAAGGATCGGCAAGCGCGCGCCGAAGTGAAGAGAGGCGCTTCGGTAGGCGTGTTCCGACGGATCCGCTTGCCTGGAGGAAGGCGCGCGGAACTGGGCTTGCGGGCCTGGGCAAGTTGGGCCGCTGGGCTTGGCAGCAGGCCGAGCTTCAGATGGTTGGGCTGACGGCGACTGGGCTGCTGGACTTTGGGCCGGAGATTTGGGTTTTCAGAAATGGGCTGCACAGATTAATTTACTTAATTAATTTAGTTAATTTAGTAATATTTCACCCGAAATTCGTCCATAATTTCTTCATTATAATTCCGATCGAGACGATTCTTTCGCCAAAATACTCCAAATTACAAACTTTATTTATTTAAACAAAAATAACACAAAATAAATTATTTTATCTATTTATTTATTATTTTAATATTAAAAGCCAAGTATAAAGGGTATAAAATAATATAAAATAATGCTTATTTGATGACCTATCATCTGTCGCTCAGCTTTTACCTGTTGACAAATCAAGCATCTACTGACATATTCTGTAATCTCACGTTTCATCCCCGACCACCAGTAATGCTCTCGAAGCGTACGATACATCTTGGTCCCACCAGGATGCATCGCATAGGCTGAACAGTGAGCCTCATCCAGTATCACTTTCTTCAATGCGTCATCCTCCGGTACGCACAACCGTCCACCCTTAACCAAGGCTCCATCCTCACGGATCTCAAAGTCCCGTCTCTCTCCAGCCTCGACCTCAATCCGAATGATGCCCAGAATAGGGTCCTCAAACTGAGCATCAATAACCTGATCAATCAAAACAGGTCGTACGTGGAAACTCGCTAGGAGTACTCCCTGATCATCTGTAGTCAACTCTACTCCCAACCTACGGAGCTCAACCAACAAAGGTAATCGTACCGTCCTCAAATGTGACAAAGAACTAGCCGACTTCCTGCTCAGAGCATCGGCGACCACATTAGCCTTCCCTGGGTGATACTCAATAGTACAGTCGTAATCCTTAAGTAGCTCCAACCATCGACGCTGTCTCAGATTCAGTTCCTTCTGAGTGAACAAATACTTTAAGCTCTTGTGGTCCGTGAAAATCCTGCACTTCTCGCCATACAAGTAATGCCGCCAAATCTTCAGTGCATGAACCACCGCTGCTAGTTCCAAATCATGTGTAGGGTAGTTCACCTCATGGGGTTTCAATTGCCGGGAAGCATAAGCAATCACTCTCCCATGCTGCATCAAGACACAACCCAAATCTTGCAAAGAAGCGTCACTGTACACCTCAAACTCTCCACTATCATCTGGAAGGGCTAACACAGGAGCAGATGTCAACCGCCTTTTAAGCTCCTGGAAACTCTGTTCACAGTTCTCATCCCACTCAAATCGAACTCCCTTCCGAGTCAACCTCGTCAACGGTGCTGCAAGAATAGAAAAGCCCTCGATAAAACGCCGGTAATAACCCGCTAAACCCAGAAAACTCCGGATTTCCGTCACCGTCTTCGGCTGTTCCCAATTGGCTACCGCCTCAACTTTCTGAGGATCCACACTGATGCCCTCGACCGAAATCACATGACCAAGAAATCCAACACTGGTCAACCAAAACTGACACTTACTGAGCTTCGCATACAACTGATGCTCCCTCAAAGTTTTAAGCACGATTCTCAGATGTTTCTCATGTGCCTTCGCACTCTTTGAATACACCAAAATGTCATCAATAAAGACAATCACAAAACGATCCAAATAAGACCGAAACACTCGGTTCATAAGGTCCATAAAAGCTGCTGGGGCATTAGTCAAACCAAAAGGCATCACAACAAACTCATAATGACCGTACCTGGTCCGGAAAGCTGTCTTCGATACATCTTCTTCTTTAACCCTTAACTGGTGATAACCGGAGCGAAGATCAATCTTCGAAAAATACTGTGCCCCCTTGAGCTGGTCAAACAAATCATCAATCCGGGGTAGGGGTACTTATTCCGAATAGTTACCTTATTCAGTTGCCTGTAATCCACACACAATCTCAATCCTCCGTCTTTTTTCTTAACGAACAAAACAGGTGCTCCCCAAGGTGACATACTCGGTCGAATGTATCCTATATCGACCAACTCTTGCAACTGGGCCTTAAGTTCCCTCAATTCTGCAGGTGCCATACGATAAGGAGTCTGAGAAATAGGCTGTGTACCTGGTAGAAGATCAATCGTAAACTCAAGATCTCGGTGTGGGGGTAATCCTGGCAACTCCTCGGGAAAAACATCGGGAAACTCCCGTACCACTGGTATGTCCTCCGCCCTCACTGGCGTAGTACGTGTATCCACCACATGAGCTATGTAACCCTGGCACCCTTTACGTAACAGCTTGCTAGCCTTGAGTGCCGAAATAACTCCCGTAGGAAGTGCACGATGATCCCCCTGAAACGTAGTCTCTGATAATCCGGGACTCCGAAAAGTCACTCTCCTATCGAAACATTCGATAGAAGCATGATGTCTCGTCAACCAGTCCATACCCAATATCACATCAAAGTCCCGTAAATCCAAGAGTAACAAATCCGCCAGTAACTCCACCTCGCCTACCATCACCGGACACTCTCTCAACACCTGAGTCACTACCAACACCTCCCCAGTAGGTGTACTCACTCCTAACGCACAATCCAAAGTAGACACCTCCCTCTCCTTAACCAAACTACAACTCCGAGCTATAAATGAATGAGTAGCCCCAGGATCTATCAAAACAAAAACAGTGTGACCAAATATGGTGAGTGTACCTGTCACCACTCCCGGTGCTGACCTAGCCTCCTGCTGAGTCATAGCAAAAACTCGCGCCTGAGGTCCCGATGACCTACCGCACCCTCTGGAACTGCTCGTGGCACCACCGCCACCCCTAAGGCCTGCTGCCCCTGACACTGAAGCAGTACTCCGCCCGGGTTCTGCTGCACCTCTGACTGCTCCACCCTCCGGAGCTAACAATGGGCACTCCCGACGGAAGTGTCCACGCTCTCCGCAATAGAAGCAAGTATCCCTACCGGGTCCACCGGTATGCCTCCCTGTAGAAGCCACTGAAGTCGCACTCGCCTGAGGAGTCGGCTGTGACCTAGCTCCTCGAAATCCCGAGCCCTGAAAACTGCCTGGTCTGCCATACTGGGCTCCACCAGCCGATGATGATCCACCAAAATTACCCCGTTTCGGGGGCCTCTGACTCGATGCTCCTGGAAATGAATGCTCTCGGCGTCGAACACTGCCCGAATACTGTGGCCTAGCGGGTAAACTGGCCTCAACCCTGACAGCAGCATCAGATAACTCCCGAAAAGTAGCAAAAGAGCCAGCTGTCACTATGGCCCTGATCTCTCCCCGAAGGCCCAACTCAAACCGGCGACACTTCTCCGCCTCGGTTGCCAAAAATGCAGGAGCGAAACGAGATAGCATCTGGAACCTCTGCTCATATTCTGCGACTGTCAAATTCCCTTGCTTCAAGTGAAGAAATTCTGCTTCTTTAGCATCCCGGAAAGAACGGGGATAATACTGATCTAGAAACCGCTCCCGGAAAGTCTCCCAAGTCACGGTATGTGCATCCCAGCCGGACAGTTCCAGCGTGTACCACCACTCATATGCAGCTCCATCCAACAGAAAAGTAGCTAACAAAACCCGATCCTCAGAAGGACAGTGCATCACCCCAAAAATACGCTCGAGTCGGGTGATCCATCGGTGAGCTTCCTCGGGATCGGCCCCACCGCTGAACGTAGTAGCCCCAAGCCTCTGGGCTCTCTCGATCGAAGCGCTCTCAGTCCCTCTCGCCGCTTCATCTTCAGGTCGTGGAGGGGGTTCACGTCGCGGAGGCATGATCGATCGTACGCTGAAAGAGGCATAGAGTTAGTATAACAACCTAAACCCAACACAAATCGACACAACCTATGCTCTGATACCAATTGTCAGGACCCGTCCCAAATATCACCTCGATATCCGGGACGAACCCTGCTCCCGTCTGACAATCACACTTACAGGACCAAAGATAACCTTAAGACCACTATAAGTACAACTATCAGACGAAGGAGTAAATATATACAATAGTAAGTCAGAGCATAGTTCTACAAAATGGGCACAAAAGTCCTACAATTCTAAGTCCGCAACGGAGGAACGTCGTAAGCTCTATGCCTCGAGATCTGCCTCAACGTTCACCCCAGCGCTATCACCACGACCTGGAGGGGAATTTTTTAAAAAAAACAGAAGGTGTGAGTGGACTGGAATAAATAGCAGTTTCAAAGTAGTTTCTCGTCAAATCAGAGTTAAGGAAAAATAAGAAGTTGTTCCCTCCATTTTGAAAACAGGCATGCCCAGTGAAGTATTAGAAAATCATAATATGAAACATCATAAGAAACAGAAACACTATAAAACTTCATAAGAAACAGATACACTATAAAACCTCATAAGAAACAGATACACTATAAACTGGTATAGAAATCAAAGCACGAGCATTAAACCATCTTTTCCGATCAAACCTGCTGGACCTATCCGAGTCTTTAAACTCAACCAGGCCTCAAATATAAATCCGAGTCTTTAAACTCAATAGGCCTATGGGGATAATATCATAAATATCCGAGTCTTTAAACTCCCGAGTCTTTAAACTCAATCCGGGCCCGTCTCCCGTCAAACAATATCCGGGTCTTTAAACCCATAACCAGATCCAGCAAATCCAATCCATTTCAGTGTGAAAACGTTCCGAAAGTCATTATCAAACTCGAGTTCGAAATCCCCAGTTCGAAGCCCGTCCGGCGTTCAGAACTGACATTCCGAACCCAAATCCGAAAAATCTATGTTCATACCAAAACCATAGGAAATCCCCAAATCATGTTCATAACTCAGTTACCATCATTAGAAAACATAAAAACACACATAATATCATAAAACATTGATAAAAACAGTTAGGCATGCTCGGAAGTAGGAAAGAGTCCACTCACAGATCAGAACAAGTCACTCGCGCCCCGTGCGCTCCTCGACCGTCTCTGGTGTCTCCCGTCCTGTCAATAGATACCAAATAGGGTCACAAATACATCAAGGATACCTTCCCTATTTTCCCCAATTTTTTGGGAATTAAATAATATTTTAATCCTAAACCCGTAACCATCTGGATTCCCGAACAACTCTGTAACACCGTCCGATTCACCCGAAAACTACACCATTGGATTCCTTAGAACATTTAGGAGCTCCCAAGCTTGCCCCATTTGATCTGGTTCGACGCGTTGAAGTTCCAGAAAGCTTAATCCATCAACAATTAGGCTTGGGCTGGCCTAAAACTGGAAGTTCGAATTTGAATTTCCCAGAAAACCGGTTTCGGGTTTTTGAGCATTCCACCACCATTTCCACTCCAATTTTCCCTCTCTCAATCTCAGTGGACTGCCCACGACTCACTCTTCATTCTTTTAATTCAATTTAGCCGTTAAAGGCATCCAAAAGTATCCAATTTCCACTGTGTAATGTTCCCCTGCACTGTCCCAAAACAATAGAAAACCCAGTGCCATGTCGTGCAATCGATGCCAGCACAATCCCCATGTGCAATTCCACCTCAAACCGTCCCAATCCAGCCATTTAATTGATAAACAATCAAGGGATCGATCGCACAAAGTATCCACTACACGGCCAGTGCAATGAAACAGTACCCCCCGTGTGAAATTACAATTCTGCCCTTGTGCAGAAAATTACCAAAATGCCCCTCACGCATCCTGACCCGTAACTCGGTCATACGGACTCCGATTGATGCGTGCCGCCTGTCATTGGATTCGTATCGACGATACCTACGTAACGGTCCTTGGCCCTCGGCCATCGGACATCCCGGTCGAAAAGTCAACATTCACCCTTATATCGTCCAAATTACGAAAATGCCCCTGGACCTCCGTACATCATAACTTTCACCACGAACGTCGGAATCGAACGTGCCACCTGTCTATGAACTCGTGACGTCCCGAACTACGTCACGGTCATCGGTCAAAGTCCAATCGACCATCCGAATTAAAAGTCAACGTTTTGCCCACGCCCAGGGGCAAAACGGTCATTTCGCACAATTCGTCCGAAATCGCCCAACTAATCCCAGTTTAGTAAATCACCATTAAATATTATTAAATCCCGATATTCGGGACGGGTCATTACATCCTCCCCCGTCACGGCGTTCATCTTAAACGACGCCTAGGACCTTCCTGAACTTCACCCTAACCGCCTAATCCCTCGACTCAACGCCCAACTCCACGACTTTGCGTTTGAACCTCACGGCCAAACAGAGTACAGAGTACTCTCCGTCGACTGGGCTCCGCCGTGTACGCCCCCGTCACGACGACCGTTCTACACCCTTCCTAGAACCTCCCTGAACACCACTGCACTCACCACTCCCCTCGATTCTCGTCCTACCTTCACGACTTTTGAATTTAAAATCCACGGGAAAACAGAGCCAAGAAATTTACCTTTCGATTCCGGCGCCGCCGTGAGAACCGCCACCTACCACGGTGCTCGTGGAACTCCCCGTAGCCTCCTGAGTCTCCTAGTGGCTTGAATCGATCCACCACACGGCACAGCAGCCACCACAGTCCACCGCCTTCTCTGTTTTCTCCAAACTCCAGCCGTCCACCGTGTAGCCTCCGTGCACGGTTGCAACTCCAAACCGCGATCACTAGCTCACCCTCGTCTCTCTTTCACTTCCACCAGTCATCAACTCCCTCATTCTTGCACGAAATCGATCGAAGTCTCTCCAATTTTCCTCTCTGTTTTCTGTGTTCTTCGAAGGAGTGCACGGTTCAAATGAGGGTAAAGTGTGGCCGTGCACACTTGAGAACATGATGGAACCATCCAGTCCCCTGCACGTGTCCACCATCCATAGGCCAGCCCAAAAAATCTCTGCCACTTGCCCTTATCTGATTGGGCTGAGGGAAAATGACCAAAATACCCCTCCTGCACAAATTACCATTTTACCCTCATACTTTCCAGACCCGTATCTTTCCCGTCCGACGTCCGATGACAGCGTGCCGCCTGTCGTTGAACTCAGGACGTCGAGACCTACCCAACGGTCCTCGGTCTACGTGAAAATCACAAGTCCTCCAAAAAGTCAACATTTCCCTCGTTTACTCAAAATTCCGGTAACGTCCCCAAACTTCCGAACGTCATAACTTTTCCGCCGGTTGTCCGAATCGAGCCTGCCACCTGTCTACGGACTCGTGACGTCCTAACCTACGTCACGGTTAAGGGTCAACACTCATCCAATCGGTAATTCAAAAAGTCAACTTTTAGCCTACTATTTACAAGGGTAAAATCGTCCTTTATATACAAAACTTTACAAAATTACAGTTTTACCCTTCCCGAAGGTACGGGTTGTTACACTTTCTGGATGGGCGACACGACGTCTCAGGGAGAAGTCACCACCAACCTCCCTAGGACAACTTGTAACGACCCGTCCCTAATTCCGGGATTAGATTAGTCACTAATCTTGATTAGTGAGTTTGAACGGTGGTTAGTAGGGCGGAATCGGACAAAATGTGCAAAATGACCGTTTTGCCCCTGGTCGTGGGCAAAATGTTGACTTTTTGATCGGGCGGTCAAACGGACTTTGACCGATGACCGTGACGTAGTTCGGGACGTCACGAGTTCATAGACAGGTGGCACGTTCGATTCCGACATTCGTAGAGAAAGTTTTGGTGTTCGGAAGTTGAGGGGTATTTTGGTAATTTGGCTTATTAGGGGCCAAATGTTGACTTTCTGACCGGGAGGTCCGATGGGCGAGGGCCAAGGACCGTTACGTAGGTATCGTCGATACGAATCCAACGACAGGCGGCATGCCGAAATCGGAGTTACGACGACGAAGTTATGGTCACGGACGTAATCGCGATTAACCGAGACTCGGAATAAAATAATAATATTTAAAATAGGTGAACAGTAATTGACGAATCTGGACCCTTGGATGTAGGCCACGTGTCATCATCCCCTTCAATCCCTAAAATCTGGATCCTTGTTGGCCATTGGATTATTTAATCCATTTTCTCCCCTTAAATCCTCACCATCCATTCAAACCTCAGATTAAATCTGGGCCCTTGATCTCATCTCTTTCTTCCCTTCATCGACTGATCACACTCATCCCTCTCACTCTATTCTTTCTCCCACCCGAAACACATACGCACACAACCTACATGAACCACCTCACCAATCTCTTTTGTGTTGGTGTGTGAGTGAGATGAGCTGCACGGTGAGGCTTGAGAGACGGCGGGGGGACCACGGAGACGGCGGAGACGACGGCGGAAAAACAAAAACAGAGGAGCAAAAATGCAGAAATTGGAAGATCGTTATGGATTGGCTTTTGATCGCTTTAGAGGGATGTATGATGTTCCTGGAGTCGAGCTAGGCATGCTGGTAGCCACGGCGGTAGCCACGGCGGCGAGGTAAGCCTCGAACCCGTGAGGTTGTTTTCGGGTACAAAAATGGTAGGATGGGTTTTAACGTGTTTCGATCGATCTGGTGATTAGGATGATGATCTAGAAGGTGAGACAAGCCTTCGGGGATCGTTTTCGAAAGGAATGGTGGCCGGGATCGTGCAGACACGACGGTTGCAGGTGGCCGGTCTGCACACCTCCACGAACAGGTAGTCAAACGTATTGGTTTCTCAGTTTTTAAAGCATGGATCAACTGGAATTAATGAGACGATCTTGTAGGAACAAACGGAATTGAAAATGATCGAGTAATGGCTGAGAACCAGTCGGGTTGGGCCGCGGGTCACGGTGACCCGTTTATCAGACAACCGGGTCAGAACGGTGACACTGTTCACGGCGCGTGAGTTTCACGCGCAGCCACTCACGGCGGCACGTGACGGCGCGTGGGCACGGATCTTGAGGTGAGGTCAACATGACTTCTGTCCTATTTAATGTAACAGACATTTTGGAATTGGTTTCGTGTCGATCGGACACCGTCTCGATAGTGTTCGGGATGTCCGAAGGTTTTAAATTAAGTTTAAAAATAAGTAAAAATTCGGGAAAATTACGGGACTTTGATAGGATGTTAAAGATGAGGTTAGTGACCCTCTAATGTGATTTGGACAGGATTGGGAGTCCCGGTGATAGTGGTGTGGCCCGGGAGGGCCGGTGGCACGCGTATCGAGGCACACGGTTAAAACGGTCTGTGAGTGGACTTTGGTTTTATAAATTCTATGCATGCTTAAATGTTTTACATGGATTATGATTGTGATTGTATGATGTTGGTTTGGTTGTTGGTAAATTGTACGGTTTCACGTATTTCGAGGCGATTTACGTGCTTGCACGTAAATCGAGGTTTTCCGGTTTTACATGGATTTTCCATATTTATGACTTGGATATAATGTGATGAAATGGTTTTGAAATTGGAAATATGAACTCGGGCTTGAGGCCCACTTGTTTTGGAAATTTCGGACTTGGAGTCCATTTGAGAATCGGGCCGGGGGCCCAGTTGGTTAATGAAATCGGGCCAGGGGCCCAGTTGGTATGAAATCGGGCTGAGACCCATTTGAGTTATGTTATCGGGCCAGGGGCCCAGTTGATTTACGAATTCGGGCCGTGGGCCCAGTGGGTTTATAAGTCGGGCTGCGGGCCCAGTTGGTTTACAAATCGGGCCGTGGGCCCAGTGGTTCATAAAATCGAGCATGAGGCCCAGTTGGATAATAAATGTGATTTCGGGTCAGGGACCCTATATTTAATAATTGTGATTTTGGGTCAAGGACCCTAAATGGAATTATGTGGTTTTATGGAAATTTCGGGCAGGGCCCAATGGTAATAATATGATAAAAAGATTTAATAAAACTGTTTTCCATATACCATCTGGACACAAGGATATATGATGGTCTCCTCCAGATGTCTGGGACACTGGGGAAGTCACGGTGCATTGCCTGCGAGGGGTCATTATACGGAGCAGCCGGACCGTATGATGACTCAGGAGCAGGATTGCTATGATTGACGTCAGGGACGTCAGACATCAAGGATGTCAGATATATGGACCCGGAGAGACCCCGGGCAGCACGCGTAGCTTATGAAACCGTGAGATATGACGTCAGGGACGTCTAGCGTCTGGGACGCTAAGCGTCTGGGACGCTAAGCGTCTGGGACGCTAAGCATCTGGGATGCTGGTGATGGTAATGGTAAAATATGGATTAATGAATAAAATGGCTTATTGGTTGGATATGTGTTATGTGGTAAAAATGGATTATTGGTTATGAAATGGTATGTAGGGTCGGGGACCCTAAATGGTTTCGGATTTTAAATTGATGTTCAATTATGTCTTATAAATGTATTTGGGTAAACTTATTGGTTTTTGTCCACTCACAGCTTTTGGTTTTAATGCCCTTCAGGTTGATCACGGATGCGATTGCAGTAGGGACTGGGACATTGCACACCTCCTCCATCGATCCTTGCGCACTCTGGATGCCCCGTTTGGGCAGTGGCTCTTGGTCATCCCTTGTCTGACACCCCTGGTTGGACGGGAGCAGGGCACATTCCATGGTAATCCCGGGGGGATTGGGATGGGTCCTATCACAACTTGGCGCAGTAAGTAGAAAGGTTGAGCAGCCAAGTCCAACTTCAGTCAGAGCTCTTACAGCGACTCCTGGCAGAAAGACCAGTCCAAGAGCCAGACAGACATTCCACGTCACGAGGAGGACAAGAGAGTGCTCCAAGGCGACCTGGGAAAGAACCGGTCCACTGCCGAACAATGTCACGAGACACTTCGCTAAGCGACTCCGGTGAAGAAAGTCATGTGCCGAGCAAAGAGCCCACAACGCCTAAGGCCATCAGCACATGAGCGGCTAGGAAGTAGGATTGGGACAACTTCACGGGTGGAGCGCTCACAGCGCTCACATGAAAGTAGGGGGCAACCTCAGGCTCAACACAAAGACCCAAGACGATCTGCCCATGGCAGTGAGAGGGAAGATGAGGCCTACTCCCCAGCACGATCCCAGAGATCAAGGAGAGAAGCTCAAGGAGGTTCTCGGAGATTAGCACGAAATGACTCACCGCCTCAGCAAGGTGCGTTGCGGGCTAATGATGTTCAAAGAATGTTGGACAGACATCTTCATGCTCAACGAGATGGTGATCTAGAGGACGATCTACGTCGCCAGATACAGCTCTCAACGCCTTTTGTAAGGGAAATTGAGGAGGAGCCATTCCCCCAAAGGTTTGCAACGCCAAACTTCACTCCATTCAAAGGAGCCTCCGACCCGGTAAAGCACATAGATTATTGCCGGGGAGTCATGGTCCCCCACAGGCATAACGATGCGCTCATGTGCAAAGTTTTTCAAGCTTCTCTTCAAGGACAAGCCATGACTTGGTTCAATCATCTCCCCAGGAGGTCTATTGCATCCTTTGAAGAGTTGGCTCTAGCATTTGTGAAGGAGTACGCACAACTTCGGACAATCGAGGTGAAGGATGACCATCTTTTCTCTGTCCGAAAGAGAGCAAAAGAGACTCTACGACAATACATACGAAGATTTTGCGAGGAGAAGTCTCGAATTGTCGGATGCAGCGACCTTGTTGCAGCGATGACATTTAAACAAGGACTCCCTCGGGGCGACCAGCTCTACGGAGACATTGTCATGGGCAATGCACGAAGTCTCACCAAGATGCTCACTCTAGCTGAGCGACATGCATGCTGGGAGGATGAAAAGGGTGCTGTACATGCGCTAGATCATGCCGAGACAAGCGAGAAAGCCTTCGCATCGACACCACAACGCAAAGAGGACGTTAGTGGCAAATTTTCACATGGGGGGTTCAACAAGCGTAAGGCAAACCAAACTCCTAAAGACTCAACCATCGAGAAGCTTAAAGTGCAGTTCTCAATACCAGTCCACCAGATTCATAATGAGATCAAGGATAAGACTTGGTTCAAAAACCCAGGACCCGTCAAGGGCGATCAGGAGAAAGCTGATAAAACAAAATGGTGCGCCTATCATGAATGTTATGGGCACATATTAGCACATGTATATCTTTCGAAAGATATCTCCAAAATCTCATGAATGAGGGACATTGCACAGACTACATCAAGAAGAGGACTGCAGATCACATGGAGAACAAAAAGCCTAAGGAGCCAGTATCAAAAGTGATCCGCATCAACTAGCTGCATGTCAAAGTTAGAGAGACATAGAAGTCTATGAAGTTTTCAATTTTTCTTTTCAATTTTCCTTTTAAATTCAAGTATCGTGCATTTGAATTATCAATAAGATTGAAAAGTTATTTTGAATTCATACCAACAAGTTTGTACAATTCTCAAAACTTATGCCCTCGAGCATCAAAGCCTTCGTCATAGAAGCATCCAAAGCCTTCGTCCTGCGAAGCACCAAAGCCTTCGCCCTGCGAAGCACCAAAGCCTTCGCCCTGTGAAGCACCAAAGCCTTCGCCCTGCGAAGCACCAAAGCCTTCGCCCTGCGAAGCACCCAAGCCTTCGCCCTGCGAAGCACCCAAGCCTTCGCCCTGCGAAGCACCCAAGCCTTCGCCATGCGAAGCACCCAAGCCTTCGCCATGCGAAGCATACAAAGTCTTCGCTTTGCGAAGCACTCACAGCCTTCCTCCGGGAAGCATCCAAAGCCTTCTTCTGAGAAGCACTCAAACCTTCCTCCAGGAAGCATCTAAAGCCTTCTTCCGAGAAGCACTCAAGCCTTCCTCCAGGAAGCATCTAAGCCTTCGCCCTGCGAAGCACCTAAGCCTTCGCCCTGCGAAGCACCCAAGCCTTCGCCCTGCGAAGCACCCAAACCTTCGCCATACAAAGCATACAAGTCTTCGCTTTGCGCAGCACTCACAGCCTTCCTCCGGGAAGCACCCAAAGCCTTCTTCCGAGAAGCACTCAAGCCTTCCTCCAAGAAGCATCTAAAGTCTTCTTCCAAGAAGCACTCAAGACTTCCTCCGGGGAGCACACAAAGCCTTCCACTAGGAAGCACTTGAAGCCCTCCACTAGGACGCATTTGAAGCCTTCCTTCGGGAAGCACCTCAAGACTTCCTTTTGGAAGCACCCTAAGTCTTCCTCTTGGAAGCACCCTAAGTCTTCCTCATGGAAGCACTTCAAGCCTTCTCTTAAGAAGTACAAGCCCTTCCTTGAAGGCAACACCAATGCGAATGATAACAAAGTTAGTTAAACCTCAACATTGAACGCCCATGGCTACAAAGGGGGGCATTTGATGAACAAACAAGTTTGGATACATCAAGGCAGTTAGTATAATTAGACAAAGATACGGGAGCTCATAAATTCTCATAACTATGGTTTTCATTTATTGATTTGAAGGGTGTTTGGCTAATCACATCTCGATCGCACAAACCAGTTATTCAATACAAAAATGCAAATGCGATAATCAACATACAAAGATGAAGTAGGTGCAATTGCAAGTCTTCAAAGCCCATGGTCCTTCAAAACTCTGCCCATTCTTCTGCTGAAAGTAGAGAAACGTCTTCAGGAGACTCGTCGACTTCAGGAACATCTGTTTTCTTAGCCTCTAACTCAGGCTCCAGTTCAGGCTCCATCTCTAGTTCAAGCTCCAGCTCTTTGGTGATGATCCCGCTCCGGCTTTCCATATCCAACTTTTGAGCTTCATCTTCCTTAAAAACACAAAGTTGTGGGGGCATGTGAGGGTAGCAAGCACCCATCGCTCAAGTTTTTTATTTCAACATCCAACTGTTTGACTTCCTCTTTGGAATCATGTAAGCGTCTGCACAGCTAGAACAGGCCTCATGTTGGGTTGTGACATGCCTCATACTAGGTGATGAGACTCCTTGTCTTTTTTGCTAAAAGCTTCGATGTTGGCTTCACCTGCACTTGAAGATGACAAGTTCGTAAACACACTGAGCTCTTCTATCTGCCAGACACCACATGCATGGTCATTGGAAGTATGCCTAGTGCAACACTTTGAACTCCAACTAGGCATTGCCTTACATTATGTCTTGCCTTGATCCTCGTGTGTCAGGCCCTCCTATGTTCAAAGTACCATATGCATGGTCCACCTACAAGCTTTCTTTCTTCAATTACGTAGTGGCGTACACCATCTGGAGCTTCACAGGGGGCATGATCGATCATCCGTCTTTATGCTCCACCTTGTAGCCACTCCATTTCGAGCTCAACAGGACCTAGAATGTCAGGTCACTAGAAGGTCCACTGTCAGCCAAAAAACTCTTCGAGATGCTTCATTCACTTTATGGCACCACATGCACTTCGCCTCGCGTCATGGGATACCTTGCCTCACTATGCACTTTGGAACGTATCTTCTTGCTTTGCAACATGTCTCGTTTTGTAGTTGAACCATGCCTCACCTCGATCAAAGGATGAAATTTTGTCCATCTGTTGGACTTCAAATTTCTTCCCCTGCCTCGCCTCGGTCAGGACTTGAATTTTTCAGGTCCCTCGAAGTCTGTATACTTCCCACATAACAGATTTTGACTACGCGAGCCACCTTGCTCCCACAATACAAGCCTACTAGGTCTCACCAGAAGTGCGCCTTGACGCATATTGAAATGACCGTCTCTGAAAATAGAGCTTAACACCACTTAAATTGCTACAATTGGACTCATACAGCTCTCCGAATGTGCAAAAATGTAAAGCTCAACAATTAAAGAAATATTCAAAAGTCTCTCGAACAAGCTTGGAGCTTACTGCGACATCAGAGACTCTCAAGTACAATGAAATTGAAGATCAAGCGGAGTCCAACTCCCATATATAATTTATCGGGACCACAATACAAATTACATCCCTTAGAATTCCTTGAATTCCTAAGCGATGTGGGGGCATTTGTGGAACCCAAAATCACCGGAAGAATGTGGAGCTACCACGTGGCCCATAATTCCCAAAATGACCAAATTGCCCCTGGCAATAATACTTAAAGTCCAAGCACTGAACATGGCTCAAGCCCACAATGCTTATATAGCCCAAATATTGGGCCCAAACCGGGATGATACGTGGAAGCCTCTCACCCTCGATCTGTGTAACACGTGTTATCGCACAAATCAAGGAGAATTTGTCCCACATCGGAACTATGGAAATTGAGCATCTCACTCACCCCCTATATAAAGGGAACACATTTCTCAATAAAGGTAATTCTGTTCAACGCTACTTAAGCTCTTGAGATTTCTCTTTCGAAGCTGACTTAAGCATTGGAGCGTTCTTGGTTGAACACCCCCCGAGTCTCGATCATTGAACGAACGATAGCTTACTGTTTTGCTTGTTTGCAGGGATCCTTGGGTCTTTTGAGTTTAAAGGACGAATTGAGCTTCAACAATGTTGCTTCTACATACGATATGGGTGAATTGATTGAGTCACGCGCCTCTTAGAAAGAGGTCCTTTGTCTGAGATTGATGCAAGTAGTTTTTCCTACTTATCTATTTTTTTTTTCTTAATTTATCTTTTGATTTTCCTTTCCATTTTCTAAACAAAATATTTAGTTTTGCCCTTCTTCTTTTTCTTTTATTTTCTCTTTTCCTAATTCAAACCATATAATATTTCCTAACTCAAACTAAATAACTTTTCATATTGCATTTTATTAAATAATAACCTAACTTCCTCTATTATATTAAGTTAATTTTTAAATGTTATATCCTCTCTTTCCTCTTCTCAATTTTTAAAGAGATCGAAAAAATAATTTTAATTCAAAGGGATATGTATTTTTTGCCTCTCAAAACACAAGAAGTGTCAGGGCCCACCCCTAATCCCCCAGGATTAGGGACTAAATGTAACAACCCGTTCCGAGGGTCAGGATTAGTACAGTGATTAAGGTGTGATTAGTGAGGTTAATCGGCGGTTAGGTGGTCCCGATAGTTGACTTTTCGTTCGGGTGGTCCGATGGACTTTGACCGTTACCTAGGACGTAGTTTAGGACATCAAGAACCCATAGGCAGGTAGCACGTCCGATTCTGACATCCGAGGGGGAAGTTGTGATGTTCGGAAGGTTGAGGGCTTAACCGTAATTTGGGTAAATTAGGGGGATTAGTTGACTTTTTGTAGAATCGAGTTTTGGCACGTTGACCTAGGATGGTTAGATAGTTCTTGTCGTCCTGAGTTCAAGGACAGGCGGCACATATGCATCGGACTGACGATGAGTGAGTTACGGGTCTAGAAAGGTAGTGGCAAAACCGTAAATATGAGTTAAAAAGAAGGGTAGTTTGGTCTTTCTGCACATTGGGATTTGTGCACAGAGAAAGGAAATGGACGGCTGAGATTGGGCCATGTGTGACAAGACCCATCCCAATCCCCCCGGGATTACCATGGAATGTGAAGTGCTCCCGTCTGACACGAGGCGTCAGACAAGGGATAACCGATTGCCATTGCCCAAACGGGCTTCCAGAGTGCGTAAGGATCGATGGAGGAGGTGTGCGATGCTCAAGTCTCTGCTGCAGTCGTATCCGGAATCAACCTGAAGGGCATTAAAAACAAAAGCTGTGAGTGGACGAAAATAAACAATCCTGTTAAAAACATTTATAAGACATTTATGCCCCTCAGTAAAATCATATGCATGCACCAAAAACCAATAATCCCATATTTATTTAGAAATGACCATTAGGGCCTTAGCCCGGAAACCAAAGCATAGTTTCAAATTCCAAAAGTCAATCCAAGAGTTATTTCATCATTCCAGTAATATTCATTTATTATTTTTTCATCTCCGGCATCCCCGATGCCTAGCGTCCTAGACGCTTGACGTTCCAGACGTCATATCTCACGGTATTAAGCAACGCGTGCTGCCCGGGGTCTCACCGGGTCCATATCTCTGACATCCCCGATGTCCGACGTTCATGACGTCCAGCAATCCTGCTCCTGGATCACTATACGGTCCGGTAGCTCCGTACAATGAGCCCTCGCAGGCAATGCACCGTGACTTCTCCAGTGTCCCCGACACTTGGAGGAGACCAGGATATAAATATCCTCATATCGAGATGGTTTTATGGAACACATTTTTATTGTTCATTTCCAAACTATCACAAGGGCCCTGCCCCGAATTTCCATAAAACCGTCATAAGTCCAAATAGGTTAATCAAATCCGAAATAGTTTATTCAATTCCATTTTAGGGTCCCCGACCCGAAATCACATATATAAGTCAACTGGGCTCCTGGCCCGATTCATAAGTTAACTGGGCCCCTGGCCCGATTTCATAAGTCAACTGGGCTCTTGGCCCGATTCATAAGTTAACTGGGCCCCTGGCCCGATTTCATAAGTCAACTGGGCTCCTGGCCCGATTCATAAGTTAACTGGGCCCCTGGCCCGATTTCATAATTCAATTGGGCTCCTGGCCCGATTCATAAGTTAACTGGGCCCCTGGCCCGATTTCATAATTCAATTGGGCCCCTGGCCCGATTAACAAATTAACTGGGCCCCTGGCCCGAATCATTTAAACAAGTCCGTAACCGTTTCATGAAATCATATCCAACCACATTTATGGAAATCAGTGCAAATCTAGAAAACCTCGATTCACGTGCAAACACGTAAATCGCCCCGAAATGCGTGAAAACATATAAATTCACTGATATCCAAAATAAATCATATAATCACAATTATAACAATCATGAAACAGTTATGCATGCATCGAATTTATAAAACCAATGTCCACTCACAGACCGTTTAACCGAGTGCCTCGATATGCGTGCCATAGGCCTTCCCGGGCCACACCACTATCACCGGGACTCCCAATCCTGTTCAAATCACATTAGAGGATCACTAACCTCATCATTAACATCTTATTCAAGTCCCGTAATTTTCCCGAATTTTAAAGTATTTTTAAACTCGATTTAAAACCTTCGGACATCCCGAACAATATTGAAACGGTGTCCGATCGACACGAAACCAATTCCAAAATGTTCGTTACAATGTATAGGATAAAAGTCATGTTGACCTCACCTCGAGATTCGTGCCCACGCGCCGTCACGCGCCGCCGTGAGTGGCTGCACGTGAAAGCCACGCGCCTGCTACAGTGACTGCTACAGTCACCATCTTCACCCGTTTGTCTGGTAAACGGGTCTGATTACCCGCGATCTGACCCGCCCAGATAACCATCAATTCGACCTTGATTCCATCCGTTCTTGATCCTAAAACAATCAATATCCAATCAATTTCAGTTCTGTGTCAATAATCAACATCGACATGGATTAAATCAACCAATCCAAGCTCGAACAGCAAAACGGGCCGTCCTTAGTAATTCACCCAACTCAAGTCCATTTCCAAATTAACTTCACAGGAAGTATCCTAGGACTCAAACGAACCCAAAACCACAACCAATTGGAGAAGAGCTCACCTGGAAGTCGTCGTCCACAGCACTGTATTTCCTCTGAAAACAGTGACCACCGTCCCAGCTTAGCCGTGGCTGGTTCCCTTCGAAATTGATACGGCTGAGCTCCAGACACTCCCAGAAAGCTAAACCCGTCCTTGGTTTGGTCCAACAAGGCTCAGAAATTAAATTCTGAATTTTCCCTCCAAGAACCCGAAAATGGTTCTCACGGTTTCCTCCCCAATTCGACAACCACACAAGCTCAGAATGATCCTCACAACTCACTCACAATGTTTTTTAATCCAATTGAGTCGTTAAAAGTGCCTCAAAGCACCACGCAGGTCCACTGTGTAAAGGTTCCTGCACTGACCCGAAACCATTAATAAATGGTGTCCATGTTCTTCAAGTCAGTTGCCAACCCAGAACACATGCCTCCACTACCTCAAAGCTGTCCAAAATCATTCATTAATGTTAAACAATCCCTTGGAACAGATCGCACAAAACCTCCAATTTTCACGGCTGTTTCGATCAAACAGTACCCCTGTGGAAATTACAATTCTGCCCTTGTGCAGAAAATTACCAAAATGCCCCTCACGCATCCTGACCCGTAACTCGGTCATACGGACTCCGATTGATGCGTGCCGCCTGTCTACGAACTCAGGGCATCGAGACCTTCCTAACGGTCCTCGGTCCTCGGCCATCGGACCTCCCGATCAAAAAGTCAACATTTCCCCCTTATTATGTTTAAATTACGAAAACGTCCATGAACTTCCGTACATCATAATTTCCACCACGGACGTCGGAATCGAACGTGCCACCTGTCTATGAACTCGTGACGTCTCGAACTACGTCACGATCATCGGTCAAAGTCCATTTGACCATCCGAATTAAAAGTCAACGTTTTGCCCACTCCCAGGGGCAAAACGGTCATTTTGCACAATTCATCCGAAATCGCCCAACTAATCCCAGATTAGTAAATCAAAATTAAATATTATTAAATCCCGATATTCGGGACGGGTCGTTACAACCTTCCCTCCTTAAAGAATTTCGTCCTCGAAATTACCAACAACCTTATTCCACAAACACCTCGTGGAAAACAATTCGACCTCATAACATGTGTACACCTGTACACCCACTTGCTGGGTCAACACCAGCCTCGTCTGTACCCAGACATCCCATCTCAGTCATACGTCATAATAGCAACAACACTCGACCACCTCGAGTGGAAATGATCACCTGATCCGCGATAAAATCGCCTAACCATTTAGCTGACTCCTTCAGCTAGATGGTTCCTTTCCATTATCAATATATCCTTACATTTGCTCCCATTTTGAGTCACCAAATCTCATTTGTCAGTCCATGCTGACACCATCAGTCAAACTGTCACCACTAAGCTTTACCACCCTGATAAAGCCCCAACCATCAGCCAGTCAGTGACAACACCACGTACTACATCACCCTCGATGTAGCGTAAGATCAACCACATGATCTCAATTCGCAGGGCAAGCCCAATCCTGCGACACAAATTAATCTCAATGTCCATAACCGCCGACCCGTTAGCGAACCAAAACGCTGGGAAATCACGGTGTGATCAAGTCACACAAGGCTACTCGTGGTTACTCAGACCACCAACTCACTCATCCTGAGTGTACGTATACCGTCAACTTACACAAACAAGTGGTGTAACTGGAACACATTGAATACTAGCCCATCAGTGATCGCACATATCAATACTAGGGTTCCATTAGCCAACCATGGCCAAGAGCACCTGCTCAAACAATCACTGAACCCGACAAAATTACTCTGCTCGGCGCACAGTATCCAATGTCCAGTCCACGATCACAACCAAACAAAAGATATCGGAACCAAACCGATCACCAACACGTTTAGTTACACACCACTGGTACATCCCATGTACCGCCATTAGGCACCTACTCAGCCTAACCAGTCTCAATCCTCGTACAACGTACCCTGTGTCAGGACCCGTCCCAAATATCACCTCGATACTCGGGATGAACCCTGCTCCCGTCTGACAATCACACTTACAATGCCAAAACTAAACTTAATACAACTATAAGCATAACCATCAGACGAAGGAGTAAATATATACAACAGTAAGTCAGAGCATAGTTCTACAAAATGGGCACCAAAAGTCCTACAAGTCTAAGTCCGCAACGGAAGAACGTCGGAAGCCCTATGCTTCGATATCTGCCTCAACGTTCACCCCGGCGCTATCACCACGACCTGGAGGGAAAATTAAAAACAAAAGGTGTGAGTGGACCAAAAAGAATGAAAGTTTTAAAACCGTTTACCAGCAAATCAACGTAAGGAAATAAAATCATTTGTTCCCTCCGGTTTAAAACCAGGCATGCCAATGAAGTATTAGAAAAACCATAATATGAAACATCATAAGAAACAGAAACACTATAAATACCATAAGAAACAGATACACTATAAAACATCATAAGAAACCAGAGTATAACCCGATCAAACCTGCTGGACCTATCCGAGTCTTTAAACTCAACCAGGCCTCACATATCAATCCGAGTCTTTAAACTCCCGAGTCTTTAAACTCAATAGGCCTATGGGGGTAATATCATAATATCCGAGTCTTTAAACTCCCGAGTCTTTAAACTCAATCCGGGCCCGTCCCCCATCAATATCAATCCGGGTCTTTAAACCCATATCCAGATCCAGCAAATCCAATCCATTTCCAGTGTAAAACCAATTCAAAATCCATCGCCAAATCCGAATTCGAAATCCCCGGTTCGAAGCCCTTCCGGCGTTCAGAACCGACATTCCGAACCCAAATCCGGAAAATCCATTTCCATACCAAAAACCATAAGAAATCCCTAACCATGTTTCATAACCCATTTACCATCATCAGAAAACATTTATAGGGTGAATTTCTCAAATATGGCATCAAAATCTGAAAACCGGCTTTTTCTCGAAAAACGTGCAAAACCCCGAAAACATCTCGAAAAACGTGCAAACATCTCAATCACGTATAATCATCATCAGGACATAAAAACACACATAGAAATCATAAAACAGTAATTAAAACAGTTTGGCATGCTCGGAAGTAAGAAAGAGTCCACTCACAGTTTACAACACGTCACTCGCGCTCCGTGCGCTCCTCAACCGTCTCTGGTGTCTCCCGTCCTGTCAATAGATACCAAATAGGGTCACAATAACATCAAGGATACCTTCCCTATTTTCCCCAATTTTTCGGGAATTTAATAATATTTTAATCCTAAACCCTAAACCGCACGGATTCCCGAACCATTCCGTAACACCGTCCGATTAACCCGAAAACTGTACCATTGGATTCCTTGGACATTTAGGGCTAAACTCATGTTAGACGCTTAACCGGATTCCTCCCCACGCGCCCCCACGCGCCGCCCAAAGTGGCTGCGCGTGGGCCTCACGCGCCTGCTACAGTCCATCTTCAACCTCGAGTCACCCGGTTCAACACAGTTGAACCGGCGTGACCGGTTCTCCGCCGTTCACCCACCATTCTTCTCCAATTCAATACCTTTAGCTTCGTCCAGTCCCCTACAACCAAACCCAGTCCTAAAATCCAGAAATCACGGCCTAAAACCCTTCGTCTTCAACCTCGAAAAACCTTGTCCGTGAGCTCTGTTTTCCTTCCCGGCCGTCCACTGCTTCCCCCTTCACGGTGGGGATACCAGCACCATCCTAGGACCCTACTTAGTCCTACCCAACTCACAGAATCCGTCGATTCATCCCCGAAGTCCACGACTTCAAGTTTGAAACTCACGGCTAAAACAGGGTACAGAGGACCCGCCGTCGAACCACCACCCACCGTGAACCTCCCGTCACGGCAACCACCACAAACGACGCCTAAGACCTTCCTAAACCTCCCTTCACTCACCAAACCTGTCGATTCTAGCTCTAGGTCCACGACTCTTCAAATAAAAATCCACGAAAAACAGGGCAAAAGAACTTACCTTTCGATTCCGGCGCCGCCGTGAGAACCGTCACCCACCACGGTGCTCGTGGGACTCCCCTCAACCTCCTGAGTCTCCTACCGCCTTGGTTTGCCTCACCACACGGCACAACAGCCTCCACCGTCCACGGTCTCCTCTGTTTTCCTCAAATGTTCGCCGCACCACCACCGTGCCGCCGTGCACGATTCCAGTCCCAAAACACGATCAGCACCTCACCCACGTCTCTCTGTCACTCTCACCAGTCACTCCTCACTCTCCCTGGCATCCAAATCGATCACCGCCTCACCCAATCCTCTCTCTGTTTTTCTGTTTCCTTCGAATTTGTGCACGGTTCAAAAATGACCAAGTGTGGCCGTGCACACTTAAGTTTCTCCTAGAACCATCTAGGGTCCCCCACGTGTCCCTCAACTATTGGCCATCCCAAAAATATCTGCCACTTGCCCTTATCTGATTGGGCTGAGGGAAAATGACCAAAATGCCCCTCCTGCACAAAATTACCATTTTGCCCTCAGACTTTCCAGACCCGTATCTTTTCCGTCCGACGTCCGATGACAGCGTGCCGCCTGTCGTTGAACTCAGGACGTCGAGACCTATCCAACGGTCCTCGGTCTACGTGAATATCACACATCCTCCAAAAAGTCAACATTTACGGTAACGCCCCCAACCTTCCGTACATCATAACTTCTCCTCCGATTGTCCGAATCGAACCTGCCGCCTGTCTACGGACTCGTGACGTCCTAACCTACGTCACGGTCAAGGGCTAACACTCATCCAATCAATATTACAAAAAGTCAACTTTTCGTTTACTATTCATAAGGGCAAAATCGTCCTTTTTACAAAACTTCACAAAAATTACATTTTTACCCTTCCCGTAGGTACGGGTTGTTACACCCTGTACGTACATCAATCCATCAATCCGCCTACAACCACCTAGGTCGTAGCCAAACACGTTCCAATCATGGAGTACATTTGCCCAAACCATTATGAGACAAAACGAGCTCCACCCGTCATCTAGTTCCAATTCCGAATCCGAATTCGCAATTTCGTAAGAAATCCCGAACCCGAACCTAGACATCATATTTTTAATCCATTTCCAAATCCGAATCCGAAATCATTACTCCGTAAGCTAGCATTGGAACAATCATTCCGCACCCAAATCCGGTAATCCATTTTCGAGCTTCGCAATCGAATCCTGAATCGTCACCCAGAAATCCGATTCCAAAACCCAAAATCTCGTTTACGTCCACCAAGACGTAACAAACCGAACCTATCGGTTGCCTGCCCAAAACACTCGATTGACTTCATAGGGAAGCCAATCCCAATATCCATACGTCAAAGGTTGACAAAATCCGACCACATCGGAAACCTACTCAACCAAGTCACAAACCATATGGACTCACTCCGAAAAGAAGTTCAATCCCGTCATTTACGACTCACATATCAAGGTAAGAGTGATAAACTCTCCACCCATCTGGATCATCAAGATCACAATCCATATCCATCGCTACGTCACCCGACAAGTAACATCACGATCCTAGATCATCACATCGACCAAAGTCGACAACATCACAAATCAGATCCACCTAGGATCCACACATGCTCACATAGCTAACAATCCATCTGAAAGCTGATCGTAGGGTCCTACACCCTCATTGAATCATTCGCCAACCTTTCCCTTGGTGGAAAGATGACCTCGCATTTCACCACCAAATCCAAGATCACACACAAATTCTTGTGTCAAATAACCCAAGGCCAAACATGGGCCCACCCACCAATGCACGCTCAACGTACTGGTAACAACAATCATCATCTGCCTCGGCAGGAAATAAGATGTCAACCCCCAAAGACTTCGGAATACCAAACACCGATGTGGAAACGAGCACTCCTCTCGTCTCCCAATCACAACTCTCCCCGAAACGGGAGTTCCAACCATGTTGGAAACAGACATGCTCCCAATGAGATGTCAAGTCCAACCACTAGACTGCCCATGTCCATACCTCACTTGGACCACCACGTGTCCAAAATCAATTCATTACTCGGACCTCACGTCCGCCAATAATCATGTATGCTCATACCCCGATTCCGAACGGGATATCTCCAATTTTGCCTGAATGTACATACCATACTGCCTCCGTCTCACATCTCAACCTAAACAGGTTCAATCCTCGGGTTCCAAGTGATTCGCAATCACAAAATCACACGTCAATACCACGAATGGTTTCCCCGACTTTTCTAGTTTCAATAATTTCCTTGTACTTCCTGGGGATATAAGAAGTATACCATCATACCAATCTCGGAGTTGACAACAACTCCCCAAATCCACCAATACACATGACATAGGGAACATCGTCCCTAGATTCCCCAAATTTCCAATCATACCTTAATATCCATTCATCACTTGTCATCATAATTCTGTTGGGACTTATCCCAACACATCACGACCTCCACTGGAACCCATCCAGTCCAAGACTCAACCACCTCTGAGTCGCAGATACCAATCATCGGTTCATCATGACAGTGTCACACCCCAACTGGTGGCTCATCGTCATCACAACTATTGTCACCAGCACCAGCGCTAGTGCCAGCACCAACGCACCATCATCAACACTAGTTTCAGCACACAGGCATCCATACCAGTATTGGCATAAAGGTATCACCATACCAACATCCATACATAGCACACGAACATCCACACTAGCCCACGAACACCCATGCTAGCACACTGTGTGCTAAGTTGTTACCCTGGATCTCCGTTCATTACGAACGACGATCCCGTAACAGCACTCGTACCCCACGACTATGGGTACCTCCAATTTTTTGCCATCGGCACATCAGGATAATGAACGTTCCCTGAACGTCCCCTGATCCTCAAGTGTGAAAGCCACACTAAATACCCTCGATAGCCAGTCATCTCGACACAACTGTCGACCAACAGTCATCGTTGTCAAGATCCGTAACCACACCTCACACTAATATTCGATCCAACACGGGATTCCATATTTCATAACCGCATCCGTGGATCGAATCCATAATCCTGACTAGACTCAATAGAGTCATCCACATGGTCATCCACGACCTCAGCCGCTCGTCGCAGCACAAGTTCTCATTTAAAATTCACCTTTCCTGCCCATCAATTAAAAATTAGGGTTCCAAAATCACACCCTAGGGTTCCACCGAACCCAACTGCCTTTTGCAGTAAAACCCACAACCTGACCGACCCCGCGGTCCTGACATCGCATAGACGTCCAATCCAATCCAATTGTCAACTCAACGTGGGTTCCATCGTGGGTTCCACCACGAAGGTCATTGGCTAACTCCGATGCACCAACACCCCGTACACTAGCCAACACTACCAGGGTCCATAACATAGACCAATACTCAACTGAGTTTCGTATTTCCATAACATTATTCAAATGGGGTTCCCTGAACCCGGCTGTGCCCAGTGGCACAACAATCCATAATCACATGACCGAACCGACGGTCCCACATTACCAGTTAATCGTATACAACCCCACTTGGGTTGAATCGCATCAAGGCACGGAGTATCGGGCCAAACACACCCAATCCACCAAAACTATCTATCAGATTGACAACGGAACTGCAGCCCAAAGAGACATCACACCCTCGTCCTTCGCGCACAAAAGAGCAAAACCTGCTCTGATACCACTTGACAAGACCCATCCCAATCCCCCCCGGGATTACCATGGAATGTGAAGTGCTCCCGTCTGACACGAGGCGTCAGACAAGGGATAACTGATTGCCATTGCCCAAACGGGCTTCCAGAGTGCGTAAGGATCGATGGAGGAGGTGTGCGATGCTCAAGTCTCTGCTGCAGTCGTATCCGGAATCAACCTGAAGGGCATTAAAAACAAAAGCTGTGAGTGGACGAAAATAAACAATCCTGTTAAAAACATTTATAAGACATTTATGCCCCTCAGTAAAATCATATGCATGCACCAAAAACCAATAATCCCATATTTATTTAGAAATGACCATTAGGGCCTTAGCCCGGAAACCAAAGCATAGTTTCAAATTCCAAAAGTCAATCCAAGAGTTATTTCATCATTCCAGTAATATTCATTTATTATTTTTTCATCTCCGGCATCCCCGATGCCTAGCGTCCTAGACGCTTGACGTTCCAGACGTCATATCTCACGGTATTAAGCAACGCGTGCTGCCCGGGGTCTCACCGGGTCCATATCTCTGACATCCCCGATGTCCGACGTTCATGACGTCCAGCAATCCTGCTCCTGGATCACTATACGGTCCGGTAGCTCCGTACAATGAGCCCTCGCAGGCAATGCACCGTGACTTCTCCAGTGTCCCCGACACTTGGAGGAGACCAGGATATAAATATCCTCATATCGAGATGGTTTTATGGAACACATTTTTATTGTTCATTTCCAAACTATCACAAGGGCCCTGCCCCGAATTTCCATAAAACCGTCATAAGTCCAAATAGGTTAATCAAATCCGAAATAGTTTATTCAATTCCATTTTAGGGTCCCCGACCCGAAATCACATATATAAGTCAACTGGGCTCCTGGCCCGATTCATAAGTTAACTGGGCCCCTGGCCCGATTTCATAAGTCAACTGGGCTCTTGGCCCGATTCATAAGTTAACTGGGCCCCTGGCCCGATTTCATAAGTCAACTGGGCTCCTGGCCCGATTCATAAGTTAACTGGGCCCCTGGCCCGATTTCATAATTCAATTGGGCTCCTGGCCCGATTCATAAGTTAACTGGGCCCCTGGCCCGATTTCATAATTCAATTGGGCCCCTGGCCCGATTAACAAATTAACTGGGCCCCTGGCCCGAATCATTTAAACAAGTCCGTAACCGTTTCATGAAATCATATCCAACCACATTTATGGAAATCAGTGCAAATCTAGAAAACCTCGATTCACGTGTAAACACGTAAATCGCCCCGAAATGCGTGAAAACATATAAATTCACTGATATCCAAAATAAATCATATAATCACAATTATAACAATCATGAAACAGTTATGCATGCATCGAATTTATAAAACCAATGTCCACTCACAGACCGTTTAACCGAGTGCCTCGATATGCGTGCCATAGGCCTTCCCGGGCCACACCACTATCACCGGGACTCCCAATCCTGTTCAAATCACATTAGAGGATCACTAACCTCATTATTAACATCCTATTCAAGTCCCGTAATTTTCCCGAATTTTAAATTATTTTTAAACTCGATTTAAAACCTTCGGACATCCCGAACAATATTGAAACGGTGTCCGATCGACACGAAACCAATTCCAAAATGTTCGTTACAATGTATAGGATAAAAGTCATGTTGACCTCACCTCGAGATTCGTGCCCACGCGCCGTCACGCGCCGCCGTGAGTGGCTGCGCGTGAAAGCCACGCGCCTGCTACAGTGACTGCTACAGTCACCATCTTCACCCGTTTGTCTGGTAAACGGGTCTGATTACCCGCGATCTGACCCGCCCAGATAACCATCAATTCGACCTTGATTCCATCCGTTCTTGATCCTAAAATAATCAATATCCAATCAATTTCAGTTCTGTGTCAATAATCAACATCGACATGGATTAAATCAACCAATCCAAGCTCGAACAGCAAAACGGGCCGTCCTTAGTAATTCACCCAACTCAAGTCCATTTCCAAATTAACTTCACAGGAAGTATCCTAGGACTCAAACGAACCCAAAACCACAACCAATTGGAGAAGAGCTCACCTGGAAGTCGTCGTCCACAGCACTGTATTTCCTCTGAAAACAGTGACCACCGTCCCAGCTTAGCCGTGGCTGGTTCCCTTCGAAATTGATACGGCTGAGCTCCAGACACTCCCAGAAAGCTAAACCCGTCCTTGGTTTGGTCCAACAAGGCTCAGAAATTAAATTCTGAATTTTCCCTCCAAGAACCCGAAAATGGTTCTCACGGTTTCCTCCCCAATTCGACAACCACACAAGCTCAGAATGATCCTCACAACTCACTCACAATGTTTTTTAATCCAATTGAGTCGTTAAAAGTGCCTCAAAGCACCACGCAGGTCCACTGTGTAAAGGTTCCTGCACTGACCCGAAACCATTAATAAATGGTGTCCATGTTCTTCAAGTCAGTTGCCAACCCAGAACACATGCCTCCACTACCTCAAAGCTGTCCAAAATCATTCATTAATGTTAAACAATCCCTTAGAACAGATCGCACAAAACCTCCAATTTTCACGGCTGTTTCGATCAAACAGTACCCCTGTGGAAATTACAATTCTGCCCTTGTACAGAAAATTACCAAAATGCCCCTCACGCATCCTGACCCGTAACTCGGTCATACGGACTCCGATTGATGTGTGCCGCCTGTCTACGAACTCAGGGCATCGAGACCTTCCTAACGGTCCTCGGTCCTCGGCCATCGGACCTCCCGATCAAAAAGTCAACATTTCCCCCTTATTATGTTTAAATTACGAAAACGCCCATGAACTTCCGTACATCATAACTTCCACCACGGACGTCGGAATCGAACGTGCCACCTGTCTATGAACTCGTGACGTCCCGAACTACGTCACGGTCATCGGTCAAAGTCCATTTGACCATCCGAATTAAAAGTCAATGTTTTGCCCACTCCTAGGGGCAAAACGGTCATTTTGCACAATTCGTCCGAAATCGCCCAACTAATCCCAGATTAGTAAATCAAAATTAAATATTATTAAATCCCGATATTCGGGACGGGTCGTTACAATGTGGGAGTGTGTGGAGTGGATTGTGACATGTGGCAGGTGTGTAGAGGATTCTGGTGGAATCCTGTACATACACGGCCCAAATAATTGGGGTGCAGCCGTGCCCGTGTTCTTGTTTGTACACAGAGAGAAATAGAAACAGAAACAGAGGGAGATTGTGAGGGAAAAAATTGAGGGTTGATCAAGGATGTGGATGAGTTCTGGTGAATGAGTGAGGGCTGTGTGGAGTCGACCAGCCCCGGAGGAGCTCACGGCGGCAACAGGTGGCAGGTAATTTCCTCGTCCCCATTTTGATACTCTGTTTTCCAGTTGAGGTTCAACGTGAAAGTCGTGAGGTTGGGCTGAGAGTCGAGAGGATTGAAGGTCAGGGTGAGGTTCAGGAGGGTCCTAGGCGTCGACTAGGATGGTCGCCGTGACTGGGGTGTACACGGCCGAGCTCAGACGACGGCAAGCACTCTGGTGCTCTGTTTTGCCGTGATGTTCGGACCCAAAGTCGTCGAGTTTGGGGCTGAGTCGAAGGTCTAGGAGGGTTGGTTTAGGTTCAGTGAGGTCCAGGGAAGAGTTTGGTGAAGCCACCGTGAAGGGAGGTGAGCTGGGTGGCTGGATAGTGAAACAGGGGTTGTTGGCCATCTGGTTTCGAGTTTCAGTCGACGGGCTAGGGACAGTGTCGAGGTTAACGGAGTTGGGGAATCTATAGGGTTGGTCTGGACGATGCTGTTGGTGAAGAAAGGGAGAGAAACCGTGCAGGCACGGCAGTGAACCGCTGACGCCGGTCTGAGTTGCAGACCACTGTGCCGAACCGGGTTCGTCTGAGGAAGACGGTGCACTGTAGCAGCGCGTGAGGGCCACGCGCAACCACTTTGGGCGGCGCGTGCGGCGGCGATGGGGAAAACGGTCAACATGGTTTTTGGTCTAGGAGTTATGGTAAGTTCAATGGAAGTGGTTTCGGGTTGTGCGGACGTCGTTTGAGTTTAGTTCCGCGAGGGTGAAGGTTTAGGGTCCCGGGTTATTACGTTTAGGATTCGGGGAATTTTGAGGGAATTTAGGTGAACTTTCGTAGACGTATTAGTGATGTATTTTGACGGTGATTGACAGGATCGGGATTTCCCGAGGAAGCCGAGAAATGTGCAGGACGTTCAGGACGCGAGTAGGGCTCAGTACTGTGAGTGGACCCTTTCCTTAAACTCGAACATGCATAACTGTTTTCTATACTTGTTTTATGGTTTTACTCATGAATCTATGTTTATTGAATCTGTTATGATGGTTTTACGTGTTTGCACGGTTTTCGAGAAAAGACGGTTTTTAGCACGTTTTACGAGAAATGTTTGGTTTCTGAATACAATGCTATGGTTTTGAGATTTAAAATGATAAAGGATTTCTAATGATTATAAAGGGATTTTGGAACATGATTTCGATGATTAAAGGTTTTTGGTTTTAGAAACGGATTTCGGAAAAAGGGTTGGTTTTCAAGTGGAAAAGTGGATTCCGGATTTGGGTTCGGAATGACGGTTCGGGATGCTGGAAGGGCATCAGACCGGTGATTTCGGATTCGGGTTTGGATATGGATTTAGAAATGATTTTCAACTGGTTTTGATTGGATTTGCTGGATCTGGTTATTGGGTTTAAAGACCCGGATATTGATTGGACGGGGGACGGGCCCGGATTGAGTTTAAAGACTCGGGAGTTTAAAGACTCGGATATACTGATATTTCCCCCGTAGGCCTATTGAGTTTAAAGATTCGGGAGTTTAAAGACTCGGATCTTATTGAGGCCTGTTGAGTTTAAAGACTCGAGAGTTTAAAGACTCGGATAGGTCCAGCAGGTTTGATCGGAAAAATAATGATTGGATGTTCCTGGTTTCGGGTATGGTTTTATGATTCATATGCTATGATTTCTATAACTATTTTACAGTGTTTCTGTTTCTTATGATGCTTTATGATGATTGATTTCTACCTGTTTTAATAACTGGGTTATGCATGTGATTTCAAAACGGAGGGTTAAACTCGGTTTTCTGATAAATGGTTTTAAAACTTTTCTTTTATCATGGTCCACTCACATCTTCTGTTTTAAATTGCCCTCCAGGTTGTGGAGATAGCGCGGGGTCTTGACGTCGAGGCAGTCTCAGAGGCATAGAAGTCACGTGAGGGATCCCGGAGTGGTTTAAAGTCTTTCCGCGTGCGTGTAATTATTATCGATTTTCAGTTCCTTGTATTTCGTACTATGCTCTGTAAACTATAACTTCGGGATATTTTTGTTTAGTTACTCCTGCGTCTGACTGGGTTTGGGTGAGTTTTATTTGAATGTTGCGTCGGGGAGTCAGACGGGAGCGGGATTTACCTCGGGTTTCGGGGTGAAACCGGGGTGGGTCCTGACACTAAACCCTGCTCCCGTCTGACAACCTAAACACACCCTCGCAACAGACACAACCCACAAACCTATGCTCTGATACCAATTGTCAGGGCCCACCCCTAATCCCCCAGGATTAGGGACTAAACCCTTTATCATTTGAAATCCCAAAATCATTGCATCATAATCAGAAATCAAGTCTTTCTCGTAAAACGTGCTGAAAACCATATTTCCTCAAAAAATGTGCAATAATGTAAAACAGTTATAGCATATTCAATAACCATGAATTCACATATAAAACCATAAAACAAGTAATTAAAAACAGTTATGCATGCTCAGTTATAGAGAAGGGGTCCACTCATAGTTACCGGGCACGTCACTCGCGTCCTGTACGTCCTGCACGTTCCTCAACCTCCTCAGAGATTCCCGATCCTGTCAACAGTCACCAAACTACGTCACTAACACGTTAACGAAAGTTCTCCTAATTTTCCCCAATTTTCCCGAACTTCAAACCGTAACGAACCGAGACCCTAAACGTTCAACCTTGTAGAACTAACTCGAAACGACGTCCGATTAACCCGAAACCTAGCCCAAAAGATCTGTTACAACGTCTAGACCAAAAACCTAGTTGGAAGATTCCCCAGAAACCACCGCACGCACCTCCACTCGCCGCCCAAAGTGGCTGTGCGTGGGCCTCACGCGCCTGCACTGTTCATCGTCTTCAACCTGCGTCCAGGCGGTCCAGACCGGTTCAGCCAAACCGGACTGGCGTGACTGGTTCTCTGTCATCCGTCCACCAATTCAGTCCCTCTTTCCACCATTCTCTTCGTCCTCTACCCAGTAATCCATTCCCCTCAACCAAACACGACAACAAAGCCTCTAAACCATCGTCCCAAACTCGAACCTGTGACCAACACAAACCTCTGTTCCACAATCCGACCACCCGTACACTTCCCCTTCACGGCTTCACAACCAGAAGCTCCCTAGTAACTCACTAAGTCGACTAGCACTCACCAAACCTCTCGACTCGACCCCAAACTTCACGACTCAACGTCTGAACCTAAACTGGAAAACAGAGCATTTTAAGGAAATTATGGAATTACCTGTGCTCAGGCCGCCGTCGTGAGCTCCGTCGTGCCCACTCGACTCTTCTAGTCCTCCTCCGTCCTCTGGACACCACCACCAGCCTCGATTGATCAATTACACGACAACACCACCGCCAACACCCCTCTCTGTTTTTCTGAAAACTCTCACCTCTCACACACCCGAACTCACTTTAGTGCAACCCACACACTCACTAGTCTCCCTCTCTCTCACTCACTGGATCAACAAAACTCACACTCTCACCCAACAACTGATCGATTTCACTCTTAAACCTCTCTCTGTTTTCTCTCGAATGCACGACTACACATCCCAAATAATTGGAACCGTGCACACGCCTAGAACCCACTAGACCTATGCCACATGTCACAATCATGTGGTCCCAATCCAAAATATCCCAATTAGCACTGCACACTTGTCCTCATCAGATTGCACAATTCCCAATGTGCAAAAGACCAAAATGCCCCTACTTGTAAGTCCAAATTACCATTTTGCCCCTCACCGTTCTAGACCCGTATCTTAACCGTCTAATGTCTGATGAAGGCATGCTGCCTGTCGTTGAACTCAGGACGACGAGATCTACCTAACGGTCATCGGTCTACGCATAAAAACCCTGTCGTTTGAAAAGTCAACGTTTCCCCCTATTTTAACCAAATTACGGTAATGCCCCCAACCTTCCGAACATCATAACTTCCTCCTCGGATGTCGGAATTGGGCGTGCCACCTGTCTACGGACTCGTGACGTCCCGAACTACGTTACGGTCATCGGTCAATACCCAATTGACCGCCCAAACTAAAAGTCAACTTTTTACCCAAACTAGGGGCAAAATCGTCATTCTGCGCTAAACGTCCAAACGTCAACACCTAAACACCGATTAGACTCACTAATCCGTTACTAATCACGTTACTAATCCCGACCCCCGGGACGGGTCGTTACAAGAAGTGCTATTTTTAAATGAAGTTTCTTCATATTAATTATTAAGACTATGTTTTTTTTAGAAATCATTAATTAAAAAACGTAAGTACTTATTTGATTCCATTGTTTGATAATAGTTTCTTGTCCTAATTTTTTTTTTTTTGATTTATAATATAAAAGATAGTTTTTTAAGTGTTTAGAAATATATATACACACTTTAAGGGTTAAAGATTGTGGAGGGTCTCAATTTGAAAGTTCATCTTGAATCCCAATATCTAAGGGCCGACCCTGTTGGTAATAAGAATGTACCTCCACTCTTTATAAACCCTTACAAGTGCAATAAAATTTTCATAGGTGACTTCATTTTCCTATACATTTTCAGAATCCCAAAACGGACAATAGAGTGGCGTGGATCCCATGCGAGGCAAACACTTGTAGCTAATAACAAATCTAATAAGAGAAATAATTTTTTTTTTTAAATAAGAAAACTAAAACAAGCGATAAGTGAGCAAGACTTGCTCAAGACAATATTTTAGCATGTTCAGTATCTCGTTGCACTGCCCATATGGCCGTTTAGCTTCATGTAAGCATACCATGAAGGAGATTATAAGTTTTACCTCAAAACTAATTAACAAAAGAACGAATGGCAAACTCTTTATAAGTACTTGCAAGATTGATCAGCATTTCAACGTAGGAATTTATCTTTCACATTCTCACTGGAGATTCAATTGGAACTCGGCCAACCAAAAGCCAGGCATGATACAAGGCTACTCTTCAGTTGAAGATAAACTTTTTAAGTTCAACAACAGAGACAGAAGGAAACATGAAGAAGATGAACTGGGATCACGCATCAAAACGATTATAACATAGCATCTTCGTTTTACAGCTAAACAGTATAGCTAAAGTAGCAAATCCACACACAAATTCAAAGAAAGTCTTGCCAAAACATTCTGCTATTACAACATCCATCGAAATAAAACGAAAACTATTCTCCGCCAGAATCTCCAAGGCAAGCAACCAAACTCATTGACCTCAACTCTTTCATGCCTGTAAAAAGCGGGAGGAGGGTTGTCAGCAATATAGAATTAAATGAATTGCGCAGACAAAGCAAATATTGATGATATCATGGCAGGAAGTTCTTAGAAAATATATGCGCTTAATTTGGGTAAACTTGCCTTGCTAGCAATGTTGTTAGAAAGCCAGTCCAACCCCTCGTACAGTCCCTCTCCAGAGGTTGCACAAGTGCTCTGGATATACCTGAAAAAGAAGAACGGTACCAGCAACAATTAAGGTCGTAGTTTCTATCTTCAAAACCATCATATCAGTATTCAACTGTATTCATGATCTTCACATGATATTCACGAACTGATCTCAAATTTCCTAGCAGTTTAGCTCCCTTCTTAAGAGAAAGTTAACAGTAAAAATAACAAAAGTTCTGTCTTGGCAACTAGGCCAGCACGCTATCCAATTTGCTAAACCATATGAGATAAATTAACAAAGAGCCAAGGTTGTAACAGATGCTCAAATATGGACAAGCAATTAGAGGGTGAAAATGAGAAAATAAGATACCAGTGACGTTGTCGGAGAGAATGAAGACCAAGCTTGTCAGTTATTTCTGCAGCATTCATGGCGTTAGGAAGATCTTGTTTGTTGGCAAATACAAGCAGAACAGCATCCCTTAGTTCGTCCTGAAATCAGATCAAAACTTTAACGTCAGACACTTGTGCCAAGAAAACATAAAAAGCATGTGCCACTGCTGTATCCTAAACAATGTTTTGATAATTTCCTTGGAAGGTGAACAGTTCTGTCCCAAAAAATGAAGCAACTAAGGCACAAAATTATAACAAATTCAACTCCAGGAAAGTATGTGGCAAACTAAATGAAAACTTGACACCATCAACAAACACACGTAAAAGGAAGAAGATGAAACAACAAAAAACTTGAAGCCATAAACCTTCCTTTCTCCATTTACAACAGGAACCTTGAAATCGTAGCATAAACAAGCAGTGAGAATATTAAGACATAAGAATCAGTAACTACCTCATTCAACATCCTGTGCAACTCATCCCTTGCCTCAACCACACGATCCCTGTCATTGCTATCAACCACAAAAATAAGCCCTTGTGTGTTCTGGAAGTAATGCCTCCACAATGGCCGGATCTGCATTTGGAAGAAACTAGATGAGTCACTGAAGATGTATATTTAGAACTTCAGAAATTACTTTCATAAGATGAGGATAGCCTCCAAACTTCTGAATATTTCACAAAAAAAAAAGTACATCCGCATACACACATCACAATATCTTGGCACATGAATTTCACAAATAATATACAGAAATTTTGAAATCACCGTGACTTAAAAACATTGTGGACATTCAGATATAAATTCAAAGTATGTATCTATGCAGGCAAACAGAGATATATGAGAGAAGCTAGAGAGAGAGTTACTTTGTCTTGACCCCCCACATCCCAGACAGTGAAGCTGATGTTCTTATATTCTACTGTCTCCACATTAAATCCTGCAAAAAAAAAATACAAGCTAATTAAAATGAAAAGTTGAATACTTTGATCCAAAAGATGCCAAATACCCTAGAATGAAACAAATCTTCATCTTCATTTTGACTTCAACAGATCATCGGGGGAAAAAGCACCACAGAAACCAAAACCAACATACTAGTCTTCATATGGATCAAAATAATACCCAAAGGCAAAACTGATCTAAATTTGAATCAAAATTCGAGCTTCAAATGAAAGATTGAACTCAAGAAATATTATAAGAACGTAGGGGGTTGGCGCTCACCGATAGTGGGGATGGTGGTGACTATTTCTCCGAGCTTAAGCTTGTACAAGATGGTGGTCTTACCAGCGGCATCGAGACCCACCATGAGAATTCGCATCTCTTTCTTGGCAAAGAGCCGGCTAAACAGCTTCGTGAAGGTAAGCCCCATTTCTATCTAATTCACTGCCACACAAAATCAAACCATAAGGCATTCAAATTTAGCAAACTTCTCATCCTGGGATTTCATTTTTCAATAAGAACAAGCAAAATCAACCCGAAAATTATGCATATAGTACCCGAACAAAAAAACCATTCAATCAGATCCAATTTCATGAAATTGGAAATAGCGGAAAGAGGGATTTCATCTTACATAGAGATCAAGATCATTCACAAACAGATCTATATTCGAATATGCTAATGGATTCAGAAGAAAAACGACGAAAGACGAGAGAGAGCGAGAGAGAGAGAGTCACCTGGAGGAACTAGGAAGGATCAAAATGAGAGGAGGAGCCAACACGGCAAAGCCGCGATTTTTATTAGTATATGCTTTTTTTCTCTCCTGGACCCTGGTCAGTTAGTTATTCACCGCGGTTAGCTCCATAACGACGTCGTTTATTCCGATTCCAATAATTTGCTTATGCCCCAAATCATATGCCATTTCTAACTTTCAATTAGTAATCACCGTCAATACTGTCATAATTTTGAATCACTTATAATGCAAATACCTTATTTTCAAATGAATAAATGAACCCATATGTCATGGTTGCTTTTATGTGCTCTCTTAGTAATATAAAAGTTTTTTTTTGTTATCAAAATAGATATTATTGTATATTAAAATAAAGGGTATAATTATATTATCAAAATCAAGCGACGACAATAAGATCCACAAACCAAAAACAATATTAGTGTAGATAAAATCGCAATAACAACTAACAAGTTCACATTACTAAAATTATACAAAATTACAAATCACCCACAAAACCCAAAACAACCAAAACCCTAATACCACCTATAACCCTAAATAAACTACCCCCATGCAAAGAAACAGTCATTGTCGTCAAACCCAACATATTTGGTCTTAAAGAATTGAAAACCATAGCGGATCTGATAAATACTTGATCTTCAGCAACCCAATTGCGCATAAAAACATATAAAGGACAAAATGTCATAATCTAACTATTGTGATTAAAATCAATGTGAGATATTACTGTAAAACTCATTCAATATCAAGGTAGAAGATTTGAGGAAAGAAACAATTTAAAAGAAGATTTTGGGTAAGGAGATTAATTAAAAAAATAGTAAAATAATATGATGAGAAACTTAAATCTAAATATGACTCAAATTAACACAGTCACCACAAAGAGACTCTTATTATGAACTCAAAAGAAAAATTAAAAAAAAAAACAATTAAGGGGAGGAGGGAAGATCCCTTTGTTTTATTTTTTTCTTTAGGACTAGGAGAAGAAAAAATGGTGACTAGGGTTTTTTTCTTCATTAACAATAAAAGTTGAATTGTATATACCTCGATTTTTCCGAAAGTAATAGATAAGTGTTACTTTGTTAGGATATTTCTATTATTTTTGTTTGAAGTCATGATTTCCTATTTTTTTTCATTAGATATATGTATATATAGTTAGAGATGGGCATAAATCCATTCAAATTATTAGTCAAGCCACTTCAAATCGATATTTATCTAACGTTTTATTTTGAATATGTTAATTTTTATTAATTTTTAAATTTACCATATATCCTTATATACATAATTACATCATATTTACTGCGTTTTGTTAATTTCATTATAATGTTATTGTATTTTTAAAATTTTAGTTGGAATGATTGAAGTAAAGCTGGTAAATATTGTCGTGTTTTGTTGATTTTAAAGACTTCAAATATTACTGTATTTTGTTGGCATTGTTTCTAATGTTATTGCATCTGAAAATCTTTTATATTTTTATTGGAATATTTAAAGAAAATTTAGTTGGAATGTTTGAACATTTGGTTATACAAATTGTGAATGTTTAAATGAAGAAAATTTAAGATGATTTAGTTAATACTATGAGTCCGTATAGCCTAAATATCCTATAAAAAAATTATTAAATCCAAATCTTCTTAATTGATCCAAACTTATTTGAAATACTTTTATTTCAAAAAATCTAAACCTGGATAACAAACCCTCTATATAACTCTTTCTTGTTCGCGCTTCATAAAGACAACACCTTTCGGCAAAAGCTATGGCTTGCGCTGTTTGGCTCCAGCCAATGTCCTCATCCCACGCTCTCTTTCCGGCTCTCTGCCGCCGGTCGAACTTTCCCGCCATCCTCCACCGCCTCAGGAGTTTCTCTTCAACCGGCCAGCTAGTAACCACTATGACCCGGATGAGCCCGGTCCGCGCTCAGGCCAAGCGAGGTTTCTCAGTCAAAGCAGACGAAGTGGCCTCTGGTAAGCCCAACTCTAGAATTTGAATAAAAACTCATTCTTTGTGTGCTAAGTGATTAAAAATTTGATTTTTCAATGAATTGAACAATGGATAGCTGCTGATGTTGAATTTGAGACGCCACTAAAAATCGTGGAGTATCCGGACCCTATACTGAGAGCGAAGAACAAAAGAATCGATTCGTTCGATGATAATTTGAAGAATTTGGTAGATGAAATGTTCGACGTAATGTACAAGTGAGTTTCTTGGTCCATCATCACTGGTGTGTGCTAATAGCTAGGTGCAAAATACAAAGTTATGAGAAATGCTTGCTATTTACAGGAGTTGTTGGCTTGGTTTTTAAACAGAACTGATGGAATAGGCCTCTCAGCGCCCCAAGTAGGAATGAATGTGCAGCTTATGGTGTTTAATCCAGTTGGTGAGCGTGGCGAAGGGGAGGAAATTGTGCTTGTGAATCCAAGAGTTACTAGATATTCACAGAAAACACGACTCTTCAATGAAGGATGCTTGTCCTTCCCAGGCATTTATGCTGATGTTCAGGTGAGTTCTGTTCTAGTACAAAGTTGAATGCTTTCACCCTGTTATTGATTCCACTTCGTGTTTGTTATTTTTCTATTGGTTTCTAAATGCCTGCCAAAATGTGCAAGATCATTGACTCTTATGCTATCTTTGGATGAAGAACTTCAAAGTAGCAAGGGATTTTGGGATAATTAGTTGCAAAAGCACCACAAAAATTAGATGGAGGGATTTCAAATGGCTAGATACAATGCACTTAGAGGGATTTGCACGTAACTACTGTTACTTGGAGATGTCCTGTTTAGTGATTTTGTTTGCTCATGTGGTGCATGTGCTTCCTCGGTGATTGCTCTACTAGTTACTTACAAATCCCTCCATTTAATTGTAAGCAGTGGGTTTCTTAGTAGTATAACCTAAATCCTTTGGTACTTAAAATTTCTCAGCTAAGTGTAGCCCTAATTTAATAGTATTTGCTGCAATGGTTTGTTCAGTGCCGATAATTTCCATGATATAAAAAGTACTTATACTGGTCTGTGTTTACTGTTTGGTCACACTTTGGGTGTCAATTTCTTACTTTTGATTTTTCAGAGACCAGAAACTGTGAAAATAGATGCGCGGGACATCAAAGGTGCGAGGTTTACAGTCAGCTTGTCTGGTCTTCCTGCAAGGGTGTTCCAGCATGAATTTGACCATCTGCAGGTTTTTCATCCAACTATTATTCAAGCCACAACAAGTAGTTTAGAGAGGAGATTTTCTTGCATTTACATATTTGAAGCATAACATACAGATTTAAGAGCAATCTTTATTTGGATTGTCGAGCTTATAATTTACATAGGCTGTGTCCACTTAGGATCCTGTGCTATGCAGATTAAGATAGTAAGGAGAGATTCAAATTTAAAGTACATAGAAGTAATAACACGGAAATGGTGGTTGTTTTCTCTTTAGATTATGTCCAGCAAGCTATTTTCATAGTGTCTGATTATCTCATTTCGAATTGTATTTAGATAATCCATTGCCTGCTGAATATTAATACATTAGATTATACAACAAACCAAGAATGAAGAGTATGGGTGAGGTGTATTTGATGTTCTAAAGTAGATACTTAAGGGTACTAAATGGGGGTCAGAAACTTGATAAAATGTAACACATAACAGACTACAGGTGAGACATCTCCATGCATGCCCTAGTATTGGGTAAACAAAACTGGCCTCAAGAAATTTTTGATATGGTTCTAGTTTGTGAAAGTTAGAATAACTTCTATCATATGACATTATCGGTCGGATTGCACATTATAGTAGACTTTGTTCATTGTGGAAGTTTCATAGCATAAAGAGGATCCTAGTAACTAGAAATTTGTGCATGGCTGATTTTCCCACCACTCGCTTACATCTGCAGGGCATTCTCTTCTTTGATAAAATGAGTGATGGAGTTCTTGAAACCATTCGTGCACAGCTACAGGTTAGTAAATAGGCATCTGCCTACAATATTGCCCCAACCTTGCAGAAATCTAGTGATCTCTTGAATTTCTCTTACTGAAAATGAGAACTTTCTTTTAGTCAATATGACTTCGGAAATTTGTCGTTATAACCTTCAAAAGAATTTTGTTCACAGTGAGATCAAATCAGTACGATGTTAATTCATTTCATGTTGTCTTCTTATAACAGGCCTTAGAAAAGAAGCATGAAGAAAAGACAGGATTTCCAAGTCCCGAAAGGATCGAAACCCGCAAAAGGGTGAAGGCTGCTGCTGGTTTTGGAAATTCATCATTAGTATAGGCTTTCACATACTCTTCAAGAGTTCGTAGATAAGAAGTCCAAAATGTTGTAATCTATTTTTCTTTGCTCACACAAATTCCACATTCATTAGCTTTTTCTTAATTATAATTAGTCACTATCATGAATCATGATTCTGTACTCACAGCTTTGCAATGAATCTAATGAGATAAAATGTTACTAAACCACTTTGTATTGATTAATTTCTAATCAAGCTCAATACAATCAGTCCAATTCCAGTCTCACTCATTATATCCATATCTTGAAATACAATCTAAATGACTAAATTCAATGAAACCTAAACCTATAGCAGGAAAAGCAGCAACATTCATGGAAACGATGGTCTAACTGCAATATTGTCTTGCTATGGCTGTATCTATAGGTTCCAGAAGTAGAGGCTTCAGAGACGAGCCTGTAATCTTCGAGGTAAATGTATATGTTTTTAATTTTTTACTATATATATTTTCACTATTCAACTCTCTAGGCTAAGCTCAGGTTTAGCAAGAACCACTGCTTTCCGACCGAGTGCTGCTTGATTCTGGCTTCCCCTTCTTCAAGCAGTCAATCGGTGGGGCCGTGGTTGTTTTTAGCACCCCATATGCCTCCCAGCAGAAAGGATCATACAAATGCTTGCCTTCTTCAACTGATTTCAGCTGTATGGTATCCAGAGACACACCGGTACAAGGCTTGCTGTCACTGCATGCAAAATGTACAGGTTTCGACGTGTAAGTTCCTTGTATGTTTACATAGTTCACACCCGAAACTGCCACAGCTGAGGTCTCATTTTGGCATTTGCTCTTGTCACAGTAGAATTGGTCTATCATGATTGGTGTTTCAACTTCTGTTACTTGTATGTTTGAGAACATGATGTTTTGGACTGACCCTGATCCTCCCTGCAGTAAAAAACAAAGAACCGCATGCAATATTCCTGTTCAGTTAAATACATGGGCGAATCCAAATATAATGTTTGTATTTTTACCATGTATCAGTACCTGCCAGGTCTTAATTCTGACTCCAGTGAGTGTATTGTGCATTTTAACATCTCTGACTGTGACGTTCGAGACACAAGCTCTAGTATTATCCTTCCCTAGCCCTCCAATGCTGACTCCATGACCAGGTCCACAATTGACATTGTGTATGTATACATTTGAGCATCCGGTTTGTATAGATATACAGTCATCTCCTGTAGAGTATGTCTGTCAATATGCTTACAAGTTGGAATTTGACTGTTCCTCAACAGGGAATTTTTGAAAGATTACCACAAGCAATATTCGTGCTGTAAATGTTAACATCCTGACTGTTTTGGAGGTGTATTCCATCTGTGTTGGGGCTATTACCAGGGGATGAAATTGTTATATCAGAAACCTGAACATTCGTGCAGTCGTCGAACTTGAGGTGAGCCTGGGGGCTGTTCTGGAGTGTTATTCCGGTGACACTGACCCTGTCGCTTCCATAGAACCTAAGAGCCTGCAGCGGAGCAAAACATATCAGCCTCAGCCACAAAAAATTTAAATCCCAGGTAAGTAATTGAAAGCTGTTTATTTTATTGTTACCGTTGGCTTGGTGCTTGGCATTTTTCCACTGTCACTTTCGGCCTGAAATGAAAAGGGCACGCATGCTAGATTAAATTCACTTGAAATAAATGTGACAATGCTGTTTCTAATCTTAATAAAATCACTGGCCGGCTGTGTTTTGGCTTGGATTGATAGTTAATTACCGAATCTTGGGAACTATCTGCTGGATTGTATGTAGGTGAATCAGTCCACCAAACAGAGCCTTGTCCATCAATTACACCTTTGCCCCTGATAGTAATCCCCTTAAGCTTTGTGAATTCAATCCAATGCAAAAGTCCTGAACCCCATGCCCCTGAGCTTGCTGGAGCTATAATTTTGCCGTCTAACTGTGGCACATGAGAAAATTCGGAAACTTTAGAAACAGTAAGTCCTAAAACCACCAAGATCTTTTGTGATAAAACCACACGCAGCTTAGGATTTGAAAACCCACCTGAAACACGATATTTGCGTCACAATTAGGGCCAGAAAAAGAGATTGGGTTGACTAGGAACACAGACCCAGATGGGACATTTATGGTTGATGCCTCCACCTTGCAAGCTGCCGCCCAGGCCGACTCAAATGCCTGCCTTGCAATGCAAGAAAACTAGTCACTAATAGGAACAGTAGCAGTTAAATAGCATTAGTATAGTACATAACAGATCACCTTAGTGTCATCTGTTCTTCCATCGCCTTTAGCCCCATAATCCAACACATTAAACACATTAGAGTTCCGGCCACCTCCGCTGCTTTTTTGTAGTGCCAATGCAGAAGCAGAGTTGGAGGCGGAGGCACCCCTGTATTGCCAGCGGTGGTGTCTGCTGCCGCCTTTTCTAGCCTTACAGGGTTCGAAAAAGCTCAGACACCCGATCAAAAAGGCAATGAGGAGAATGAATGTGAGGGTTCTTAGGTTAAATGTCCTCATCGTGTTCGTATCTTAATCTGTTTTGTTTTGAGAAACAGAAATAATAGGGTTTATATTTATAGCTAGAGAAGCTCATGGAAACTGTACACACACAAGAGTCTCCAATTGAAAAAACGACAAGATCATCCCTTCCAAGCCTTCATTTTTCAACTCTTAATTTTTCTGTCCTTTTTCGGATTCCTTTGCTTAATAGTTTTTCGTGACAAAAGAATGACACGCATAAATCGAGAAATAATCCGAATATTTTTTTGTTTAGAAAAAAAACAAGTTGATTTTGTAGTTAACTCTCTGCCGTAGTACTCTTCACATGACATGCTTTAGTTTTACCCTAGCAACCAAACATACTCAAACACAAAGAAAACTTACAAGACCGGCCAACTAGAAATCAACTGAAATATTTTTTAATTAGTTAAATTATTCGAGGCAAACAGCTTATTTTTTAACTAGAAATCAACTGAAATATACGCTGATCTAAGATTCCAAATCAAACAGCTTATTTCTTCACGTGAGGTTAGGCTATTTTTAGGACTGAATTCGTATCTTTTTGTTTCCAACATCTTCTAAAAATTGACGGCAAGTTTTAAATTTTAATGCAAGCAAGGGTAATCGTAGATCAGTTAAATTAGTCATTTCGCCACATCGGGCCTATGGGAGTCGGATCCACTTCTTCCACGACAAAGGCCTTCAAAAGGAACTTCATTTCACTCTACTCTAAAAACCAATTGGCGAGATCGAATGTGCTTATTTGGTTCCTATGATAATATATATATATACTATATTCATGTGTGTATATATATATTAGTTCTAGTTAGTTCCTTCGATAAAATATGTACATTTACATTACCTACAAATTTATTTAGAAGTGTTTTTTGTTGTTGAAGAAATACCACGAGCTTTCCGCATTTTTTAATATTGGATTTAATTTTTATTCGGAATGCAGTTTACTTTTGACCACAAAACGCTCACCGCAAATTTCCTATTCCTGCTAAAGTGGGAGTTTGCTGCTAATTGCATTACACTTTGAGGTTTTTCAATATAGCGAAAAAGCATCTTCAGATAAAAAACTTTCGATGAAAATGTTCAAATTTTTTTATTTTTTTATAAACCACTAGGAGACTAGAATTATTTTTTTGTATCTAGAATCCATGTAAAGTATACTCACCTTTAAACTGTAAACTGGGGTCCCCTATACAGACTATAACTACTAGAAAACTTTTAAATCAGAACTTGACGAGTATGAATAAACTTCGAAACGCTGATTAGAAAACAAGTCTCACAAAGACACTCAGTTTTACCAACTAAGCCAACCTCCTTGGTTAGAAGACTTGAATTGTTATTAAAAACGTCGGCGTACTCATTTATGAACAGATGATTTCAACCTTGATTCTCGCGACGCCTAAGTCGCTTAGTAGAACGGATTTAAATCCCCCATCATTGTGGTTTTTAGGGATGGATTTTTAAACCAGCCGTGCGTGGGGATGGTGATATTTAATTTTGAAACGATAAGCACACACGAGTTTATTAATGAACCCTTTTTCTTCATCCATAAGCTCACAATGATTATTTGATATATTAATTAAGTTTGCCCTAGAATAAATTTCAAGGGAAAATGTTTTAGTATTTTTGAATTTTACACTAATTTTAGCAATCGTCTCTGAACGTTATTATTTATAGCAAATGTTCATGAATTGTGTTTAAACATATAAAGACAGATATTGCTTTCAATCTATGAATGACGGTATGAAAATACATCTCATATGACAACTTTATCATTATTCTTAATAGAAATCATCGAAAATTTTAACAGAACGTTTTTATGCGTTTAGACAAAGTTTGGGAATATCTACCGTCAATAAAAAAAATTCATAAATAAAAACTAAAATGAATGTAAAATTTATAATAGTTGCAACAATTTTTCCATCTTTTAATGTGTGATCGAGTGTTCCGTCCATGACGATCAGTTCTCGTGCATGTTTAAAAATCCGAAGATCATGCACGACGTGAAACCACAGAATAAATCAAAAGTTGGCTGGGAAGCCAATAAAAGCGGCAGACGAACATGGCCTTGCAATTATTGGCTTCTGACCTTAAATTTTTTCTCCTTTGGCATGACGTTCAATAATTTCGATTGTAATTTTCAAAATAAGATCCACAAAATATACGGTGAATAATAAAATATATTATTAATTAATTAGTTTTACAAATTAGTGACTTGTTTGGCTCTTTTGCGTTTGAACTAAGCGAAAAAAATTCTTCTGAATCTCAGGTGAAAGCGACTGTTTTGCATCAAGCGTGCGTGTGAATGCTCTTCCTCATCGACGACATACAGAAAACCGTTAAATCAGTTGCTCGTCCAGATATCATGCCACCGCTTTAGGGATTGGAATTGGAAATGTCTAGGTTTGCTTTGTTGAATGTTGGTTCTTTTAGGGCTCGTTTACTTTTTTTTTACTCCTTTTATTAAAATTTACGATCATTTTAAGAAATAATTGCATCCGTTTTATGGTGAATGTTTTCATTCTTTAAGGTTCATTTGGCTCTAAGAAATAAACATGTCATTCGGAATGAGAATAGTATTTGGCGAGCAGAAAATCAGTTTTCTTTTGTTTGAGAAACTGAGCCAAGATTTGGTAAATTTTCAAAGAAAAATCTAGTGGAAATTGAGGATCTCAAATGATTAGTTGAAATTATATCTCAATGTACGAAATTTTTCGAATGATGAGTTTAAACAAGTGAAATTATAATTGATATAATTTTTAAAATTAATATCCAAACACTAGAATTTACAACTCCAGAAATTGTAAATATAGAATTACAAATTAAGAAAAATTTTAAATTCTCATTTAATTAGAAATATTTCATCCAAACACACTCTTGTTATACTATCGAATGTTTATTATTCAATGTTATAATCAAAATTGTTGATTTCTTTAAGCTTGTAAATATCATCTCTTTAAAAAACTTAAACAAATGGTGACAGTTTAGTTATATATAAGAATTAATTAAATTAACGATTCCCTATAAGCATCCTACTAATGACTATAATTATTGATTTTTTTTTAGAAGATATAAATTTCATTGATTAAGAAAGATATAAAGTAAAGAATAGCTGGACCACAATAGCTTGAAAACAAATATGGGTAAAAATACCTCAAGTGATTAGGTTTAATATGTGTCGAAATGATCTGTAGGTATAACTTCGATAGAGCTCAATAAAAATTTCACTGGCAACGTGACCTATCAGGATATTGAAATCGATGGCCATGATCTGGACCATGACGACAGACGAGAAAATGAAGTATGACGTCAGACAAACTTCAATAATTTCGACAGCAATACCGATTGAATTATCTAATTTATTCATTACATCTCTATGGATACAAAGAGAAAGCCTCCCGCACTCAAAGAAAATAAAAAATTCTTTTGAATTACGCGACGCTAACACGATTATCGGATTCTACATAAATTGACCTTAATTTGTAGATAACTTATAAATCTTGTATTACTTTGATAGTTCATGCATTAGAATAACAAATTGGATTATGATTTTGTTCCTTAATTCCGTGATAAAACCAAATTGTGCATATATATATATAAATATATATTGTTGTACGCCACTGCTTTCCGAAGTCACCATATCCGTGATTAAAAATTAATTAATAGCTTAATTAAAGTTACTAGAAGACGCAATGTTTGAATACAAATACCCACCTTTAACGCTTTAACTTAGTCTCCTTCGTAATAGCCAATAGGTGTGGGTTTGTGTTTGTGTACTATAACCAAGTAGTGAATTTGATTTCTCCGAATCTCTGCGGCATAAAATTTAAATAAAAAGTTGCGATGGTGATTGTCTGGTGAAAAAAAATTATGAAATGATTTTGTATTACGATCGTATGATGCTCATAGTTTGTAATTTTTTATTTTAGAAATAGATAATGTTTATATTTTATTTTTCGGTGGTATTTTTAGTATTACTCTTTCAATTTATCGAATAATCTATATACATATATCATAATTAGACCCGTTCTAACTCCTATATAATTATTCCACAATCTTTTATTCAAAAAACAATCAAATTGGTGATCATTGAGTCATTCATATGTATAAAATAAAATGACGGTTCATTGTGAGTATCTTAATTGCTACCAATACCGTTATTTTGTTTAATAAATATGAATGACTAAAACACTTATATGCCTCGTTTAGTTCACCGTATTGTACTGACTATTTCAGTTGGTGGTCTACTGAATTAAAATGACGACTATATTATACTAACCGGATTATATTATAGTAGGTGATGTGAAATGTGAAATATTTATATCATAAATATTAATTATGTATATTATTATTATTTATTATAATTAATTATTGATATATTATTATTATTACTATTTATTAAATTACAATGAGTTATCTATTTATTATTATTATTATTAGTTATTCGATTATTTAATACGAATAATTTCGAGGGTATTATTTTAGTGTGTTTAAACCGTATAAAAACACTCAATCTTATTAATTTATACAATGACTAATTAATATATCTATTAAGAGTTGAACGGTTTCAATTATGATATACGTATAAATAATATTTCATATATCCAAAGGGTTTGATGAAATGTAAGTATTATCCTTTGAAAGTACAATATCAATAAATTAACTATATTAATAAACCTTTCTTCCTATCTTTTTAATTTATTAAATATTATCTTTTTAATTTATTAAATATTATAATCAAAACTTTTTATCATCTAAAACATACTACTCTCCTTAAAAAAAAAATTGTGCATAACAAGAAAGAAAGTTTGAAAGCATGTACATATCGAAATTACACTGATTACGGCATGTGATTAGCACTCTATTGACCACTATTTAGGAATTTATTTAATTAATTATTTATTATCAGATAGATTATGACTGGGATGTTTATTGATCACGAGAAGCTGTATTTACGAGGCACATCTCACATCATTATAGTTTCAATACTTTGGTAAAGACTAATATGTCTTACATGTTCTTAGGCTTATAATGAAACGTAATTTCATTGTATATTACTCTAATGCATGAATTGGGCTATTTGGACATGGGCTTATGTTCTTGAGCCCGTATACATCAAACAAGAGGCCCATGTTAGAATAAGGCCCAAGTTTTAGATTACACTCAATATACTCATATAAGCATTATTAAGAAATCATTTCCCGTTAAAACCGCTAATCGATTTACTCCAAATCGCTATTTATCCAACAGTTTAGGTTTGATCGGATAAAAGTAAAACAGTTTGAGAATCTAAACCGCTCCACTAATAACAGTTTGGATTTGGATTTTGAAAATTCGTTAAATCCAAACCGGACCGTTAAGAAATATATTAATTTGTAAATCTATTATTAATACAAAATAAAAATAATAAAAATAAAAGAATATCTATATATATTCATCTAAGTACATGTATACCCGTATAAGAGTATAATACAAGATTATTAAATATTAATGTTTATTTGACAAATCTTAACATAGTGATAATGCTTAAAATCCAATCATCCACAAACTTAATATATAAAATTTTGAGTATTAATTATTATTTTTTTTCCTTGTTTTATTTTTTATATCCTTGATTTTTTTTTTATTCCTACACGGTTTCAAACAGTTTCAATCCAAACTGAATCGTTAGTAACGGTTTAGATCAAAACATTTTTATTTCTAACTTTATAAAATTCAAACTGTACCGAATCGTTAAGATTTTAATGGTTTTGATTTGAATATTGTCAATATCCATATCGAACTGCATCGTGCCCACCCCTAGGAAAAATCTAATCCATAAATAGGTGAGTTATGGAGCAAGTGAATAAATGAGTTGTGTTCCTAAAATGAGAGATTGCCTTTGTGTTTTCTTCTGTTTCTCTACCCCCTCAAAGTCCGAAGGTTGAGCGCTAGCGCTTTACTAATAGAATAGTAGGCTCTTCTACTAAGTGAAGTTATGAGCACGCCTTCTCGAGCCTACTAAAATAGCTTACACTTATCAACTCTACGCTAGGAAAAAAAAAAAGGATGCATCAAACAAGCTTTCCTCATTTATGCACTAAAAGAAATGAGTAAATATCTTTAAATTAGTTCCCTTCCATCAGCCACATATGCCTTGTTTCAATCAGTCAAAAAGATAATAGTAACCTCACTATTAACAACTTCATTTGTGAATTTCATGGTATTAGAGATATATGTTCTATCGAGACAGATTGCAATGGATGATTCCATTATTTATAGTTGAAAAAATAGTTAATTCCATATCCAAATCTAACATAAAATCTCCTTAAATCATGAATCAAAATAATTATCGATGATAACTATTTAAGGTTGTGTTTGGCTCTAACAAATAAACAGGTCATTTGGTGTGAAGTTTTGGTGAGCAAAAAATTAGTTTTCATTCGTTTGGGAAATTGAGTCAGAATTTGGTAAATTTCCAAAGGAAAATCTGGGGGAAATTGAAAATCTTAAATGATGAGTTGAAATTTTATCTCAACGGATATAATTTTTCAAATGATAAGTTGAAACAAGTGAAATTGTAATTTTCATGATTTTAAAAATTTATATCCAAATACTAGAATTTATAAATTAGAAAAATGTAAATATGGAATTGCAAATTATGAATTTTGTAAATTCTCATTAAATTAGAAAATTTTCATCCAAACACACATTAATGATCCATACTTATTTTTAACAATTGAGTTCTCATGGTCGATAATTTTTGTCTTTTACATTATACGACATATTTTCACAACCATTTGTAGAGGGGCTAATTCAGACATAAAGCTTCCAACACTTTTGTCCTTGAATCAAATTTTCACATGCTGGATGTCCATAGGGAGTAAGAAAGTTTATATTTGTTAATATTTATATATTATTTTAAAAAGATATTTGATCATGTCATTTTTGTATTTCACGAGAAGATGACATTTATACGAAAATAATAAAATGTTGATGCTTATTATTAAGGTGGGCACAAATTCATTAAAATCGCTAACTGATCCGCTTCAAACCGTTATTTATCCAACGATTTAAGTTTGATCGGAAAAAAGTCGAACGGTTTGGATTCAGATTTTCATTTTGAAAATTCTTTAAATTCAAACTGAACCGTTAAAGAATATAATTTTTTAAAAATCTATTATTAATACAAAATAAAAATATTAAAAATAAAAGAATACCTAAATATATCCGTATAAGTACATACACATCCATATAGGTGTTTAATAAAAGATTATTAAAAAGTAATGTTTATTTGATAAATTTTAATATAATGATAATGTTTGCAATCAAATATTTGAGTATTGATTTTTTTTTTAAATTTCTAAACGGTTTCATACCGTTTCGATCTCAATCAAACTGTTAATAACGGTTTAAATCAAAACGATCTATTTTTCATTTTAGAAAATTTAAATTGTATTAACCTATTAAGATTTTAACAATTTAAATTTAAATATTATTATTATCTGTATCGAATTACGATTACCCTCTACTTATTATTAATACAACAATAAATTTGTAATAACGTACTCGGAAAATCTTACTCGACGAATTATCATCAACAGGCACACCAATTGATCCACCTCAGTGCCACGTATTAAAAACGAGTTTCAAACATGGACATCAACTAACTCTTAACCGGATTTGATAAAATTGGTTGGGTCCCGCCCTGTTTATTCAGAAGCAGAAGAAAGACAGAGTATCCAATGGGGTCTCACCTGGTCAAACCCGCAACAAACGTCTCTGAAACTGCGAAGAGTAAAAGGAAAAGCCTCCTTCTCTCTATCTTCCTCTATCTTTTCACTTTTTTTAATCATATTTTCTGTTGCAAGGAAAATCTTTAGGGTTTGGTTTCTCTCTCGCTCAGCTCCCAACTCTTCATCAAGCCGTTCGGATCCGCCTCGGCGCAAATGCAAAATGTGAGTCACTTGCACCTGCACAAATTTTCTTTCAGCTATAATTTTGCTTGCATTTTCCAGGAAACCAAACAGAACATGTGTGGCATAGTTTCTGATTTGTAGCTTTGATTTTTTAAAATACAGTATATAAAGCTCAGTATTCGCCATAGAATTTTCGAAGGTTGAACCTTTTGGTAATACATGGCTTCAGCTGCTCCAGCACCGGTTGAAAATCCTAATGGAAACACAAAGTTCGCTGATAAGCTCCCCGAGGAGATTAATGAGATGAAGATCAAAGATGAGAAGGTATTATTCTGTTCAAATTTTTGGTTTAGTTGGGTTTTTGTTTTCTTGGTGTATTTTGTAAATGATTTATTTTTGAATTTTCTTTGGTTCGTTGACTGTTTTGTTTATGTTAGGAAATGGAAACAGCTGTGGTAAATGGGAATGGAACCGAAACCGGCCACATTATTGTGACTACAATCGGTGGTCGAAATGGTCAGCCTAAGCAGGTGCATTTTGCTAACTATAGTAGTTGAACTACTTCTGGTTCAGATTTGGCATGAATGAATGATAATTGAAATCTTATGAATGACATGAATCATTCGAAAAAAAAAATGGATGAATGCCATGATTTTTTTGTGTTGTTATCGCGAGAGTAAATTGTAGACGGGCTGATTGGAAAATGTAGTTGTTGAACCTAAGAAGCATATGGTGTTGTGATACATATAGAATGTGTGCATATATACACATACTTAGAACATAAAACGAAAGGGGAATTAAATTGATTGGTTGTGCCATGAAAGATAGGTCAAGTAGGTGAGAGATTCTTTCTCTTATTCAAAGGTCGAACTATGCATATGCAAAACCCTTGGATAGCTAGGTGCAGTAGGGCCACTGCACCCATTAAGTGGTAGTTAGGTATCTGTACACTATCTTAAGCTCTTATCACTTACTCCTCTTATGATTCGTTATGCAGACCATAAGTTATATGGCAGAGCGTGTTGTCGGACAGGGCTCATTTGGAATTGTATTTCAGGTAATGCCTGTATTCCAGATCCTAAGCTATCTAGTTTTGAAGAGAGAAAGTCCTTAATAATAATAAGGCTGACCTCGACTATCAGATATCGCATATCACGTAATGTAAGCTTTACATATTTTATTTTGCAGGCTAAGTGCCTAGAAACTGGAGAAACCGTTGCAATCAAGAAGGTTTTGCAGGACAAGAGATATAAGAATAGGGAGTTGCAAACGATGCGTCTTCTTGACCATCCTAATATCGTGTCACTCAAGCATTGTTTCTTTTCCACAACGGATAAGGACGAGCTCTATCTGAATCTTGTGCTTGAGTATGTACCTGAGACTGTTTATCGTGTGGCTAAGCACTATAGCAAGGCCAGTCAGCGCATGCCTATGATATATGTCAAACTCTACACATATCAGGTTGTTGATGTTCTTTTGACTATCTGTAGTTTGGCTGTAGTTGTGATAATCCACTATAATCATATTCTTTTTTCTCTAGTCATTTTTAAGTCCTTGCTTGAACAAAATCTTATTTGAAAGGCCTTAGAAACTAAATTCATCTTTTGCTAACTGCATACTTTTTTATTTTCATTCTTGTCAGGTTTGTAGAGCTCTGGCATATATACACGGGGGCATAGGAGTATGCCACAGAGACATTAAGCCACAGAATCTCTTGGTTTGTACTTGAGTATCTAATCTTTTACTTTTTTACTTTGATATTTGTTTGATTGTATTTACTTCGTTAACAGCCTATATATGACTGGTCATTACATATTCCCCTCACAATTTGTTTTTTCAGGTTAATCCGCATACTCATCAGGTTAAGCTGTGCGACTTTGGAAGTGCAAAAGTCTTGGTACTATTCTCTTCTTCAAGTGTCTTCTATCTTATAGTAGAACAGTTTCTGCTGATAGAACTATATATAATACGTGGTGAAAGCATAATGCTATATATTATGCTTTTGTTCTTGTTCATACTCATGCAGATTACCCCCAGTTTTTTACCAATATGCTATATCATCCATGACAGGTCAAAGGCGAGCCCAATATATCATATATTTGTTCTCGTTATTATCGTGCACCTGAGCTCATATTTGGAGCAACTGAATACACTACTGCCATTGACATATGGTCTGTGGGTTGTGTTCTTGCTGAGCTGCTTCTTGGACAGGTTCTCTATGTAGCATAAAAATTTCTGCTTAATAATTTCACTTTTATTGGAAAAAGAATTCACACTTGTTGTTTTGTTTTTGTCTGTATGGGCACGACATATGTTGTAGCCTCTCTTCCCAGGTGAAAGTGGAGTTGATCAGCTTGTTGAGATTATTAAGGTAAAGTTCTTGTGACCACACATGCGCTTGGTGGAAAGTATGTGTCCATCATTTGATCAACTCAGAATTTCAATCAATTAGGTTATGCAATTTGAACTGGATTTGCTTTTCTTCCACGGAATTAGGTACTGGGCACACCAACCCGTGAGGAAATCAAATGTATGAACCCGAATTATACAGAATTCAAATTCCCACAAATCAAGGCTCACCCGTGGCACAAAGTGAGTATCCTAGCCTTTCATTGGTCGCAATTGTTCTCCGATGATTTTGCATGTCATTTTCTTTCTTATTATCTTCTTTTATAATGCAGATATTTCACAAACGGATGCCCCCAGAAGCAGTAGATCTCGTGTCAAGACTACTTCAGTATTCTCCTAGCCTAAGATTCACTGCTGTAAGTAGCCTTTTCTCTCAAAGTTTTCATGGGAAGCCTTCAACGTTTCATTCCATTGAACCCTAAATGCTTGTGGGTATATAATTTAGTAACTCAAAAGTTAAGAAAGTTAAGGCGGACTTCCATTTCTGTTGGGTTGAAACCGAAACCATCTGGTTTCCACAGAAGGAACTATTTTATGTCTGCATTAAATGTCAAACTGTCAACTCTGATTGTTTACTTTCTTCATTTTGGTAGCTCGAGGCCTGTGTCCACCCGTTTTTTGATCAACTCCGAGACCCTAATGCTCGTCTTCCAAACGGACGCCCTTTGCCTCCTCTTTTCAACTTCAAGCCTCAAGGTTTGCTCCTTTTTCTGAGATTGTGTATCCACGTATCCTATCTACATTTATATGCTGCTGATACATAACGTGTGCTTCAAATGACGATACATGTGCAGAGCTAAAGGGAGCAACTTTCGAGCTTCTGTCCAGATTGATACCCGAGCACGCCCGAAAGCAATGTGCCTTCCTAGGTATCTAAATAAAGGCAAATCCACTGCAGCTAATGTACACCATTGTAATGCTGGTCCTTCATGTTGGTAAGAAAATTAGGGACATCCTAGTTTGTTTCCTTGAAATAGTTCGAACGCTTATTTTTTTACTTCTTTCGCCCACCGAAACATTGCTCTTGAGACTCCTAATCAATGATTGGATCATATGTATGTACTAAGCTTTATCTGACTTAATAGAATGTCTCTCCCTCCGTCTCTCTTTCTGATTCATTGTAAATATCTGATGATTCAGAATGCAGTTGAATATGTTTACTCTAGCCACAGTACAGTAGCCTGATTTTATCTCCTCCCCGGCGGCAGCCTATGTGCCGCCGTGAGTGTCCGCCAATATGGGCTTATTCGGTGGTGGTCATGGCCGGTATTCACCGTGCTCATCCTCCATGAACTCCCCATTATGGCTAGTCTTATTTTCTTCTGATATTGGACCAAAAAGACCCGCACAAAGCCAAGAGGAAGATGTTTGCAATTTTGACAGTTACAAAGTACAATTGTATCAATTTGGTAAAACTTCTAAATACCAGGAAAAACATAAAGTAAAATTTTTAAATACAAAATTTCATTTCCTAGATAAGAAATTATTAGATGGTAAAGTGGCAACGGTGAATTTGGACTAGTGAACAAAAATATGAGATTAGTTAAAAATTTAGAATTTCAAGTTCCCATGTAACAATGATTAGTTCCATCCAAAACTTGAGATAATGAGTGTAATTCAAAAAAAGATTCATAAGTGTTTGTTAATGGAGTTGAAGTTACTAAATTATGAGGAATCGGTATCTATTTATGCTTAATTGTTGCGCATATAGTTCCTTTAACCATATTTTCTAAACGAGCCAAAGCCAACCCGAATTGATCTTGTCAGAGATCCACCCCAGAACAAATACGTATTATTGTTTGAATGCATAAATATATAAATTTTAAAAATTTTAAAATAATGAAAACTTCAAGTTTCAACATCATAAATTTTAAATTAAAATTCCATATAAAATGTGGCATTTTCAAAATTTTATTTTCATAATTACCATTTATATATGGGCATTAAACTACATTATGTTTACCGACATAAGAAATTTCACAAATTCTAGGAAATTTAAATATGTAATTTAATGCTCGTATACAAACAATAGTTATAAGGATTGAATTTTTAGCAATGACAGCTTTTATATGGAATTTAAAGTTGAAACTTATGACATCCAAATATCAAGTTTTTATTACTCTTAGAATTTTAAAATTTTTAATTTCTATATTTATGCATAAAACAATGGAATTCGTCCATAGAAAACTTGAAATAAAACATGGGACTTGTTAAAAAAATAGAATTTCAAGTTTAATATGCACAAATGCTCTTATTTGGATGCATAATTGATATTTAAAATTTTAACAAAAAAAAAATTTGGAATTTGGATGCAACAAATCACAAGTTTGATATAAATATAAAAATGTGTCATTTTTAAAAATTCCATCTTTATAACTACAATTTATATATGAACATTAAATTATACATTTAAATTTCATATTATTCTTATGATGCCCAAATAAGAAACTTCACCAATCTTAAATTAATTTTCGTTAATTTCAATTCTGTCATTGATAAATTCATAGTAATCTTAAAATTCTTCATATGGTAAAAAGAAAGATTACAAGATATAAATTCGATATTATCTCTACAAAATCAAATGGTAAAATGGATTTTTGTAGCACTCTTTGTAGCAATGTAGCACTTGTGTATGTAGCACCCAAGGAGGTTATAATTATTTTACCCAACAAGAGATTTCAAGGGAGTTAATTTTCATATTTTCCATATCTTAATTTATTATACTTTAAAGGAATGCATAAGAAGAAAAATAAAGTGTGAAAATCATTTCTTTTATCTCAATTATCATCGTGGCATGTGAATGTAGTTGAGATAATAATTGAGAGAACTCTTGATATTTATTATTTTGAGAGTAATAATTAATTTTCCATTTATGCACATGTCATTTTCCACTTTCCAATAAAGAGAAATAAGAATCTTTTAATTTCGTACTCTCGAGAGTACGAAATTAAACGTACTTTCTCATTCCACCACATGAGGTTCACACAGTAGACCCCACTTTTTATATTTTCACCTAATTTATAATATAAAAATAAATAAGGAGAAACGCTTTTCACACTTCACAAGGGAAAGAGCTCGAGAAAAGTAAATTATTTGATTAGTTTATATGATTTAACGCTAATTAATCAAACAATTAACAAGAAAACAGCGAGAGAGAGTAAACGATTAATTAAGCGAGCGAGTATTTGAAACTTACGCCGTGTCGTTTGCGTCGTTCTAAGCGCGGAGCGGGCACACCATATTCGTTCTTCAGCGCTCTCAGCTTCTTTTTTGCGTTACAGAAATTACCACAACAGTCTCGCAAGCCTTGACTGCAAGCGCCGTCTCTCTCTCTCTCTCTCTCTCTCTCTCCAGACCGGAGAGACTTTCTCTTTCTGGATTGAGCGAGAGAGCTTTCTCATTTAACGGTCACTTTCTTCGCCCGTTTCTCTTTAACGGGCGGAGGCTGAGGCTCGCGCTCTTCTTCGTATATTCGCCGTGCGGAAGCCAGAAGGGGAGTTTTTGCGGGGGTGAGAGTGCATTGCTGATATTAGAGAGGAGACCTACAGGATCAGAGACTCCGTCTTCATATTCAGTTTGCGGAGGTAAAGTTTCTTCGAGAGCAAGGCTGTTTTTTGGTTTTTAATCGCGGTTGTTTGTCGGAGCCAATTGCCTTCACGTCGTGTTTGTTATTGATTAGTTTTTTTTTTCTTTTCATTTTTTCTTTTCATGTTTGTTTGAAAGATAAGATTTTGTTTATGCAACTGATGCAATGCATTGTTTGGTTGCCAGGAAAGTAGGACGGGTGAAGGGATTGAAAAACGGTTTATGAATTTTTTTTTTCTTTTCGCTTTGGTTGAGGAGAGGCGAAGAGAATTTGTTAAAGATTTTTTTCGTCATTTTCCTCAATTTTCTGGTAAAATGGGGGTTTTAGTTTTACATTACCAGAAAGTAGAGGTTGTTGTTGGGTCTTTTTGATGTTGAAGAAAGATGGGTGCTTTGGATTTTATGGATGTTATTCTAAGGCTAAGAATGGTCGATTTCATTGAAATTATGAAGTTATGGGATAAGAGGGGTGGCCTTTATTGTTGATTGAATGAGAGTTGGAGATAAGCAAATAAGTTCAGTGCAGTTTTTCGAATTCTGTTGTTATTAAAGTTCTAATTGTGATATTGACAGTGAAGTAAGTTAATATGTCTTGTTTCCTGCATTAACATTATCTTAAATAGTGTCAGGCTCCTCAGCAACACTTGTTGGGTAGCTCCGCAGCTGAGTACATCAGGTACGATTGAAATTGCTTAAGCATCCATGTAAGCTCTGCATCTGTAATCTACCCACCACAAAAATGTTCATTCCACATCCAAATGGCTTGGTTGAGTCATTCTTTTGATGGCTCAACAACCTACATCAAATGTTGATAGGTTCAGGGTCTTTATTCTTCTTTGGCATTGTTTTCAAGAAATTAATATCGTTATTCTTTCTGGTTCTATTTGTATATTCAAAACTTGATTTGAGTCTGATTTACTTCGCATTTGTTGGCAACTTATTGCTTCTGTGTAATAATTGGACAGCTTGGAAACCTCTGCGTGGACGTGGGACAACATAGCTTGTAGAGAAATGGTACTGGTTTTATATTCATTCATTTCGCTCGGACCCTTATTGATTTTTACTATAGTCACTCTTGGTTTTGAATTTATTAATTGTTTTGTTTGGAAGACCATTGTTATTGCACACAATCTGTTAGCACTTGCTATTGTTGAAGATTGTAATTTCTTGCTGAATGGGAAAAGTAGGCAGCTGTTACTGTATTTGATAGGTCATATTATTGGTTCACTGCGGTTGTAATGCTTAAGTGAACCCTCAGATGACTAAAATTGTTGTGTCTGCGTTATGAAAATAGTACATAATATTATTAGTCCATTTTGACTTCTATTTATGTTCACTTGGGTGTGTACTTATCAACTTGCGTAGGACGGAGCTACTTCTGGTGAAGATGTCAATGATATTGACTGGAATACAGACGATGATCTGGAGATTGACAACTACATTTTATCGTCTTCATCAAGTTTGACAGTTAATGGGGAAGCTACTATGGGCCCTGGAGAGGTAAACATGTTTGTATCAATTCTGAAATTGAATTTATAACTGGATGAATATTTGGATGGAGATGCATATTACATAATTAAAATGCAACTCCTTTTTCTTTCTAAAGGCGAGCTCTGCTCCAAGCTCATCGAATTCTAAAGTTATTGACAATTTCGTCGGAATGGGATTTTCAGAAAAAATGGTTGCCAAAGCAATTCAGGAACATGGTAAGAGCACTGTGTAGTTTCATTTTGAAACTTATATGCTTCCACTGTAACTCTATATAACATTGCGTTGATTGAATATCTAGGAGAGGAAAATACAGGTTCAATTCTGGAAAGCCTCCTCACATATTCGGTGAGTGAACATTTCTTTATTTCCCTATGCTGCCTTGGGTACTTAGCCTGGGAGATATGTAACCTATTGCATCTTAAGTGCGGTATTTATGGCATAAATTATTTTTGACTTGTAAGGAGGCGAAATATACAACTTACATGTGTCTGTTTCTTGATATTATTTTCGTACAGGCTCTTGAAAGCTCTCCTCAAGAACAGCAGCAAGTTGATTCTGATCACGTTTCTTCAGATTACGAAGGAGGGAACAACTTTCTGGATGATTATTCAGATATGGAGAGTCTTGCTAACGAGGTAGTTATTCGCCTCAGTAATAAGCTGTATATTATATGGTTTTTGCGTTTTAGAAGATTGTGCGCTGACATATTTTTCCCTAAGCTTCGTATTTCATTTTCCCCAATTCTCCAAGCAACTTAAATACTATATAGGTAAACTTGCAGGTTCTTAAACAAAATCAACAATTGCATTATTGTTAAACCTTGTATCTGTGTATTTTATACGCTAATATGCAATGTACATGGGATAGTGGGTTCATGAAAGAGGCATCTTAAAAATTTAAACTATTTTGCAGGAAATCATAAATTCTACATCTGAGAAAGAGGAAAAACTATGGTCCTTGGTCAACATGGGGTACTCAGAAGAGGAGGCTTCAGTAGCAATAGAAAGATGTGGTATGACTTTAATTTTATTTATATGCCCGATATTGATTATATATTTTCTTTTAGCACTTTCCTGTACACGTCTCCAATTAGTTACTTTTGCAGCTTTGCTTCGATTCTTTTTGGATGATTATGTTATAATCCTCTAAACTGTCATTTATTTATCCTTGGTATATGTAAGCAAAAACTTCAGAGATAAAGCACATTCAATTAGGGTCAACATCTCATCTTCTATGTTTTGAAAATTAGCTTCCTTTGTGAATAGTCATCACAATCTTGTGCCCAAAATTTCATAGTTAGGAGAGTATTTTGGAAAATGTTGGCTTGAATTTTTTCTTACCATAACTAGGCCGGGGATGGGTCGTTAGGGGAAGCATCCTCCCTATATTCCCTGTTGTTTAATTGAAAATTCAACTAGGTTTATTAGGCGGGTCTGTTTTCTTGGAGATAAGCCACCTCCTGCTAGTTAAGTCAGTTGCTTATGCCATGCTTTCTCAGTCCCTATTTCATTCTAATAAGCATTGTGAGTACATGTTTCTTCTTCCTCAGCCTTATTTCCCCCCCCCCCCTTCAAACATTGCAGGTCATGACTCGCCAGTTGCTGAGTTGACCGACTTTATCTGTGCTGCTCAAATGGCAAGGGAACAAGATGACTATCTTCCTCTTGAAGAGAAGGTATCTGGTATCCGAGTTATGTACTAGATCAGTTTTATCTATTCATGCTATGTTTAATAGATTGTATCTATTCATGCCATGTACGTTTAATAGATTGTGATTGCTGGTGCTACCTTATACAGCCTAAAGCACAAGATTCATACAAGAAGAGGAGACTTCTTGAGCATGAGATGAGGAAGAATAAAAAGCAGATACGACTTGGGAACCAGACCATAGGCGAAGATGATGAGGCAATGCATCTCCCGAATCCAATGATCGGATTTGGTATCCCCGGTGATATGTTTTTAAACACAGACAGACATCTTCCAGATGCAGCGAGAGGGTCACCCTACTTTTATTATGAGAACGTGGCGCTTACTCCCAAAGGGGTTTGGAGCACCATTTCCCGGTTCCTATACGACGTGCAGCCAGAGTTTGTTGACTCCAAGTACTTTTCTGCTGCTGCAAGGAAAAGGGGTTATGTCCACAATCTTCCCCTTGAAGGCAGATTTCCTCTCATTCCGCAACCCCCTCAAACCATACACGAGGCGTTTCCCTTGACAAAGAAATGGTGGCCTTCTTGGGACCATCGAACAAAGCTGAACTGCTTGCAGACTTGCCATGCAAGTGCTAAATTAACTGAGAGGATCAGAAGGGCACTTGAAGAATGCGATGGCGAACCACCATTGAGAGTCCAAAAGTATGTTCTTGATGAATGTCGGAAGTGGAACCTGGTGTGGGTAGGAAGAAATAAGGTCGCCCCACTTGAGCCTGATGAGGTGGAAATGCTTTTGGGATTCCCAAAAAACCACACAAGGGGAATCAGCCGGACTGACAGATTCAAATCACTTGGCAATTCATTCCAGGTATGTGGTCCCAAAGTCTCATAAGTCTTTGTTTGCCAGAAGCTGTCTCTGCATTTACACTTTGCTTAAAAATTTGAGCTTATTCCAGGTTGACACGGTGGCATTCCATCTCTCAGTTTTGAGAAATCTGTTCCCGAATGGCATCAACCTCCTCTCTCTTTTCTCCGGCATCGGTGGGGCAGAGATAGCTCTTCACCGTCTAGGTATCCGTCTGAACAATGTCGTGTCAGTAGAGAAATCAGAAGTGAGTAGGAATGTTGTGAGGAGCTGGTGGGATCAGACGAACCAAAAAGGGAACTTGTATGACCTTGACGACGTGCAGGAGCTGAATGGGGATCGCCTGGAGCATTACATTGCTCAGTTTGGTGGGTTCGATCTTGTCGTCGGTGGGAGTCCATGCAACAACCTTACCGGCAGCAACCGGCATCATCGAGATGGACTTGAGGGTAAAGAGTCCTCACTTTTTTATGACTACTTCCGATTACTAGAATTGGTCAAGTGTATAATGAACAGAAACAATTGATTCATTCATTGTTGTGGATACAAGATGAGGCGCAGGGTTTTGAAATTGTGAAGGAAAAAGGAAGGGGTTTTACAGTTTAGTTTAGGGAAGGTTGCACAATGCATGCAGAATGTGGATTTTTGAAGTTTTTAGGAATCATATATAGGATAAATTTCTGAGGCTTTTTACTGTATCCACGATGAACGCGTCAGCGTATCTCAAAATACACTAAAAACGGAAATCCGTACAACGTTAGGTCTGTTAAACCGATTAACGGATTTCATCTTTTACACCGTTAAAATTATTGTTCATTTTATTCCTCTCTCCTCTAAAACTCCAACTCAAACCCTCCAAAATTCTCCACAATTACTTCCATGCCTTTTCCACCAAGCTCTCCCCCTCCCAAGTCCATAAATTCTTCCATCGGTGGAGCAATCCTAATTGCGATTTCTAGATTTTTGGAGGAGCTTTGCAAGCTCTCCGCATCTCTTGTCAGTCCCGAAATACTCGTAAAGTCCCCCATTCCTACATTACCAAGAGTCCACATAGAAGGAGCTATAGCCCCCATTGCAATGTAGAAAATGACTAAGCAAATAATATTCAAGTAGGTTTCCTTTGTCAGCCTCATTTTGTTATATCACTGAATGATCTTGAATATTGATTATGTATATTATTATTATTATTAATTATTTTAATTTTAATTATTATTATTATTTATGTATTATTTATTTATTAATAGTATTTATTAAATTAATAATAATAATTATTATTATTACACTTTTCAAAATTACTAATCATCCGACTATTTAATATGGACAATTTTGAAGGTATTATTTTAGCGTGTCTAGATCGTATAAAAAAACTCAACTGTATTAAGTTATGCAGTGACTAATTAATATAATTGGTACCAAACACATATTTCGTACTATATTATCATATCCAATCTTTTATATGGCACACCAAACATAATAGTTATTTCATTTTATAAGTAACACAAGGTGACAATAACCTAGTTTTTGAAAATTAGGGCCAAACAAAATAGTTCCAACACCATGGGCTTCTATGACATTCGTTATTTATGTTGAAATAGGTTTCACCATTGCTTGTGCTCAACAAACACAAGCTTGTACTTGCATACCAATTTGAGGAATAAAGCACTGTATATGATTGGTTTTGTGCTCCCACTTGCATCATTGTTACAAAAGCAGTCGAATTCTTTCAAGAGATGCAAAGAGCCAGCAAAACTCTCCTTTTCACAAGCCCATAAATTTCAATCCTGATTGCTCTGTCGATGGAGGGATTTTTGAGCTGGGGAGGGGGAGAGCTTCGTGGAAAAACCATGGAAGTAAGGGTGGAGGATTTTGAGGGGTTTGGGTTGGAGTTTTAGAGGAGAGAGGAGGAAGATGAACAGTATTTAAGGACATTTAAGAAAAGAAACAGTAGTTTTAACAGTGTCAAAGACGAAATTCGTTAAATAGTGCAACAGGTCTAACGTTGCTCCCATTCTTAGTACAAAGTGGAACGAATTTCTGTTTTTGGCACACTGGCGCGTTCCTGGTGCAGTAAAATTATTGTTTTCTTATTCCACCATTATTGGTTAGAGCATCTTCAAAATTGTTAATTATAATATATATGAAATTGAGATTGAAATTAGAGCTAGGCATAATTTGGATCGATGAAGATATTATCTAAATTTAAATCTTAACGGTTAAATACAGTTTGAATTTTCAAGGAATAGAATTGAAGCCGTTCCAATTGAAACGGTTGTTAACGAAAAAATCAAATGAAACATAATTTTTTTTTTCTGAAATTTTCACCATTCTTATCAATATTTCATTTATTCGAAACATAATTTCATTATTTCACATAAAAATTTCATTCATTCGTATACAAATTTCATTAGTACGAAAATAGCACTAACGATGGAGGTTGGTTGGAATTGAATGGATTTCATTCATCGACCCAATCACTTAAAGTTATGTATATTGTTATTCTGATTGTCATGATTTGCATTGAATTAACATTTTTTTATTTTAAGAGATTTTTTATTCAAAAATATCTGCATTGAATAGCACGAGTGAATCGAATTTTGTTTTCAAAACCCCGGAGGTTCAAATGCGAACTTGGCTGATATTTGTTGAGGGGTCGGGTAAATAAATAATAAATAAATAAAAAGGCCCATAATAAAAGTAAAATATCAAAGCGACTCGATTTAACCACGGAAAAAGAGTCCGCCTTCTTTCCCTCTCTCTCCGGAAATCTCATTTTTGATCTGAACGGGAGCTTCTGCGAATTCATCCAATTCAACAATGGAGAACCGAGCGGTTCAAGAGGTAACCTCGTCCCTTTCTCTTTTTTGCATACACATATCTGTACATTTAAAAACTGAACTTTCGGCGGCTGATGGTAGATATTGGAGAAGCAATTGCTGACGGTGGCAAAGGCGGTAGAGGACAAGCTTGACGAGGAGATTTCAGCCCTAGATCGAGTGGACGATGACGATCTAGAGGTACTCAGAGAGCGGAGGCTTCAGCAGATGAAGAAGATGGCGGAGAAGCGCAACCGTTGGATCACCCTTGGACACGGCGAGTACACCGAGATCCCCTCCGAGAAGGACTTCTTCTCCACCGTCAAGGCCAGTGACCGCGTCGTCTGCCACTTTTTCCGCGAAAATTGGCCCTGCAAGGTTTAATTTCGTCCACTATTTGAAGCTTTATGTTAAAAAATTTGTCCTTGGCAGGTATTTTTGGGTCTAATGGCTTGAATTTTGATTAAAAGAAATCATATTTTGTTAGTGGAAATGCTGCTTCTCTGAGCTTATGGTAGAAATTAACATATAGGACTCTGAGGAAATTGTAGATAGCTTTCTAGGATACCCACCAGTTAAATAATTTGGATAGATATGATGAAGATCGTTGGTTATTGTTTTTGCACCTGCAGATTAAGTGAGTTTCTAACTCTTTTACATTTTTTCTTCCATTTGAATTCAAAAAACAGCACTTATTGTTTTCCTGAGTTGTTTCTGTAAGCCTTTTCTGTTTGGGCTTTGTTGATTAGAAGGTAGAAGGCTATAAGCTATACACATTGTTCACAAGTTTGTCTGTGTTTCCAGAAATCATGGATTCCTGCCAAAGTCTTTTGGGGGTCTCAATTGTTAACCAGTTTTGAGTTGATGGTTAATTGCAAAATGTTTTCCCATCGAAGCATTCGGGTCTGAGCAATCAGCAAAAGTTAACTCAAAAGTTAGGATGAAAGATTCTTATGTACAGTTCCTTTGCAGGTGGTGGACAAGCACTTGAGTATATTGGCAAAGCAACACATGGAGACACGTTTTGTGAAGATTAATGCTGAGAAAAGTCCATTCTTAGCAGAGAAGCTCAAGATCGTTGTTCTTCCAACCATTGCCCTTATCAAGAATGCTAAAGTGGACGATTATGTGGTATGTTACATAGGAAAGACTTGCACAAAGATGGACCACTAAACTGATAATTTGCTTTCTAAGGTTGATTGCTGGCATTGTGCGATAGGTCGGATTTGATGAGCTTGGCGGGAAAGACGACTTCAGCACAGAAGAACTGGAGGAAAGGTTGGCTAAAGCTCAAGTCATCTTTTTTGAAGGAGAATCATCTCTAAAGTCGTCAGCACATACCAGGAGTGTCCGGCAAAGCAGCAAGGCGGACTCATCAGATTCAGAATGAAACCCTAGCTATCCATTCTGGTTGTTATTGGTAAGTGGAGCTGTTCATCCTTCGTTGTTTGCAACGTCACAACTTCACCTGCTTCCATTGAATGGCCTAGTTTATTCTTCTTCTGGAGTTCAGATGTGTAATACTCATCTATCCTTGAGATCATCATTCATTGTAAATCTGCTTTAGCCTTTAGGGGTTATGGCACTGCACAAGGATTATTGCGCGACACAAAGAGACACATGGTTTTGAAATCCTGAAAAGTGAATGAGGTTTTTTTTTTTATTTTAATTTTTTAATCTGAGAAAAATGAATGAGGTTTTACAGTTTGTTTTAGAAAATGCTGCATTCAGATTATGCAAAGCTTGCAGCATGTGGATTTGTGTGTATTTTGTGCGAATTGTTATCAAGTTATTGTCACGCTTTAACTTTTTAGGAATAGCTGAATCAATTCTTGGCTATGCTTCCTGGAATATAAAACCATCACTTCACATGAGAAAGGGAAGCACTTCTGCAAAAGCAAAGCTTCAAGTTTTTTAATTTTATCCTTAGCAACCAAATTGAAATAAAGCTTATAGCTTTTTAACTTTTTTGACCCCGAATCAAAGTATTCAAGCTTTTCTCACCGAGGAAAAAGGGCTCTCAGAATTTCAAAGAATCCACCATCGAAGTTCGAAATATTGAAATTTTTATTTGGTTGATATATGTAAATATTAGTCATGTCATATATCCAAATTGATTGAAATCAAAATGTTGATATCAGTTTTGATTAATGGTTTCAATTTTGTTTTTTGAAAATTTAAAACATATGAAACGGTTAAGATTTTAAAATTTTGAATTTGTAATTATATAATATCTGCATTGTTCTAAACTGTACCCACACACCTATTTATAATTACCAAAAACTAAGAATCATACAATTTTAACTGCTTTAAAATAATTTTTTACAATAATTAAATTTTTTTATCTTTTTTTACCTCATTAATCATTTGAACTTTTTACCCTTAATATATTAGATTGTCTTTTTTAAATATATATATAGGGGTAGATGGATGCCACTGCAATTTTAACATAAATTCTAACATAATTTACGAACCATTAAATTAATTCACTTTTAATGGTTAACATCAAATGACATGGAATTCAATTTCATTTTTTCTTTTTTGAAATAAATATTTAAATTAAGAAATAAAATTTCCAATTATAGTTATGAGGACCCTTCTCACTAATCAGTCATTAATTGCATTTTTATTGTAGATTATTCATCGTTATTGGACTCTTTTAATTCTCTCTCATTAGTTCATGATGTTTTGTCATTTTGTTGATACCGTGTCGACCAACCAAGTTTTATATGAGCAACATCACCATAAGCACAAGAACCGCCACCGAATGATCGGCAGGCATGTCACTCGGCAGATAATGACACGACCCATCCCAATCCCCCCGGGATTACCATGGAATGTGACGTGCTCCCCTCGGACAAGAGGCGTCCGACAAGGGATAACCGATTGACATTGCCCAACCGGGCTTCCAGAGTGCGTAAGGATCGATGGAGGAGGTGTGCGATGCTCAAGTCGCTGCTGCAGTCGTATCCGGAATCAACCTGAAGGGCATTAAAAGCAAAAGTTGTGAGTGGACGAAAATAAACAAGTCTGTTAAAAACATTTATAAGACATTTATGCCCCTCAGTAAAATCATATGCATGCACCAAAACCAATAATCCCATATTTATTTAGAAATAACCATTAGGGACTTAGCCCGGAAACCAAAGCATAGTTTCAAATTCCAAAAGTCAATCCAAGAGTTATTTCATCAATCCAGTAATATTCATTTATTATTTTTCCATCTCCAGCATCCCCGATGCCTAGCGTCCTAGACGCTTGACGTTCCAGACATCATATCTCACGGTATTAAGCAACGCGTGCTGCCCGGGGTCTCACCGGGTCCATATCTCTGACATCCCCGATGTCTGACGTCCATGATGTCCAGCAATCCTGCTCCTGGATCACTATTCGGTCCGGTAGCTCCGTACAATGAGCCCTCGCAGGCAATGCACCGTGACTTCTCCAGTGTCCCCGACACTTGGAGGAGACCAGGATATAAATATCCTCATATCGAGATGGTTTTATGGAACACATTCAATTATTCATTTCCAAAATATCACAAGGGCCCTGCCCCGAATTTCCATAAAACCGTTATAAGTCCAAATAGTTGAATCAAATCCGAAATAGTTTATTCCATTCCATTTTAGGGTCCCCGACCCGAAATCACATATATAAGTCAACTGGGCCCCTGACCCGATTCATAAGTTAACTGGACCCCTGGCCCGATTTATAAGTTAACTGGGCCCCTGACCCGATTCATTTTAACAAATCCGTAACCGTTTCATGAAATCATATCCAACCACATTTATGGAAATCAGTGCAAATCCAGAAAACCTCGATTCACGTGCAAACACGTAAATCGCCTCGAAATGCGTGAAAACATATAAATTCACTGATATCCAACATAAATCATATAATCACAATTATAAAAATCATGAAACAGTTATGCATGCATCGAATTTATAAAACCAATGTCCACTCACAGACCGTTTAACCGAGCGCCTCGATACGCGTGCCATAGGCCTTCCCGGGCCACACCACTATCACCGGGACTCCCAATCCTGTTCAAATCACATTAGAGGATTACTAACCTCATCATTAACATCCTATTCAAGTCCCGTAATTTTTCCGAATTTTTAAGTATTTTTAAATTGGATTTAAAACCTTCGGACATCCCGAACAATATTGAAACGGGATCCGATCGACACGAAACCAACGCTAAAATGTTCGTTACATTGAATAGGATAAAAGTCATGTTGACCTCACCTCGAGATTCGTGCCCACGCGCCGTCACGTGCCGCCGTGAGTGGCTGCGCGTGAAAGCCACGCGCCTGCTACAGTGACTGCTACAGTCACCATCTTCACCCGTTTGTCTGGTAAACGGGTCTGATTACCCGCGATCTGACCCGACCAGATAACCATCAATTCGACCTTGATTCCATCCGTTCTTGATCCTAAAACAATCAATATCCAATCGATTTCAGTTCTGTGTCAATATCCAACCTCGACATGGATTAAATTAACCAATCCAAGCTCGAACAGCAAAACGGGTCGTCCTTAGTAATTCACCCAACTCAAGTCCATTTCCAAATTAACTTCACAGGAAGTATACTAGGACTCAAACGAACCCAAAACCACAACCAATTGAAGAAGAGCTCACCTGGAAGTCGTCGTCCACAGCATTGTATTTCCTCTGAAAACAGTGACCACCGTCCCAGCTTAGCCGTGGCTGGTTCCCTTCGAAATTGATACGGCTGAGCTCCAGACACTCCCAGAAAGCTAAACCCGTCCATGGTTTGGTCCAACAAGGCTCAGAAATCAAATTCTGAAATTTCCCTCCAAGAACCCGAAATGGTTTCTCACGGTTTTTCTCTCTAACTCGACAGCCAAACAACTCAGAATGGTCCTCACAACTCACTCATCATTCAATTAATCCACTACAGCCGTTAAAAGTGCCCCAGAGCACCACGCAGTCCCACTGTACAAATCTTCCCTGCACAAACCCGAAACCATTAAAAATCAGTGTCCATGTGAGTGCAATCAGTTGCCAGCTCCTCACATGTGCAACCACAATCCAAAGCTGCCCCAATAACATTCCATTAATTGATAAACAAACCATGGGATCGATCGCACAAAGTATCCCACTTCACGGCTGATCAATCCAATAGTGCCCCGTGTGAAATTACAATTCTGCCCTTGTGCAGAAAATTACCAAAATGCCTCTCACGCATCCTGACCCGTAACTCGGTCATACGGACTCCGATTGATGCGTGCCGCCTGTCTACGAACTCAGGGCATCGAGACCTTCCTAACGGTCCTCGGTTCTCGGCCATCGGACCTCCCGATCAAAAAGTCAACATTTGGCCCCAATTAAGTCAAATTACGAAAATGCCCTTGGGCTTCCGTACATCATAACTTCTTCCACGAACGTCGGAATTGAACGTGCCACCTGTCTATGAACTCGTGACGTCCCGAACTACGTCACGGTCATCGGTCAAAGTCCATTTGACCATCCGAAATAAAAGTCAACGTTTTGCCCAAGCCTAGGGGCAAAACGGTCATTTTGCACAATTCGTTCGAAATCACCCAACTAATCCCAGATTAGTAAATCACCATTAAATATTATTAAATCCAGATATTCGGGACGGGTCGTTACAACCTTCCCTCCTTAAATAATTTCGTCCTCGAAATTACCAACAACCTTATTCCACAACCACCTTGTGGAAAACATTTCGACCTCAAACCATGTGTACACTTGTACACCCACATACTGGGACAACACCAGCCTCGTCTGTACCCAGACATCCCATCACAATCATACGTCACAATCAACAACATTCGACCACCTCGAGTGGACATAATCACCTGATCCGCGATAAGATCGCCTAACCGTTTAGCTGACTCCTTCAGCTAGACGATTCCCTTCCATTGCCAATAAATCCTTACATTTGTTCCCATTGGGAGTCACCAAATCTCATTTGTCAGTCCATGCTGACACCATCAGTCAAACTGTCACCACTAAGCTTTACCACCCTGATAAAGCCCCAACCATCAGCCAGTCAGTGACAACACCACGTACTACATCACTCTCGATGTCGCGTAAGATCAACCACATGATCTCAATTCGCAGGGCAAGCCCATTCCTGCGGCATAACTAAATCTCAATGTCCATAATCGCTGACTCCCTCAGCGAACCAAGACGCTGGAAAATCACGGTGTGATCAAGTCACACAAGGCTACTCGTGGTTACGCAGACCACCAATTCACTCATCCTGAGTGTACGTATACCGTCAACTTACACCATCAAGTGGTGTAACTGGAACACATTGAATACCAGCCCAGCAGTGAACACACATCTCAATACTAGGGTTCCACAAGCCAACCATGGCTAAGAGCACCTGCTCATAAAATCACTGAACCCGACAAGATCAATCTGCCCAGCGCACAGTATCCAATGTCCAGTCCACAATACAACCAAACAAATGATATCAGAACCAAGCCGATTACCAACACATTAGTTACACACCACTGGTACATCCCATGTACCGCCATTAGGCACCACTCAGCCTAACCAGTATCAATCCTCGTACAACGTACCCTGTACGTACCTCAATCCATCAATCTGACTATAGCCACCCAGGTCATAGCCAAACACGTTCTAGTAATGGAGTACATTTGCCCAAACCAACATGAGACAAAACGAACTCCACCCGTCATCTAGTTCCAATTCTGAATCCGAATTCGCAATTTCGTAAGAAATCCCGAATCCGAACCCAGACATCATGTTTTTAATCCATGTCCAAATCCGAATCCGAAATCATTATTCCGTAAGCTAGCATTGGAATAATCATTCCGCACCCAAATCCAGTAATCCATTTTCGAGCTTCGCAATCGAATCCTGAATCGTCACCCAGAAATTCGATTCCAAAACCCAAAATCTCGTTTACGTCCATCAAGACGTAACATAACCGAATCTATCGGTTGCCTGTCCAAAACACTCGATTGACCTCATAGGGAAGCCAATCCCAATATTCCCACGTCAAAGGTTGACAAAATCCGACCACATCGGAAACCTACTCAACCATGTCACAAACCATATGGACTTACTCCGAAAAGAAGTTCAGTCCCGTCACTTACGACTCACATATCAAGGTAAGAGTGATAAACTCTCCACCTATCCGGATCATCAAGATCACGACCCAGATCCAACACTACGTCATCCGACAAGTAATACCACGATCCTAGATCGTCACATCGACCAAGCCGACAACATCACCAATCAGATCCGCCTAAGATCCACATATGCCCACATGGCTAACAATCCATCTGAAAGCTGATCGTAGGGTCTTACACCCTCATTGAATCATTCGCCAAATTTCCCTTGGTGGAAAGATGACCTCGCATTTCACCACCAAATCCAAGATCACACACAACTTCTTGTGTCCAATGACCCAAGGCCAAACATGGGTCCACCTACCAATACACGCTCAACGTGCTGGTAGCAACAATCATCATCTGCCACGGCAGAAAATAAGAAGTCAACCCCAAAGACTTCAGGATACCAATCACCGATGCGGAAACGAGCACTCCTCTCGTTCCCCCAATCACAACTCTCCCCGGATCGGGAGTTCCAACCATGTTGGAAACAGACATGCTCCCAATGAGATGTCAAGTCCAACCACTGGACTGCCCATGTCCATACCTCACTTGGACCACCACGTGTCCAAAATCAATTCATTACTCGGACCTCACGTCCGCCAATAATCATGTATGCACACACCCCGATTCCGAACGGAAATTTCCTCAACTCTGCCTGGATGTGCATACCATACTGCCATGTCTCACATCTCAACCCATATAGGTTAAATCCTCAGGTTCCAAGTGATTCACAATCACAAAATCCAGCAACAATACCACGAATGGTTTCCCCGACTTTTCCAATTTTTCCATAATTTCCTTGTACTTCCAGGGAATATAAGCAGTACACAATCTTACCAATCTCGGAGTTGACAACAACTCCCCAAGTCCACTGATTCTCATGACATAGGGAACATCGTCCCTAGATTCCCCAAATTTTCAATCATACCTTTTGATCCATTCATCACTTGTCATCATATATCTGTTAGGACTTATCCCAACACGACACAACCTCCACTGGATCCCATCCAGTCCAAGACTCAACCACCACTGAGTCGCAGATACCAATCATCTGTCCATCATGACAGAGTCACACCCCAACTGGGGGCTCATCGTCATCACAATCACTGACACCAGCACTAGTGCTAGTACCAGTACCAACGCACCATCATCAACACTAGTATCAGCACACATGCATCCATACTAGCATTGGCATAAAAGTACCAACATACCAACATCCATACATAGCACCCTAACATCCACACTAGCACACGAACATCCGTGCTAGCACACTGTGTGCAAAGTTGTTACCCTAGATCTTCGTTCATTCCGAACAACGATCCCCTAACACCACTCGTACCCCACAACTATGGGTACCCCCAATTTGGACATCCACACATCAGGATAATAGACGTTCCCTGAACATCCCCTGATCCCCGAGTATTAAAACCGTACTAAATACCCTCGATAGCCAGTTATCTCGACACAACTGTCGACCAACAGTCATCGTTGTCAAGATCCGTATCCACACATCACACTAATATTCGATCCAACACGGGATTCCATATTTCCTCATAACCGCATCCGTGGATCGAAACCCATAATCCTGACTAGACTCAATAGAGTCATCCACATGGTCATCCACGACCTCAGCCGCTCGTCGCAACACAAGTTCTCACTTAAGGTTCACCTTTCGGTCCATCAATTATAATTTAGGGTTCCAAAATCACACCCTAGGGTCCCACCGAACCCAACTGCCTTCTGTAGTAAAATCCATAACCTGACCGGCTCCGCGGTCCTGACATCATATAGACGTCCAATCCAATCCAATCGTCAACTCAACGTGGGTTCCATCGTGGGTTCCACCACGAAGGTCATCGGCTAACTCCGATGCACTAATACCCCGTACACTAGCCAACACTACCAGGGTCCAAAACTTAGACCAATACTCAACTGAGTTTCGCATTTCCATAATAGTATTCCAATGGGGTTCCCTGAACCTAGCTGTGCCCAGTGGCACAACAATCCATCATCACATGACCGAACCGACGGTCCTGCATTACCAGTTAATCGTATACAACCCACTTGGGTTGAATCGCATCAATGCACGGCGTATCGGGCCAAACACACCCAATCCACCATTCAAACTCAAAACTATCTATCAGGTTGACAACGGAACAGCAGCCCAAAGAGACATCACACCCTCGTCCTTCGCGCACAAAAGAGCAAAACCTGCTCTGATACCACTTGACACGACCCATCCCAATCCCCCCGGGATTACCATGGAATGTGACGTGCTCCCGTCGGACAAGAGGCGTCCGACAAGGGATAACCGATTACCATTGCCCAACCGGGCTTCCAGAGTGCGTAAAGATCGATGGAGGAGGTGTGCGATGCTCAAGTCTCTGCTGCAGTCGTATCCGGAATCAACCTGAAGGGCATTAAAAGCAAAAGCTGTGAGTGGACGAAAATAAACAAGTCTGTTAAAAACATTTATAAGACATTTATGCCCCTCAGTAAAATCATATGCATGCACCAAAACCAATAATCCCATATTTATTTAGAAATAACCATTAGGGCCTTAGCCCGGAAACCAAAGCATAGTTTCAAATTCCAAAAGTCAATCCAAGAGTTATTTCATCAATCCAGTAATATTCATTTATTATTTTTCCATCTCCAGCATCCCCGATGCCTAGCGTCCTAGACGCTTGACGTTCCAGACGTCATATCTCACGGTATTAAGCAACGCATGCTGCCCGGGGTCTCACCGGGTCCATATCTCTGACATCCCCGATGTCTGACGTCCATGATGTCCAGCAATCCTGCTCCTGGATCACTATACGGTCCGGTAGCTCCGTACAATGAGCCCTCGCAGGCAATGCACCGTGACTTCTCCAGTGTCCCCGACACTTGGAGGAGACCAGGATATAAATATCCTCATATCGAGATGGTTTTATGGAACACATTCAATTATTCATTTCCAAAATATCACAAGGGCCCTGCCCCGAATTTCCATAAAACCGTTATAAGTCCAAATAGTTGAATCAAATCCGAAATAGTTTATTCCATTCCATTTTAGGGTTCCCGACCCGAAATCACATATATAAGTCAACTGGGCCCCTGGCCCGATTCATAAGTTAACTGGACCCCTGGCCCGATTTATAAGTTAACTGGGCCCCTGGCCCGATTCATTTTAACAAATCCGTAACCGTTTCATGAAATCATATCCAACCACATTTATGGAAATCAGTGCAAATCCAGAAAACCTCGATTCACGTGCAAACACGTAAATCGCCTCGAAATGCGTGAAAACATATAAATTCACTGATATCCAACATAAATCATATAATCACAATTATAAAAATCATGAAACAGTTATGCATGCATCGAATTTATAAAACCAATGTCCACTCACAGACCGTTTAACCGAGCGCCTCGATACGCGTGCCATAGGCCTTCCCGGGCCACACCACTATCACCGGGACTCCCAATCCTGTTCAAATCACATTAGAGGATTACTAACCTCATCATTAACATCCTATTCAAGTCCCGTAATTTTCCCGAATTTTTAAGTATTTTTAAATTGGATTTAAAACCTTCGGACATCCCGAACAATATTGAAACGGGATCCGATCGACACGAAACCAACGCTAAAATGTTCGTTACATTGAATAGGATAAAAGTCATGTTGACCTCACCTCGAGATTCGTGCCCACGCGCCGTCACGTGCTGCCGTGAGTGGCTGCGCGTGAAAGCCACGCGCCTGCTACAGTGACTGCTACAGTCACCATCTTCACCCGTTTGTTTGGTAAACGGGTCTGATTACCCGCGATCTGACCCGGCCAGATAACCATCAATTCGACCTTGATTCCATCCGTTCTTGATCCTAAAACAATCAATATCCAATCGATTTCAGTTCTATGTCAATATCCAACCTCGACATGGATTAAATCAACCAATCCAAGCTCGAACAGCAAAACGGGTCGTCCTTAGTAATTCACCCAACTCAAGTCCATTTCCAAATTAACTTCACAGGAAGTATACTAGGACTCAAACGAACCCAAAACCACAACCAATTGAAGAAGAGCTCACCTGGAAGTCGTCGTCCACAGCATTGTATTTCCTCTGAAAACAGTGACCACCGTCCCAGCTTAGCCGTGGCTGGTTCCCTTCGAAATTGATACGGCTGAGCTCCAGACACTCCCAGAAAGCTAAACCCGTCCATGGTTTGGTCCAACAAGGCTCAGAAATCAAATTCTGAAATTTCCCTCCAAGAACCCGAAATGGTTTCTCACGGTTTTTCTCTCTAACTCGACAGCCAAACAACTCAGAATGGTCCTCACAACTCACTCATCATTCAATTAATCCACTACAGCCGTTAAAAGTGCCCCAGAGCACCACGCAGTCCCACTGTGCAAAGCTTCCCTGCACAGACCCAAAACCATTAAAAATCAGTGTCCATGTGAGTGCAATCAGTTGCCAGCTCCTCACATGTGCAACCACAATCCAAAGCTGCCCCAATAACAGTCCATTAATTGATAAACAAACCATGGGATCGATCGCACAAAGTATCCCACTTCACGGCTGATCAATCCAACAGTGCCCCGTGTGAAATTACAATTCTGCCCTTGTGCAGAAAATTACCAAAATGCCCCTCACGCATCCTGACCCGTAACTCAGTCATACGGACTCCGATTGATGCGTACCGCCTGTCTACGAACTCAGGGCATCGAGACCTTCCTAACGGTCCTCGGTCCTCGACCATCGGACCTCCCGATCAAAAAGTCAACATTTGGCCCCAATTAAGTCAAATTACGAAAATGCCCTTGGGCTTCCGTACATCATAACTTCTTCCACGAACGTCGGAATTGAATGTGCCACCTGTCTATGAACTCGTGACGTCCCGAACTACGTCACGGTCATCGGTCAAAGTCCATTTGACCATCCGAAATAAAAGTCAACGTTTTGCCCACGCCTAGGGGCAAAACGATCATTTTGCACAATTCGTCCGAAATCACCCAACTAATCCCAGATTAGTAAATCACCATTAAATATTATTAAATCCCGATATTTGGGACGGGTCGTTACAGATAATGCCATACATGTCACTCAACAGGAAATGTCAGACATGTCACTCGGCAGATGACACCATCAGCATACACCCAACAAAGGCCCGTCTCAGCCATTTGGCAGGCTTAATCGACATGTACGATTGGCACCACTGGTCTAATCAGCTAGTTGTCAGTACCAACTTCTTGACATGCTAAGAGATCTAACAACATGTGACACACATCTCAGATTTGCGGGCCATGTGGCATGATCTCCTGAGGTATCTTGAACTTTACTTCAATAGTGTTGAACCACCACATTCATTTTTCCTGTAAATCCCCCCCCCCCACCCCACAAACCTTTCATAAAGGTACTCTCTCTCATCTATTTCCCACTCTAAACACACACAAACCTGACTATTCTGTTTTTGTGTTGTGATCTACATAATGGTTCCTCATTGCGCTATTGACTTAAGTATCGGAGCCTCATAGGCCAGCATCCCACCGATGTCTAGCATTTGCTCTTTGCCTTGCAGGCCATTCGCCAAACCTAAGCAGGATTTGAACCAGCACCCCTAGCGGGTCCTACAACCTCTAGCGGGTCTCATCACGTTAGGTCTAGTTTTGGATCAAACATTTGACGTCGTTTTTGGGAATACTGAGTAAGTCCTCCCACTAGTTCACATACCTCCACTCCATCTACTTGTTGATTCAAATGTCTATCGAGTAAGATGATAGTGACCTTAAAAACATTCCCCATAGAGATCACAATAGAACTAGAACCGACGTGTCTTCCGAGGCTATGCTCGAAATGCTGAGGACTCTTCGTACGGAGATGACTGAACTCAGAAAAGGAATGCTGTTATCGAGAGCAGAAATCACGTGTAGGAAGAATAACATCAAAACACCCTCGCTATTCTCCAGTCCATATGGGAAGAACTGAGGGAACAACGAACATTTACTAAATGAGCACTCGCTACCAATGCCGATCGGTAGCTTGCTGAACCCTGTCGATTGGAGCCCCCGAGGTGAATGCTTGTTCATCCCGCCGATGAGGCAGGACCTTTAGGTACTCGAATCTTCTGCGACGCTCATCAATTACTTAATAGGAGGGCTGTGCAATTTTAGTCCACCTAGCTGACCTATCCAAAAAACGATCTCATAATCGAAGATCAACCACCTCTGCCCCTCATGTCTCAATGAGGCCACTCTCAGTTAGGATCAGCCCTGAGAAGAGCACAACGCTAGAAGGCCCCAGCTCAGCCGACGGAAGATCAGGCATTACAGATCAGCTTCCACCACCTGGAGGATGACGCTGACTCTACGAAGGCTATGTCTGGTAGAAGATCAAAACAGGCTAAACGACCAGGGAGGAGTACCAGCAATACGAGTCGTCGACCTGTTACTCAGGGACTCGGACCACAAGCCAAACCTCCCAAATCCAACGATGCCATACAGGAGCTCCTCCAGCGAGTCCGTGAACTGGAGGCTAACAAGCAAAAAATCAGATCTCCAACGAAGATCAAGGCCAACATTTGTAATGACCCATCCCGGAAAGTAGGATTAAGGAAGTGATTAGTGAGTCTAAGTGGAGGTTAGTTGGGTACTTTTGGACTTTGGTGTAGAATGACGATTTTGCCCCTGGTTTGGGCAAATTATTGCCTTTAGTTCGGGCGGTCAATTGGACATTGACCAATGACCGTGACGTAGTTCGGGACGTCACGAATCCGTAGACAGGTGGCACGCCCGATTCCGACATTCGAGGAGGAAGTTATGATGTTCGGAAGGTTGGGGGCACTTCCGTAATTTGGTTAAAATAGGGGGAAAGTTGACTTTTCGTGTAACGAGGTTTTGACACGTAGACCGAGGACCGTTCAGTAGATCTCATCATCCTGAGTTCAACGACAGGCGGCACATGTTCATCGGAGATAGGATGGGCAAGATACGGGTCTAGAATGGTAGTAGCATAATTGTAAATTTTTGACTCAAAAGAGGGATATTTTGGTCTTTTGCACATTGGGAATTGTGCAACCAGATTGGGACAAGTGTGCAGGTTTAAATAGGATATTTTTGGAAATGGACCATTGGATGGTGGACACGTGCAAGGTGTCTAGTGGGTTCTAGGCTGTGCACGGTGTGTGTGTTCATATTGTGCAGGTGTATGCAACCGTGTTCGAAGAACAGAGAAACAGAGGGTGAGATTGAGAGTTGGCCGTGTGTGTGTGTGTCCTGGTGACTGAGGGAGTGTTTAGAGGTCGAGAGAGAGATCGTGAGTGAGTTTGGAGAAGAAGACTGGTGAGAGGAGAAGGTGAGGTCACGGAGAAAAACCAGAAAACAGAGAGGGATTTTGGTGGTGGTGTTGAGGTGTAATCGATCCATTGAAGCTGTAGGTGGTGCTCAGTGGACGGAGGAGGACCTAAGGAGTTGTGTGGACACCTAGGGACACGGCGGAGCCCACGGCGGGGAGCGGCAGGAGAGGTAATTTCGATTTCCTCTATTTTTCCGTTTTGTTTCAAGTTGAAAGTCGTGAAGTCTGGGGTTGAGTCGAAGGGTTTGGTGGGTGCTAGTCGACTCAGTGAGGTCCTAGGAAGCTGCTGGTTGTGCAGCCGTGATGGGGGGTGACCTGGGTGGCCGAATTGAAAAATAGGGGTACGGGTGGTTTTTAATTCGAGCTTGAGACGATGATTTAGGGGCTGTGATGGAGTGTTCGGTTGAGGGGAATAGGTTGCTTAGGACTGGACGAAGAGATTGGTGAAGAGAGGGAGGAAAACGGTGGACAACCGCTCTCGCCGGTTCATACCGGTCGCGTGAGGCCCACGAGCAGCCACTTTGGGCGGCGCGTGGAGGCGCGTGCGGCGGTTTCTGGGAAAACGGTCAACTAGGATTTTGATCTAGAGGCTGTAATGAGTCAATTGGATTAGGTTTCGGGTTAATCGGACGTCGATTCGAGTTAGTTCCACGAGGTTGAAGGTTTAGGGTCTCGGTTTGTTACGTTTAGAACCCGGGGTTTTTGTGGGAAGTTAGGAGGACCTTCGTTAACGTGTTAGTAACGTACTTTGGTGACTTGTGACAGGATCAGGAATCCCCGAGGAGGTCGAGGAACGTGCAGAACGTTCGGGACGCGAGTGACTTACCCGGTAACTGTGAGTGGACCCCTTCTCTATAACTAAGCATGATAATTACTTTTCATTACTTGATTTATGGTTTTATATGTGATTTCCTGGTTATTTGAATATGCTATAACTGTTTTACTTAATTGCACGTTTTTCGAGAAAGTACGATTTTCAGCATGTTTTACGAGAAAGGTTTGACTTCTGATTATGATGCCATGATTTGGGATTTCAAATGATAAATGATTTTCAATGGTTATAAATGGATTTAAGACATGATTTGAGGATGAAGGTTTTTGGTTTTAGAATCGGACTTCGAAAAGCGGAATTTGGTTTTAAAGTTGAAAAGTGGAATTCCGGATTTGGGTTCGGAATGACGGTTCTGGATGCCGGAAGGGCATCAGACCAGTAATTTCAGATTCGGGTTTGGATATGGATTTCGAATGGTTTTCAAATGGTTTTGGATTGGATTTGCTGGATCTGATTATTGGGTTTAAAGACCCGGATATTGTGATTGACGGGGGACGGGCCCGGATTGGGTTTAAAGACCCGGATTAAGTTTAAAGACTCGGATATATATTGATATTTCCCCCGTAGGCCTGTTGAGTTTAAAGACTCTGAGTTTAAAGACTCGGATTATTGAGGCCTGGATTGAGTTTAAAGACTCAGGAGTTTAAAGACTCGGATAGGTCCAGCAGGTTTGATCGGATAATGATGACTTGGATTTATATTTTATCGTACTATTTTCATGATGCCTATTTTGTGAATTATGAATGTTTTTATGATGATTATTATGTGGTTTATAGCTGTGTTTAAATAAATGGGGTGTGCATGCATGTTTTCAAAACGGAGGGCCCAACCCTGTTTTGTTATAAAATGATTTTTGAAACTTTTATTCTTATGGTCCACTCACACTTTCTGGTTTTAACTGCCCTCCAAGTCGTAGAGCTAGCGCGGGGGTTGACGTTGAGGCAACGTCGGAGGCATAGAACACTCGAGAGTCTTTCCTGAGTAATTTAAGTTTTCCGTTGTGCGTACATTCTGTATATCGGTTTTGTTTTCCTTTGTTAGGTACTATGCTCTGTATACTGTTGACTTTGGGATTGTTTTAAATTCTCCTGCGTCTGACAGTGTAATTTGTGGTTTTTCGTGTGAGTGTTTCGGTTTTCGTTCGGGGTTGTCAGACGGGAGCAGGGTTAGTCCCTAATTCTGGGGGATTAGAGGTGGGCCCTAACAACATTGGCCCTTCACTGATCGCATTATACCGTACAGACACGAGACGAAAGTCAAACCTCTCAAGATCACACTATACATTGGAAAAAAGGAGATCCAGTTACTCACACGAACAATTACCAATCTTTCGTGGCATTCAAAAACTTCTTCGACGAGGTCCAATGTCTGATCTTCAACTTTACCATCACTGAAGCCGCACTCAACTGATTCTACCAGCTAGAACCACAGACGGTCAACTACTTCTACTAGTTGCATACGATATTCTTGAACCAGTTCATGATCCGTGTGGATCGATTGCTGACCACAGAAGATCTAGGCTCTCTCCGGCAGAGGGAGAATGAGTCCTTGCAGAAGTACGCAACCAGATTTAGCCTTGAGTACTCCAGGTGCCAGGAGACTGACGACAAGGCAGCCTACAGGGCATTTCGTAGTGGCTTAAGGGATTTTACCTTCAAGTACCATGCCTTCACACAGAGATGGGATGACTACAATAAACTGATGAGGCAAGTAACAATCCACGCCAAGGTAGAACACTTCAATGCTCCACAAGCAGAACACTTCATTTCCTATTCATGATGTTTTTTTCCTTTAATTTTTCATTTCCTTTAATTATTTATTTATCTATATATATATATATTATAATTAATGATAGAGAAAAGTGATAAAATCATAACTGGAATAATTAATTAAGCTTTGTAAGAAAACCCCGACTATGCAAGGCAACTTTATTGATAAGAAAAAGGAAACATTTATATAAAAACAACAATTCCAACAATTCCAAGGAAACTTTTTTGGACCATAATGATTAAGCTTTTCTTATTTTCCTATCTCCCATTGATTAGCCTGAGCAAAATACCAACGATCTTAAGAAACAACTCCTGCCTCATTGTGATGGCCACATCTGCAAGAACAACTCCCACAACAAACCCACTTGCAACTCCTGCCAAAATAAATTTCCAATCCACCTCAAATGTTCCCGCTCATTCCTTTTCTTCTGTGGTTGAAGCTGGAGGTTGGAAGGCGTTAGATTTATTTCCACATTTCTTCGGCAGTGGATTTCCACACAGTCGTGGGTTTCCATCAAATGAAGTGATGTCAAAGGTAGAAAACTATGCTTCGTGTGTAATGACCCGTCCCGGATATCGGGATTGAATATTAATTAATCATGATTTAGAATGACTAATCGGGGATTAGTTGAGTGAAATCGGACGAAACGTGCAAAATGACCGTTTTGCCCCTAGCGTGGGCAAAATGTTGACTTTTAGTTCGAGCGGTCAAATGGACTTTGGCCGATGACTGTGACGTAGTTCGGGACGTTACGAGTTCATAGACAGGTGGCACGTTCGATTCCGACATTCGAGGTGAAAGTTATGATGTTCGGAAGTTGAGGGGTATTTTGGTAATTTGGCATATTAGGGGCCAAATGTTGACTTTTTGATCGGGAGGTCCGATGGACGAGGGCCAAGGACCGTTACGTAGGTCTCGTCGATACGAATCCAACGACAGGCGGCATGCCGAAATCGGAGATTCGACGACGAAGTTATGGTCACGGAATCGGACTCGATTAACCGAACGAATCGGGATTAAAATAATATTTTAATATGAACAGTACCCGGTGACTGTGCACATTCGGATGAGTGACAAGTGTCACCCATCCCCTGAAATCTGGTCCATGTTTCCCTCCCAACACCATCATTACAACATCATCATTTATCCTTCATCATTTCCTCCATTTTCTCCTTAATTTTCTCCTTCTTTGTTCTTCTTACCCGTGAGCATTGAGCAGCAGAATTGGAGAGTGTTTGCTGCCATTCCTAACTGGTTTTGAGGGCAAAATCGACTGTTTGTTGAGACTAACTCAACTGGGTAAACACGGGAGGTTGAGAGTGGCTGAAAACTAGGAATTCGAAATTGGGTTTTTGGGAGGAAAAATCAAATTGGATGAATTGAGCCTTGTTGATCGAAATTGGGTTCAGTTTCTGTCTTCTGGGATTACTACGATCCATTTTGTAGAAGGAACTAAGCGGAATTGAGGTCGAATTGAGGTAGAACTGAGGGAGGAAACTTTCAGAAATCTCGAGGTTGAGTCGAGGGAATTGAGGCTTTGATCGACGAAATTGATGTGGGGATTGTGTTCCTGAAGATCCCACGATGCTTCTGGGTTCACCAATTGAAGGGAAACACTGGAGATTGATGAAGCTCCATGGATGCACAGTTACGGATGTTCGAGTTTGAGTCGTGGCGTTTGAGCCACGAATTGATGCAATTGAGTTGGGGAAAATACTTACCTGAGTCCATTGAAGCTTACTGGTTAATCAATTGAACGAAATCAAGAAGGTTTGATGGTTTTCGAAGGATGAACAGTGGCCGGATATCCTTCGATTGATCATCTGTGATCGTGAGGATTGAGGTAATGTTTCATGGAATTATTGTTACAGAACTCTAATTGGACTTAAGTAGAAGCTAATTGATTGATCAATTGATGAATTCAGTGTCGAATTGACAGAAAACAAACCGGGTCGCCTCGCGGGTTAAATGGCCCGTTTTACAGACAAACGGGTTGGGACGGTGACACTGTAGCAGGCGCGTGGATTTCACGCGCAGCCACTCACGGCGGCGCGTGGGGGCGCGTCCGGCCTAGTCTCAAGGTGAGGTCAACATGACTTTTGATCCTCTCAGTGTAACGAACATTTTGACGTTGATTTCGGTGAAATCGGATATTGTTTCGATAATGTCCCGCGTATCCGAAGTTTTGTATTACGTTAAAAATATGTATTTAAATCCCGGAAAAATTGGGGAAAATTGTATGATATATTTTGAGATGTTAGTAACCCTCTATAATGATTTTGGACAGGAGTTGTGGTTTCCAGATTTTACGGAAAAACGTGCAGCTCGGAAGCGGACCGTTTTGGACGGTGTGTGTGAGTGGACTTTGTTTTCTAACCGTGATGCATGCATATATGATTTCTAATGCCTTATTATATGATTTTATATGCTTGGGCATGATTTGTGTTTCAATCCGGTAATTTCTCGGTTTTATGATTATTATATTATTATTTTGGGCGATTTTCGAGAAATTACGAAATTTGGTAAAAATAATGTTTGGACTTGGTTTATGAGTCCGGGATTGAAATTGATTGAAAATAATGTTTGGACTCGGATTATTGAGTCATGGATTGAAAGATGATGTGGTGACTCGGGAATGAGTCGAGGGTCAATTTTGTGGATTTGTGTGAAAATGGCAACGGAGGTTGCAACGCATGGATTTGCGTGATAATGATTTTTGTGATTTTATGATTATTTTAATCAGTCCTTTCGGGCACGTTTTACGAGGTACGTACAAATGATGTTTTGGGCTAGGCCCGGAGTCTAAATGATTTCTAAAATGATGTTTTGACTTGGTTGGTGGGTCAATGATGATTTCCGGATTATTCTATTGATTTAAATGTGAGTTTAACGGTTTATGTGTAAAAGGTATTTTGGGCTGGAGACCCAGTTGAGAATGACCTTGACTTGGTATGAAGTCAAGATTTGATTGAAATGTTTTGGGATGTAATTCCCGGGATGGTTTTCATTGTGATTGTGATATTCCCAGACGGTCGGTGCTTGGGGGATTACCCAGACGACCGGAGCTTGGGGGATGTGATTGTAGGATCGGGAGTTGATCCTATGGTAGTCAGCTTCTCGGATGATACTGAGCCTGGATGTACCACTTGGAGGTGTCTGATCCTGGGGATGTGTTCGCCCAGAGGTGACTGAGCCCGAGGAGGTTGAGCCCAGAGGTGTTTATTCCCGAGAGAGTGACTGGATATTGGCCTACGCGTAGTGCAGCACTTGTGAGTAGTGCAGTTTGATTGATTATGCACTTGTGAGTAGTGCAGATGTGATTGGTGATATTTTATGCACTCGTGAGTAGTGCGGATTGATTGGATTGATATATTTATTGTGCACTGGTAAGTAATGCTGATTGGTATTGATTGTGATGTTGTACTGGTATTGAGTACGGGTTTTTGGTCCTTGTGGCCAGGTGATTATGTTTTCACATGTTTTGGCCCGAGAGCCGGGATTTGATGTTTTATAACATGAACTGATTTGGTGAACGTGAGTTTTATGGACCGTGGGAAAATATGTTTTGAATTTATCGGTCACTCATGTTTTACGATATGCATGCAAGTTTGTGAAAACTGGAGGGTAAGATTGTATTTTGATAAATGTTTTTATAAGAGGTCATTTTTGTCCACTCACACCATTTCTGTTTTGTGACCCTCCAGGCCGTGGTACGACGTTCGGGACTGATCGTGAGGTAGTGACAGCAGCAGAAATCCGCGCAAACATCCCTTGTCTGGCAAGCACTGAAGGGGAGTTTCGGACCTTTAGTTGACTTGTCAGACGGGAGCAGGACCAGGTACGGTTTTTGACGTCCAGTTGGGACGGGTCCTGTCAAATTGGTATCAGAGCATTTGGTTCTTGATTTCTGTTGATACGTCATGCCTCCGAGTCGTGCGTCCCGTACACGGTCTGAAGATGGGAGGGGCGAGAGTAGTGTTAGTAAAGGCCCAGATATTGAGCGAGCTCGACGGTTGGGAGCCACTGTGTTTCGTGGTGATTCGGGACCGGATGGTGCCGAAGATTGGCTTACTCGATTGGAAAGGATTTTTGAGGTTATGATATGTCCCCTGGAGGACATGGTACCCTTAGCCACTTTTCTTTTGGATGGCTATGCTTACAGGTGGTGGCATAGTTTACAGTTGACTGGCTGGGATGCCCGTACCTTGGCATGGGATGCATTCCGAGAGCGATTTTTGGATCAGTTTTATCCTCGCTCATTTCGGAACGATAAGGAGGTTGAGTTTCTCCAATTGCAGCAAGGGAATCGGTCAGTGGTCGATTATGAACAGCAATTTTTGCACTTATCAAGTTTCGCTCCTCTGTATGTGGCTACTGAGGAGGATAAGTGTCGAAGGTTTGAGCAGGGATTGAGGAATGAGTTACGAGGTGCTGTAACTGTTGGCTCGTATTCTACCCTGAGGGAATTATCGGATGCTGCTATCCGAGTGGAGGCTACTATTTTACCTATGCCAGAACAATCTTTGGGCTCTGGACGACGCCGAGAGCGTCAGGATACTGAACAGATGAGTCAGGAAACAACGAAGCGAGTTAGCCTTCATAATCTTGTGTCGCAATCCTCGGTGGGCATTCATACGGGTGGAACTTCAACCCAGTCGATAAGTAAGCGGCGTGGTGGGGCAAGTCGCCTCAGCACTGCCACTTGTCACTTTTGTAGGAAACTTGGACATTTGCGAAGGAACTGCCCCGATCGACTTGACCGTAGGTCAGAATAATCGTATTGATACATGTTTTCGTGATACCTTGTAAATGGTTTGTATTGTCCATTTGTGTGGTAATATTGTATCATGTGTTTTGGGTGTGTCGGACTAGTGTGGGTCCGAATGGTTGTTTTTGTTCACAGTTTGGTTTGTAGATGGGCGTGTTGGGCCCAGAATAAACTTGACCCGGGGATGACTATTGGTGTTATTGTTTTGGGATCATCCTTGGTTTTCCCTAGGTGGATCGGGTTTGTGATGTCATGGACATTGGGCATTGTGACGATCTAGGATCGTGATGTTCATGGCCAGCTGACGTCGTGATGGATCTGGACCGTAATCCTGATGATCCAGTTGGGTAGAGAGTTTGTCACTCTTACTCCGGTATGAGAGTCGTAAATGACGGGACTGAACTTCTTTTCGAAGTGGAGCCCTTTTGTGGTATGTTACTCAAGTGAGTAGGTTTCCGAAGTGATCGGATTTTGTCAACCTTAACCGTGTGGTTGTTGGATTGGCTTCCTTATGAAGTCAACCGAGTATAATGAATGGGTAACCGATAGGTTCGGTTTTGGTGTGTCCGTGTGGACGTGAACGAGATTTCGGGTTTTGGAATCGAATTTCTGGGTGACGATTCAGGATTCGATTTTAGAACTTGAAAGTGGAATACTGGATTTGGGTGCGGAATGATTATTCCAAATGCTAGCTTACGGAATAAGGATTTCGGATTCGGATTTGGACATGAATTAAAAATGTGATGTATGGGTTCGGATTCGGGATTTCTTACGAAATTGCGGATTCGAATTTGGAATTGGAACTAGTTGATGGGTGGAGTTTCGATTTGTCTCTTACTGGTTTGGGCAAATGGACTCCATTATTTGAACATGGTTGGCTATGACCTAGGTGGTTGTAGTCTTGTCAATAGATAGATGTATGTACCATGTTTATGGTTTGGGGTACGATACTTTGCAGACTTGTGGTGTCGGGTGACGATATACGGATTATACCAGTAGTACGTTGGTGAACGTGTTAGTAGTCGGCTTAATCCTGATACCATTGGATGGGTTGTGAACGTGAACTGGACATTGAACACGATGCACTGGGCAGAGTGATTCTGATGATTGCACTCTGAGCCAAGTGTTGAGTTGTGTGATCACTGCTATGCTGGTGTTCAATGTGTTCCAGTTACACCGTCTGTTTGAGTGTGATGACGGTATGCATATACTCAGGATGAGTGAGTTGGTGGTTAGTGTGACCGCAAGTTGCTTTGCGGCGAAATGTTACCTTGTCGTGACCTTACCAGCATCTGGGATCGCTGAGGGGGTGACAGTTGTGGATACTGCTGTTGATATTTGTCACAGGATTGAGTTTGCCCTGCGAGGGGAGATCGTGTTGCTGATCTTGTGCTACATTGACGGACGTGGTGGTTTGATGTGTTGTCACTGATTTGTTACTGATTGGCGCTTTACTAGGGTGGTAAAGCTTGGTGGTGACAGTTTGGCTTGTGGTGTTAGCATGGACTGACAAGTGAGTTTTGGTGACTCTCTATGAGAGCGAATGTCAGGGCACATTAGTGACTACGTGGGGCCGTCAGGCTGAAGGAGTCAGCTTAGTGACGACATTGCCAATTTCTGGTGATTCATTTTCACTCGGGGTGGTCGAGAGTAGTCAGTACGACGTGCATCTGTGATGTGACGTCTGAGTGCAGACGAGTTCTGCATTGGCTAGTGGGTGTACAGGTGTACACGTGTTGAGAGGCCCATTTGTTTTCCACGAGGTGGATGTGGAATACAAGTAGTTGGAATTTCGGGGACGAAATTCTTTAAGGAGGGAAGGTTGTAATGACCCGTCCCGGATATCGGGATTGAATATTAATTAATCATGATTTAGAATGACTAATCGGGGATTAGTTGAGTGAAATCGGACGAAACGTGCAAAATGACCGTTTTGCCCCTAGCGTGGGCAAAATGTTGACTTTTAGTTCGGGCGGTCAAATGGACTTTGGCCGATGACTGTGACGTAGTTCGGGACGTTACGAGTTCATAGACAGGTGGCACGTTCGATTCCGACATTCGAGGTGAAAGTTATGATGTTCGGAAGTTGAGGGGTATTTTGGTAATTTGGCATATTAGGGGCCAAATGTTGACTTTTTGATCGGGAGGTCCGATGGACGAGGGCCAAGGACCGTTACGTAGGTCTCGTCGATACGAATCCAACGACGGGCGGCATGCCGAAATCGGAGATTCGACGACGAAGTTATGGTCACGGAATCGGACTCGATTAACCGAACGAACCGGGATTAAAATAATATTTTAATATGAACAGTACCCGGTGACTGTGCACATTCGGATGAGTGACAAGTGTCACCCATCCCCTGAAATCTGGTCCATGTTTCCCTCCCAACACCATCATTACAACATCATCATTTATCCTTCATCATTTCCTCCATTTTCTCCTTAATTTTCTCCTTCTTTGTTCTTCTTACCCGTGAGCATTGAGCAGCAGAATTGGAGAGTGTTTGCTGCCATTCCTAACTGGTTTTGAGGGCAAAATCGAGTGTTTGTTGAGACTAACTCAACTGGGTAAACACGGGAGGTTGAGAGTGGCTGAAAACTAGGAATTCGAAATTGGGTTTTTGGGAGGAAAAATCAAATTGGATGAATTGAGCCTTGTTGATCGAAATTGGGTTCAGTTTCTGTCTTCTGGGATTACTACGATCCATTTTGTAGAAGGAACTAAGCGGAATTGAGGTCGAATTGAGGTAGAACTGAGGGAGGAAACTTTCAGAAATCTCGAGGTTGAGTCGAGGGAATTGAGGCTTTGATCGACGAAATTGATGTGGGGATTGTGTTCCTGAAGATCCCACGATGCTTCTGGGTTCACCAATTGAAGGGAAACACTGGAGATTGATGAAGCTCCATGGATGCACAGTTACGGATGTTCGAGTTTGAGTCGTGGCGTTTGAGCCACGAATTGATGCAATTGAGTTGGGGAAAATACTTACCTGAGTCCATTGAAGCTTACTGGTTAATCAATTGAACGAAATCAAGAAGGTTTGATGGTTTTCGAAGGATGAACAGTGGCCGGATATCCTTCGATTGATCATCTGTGATCGTGAGGATTGAGGTAATGTTTCATGGAATTATTGTTACAGAACTCTAATTGGACTTAAGTAGAAGCTAATTGATTGATCAATTGATGAATTCAGTGTCGAATTGACAGAAAACAAACCGGGTCGCCTCGCGGGTTAAATGGCCCGTTTTACAGACAAACGGGTTGGGACGGTGACACTGTAGCAGGCGCGTGGATTTCACGCGCAGCCACTCACGGCGGCGCGTGGGGGCGCGTCCGGCCTAGTCTCAAGGTGAGGTCAACATGACTTTTGATCCTCTCAGTGTAACGAACATTTTGACATTGATTTCGGTGAAATCGGATATTGTTTCGATAATGTCCCGCGTATCCGAAGTTTTGTATTACGTTAAAAATATGTATTTAAATCCCGGAAAAATTGGGGAAAATTGTATGATATATTTTGAGATGTTAGTAACCCTCTATAATGATTTTGGACAGGAGTTGTGATTTCCAGATTTTACGGAAAAACGTGCAGCTCGGAAGCGGACCGTTTTGGACGGTGTGTGTGAGTGGACTTTGTTTTCTAACCGTGATGCATGCATATATGATTTCTAATGCCTTATTATATGATTTTATATGCTTGGGCATGATTTGTGTTTCAATCCGGTAATTTCTCGGTTTTATGATTATTATATTATTATTTTGGGCGATTTTCGAGAAATTACGAAATTTGGTAAAAATAATGTTTGGACTTGGTTTATGAGTCCGGGATTGAAATTGATTGAAAATAATGTTTGGACTCGGATTATTGAGTCATGGATTGAAAGATGATGTGGTGACTCGGGAATGAGTCGAGGGTCAATTTTGTGGATTTGTGTGAAAATGGCAACGGAGGTTGCAACGCATGGATTTGCGTGATAATGATTTTTGTGATTTTATGATTATTTTAATCAGTCCTTTCGGGCACGTTTTACGAGGTACGTACAAATGATGTTTTGGGCTAGGCCCGGAGTCTAAATGATTTCTAAAATGATGTTTTGACTTGGTTGGTGGGTCAATGATGATTTCCGGATTATTCTATTGATTTAAATGTGAGTTTAACGGTTTATGTGTAAAAGGTATTTTGGGCTGGAGACCCAGTTGAGAATGACCTTGACTTGGTATGAAGTCAAGATTTGATTGAAATGTTTTGGGATGTAATTCCCGGGATGGTTTTCATTGTGATTGTGATATTCCCAGACGGTCGGTGCTTGGGGGATTACCCAGACGACCGGAGCTTGGGGGATGTGATTGTAGGATCGGGAGTTGATCCTATGGTAGTCAGCTTCTCGGATGATACTGAGCCTGGATGTACCACTTGGAGGTGTCTGATCCTGGGGATGTGTTCGCCCAGAGGTGACTGAGCCCGAGGAGGTTGAGCCCAGAGGTGTTTATTCCCGAGAGAGTGACTGGATATTGGCCTACGCGTAGTGCAGCACTTGTGAGTAGTGCAGTTTGATTGATTATGCACTTGTGAGTAGTGCAGATGTGATTGGTGATATTTTATGCACTCGTGAGTAGTGCGGATTGATTGGATTGATATATTTATTGTGCACTGGTAAGTAATGCTGATTGGTATTGATTGTGATGTTGTACTGGTATTGAGTACGGGTTTTTGGTCCTTGTGGCCAGGTGATTATGTTTTCACATGTTTTGGCCCGAGAGCCGGGATTTGATGTTTTATAACATGAACTGATTTGGTGAACGTGAGTTTTATGGACCGTGGGAAAATATGTTTTGAATTTATCGGTCACTCATGTTTTACGATATGCATGCAAGTTTGTGAAAACTGGAGGGTAAGATTGTATTTTGATAAATGTTTTTATAAGAGGTCATTTTTGTCCACTCACACCATTTCTGTTTTGTGACCCTCCAGGCCGTGGTACGCCGTTCGGGACTGATCGTGAGGTAGTGACAGCAGCAGAAATCCGCGCAAACATCCCTTGTCTGGCAAGCACTGAAGGGGAGTTTCGGACCTTTAGTTGACTTGTCAGACGGGAGCAGGACCAGGTACGGTTTTTGACGTCCAGTTGGGACGGGTCCTGTCATCGTGTGGCACGGGACCGCTGAGATTGTTGTGAGACACATTGAGCTTCGCAAGGAATGTAAGCTGCACCAGTTGCTGAGGAATCTCTCCCGACAGATTGTTATTTGAAAGGTCCAGTGACTCAAGTAGTGTTAAGTTGCACAATGATGATGGAATGTTGCTTGTGAGAAGGCTGTTGGACATATTGAGCAAGCGAAGCCCCTTTAGTTTCCCAATAAAAGTAGGAATCTCTCCTTCAAATTTGTTGTTTGAAAGATTAATCAAAGCAAAGTCTTCGGGTATTCGTTCGTAGTATCTTTCCAAACCTTTATATGTGATCCAGATTGAGTAAGCAAGAGAGTCAAGGTTATCGAAACCAAAGCGACCAAGTGAGTCTGCCTTCATATATGTGGGCTTGTTGAGAGTGAAACCCCTCACTGCATTCCCCGGGAAATTGTGCTCTGATGGAAATTCTCCGGTGAAGTCATTGTAGGACAAATCAAGAAAGTGCAACTTGGGGAATAAAATCTTCCTTTCATTCTTCCCTATTGCTCCTTTGAAATGATTATGAGACATTGCCAAAAGCTTTGACTCAGGAAGAGTCCCCAGCCAAAATGGGAAAACATCATTAAACATGTTGCTTGTGAAATCCATAAACTGAAGCATTACACAATTTGCCAATGACCTCGGTAATGGCCCATGTAATTTGTTATGACTAACATCAAGCATCGCCAAACTGTTTCGTTTAGAGCATGTTAGAGGAAGTGTACCTAGAAAAGAGTTGTTTCCAAGATTAAGAACTCTCAGCTCCTCACTGAAGTTCCCAATGCATTGTGGAAGCTGGCCACTCAAGTTGTTGTTGGACAAATCAAGGCAGCGAAGAGAAGTCAGATTGCAGATAGAATAATTCATTTGTCCACTTAGGTTGTTGTCTGAAATTACTTAGTATTTGGTGGTTGGTGGAGGGATGGGTAGTGGTCCATGTAACATGTTGAACGAAATTTTCAGGAGTTGTAGGTTAACCAAGGAAAGACATCGACTTGAGGTGACTCAAAACCTGAAAGCAAGTTGTCAGAAATGTCGATAAGCTGCAAAGTCTGTGTGTTTGTGTTCCACATCCATTTTGGAACTTGGCCATGTATATTGTTTTCAGATAGCTTCAACCACTCCTACTCCTGTTGATACCTTAGAAATGGTGGGAACTCATTTGTGTTGCATGAAGCCAGTCCCAGATGCTTCAACTTTGGAAAACTTGCATTGGATAAAACTGTTGATTCAAAGACCACTTCTAATTTGTTATGACCAACAAGGAGTTCAATGAGATTTTGTAGCCTAAGAAACATGTGGAACTCCACTCTACCAGCAAGTATGTTATTAAATAGACGAATTCTTTGGAGATTGATGAGATTGTAAAGTGACTCAGGAATTGAACCGTGAAAATCATTCCTACTAAGATCAAGGACACTTAGTGTAACGACCCGTCCCGGAAAGTAGGATTAAGGAAGTCATTAGTAACGGATTAGTAAGCTTAGTCGGTGGTTAGTTGGTTACTTTCGGGTCCGTTAGCGTAGAATAACGATTCTGCCATTGATTTGGGCAAAAAATTGACTTTTAGTTTTGCGGTCAATTGGACATTGACCGATGAATGTGACGTAGTTCGGGACGTCATGAGTCCGCAGACAGGTGGCACGTCCGATTCCGACATTCGAGGAGGAAGTTATGATGTTCGGAAGGTTGAGGGCACTTTCGTAATTTGGTTAAAATAGGGGGAAAACGTTGACTTTCTGCTAGACTGGTCATGTTCACGTAGACCAAGGACCGTTAGGTAGATCTCGTCGTCCTGAGTTCAACGACAGGTGGCACGTTTTCATTGGACGTCGGACGAGCGAGATATGGGTCTAGAATGTCAGTGGCATAGTCATAATTTTGACTGACAAGTAGAGGTATTTTGGTCATTTACACATTGGGATTTGTGCAAATGGGATCAGGACAAGTGTACAGTGGAGATGGGGATATTTTGGTTTGGGACTACAGGGCTGTGACACGTGGGGTTTGGCTAGAGGTTTCTAGGATGTTGCACGGTGCAAAATTAAACAGGTAGTCGTGCTTGTGTGTGTAGCCGTGTTCGAAGAAGAGAGAAACAGAGACTGAGATTGGGAGAAATTGGTCGAGTGGCCATGTGTGTTTGTGTGATCTGGTGACTGAGTAAGTGACTAGAGTTGAGTGAGAAGCTAGTGAGTGAGTGAGAGTGGAAATCGTGCAGGGAAAACTGGTGTGATAGGAGGGGTGAGTTCTCAGGAAAACAGAGAAGGTGTTCGGTGGTGGTGCAGCCGTGTTTGGTCAATCGAGGCTGGTGGTGGTGTCCAGAGAACGAAGGAGACTTAGAGGAGTTGTGTTGCCACGGTGGAGCTCACGGTGGCGGCCTGAGCACAGGTAATTTATGGCTTTCCTTTCGATGCTCTGTTTTTCCCGTTTTGTTCAAATGGTTAGTCGTGGCGCTAGGGGTTGAGTCAAGGTGTCTGGTAGGTCCTAATTGATTCCTTATGTCCTTAGGAACCTGCTAACAACGAAGCCGTGATGGGGGGTAATACGGGTGGCTGAATGGAAGAACAAAGGTTTTGGTTGGTCACGGGTTCGAGCTAGGGACGATGGGTTAGAGGTAGGATTGTTGTGTTTGGTTGAGGGGAATAGGTTGCTTAGGATGGGACGAAGCTACTGGGCTTGGAAGGAAGGGAAATGGTGGACGGAGGACAGGGAACCGGTAACGCCGGTTCGGTTTAGCTGAACCAGTCTGGACCGCTGGGACAGAGGTTGACGATGGCACTGTAGCAGGCGCGTGAGGCCCACGCGCAGCCACTTTGGGCGGCGCGTTGAGGCACGTGGAGCATTTTCCGGCGAACCTTCCAATATAGTTTTTGGTCTAGATGTTGTAACGAGTCTATTGGACTAGGTTTCGGGTTAATCGGACGTCGATTCGAGCTAGTTCCGTGGGATTGAAGTTCTAGGGTTTCGTTTTACGTACGTTTGAAGTTCGGGAAAATTAGGGAAAATTAGGAGGACCTTCGTTGACGTGTTAGTGACGTATTTTAGTGACTTGTGACAGGATCGGGACTTCCCGAAACAGACGAGGAACGTACGGAGCGTACGGGGCGCGAGTGACGTGCTGGTGACTGTGAGTGGACCTCTTCTCTAAACTCGAGCATGCATAACTGTTTTTCTATAATTGTTTTATGGTTTTACATGTGATCTTATGATTATTGAATGTGTGATGTTGGTTTTACATAATTTCACGTTTTTCGAGAAATAACGTATTTGACACGTTTTACGAGAAAGAGTTGATTTCTGATTATGATGCTATGGTTTTGGGATTTCAAATGATAACTGGGTTTCAATGATTATCAAGGGATTTTGGAACGTGATTTCGATGATCAAGGCTTTCGGTAACGAGATTTGGTTTTAAAGTTGAAAAGTGGAATTCCGGATTTGGGTTCGGAATAACGGTTTTGGATGCCGGAAGGGCATCAGACCAGTGGTTTCGGATTTGGGTTTGGATACGGATTTCGAAATGGTTTTCAAATGGTTTTGGATTGGATTTGCTGGATCTGGTTATGGAGTTTAAAGACTCGAATATACTGATATTTCCCCCATAGGCCTGTTGAGTTTAAAGACTCGGGAGTTTAAAGACTCGGATATTATTGAGGCCTGGATTGAGTTTAAAGATTCGGGAGTTTAAAGACTCGGATAGGTCCAGCAGGTTTGATCGGATAATGATTGTTTGGTATTTACGTTTTATGATACGGTTTTATGATGTTTATGACGTGATTTCCATAACCGTTTTCAATTCTGTTTTCATGATGATCCTTATGTGATTTATAACTGTTTCCAGCAAATGGGTTATGCATGTATGTTTTCAAAACGGAGGGCTAAAACCCTGGTTTGATTATAAAACGGTTTTCGAAACTTTTATTCTTTCTAGTCCACTCACACCTTCTGTTTTATTTGCCCTCCAGGTCGTGGAGCTAGCGCGGGGGTCGACGTCGAGGCAGTGTCGGAGGCATAGGGTACTCGAGAGTGACCCCGGAGTGGTTTACATTTTCCCGTTGTGCGTGTACTCTGTGTATCGGTTTCACTTTGTTTTGTTTAGTACTATGCTCTGTATAGTTTTGACTCTGGGTTGTATTAAATTTCTCTTGCGTCTGACAATGTAAAGTTTTGGTTTTCGTGAGGTTACTTTAGTCTGTGTGTCGGGGTGTCAGACGGGAGCAGGGTTTAGTCCCTAATCCTGGGGGATTAGGGGTGGGCCCTGACACTTAGTCTGGTAAGGTTACCTATCCAAGAATATCCAAACAAATAACTTACCCTAATTTATTCATAAAGTCACAATTATATCAATTATTTTGTGCATACAAAACAACCTATAAAAATGCCAATGTAAACTCAATAAAACAACTAATGTCTCTAATATTATTAAGCAAGGAGGATAAAAAGGCTTCACCAAATTTTTCTGACAAAAAAACCCATCGGCTAATAACTTTAGCATTTAAGACATTAGAATATGATAGTAAAAGTAACATTTTGATTAAAAAATCAAAGAATAAACATTAATTTTAATGGAGGAATGGGTAGTAACTCCCATCGATGAAAATATCCTAATATCCGTAAAATTTAACTTTTACATTTAAGATGACATGACTATCTGTAACGACCCGTCCCGAATTCCGGAATTAGATTAGTAACTAATGAAGGATTAGTGAGATTAATCGGTGATTAGTTAAGCGAAATCGAACGGACGGTGTAAAATAACCGTTTGGGCAAAATGTTGACTTTTAACTCGGGGAGTCAAACGTACGAGGACTGATGACCGTAACGTAGATTGGGACATGTAAGGACCCGTCCCGGAAGTTAGGATTAGTGAGGTGATTAGTGGTGGATTAACTGGGTTAATCGGTAGTTAGTGGGTTACTTTTGGACCTTGGGCGCAGAATGACGATTTTGCCCCTAGTTGGGCAAAATGTTGACTTTTAGTTCGGGTGGTCAATTGGGCATTGACTGATGACCGTGACATAGTTCGGGACGTCATGAATTCGTAGACAGGTGGCACGCCCGATTCCGACATCCGATGAGGAAGTTATGATGTTCGGAAGGTTGAGGGTATTACCGTAATTTGATAAAATAAGGGGGAAAATGTTGACTTTTCACTGGACGCTTGGTTTTCACGTAGACCGAGGACCATTAGGTAGATCTCGTCGTCCTGAGTTCAACGACAGGCGGCATGCCTTCATCAGACGTCGGACGAGCGAGATAGGGGTCTAGAACGGCGAAGGGCAAAATGGTAATTTTGATTTACAAGGGCATTTTGGTCTTTTTGTGCCTTGGGAATTGGGCCAATCCGATAAGGTCAAGTGTACAGGAAGGATTGGATATTTTGAGTTTGGACTAGGGGATTGTGGACACGTGGGGTGTGTGTAGTGGGTTCTAGGGTGCACGGGCATAAATTAAATGGTTGTTTGTGTTTTGAGTCGTGTTCGAAGAGGAAAACAGAGACTGGAGACAGTGAGGAGGAATCGATCTAACTGAGTGAGAGTGTGAGTGTTGTGAGGTTCTGTGGTGTTCGAAGGAGAGTTATGATTGTGTGATCGTGTTTGTGAGGCTTTGGGTGTGATTGTGCGTGGGAGGTGAGTAGTAGACCAGAGAAACAGAGAGGGAGTTTGGTGGTGGTGCTGTCGTGTTTCAACCAAACGAGGCTGGTGGTGGTGCTCAGAGAACTGTGGAGACATGCTTGAGAGGTTAGGGCACGGCGGAGCTCACGGTGGCGGCCCGAGCACAGGTAATTTCTTAGTTCCCTCAGTATGCTCTGTTTTCCATTTTGGTTCAAACTGAAAGTCGTGAAGTTAGGGGCTGAGTCGAGGTGTTTGGTGAGTGCTAGTCGACTAAGTAGGTCCCTAGGAAGTTGTTGGTTGTGCAGCCGTGAATGGGGGATACACGGGTGGCCGGATTAAGAAACAGGGGTTTCAGGTGGTTTCTGGTTCGAGCCTGGGTGTTGATCTAGAGGCTTTGATGTCGTGTTTTGACTTGAGAATTAGGTTGCTTAGGATAGGACGAAGCTAGGGGAGTTGGAAGGAGCAAAAATGGTGGAGGAAGGACGGAGAACCGGGAATGCCGGTTCAGAACCGGTCGACCCATCGAAGAAGACGATGAACAGTGACTGTGTGCAGGCGCGTGAGGCCCACGCGCAGCCACTTTGGGCAGCGCGTGGGGAGGATTCCGGTGAACCTTCCAACATAGTTTTTGGTCTAATCGATGTAACGAGTCTTTTGGGATAGGTTTCGGGACGATCGGACGTTATTTCGGGTTAGTTCTACGAGATCGAAGGTTTAGGGTTCCGAGTATTTACGTTTTAAGTTCGAGAAAATTTGTGGGGAATTAGGAGGAACTTAGTGAACGTATTAGTGACTCGCTTTGGTGACTTGTGACAGGATCGGGAATCCCCGAGGAGGTCGAGGAACGTACGGAACGTACAGGACGCGAGTGACGTGCCCGGTAACTGTGAGTGGACTTCTTTCTTCTAACTAAGCATGCATAACTGATTTTAATTACTTGATTTATGGTTTTAAATGTGATTCCATGTTTATTGAATATGCTATAACTGTTTTCATGATTTCACGTTTTTCGAGAAATGACGTATTTTGGCACGCTTTACGAGAAATGCTTGATTTCTGATTATGATGCCATGATTTTGGGATTTCAACTGATAAATGGATTTGGTAATCAAGGTTTTCGGTTTTAGAATCGGATTTCGGAAAGTGGAATTTGGTTTTAAAGTTGAAAAGTGGATTTCCGGATTTGGGTTCGGAATGTCGGTTCTGGATGCCGGAATGGCTTCGGACATGGTTTTGGATTGGATTTGATGGATCTGGTTATTGGGTTTAAAGACCCGGATTATGTTTGACGGGGGACGGGCCCGGATTGGGTTTAAAGATTCGGGAGTTTAAAGACTCGGATATATTGATATTTCCCCCGTAGGCCTATTGAGTTTAAAGACTCGAGAGTTTAAAGACTCGGATTATATTGAGGCCTGGATTGAGTTTAAAGACTCGGGAGCTTAAAGACTCGGATAGATCCAGCAGGTTTGATCAGATGATTATATTGGTATCTGATGTTTTACTGCTAATGTTTTATAACGTTGTGGAGGGCTAAACCCTGGTTTGTTTATGAAATGGTTTTTTGAAACTTTTATTCTTTTTGGTTCACTCACACTTTCTGGTTTTTAATTGCCCTCCAGGTCGTGGAGCTAGCGCGGGGGTTGACGTTGAGGCAGCGTCGGAGGCATAGAGTACTCGAGCGTTTTCCCGAAGTAGTTTTAGTGTTCCGTTGTGCGTGTACTCTGTGTGTGATTTTGTTTTACTTTGTTTAGGTACTATGCTCTGTATAACGGTTGACTCTTGGATGTTTTAATTTCTCCTTTGTCTGATAGTGTAATTTGTGGTTTTCTTGAGGTCGTTTCAGTCTTTTGTGTTGGGTTGTCAGACGGGAGCAGGGTTCACCTCGGTTATCGGGGTGATAATCGGGGTGAGTCCTGTCAGGACATCACGAGTCTGTAGACAAGCGGCACGTCAAAATCGAACGTCGGATGGAGAAGTTATGGTCACAAGAGCGAAATCGGGGATTTAACGTCTCAGAATTCGATTAAAATAATACAAAAATCTAATTAGGCAGATATTTGTAGGTGGGGCCCTTGGATGAGTGACAAGTGTCACTCATCCCATTGGTGACTTTTTCCCTAAAAAGGGGATCTTGGATCTGATTGGTCCATTTTAATTAGTTAATTATTTCACTCATTCTCTCTCTCCTTCCCGCAATCATCTTCTTCATTTTCTCACAAACCAAACACATAAAACAACCCCACACATAGCCTTCAATCCTTAACCATTGCTGTTGGGCCTTGAAGGAAGGTGAGAGAGTGAGGGGAGACGAGTTGAACGGTGGCAACGGCGCGAGTCGCCGTGGACGGTGGCCGGAGAACCCAAAACGGTATGTTTTTTATTCAAAATTTGAAGATTGGTTTTTGATGGTTTTCGATCAAGCCTGGTGATTGGAACTTGCTTCTGGAGGTCGTATGAGTTGAATGGGACAAGAACCAAGGTTGGAGGTGGCCGGAATACGAAGAACAAGACGGAGGAAGTTTGGTGCTTGAAGGATGATCGGGAAGGTGAGTTCTAGCTTTGGTTTCTATGTTTGAACATCGTAGATCGGTCATTAAGGGTAGGACGAAGCTAATAAGATTAAAAGGATTGAAAAAGATGAAGAAATGGATGTTGAACCGGTCTCACCGGTTTGGGTTGGACCGGGTTGGTCTCGACTGGGCCGACCAGAGGTAGGAGAAGACACTGTAGCAAGCGCGTGGCTTCCACGCGCAGGGCCTTTGGGCTGCCTGTGGGGGGTATTTTGGGGATGCTGTCAACATGAATTTTAATCTATTCGATGTAACGAACATTTTGGGACTGGTTTCGTGTCGATCGGATATCGTTTCGATATAATTCGGGATGTCCGAAGGTTTAGGATCGAGTTTAAAAATGGTTAAAAATTCGGGAAAATTGCGGGACTTTAATGAGATGTTAATGAGGTAGTTAGTAACTCGATAGTGTGATTTGGATAAGTTTGGGAGTCCCGGCGACAGTGATTAGCACGGGAAGGCTTATGACACGCATATCGAGGCAGTAACGTAGGACGGTCTGTGAGTGAATCTTGATTTCTAAACTGTGATGCATGCATAAATGTTTTATGTGTTTTATATATGTGATTTCTATGATGATGATTGGGATATTGGTGATTTGCATAATTACACGTATTTCGAGGTGATTTACGTATTTGCACGTATATCGAGATTTATGGTTTTATACTGACTATACGTGCTTATGGTTTCGGTAATGGTTTAATAAAATGGTTTTGGATTTGAAAAGGTAAACTCGGGCATGAGACCCATTTGTTTTGGAAACCCTTGGACTTGAAGTCCCTTTTAATTATATTATCGGGTCAGGGGCCCAATTGGTTCGTCAATTGATTTCGGATTTGAAAATATGGAATCGGGCGTGAGACCCATTTGATTTATGAACTATCGGACTTCAAATCCATTTGATTTAATAAGGCATCGGGCTGGAGGCCCAGTTGGTTTATGAAATCGGGCCGGAGGCCCAGTTGGTTTATGAAATCGGGCTTGAGGCCCAGTTGGTTTACAAAATCGGGCTTGAGGCCCAGTTAGTTTACATGATCGGGCTTGAGCCCCAATTGGTTATGATATCGGGCATGAGTCCCAATTATGGTTTATAAATGTGATTTTGGGTTCAGAGACCCTAAATGGATTTAGATTTGGAAACATGGATTTATGGTTCCATGTCGGTTTATGGGGACTGGGCATGGATCTTTTGAAAGGTTTGAAAGGTTTTGAGAATGATTACGAAATGGTTTTCATATACCATCATTTTATTTATGGAGCACTAACTGAGTGGAGTCGCCCCCGTGGGGTACCTTACTCTCAAGAAGGCATTTATGGATTATAACCCCATGGAGGGTCTTTAACGACCCGTCCCGGAATTCGGGATTAGGTTAGTAACTAATCATGATTAATGAGGGTTAATCGGTGGTTAGTTGGGTGGAATCGGACGAAAGATGCAAAATGACCGTTTTGCCCCTAGTCGTGGGTAAAATGTTGACTTTTTATTCGGGCGGTCAAATGTACTTTGACCAATGACCGTGACGTAGTTTGGGACGTCACGAGTTCGTAGACAGGTGGCACGTTCGATTCCGACATTCGTGGTGAAAGTTATGACGTTCGGAAGTCTAAGGGCGTTTTCGTAATTTGGACGAATTAGGGGAAAATGTTGACTTTTTGATCGGGAGATTCGATGGCAGAGGGCCAAGGACCGTTAGGAAGGTCTCGATGCCCTGAGTCCGTAGACAGGCGGCACACATCAATCGGAGTACGGATGACCGAGTTTCGGGTCTGGAATGCTTGAGGGGCACTTTGGTCATTTGTCACTTGAGGGTAAAATGGTAATTTTGGCTGTGTTCTTGGGACAGCCGTGTATGGTGCGGTTTTCTTCTTAGAAAAACAGAGCACGGGTGGACGGGTGGAATTGTTTATGGAGCTTAATGCTTGGGCTTCGTGTGGGAGTTTTGTTTATGTAATTGGGGCTGAGTGGGAGGCCAACGTGCCTGGGACGGCAGGATGCTGTGCTGGGCGTGGAATTGAAAAATAAAAATCGATCAGTGTCCAAGAGTTTGAGAGAGTGCACGGGTGAGGTTGGAATTGGAGCACTGGGTTTGTTAATTATGAGTGGCCTTGGAGCGGTGAAGGAGTGGAGACATCTTGTGGTGGCTGGAACAGCTTGCAGAACACGAGGGGATTAAACTAGGATTGAAACCGGGCAATACAGTTGGAATCCGAGAGCAGAGAACTTGTGTTTCATTTTTGAAACTAAGAGGTTGGGGAAGAACGGGGGCTACATTGTCTAAGGGAGTGATGTAGCTTAATGGAACGAAGAGAAGCAGAGAGACGCTGGGGAGTTTGAGTGATCAGGGAGACAGATATCAGAGAAAAATTGAAAAACGGAGGGAAAATCCCAATTCGATTTGCAGGCCAGCCCAAGCCAAATTGAGGCTCGAATGAGTCTTCTGGAACTTCATGGGGTCGATCCAAATCGATGATTGCAAGCTTTGAAAGCTCCTGGAGCCATGGACGGTCGTCACGGGTGGCCGGGAAATCGAGCCTTGTGTTCGTGCAATTTGAGGTAAGTGTTTGTGAAATTGGATTTCAATTCATCCTTACCATGAGGTTATGATGCTAGACTACAAGCTAATTGAAGACTTCCTTGGTTATTAGACAAACTCAGACGAGGAACTCGATTTGGAAACTTAGGTTGAGTCGAGGTAGTTCGAGGTTATGACGACGGTAATGAGCATTACAGATCCCTAATTCAATTGGTTGTGAAGCTAATGGTGTGTTAAATCGTTCAAAATAATGTCGAATTGAATGGATGCTAATCGGGTCCTCACACGGGTTGAACGGCCCGTATGGCAGATTGCCGAGTAGAGACGATGAACTGTGCAGGGGTACTATAGCTGGCGCGTGGACTCACGCGCAGCCACTCACGGTGGCGCGTGAGGGCGCGTGGATCCGATTTTCGAGGTAAGTCCAACACGACTTTTATCCTATACAATGTAACGGACATTTTAGCGTTGGTTTCAAAATTATCGGACACCGTTTCGATGTGGTTCCGAGGGTCCGAAGAGTTCTATTACGTTTGTAATTAATGATTAATTCCCGGAAAATTATGGGAAATTGATATGCTGTTATGTAAGCCCTTAGTGACACTAAAGTATATTTTCGAGCAGGATTTGGAATTTCTGGAAAATATCGGAAATTACGAAACCGCGTGCGGCGTGAAACCGAGCCCTATTGGATGGTGTGTGAGTGGACGTTGCTTTCAAAATTTATTGCATGCATAAATTATTTCTATGATTTTATGATTATGATTATAAGTTGTGATTGATTTTGATTTCCGTATTTATACGTATTTTTACTATACATGTGAAATTACACGTATTTCGAGACTATGGTCACTCGTGTGCTTAATGATGGTTAAATGAGAGAAGTTAGAGTAAAATGATTTAAGAAGGTTGTTTATGATTGCGAGTGTGACTTACGATTTTAACACGTTTTTCGAGAACGTTCCGGATTTGCACGTTTTACGAGATTTCGAGTTATTGTGATTTGATCACTGTTGATGTTTGAATCTGGGAATTGAAATGAGACTTGTGATTTTGAGGGTGTTAAAAATGGGTTTTGAGTATGTTTTGATTGGATCGTGATTTTGATGATTATGATTGTGGTTTGATTTGTTGAAAATAAGATTTGAGAAAGAAGTGATTTCTAAGAATTAAAATGGATTTGAAAAAGGTGATTTCGGGCTTGATGCTCGGGGCACAAAAGTAACTTTGATTTACGAGATTTCCGTTTTCGAAAAAACGGATTCTTGGTTTGGGTTCGGGATGATGCTTCCGGATGCCGGCTTACGGAATCATTGTTGCGAATTCGAATTCGGGAATGAAAAATGATTTAATAAGTGATTTGGTATGATTGTACGTGCCCCGTGTTTAATGATGATTTGTAATGTTTTGCGAAGTACGATTTGGGGAGTTGAATGTGGAAATTCGGACCATGGGTCCTATTGTGAAAAATGTGATTTTTGGGATGGATCCCACGTTGTCGTGATTGATAACTGTTTTGGGTTTAAAGACCCGTTGAAAACTGTTTTGGGTTTAAAGACCCGGGTGCTATTGCTGGAGCACGTTTTGAGTTTAAAGACTCGGTTAATTGATGACGGGGGAGGGCCCTTAATGAGTTTAAAGACTCGTGAGTTTAAAGACTCGGTTACTGTGATACCCCCGAGGCCTATTGATTATGATTTGAGTTTAAAGACTCGTCGAAATCCCGGGAAGGCCTGTTTATGCGCATGGTTTTGAGTTTAAAGACTTGGGCGCACTTGATATCCAGCAAAATGATTGACTTGTGATTTATTGATGATTTCTGATGTTTCAGTTGAGTTGGGCAGTGGCCCGGTATATGGTTGTTGGTTTTGGATCATGTTGTGCATTTGGTTTTGATTCGTGGTTTTGGGCTGCGGCCCGGTGATTATGATTGCGGGCTAAGACCCGATGGTTGAGAAAGGAAAAATGATTTTGAGGTTTATACGAGTTTTTCCTTATGTTGAAATTTGATACACAGTTTTTCTTATGTGGAAAATCTTGACCGACTGCGAAATGATTTTTGTATGCATGCATTCGTTTTTACGCGGAGGGTAAAAACGTTTGTTGTAACTGTTTTGCTAAACTGATTTATTTTTGTCCACTCACACCTTTTGGTTTTTATTGACCCTCCAGGTCATGGCGCGTTGTTCGAGGCTGTACGAAGGGCGGAGGCATGAGTATGTTCGTGTGGCTATCCCTGGTTTGGCAAGTATTGAGGGTAACTTGGGATTTTCAGTCATCTTGCCAGACGGGAGCAGGACCGGGCACGGCTATCGATGCCCCTTTCGGGGGCGGTCCTGTCAGGGTCAATGATCTATGGACATTGACCTGGGTGGACCCTGGGGAGACTTGAGATTTGAGACCCCGGGTAGCACTCACGTAGCTTTGGAAACCGTGTCAAGATTGGTTATATGATATTTGGTAAACACTATATCTTGGATTTGATGAAATGGTGTTTTGTGAATAGTAAATGGATTTGGGCAATGACCCACATACTCGGATTTACGGTTTTGGGCTGAGTTCCCACATATGGTTGAAATGAATTATGGATTTGTGTAAATGGTTTTGAGTAAGGGCCCGTATGACTTGAACTTACAGAACTTGGGGCTGAGACCCTAATAATGGTTATTTGAATATGTGATTTGATAAATGGTTTTCGAATGCATGCATACTTTTTAGTGAAGGGTATAAATATCTTTATGAAATTTATTTTTATGAACTTATTGATTTTCGTCCACTCATAGCTTTTGGTGTTTTAAAGCCTTTCAGGTTAATCACAGATGCAGACTGTAGCAGAGACCGAGACATCACACTATTCCACCGGATCCTGGCGCGCTCTGAAAGTCGGTCAGGCTGAAAATTTTGAATTATCCCTTGTTTGACACTTCGTGTCAAATGAGAGCATGGCACATCCCGCGTTAATCCCGGGGGGATTGGGATGGGTCATGACAAGTAGTATTAGAGCAGGTTTGCTCTTGAGCTACGCGCAGGTCGAGGATGTGATGTCTCTATGGGCTGCAGTTCGTTATCAACCTGATAGTTAGGATGCCGGTATGATAGTTAGTGGAATTGAATCGTGGATTGTTGGTTCGACATTTGATGCATGAGTATGTCATAATTTTGTCGTGGTTTGTCAGTGTGAGACCCTACTGAGAGATGAACACAATAGTATCTTAGAGTTTTGACCGTGGGACGGTTATGTCGGGATCATCTCACGATATTGTAGGATCGGATATGCCGATAGTATGGAGTTGTGACCATCAGATGTGTCATTACTAACTCATATTGACCTATATATTGACACGTTTAATAAATGTGTCATTACTAACTCATATACCTACCAAAATACCTATTAAATCTTATAGTTGAAATAGGTTAAACATGTTAAATATGTTAAACGGGTCAAACAGGTCATAGGTTAATTAGGTTTCCAGTACGACCTATTTATTAAATGAGTTATATGGGTTACACGGGTTACCTGTGTCATTAACAGGTCGTGTTCGGATTAGACATTCTTGACACGATTATTAAACGGGTTGGGTTTAGATTGGGCATATTTAGATAAAATAGAGTTCATGACATGACACGAACTCAATACGACACGACTCATTGTCAGCCCTAGTGGTGGATGACAGCTGAGGCACAGAGAAAGACCTAGGTGTTTTTCTTTTGAGTTTTTGTTCAATATTGAAGACAGTGAAGTGCGGGGAGAAGAGTGGAAAGTGATAGTTAGTCCTATTAGCTATTATGTTTTTTTTCTTCTGGATTTAATTTTATATTTACAATTATTAAAAAAAAAATTCAAAATCGGTTCCTTTTTTTGTACGAAATGGTATTTTCCAACACCGAAATTGATCTCATATCGATTTGAACTAGTTAGATATCGATATTGTACCAATTATCTATTCGATTTTATCATTCAATTTTATTTTCAATTTGATATAATAGAGAACATGAGGATTTTAATATTTCCGTACGATATCTCCCTTACCAAATCGTAGTTTCTCCACGCTTACAACTTGCAAAAGTTTTCCTGGATTATATTTTGCTCTTGCCTTTAAGGCCCAAGGAAGGTTCCATGTTCCAACTTTGAAGTGTCAGGATTAGGCTTCAATGCTATATATCATTCAATAGTATGGATATCCAAATCATTTACCCCTGTTTTGAGGTCTACCACATCCCTCCATAACCTTTAAATGCTCCTACCATTAAATAGAAGGAGGCATTGAAGTCTTGCCCACGGGCAGATATTTTGTTAAGGGACCGTAAAATAAACAAACAAAAGTAAAAGAGCCCGTAACAAAAATAAAATATCAAAACGACTCGATTTAACCAGGGTTAAAATAATTCTGGCCGACATTTCTATAAATAACCTGTTGGTTCGTCTCCTTCGTTTCCTACTTTTCTCTACGCTTCTCACCCTTCGGAAGCGTAGTTTTCACTTTCTACACAGCTAGGGGGTTACGCAATCAGATCTCATCGGAGCTTTTCTCGTTGCTTTACTCACCAAGCGACGCCGTCAGGTGCAATTATATCTTTCTCCATAAATCTCTCGCTCGCTCTCTTTGTAGATCTCGCAGATCTGAATGTTGCTAGTTTAATGGCTTTTAGGTCTCGTGCATGATTCGATTGAGTTGGTTTTAGAGTTTCTTGCATGTCTGATTGACTTATGGTTGCTTCCAAAACGCTAGGAAGAGAGAAATTCGAGACCTTTTAATTGCATCCTTGACTCTCTCTTTGATATTTAGGTTGTTTGAGGAGACGTAGAATGATTTTTATTTTTTGTCTCGTTTCCGTTCATTTGCTATATATTTTGTAGAACCCAAGCCAATTGGTCTACTTCTTTCACACTGGAAAGTGCAAACCCATAAATGTAAATTTCGTTTCTCTTCGCTTTGCTATTACTTGTAATTTTTTTCAATGATTTGGGCTTTAAAATTTATGTTCTCTAGCTTGGGTCGCATGCTTTTCAACGTTCTGTTCACAAATACTTCTGGCTTGTATGGACTTGGTGATTTTTAGAGGAGATATTTTTCGTTTTTATTTATGTGGGTTGTGTTTTTTAATTGTTGCTATATGCCTTTTACAATGTTATAGGATAGTGTTGCCTTCCCATGGCTGCCACTGCAACTGCCACTGGTGGTCCACGATATGCTCCGGAGGACCCAACTCTTCCCAAACCATGGAGAGGACTCGTTGATGGTAAAACTGGGTATCTCTACTTTTGGAACCCTGAGACCAATGTCACTCAATATGATAGGCCTGCAGCCTCAGCTGTTCCATCAAAACCCCCTTCGGTACAATCTATAAGTTCTTCAGTTCACGTTCAGCAGTCTTCACAAGGACGTGGTCCTGATGAGGGAGATGATAGGTATGGCAGAGGCAGCAATGGTTTGTCAAAATTCGACGTAGGACCAAGAAATCAGCAGGTAAATGTCCTGCGTGGATTTGTTAGCGAGTATGTTGAGTTATATAAACAGTTTGTATGCTTAAACTTGAAATTCATGTTATGTGGGGATTCTTTTAAATGTTTGCTCATTTTGGTTATAGAATCTTTTGTTATGTTTTCATGTCAAGGGGTGATATTTCTGTAAAGGTTTGCACTCATTTGGGGTTGCCTTAGTGGAGCTGTTGGGTGCCTTTTAATACAGTTGCAGCTTCCTTTGGCCTGGTTTGTAAATGATTTCATATGGGAATTAATATGTTGTTCTTATCTATGCATTAGAGTGCAAGAAGTACGGCAGTTTCTTCAAATAATATTCCGCGTGGGATGCTTACCGCACATGGAGTTTCTTCTGTAAGATCAAATGGATCATTAGACAATGGAAGTGGGATGTCAGCTGAGGCGTATAGTCGCAAACATGAGATTACTGTTATTGTGAGTATTATTTCTTATATAAAGTTTTGATATTTATGCTCATCATGTTTTATGTGGTACTTGGTTGGTCTTTTGTTGCGGTATCTTTTGCTTCTATTCTTTTATGCACTAGTATTGGGGTTGATTCAGGTTGATTACTTCTTAGCATGGGACATGTGTCTTGGGGGTTGCACGCAATTTGTGCATGTGCACTGGTGTGGTGGTTTTATAGGGTCATAGTTTTTATTCTTCACTTGATGGTACCCAAAATGCGCTTGGTATTCCCTATCTCCATGTCCGATCTCCTTATTTTATTTCTGAATTCATTTGGATAATTATAATTTGTATGGTCTTCAATGCAATTCTGTCATCACTTCTCTCTTTCTTGCTCTCTCCATGTGAAACACAAACATGCAGACTGACATGAAAACTACATTTATTGTCATTGTTGCTGTTATTATCAAATGTTCCAGTTCAGAGTTTCACCGATACGTTTGTATCTGTGGTAAAGAAAATGATAGGTAGATGATGTTTTGAGTTCATGATTCTTTTATGTAGTTGGGGCGTTCAGAAATACTGTTATGCTTTTGTCAATTTTTCTTTTGTTTGTGCTGAATGATGCTTTGGGTTCCTGACATATGTTACGTGGTTTAATCTGCTGACTTATTCTTTTGGTTTGGCTCTTTTGTTAGGGTGATAATGTGCCTCCACCATTCACTTCGTTTGAATCTACTGGCTTCCCATCCGAGATTCTTAGAGAGGTATTGAATTATGCTTTTCCCTTTTTTCTGTTCTTTTGTTCAATACCGGTCGCCATTTAGCGTCTGTAAGTAACCCAAGTGTTTTGTGCAAAGTTATGTGATTGCTGGAGGTCCAATATGGAGTTTCAGACTCATGTTAATTATTTTGCCATCTGTACTTTTTGTCGCAGGTGCGATATTTGCTCCTGGGAGGAGCTAATGTCGTACGCTGTGCTGCCCTCTTTGTGGGGGCTTGCATTTAATTTGGAGTGCCCTTTTACGGTGGACCAATTTTTTGGAAGGGCTTTCCGAATAACCCAAGTTTGTGGCTGGGACTGCCGTTGGTCATGATTCACTCTGCCACTCGGCCCGAATGAAAGAAGAGGCCTCCTCCTGCTCCAGCTTGCTGATGCAAGCTTTGGTCGCCTGCAACGGGGGTGTTGCTTCTTCTGCCATTCCACTGTTCTATAAGCCCAAAGAAAACAAATCAGAAATCTTGAAGCAATACCTCTGCTTATAGCAGTTCCTGGAATTTTTGCTTTTCCCAGGTACAAAATGCTGGTTTTTCTGCTCCCACTCCAATTCAGGCGCAGTCTTGGCCTGTTGCTCTTCAAAGTAGAGATATAGTAGCCATTGCTAAAACAGGTTCAGGGAAGACATTGGGGTACTTGCTTCCAGGATTCATCCATCTCAAGCGCGTCCGTAATGACTCTCAGTTAGGTCCAACTGTGTTGGTGTTATCACCAACAAGGGAGCTGGCAACACAGATTCAAGACGAGGCAGTGAAGTTCGGGAAGTCGTCAAGAATATCTTGTGTGGTATGTTACTTGTGGTCCATTATATTTTTTTCTGTTAAAAAAATGTCTCCTAAAGTGGTTTGTTTGATATCCTTTTACTGCATATGCATTTGTGTTTACAATACTACAATTATACAGTGATCTCTTTTTCCTGCATGTGCATTTAGAGAGTTGCAGTTATGTTTATCAAACTTCCCTTCCCAGCTTGACAGGCTGAACCCAATTGTATCCTCAACCTAAGTAGTGGCTGGCCCCTTGTCTTATACTATTGTTCAATATATCATTGGTTTGGTTTTTCTTTGTTGAGTTTGTTGTCGTGGATACTTTATTACTCCTCTTCCCTGTTGAGTAATATTCTTATTGTTTTTTTTCTTTTGTAGTGTTTGTATGGAGGCGCTCCAAAGGGTCCACAGTTGAGAGATATTGACAGGGGAGCAGATGTTGTGGTTGCTACTCCTGGCCGCTTGAATGATATTCTTGAAATGAGGAGGATCAGTCTCAATCAAGTTTCTTATTTAGTATTGGATGAGGCTGATCGTATGCTGGACATGGGTTTTGAACCTCAAATAAGGAAGATTGTGAATGAGATACCTGCTCGCCGCCAGACTCTAATGTATACAGCAACTTGGCCAAAGGAGGTCAGGAAGATTGCAGCAGATCTGCTGGTCAATCCTGTTCAGGTTAACATTGGCAATGTTGATGAACTGGTTGCAAATAAGTCCATCACGCAGGTAACTAGCTCTAGCAGTGTTGGTGTACTAAAGTACATAATTAATGTTAACATATCATTTACGTGTTTGGAATGCAACTCTAGGAGATCAGATTGATCGTCAGTTAGTAGTTTGTGATAAAAAAGTGTCTTTCACATATTTGATCCTGATCATACAGTTTTGAGGAGTTTTTTTTTATGAAGTTTTGGAATTATTTTTGTTTTATGTGGTCTTTGGCCATTATCTTACTCCTTTACTAAACAAATATTGTCTTGCAGTATATTGAAGTACTCGCCCCAATGGAGAAACACAGGCGACTGGAGCAGATATTGCGATCTCAAGAGCCAGGATCCAAGATAATTATATTTTGTTCAACCAAGAAGATGTGTGATCAACTTTCTCGCAATCTAACCCGCCAGTTTGGAGCTGCTGCAATCCATGGTGACAAATCTCAGACTGATAGGGATTATGTGTTGAATCAATTTCGCTCTGGGAGAACCCCAATTCTTGTAGCAACTGACGTTGCGGCTCGAGGATTGGACATCAAGGACATAAGGTTTTACCCTGCCCAATTTTTAGTTAAATGTGTAGTTGTGTTAGCTTATTTGAACAGTTAGCTCTGTGATTTAGAAGAAATTGGTGGTGGTGATTGCACTGGTAATTCTTGTTACAGGGTGGTTATCAACTACGATTTCCCTACTGGAGTAGAGGATTATGTTCACAGGATTGGGAGAACTGGAAGAGCAGGTGCCACTGGCCTGGCGTACACATTCTTTGGTGATCAGGACGCAAAATATGCTTCTGATCTGATCAAAGTTTTGGAAGGGGCAAATCAGCGTGTACCACCAGAAGTTCGTGAGCTGGCTTCCCGTGGTGGTGGGATGAACAGGTTCAGACGTTGGGGTCCTGGGAATGGTGGTGGTCGTGACGGGGGTCGTGGCGGTGGACGAAATGGTTCAAGTTATGGTGGAAGGGATAGTGGAAGGAGTGGAGGTTGGGGATTTACGCCCTCGTCTGGCAGCAGGTACTTAGATATTTTCTCATGCTTTGTCTAATGTTGTGGATCTGATTGCTTTCCAAGATGGATCAAATTAGTATAATTTGTTGTCGGGACTAGTTTGTTCTTGGTATCAAATTTGTTATATGGTTAGTCATGTGAGAAATGATGGATGGAAATGCATTTTGTTGCATGGGCAGGTTTGACCGTGGCCGAAGCCCTGACAAGGGATCAGGGCAGAGAGGTTTTAACCGCAGCCGTAGTCGCAGCCCTGAGAGGTTCAACAAGGCTGCGCCAACTGCTGATGCCTCTGGAGGTTGGAGTTTTCACAAAGCAATGATGGAACGGCACCGGTCATCACCACCGCCACCTCAGTATGGTGGACTGGATGAAGCTGAGGAAGGCCTGATACATGAGGACGGTGCATAATCGCGCTGCCACCGGTAGGGACAGAGATTTGCTCTGCTGCTGTCCTTTATTTTTGTTTCGACAGTGTTGTAAGTGTTTTGTAACCCAAAGCAGGGCAAGCTTTTGCAAGAGGAGCAACCAGGATGTGAAAGTTGACCTTTGACTTCGTTGATTTCTGAGGTTGGCTAAACGCTTGATGTTAACCACTCTTCTCTTCTTATACCTCGACTTTGCTGAACCTCTTAATTCTCTCCTGGTCATTTTTGTTTCGTGTTAATTTTTGGGGTAGAAAAGAAAGGGCACAAATATGTAAGGGCTGGTTAGCTAATATCTATAAATGTAATCAACTCTCTAGTTCTATGAAGTGCAGCTGCTATTTATAGTAATCGACAGAACCCTTGATCATCTCTCTTTTTCTTTGCCTTGCTGGAATTGTGTTTTTTTTTTATATTTAAAAAAAATTAAGCATTCATTAGCCAGGGTGAACAATTACAAGGCATTGAAGGTTCAAAAATGCAAATAGATAACTAATGAGGACCATAAGAATGCTTATTATGCAAATGGATAAACTATTAAGGACCATAAGAACGAAATAATCTTAAATATTAAGAATTGTAAAATTCAATGGAAACCATAAATCTGAAAATTAGAGAATCTCCATATCTCTAGTGGTAGCTCCATCAAGCTGCCATACTCACCATATTATAGCAAACTTATCAGTACTATATCCATTCGTGATGGGAGGCGGAAGTAGCCGCTGGGTCGAGGGGCGGAAGTACCCGCTGGAGGGAAGTCAGTGGCGGAGAGTTTACAACAAGTCACAACATAAAGCATCTAGTGAGGGGTGAGGAGAGGACTGAGGCATGATGGATGAAGATTAAGATGAAGGTGGTAGCCCAGATCAAGAGAAGCCTCAAGGTTCACCATAAGCGGTGAAGCAAAAGCCTCCATAGAGAGAGGGGCCGAAAGATCGCCACCAAAGGCAGAATCGCGAGTCGAGAGCATGGCGGAGATGGAGAAACGAGGACAATAGAGTCAAGGGGACGAAGAGAAAGAGGAGAAGGGGGAAAGAAGAGAATATGAGATGCCGAGGAGCGGAGTGGAGAGGAAAAGAAATTTGAGGGGCTACCTAGGGTTTCCAAGTATTAGGAGAGAGAACAGAGCGCTTTGGGAAAGTGAGGCATACATTTTGTTAATCATTTTGGAGTATGCACCCTTTTCCTTCTTTTGATCTGCATATCTCCAGAAAATTATAGTGCAATTGATTATGTATTACTTTCTTTCAAGACGAAGGTGGATTGGTTTGTTCAAGTCTCAACAAGAGATCCCAACATTAACTTGCAGACCAATGAACTCAAGTTCAAATCTCGACAGGGTAATACATGCAATACAAAGTAAAAGACCACCTCAATATTATTAGTCATCATTACCACTGTTGGCACCACCACCTTCTCCACCACCACATCTACCATCCCCGCGACTACCAACAACGTAGCCACGCGCAACAATGCCACCACCCCACAACCACCAGGGTAGCCGCCACTCCCACCCCCACCATGGTCCATGACCACCACCTCTAACCCATTATATCACCACTATGTCTACTATTATTATTTCCACCATCGTCATTTCAAAATTTATGTTCGGAGATTATTGTCTAATTGACAGATTTTTTTTTTCCAATTTTATTTATTTATACCCGACAAGTTTTTCTTTTCCATTCTTTCAAAATCATATTCAGTGTAAACAACCAAACACATCCTTAAATACAAAAAATAAAAATTCCTTATATACATACCTAGCTATATGTTATTCATTTGACAATAACAACTGTGCTATCTCCATATCTTGAGTAGCTATTAGTATAAAAAAAATAAATATCGACGCACTCAAATTTCATTAATACGTTGAATATAAGTGATATTGTCATGTATTTAAAGAAAAATAGAAAGCAATAAGCAGGGAAAAAAAATAAATAACTTCGAAAATTTTAGCACGAAAAATATGGTATTTGTGTTTGGGATTCCTCGATCTAGTCCTATGGTCACTCCACCTCTAAATGCAACGGTGTCTCATACATTTTCTCTTGATAACGGCTGAAAATAAAATTCCAATAAATTTTTAAAAATGCACTCGATCGAAAACAACCTATCATCATGCCGATTCCTTATCTTATTATGTATTGCATCATGTTTATTATTGAAGTCCAATCAAATGGTAACTAAAAAAAAAAAGTTTGTTAAATATCAGGTGGGATTGTAAAATATTATATCTTCATCTATTCAGCGGTTAAAAAGGTGACTAAAAAAGTTGCTAAATCTCGGGGCTGTGTTTTGTCATCATGCTTTGAGCCTCTAACACAGAGAAAACAAAGCCCAAGTTTTTGACTTTTTAATTATTTATTAAGCGATTAATTACACAAAGTAAAGCACATTAATAACCAAATTAGCTATAATATTAATTCCATTATTCTTGCTAAAACACAGCTCTTGTAATGATAAGAACTTAAATCAAGTGGAAAATATCGTGAACTATGAGAAACAAAAAAAAAACTAATAAAAAAAAAGAATGGTTGTGTATAATATTAATATTAATTCCGTTCCTAAATTTTACTGTAATTTTAATAACTGCAAGATGTCCCTATATTTTAATATTAATGTTTTCTTTCTCTGAACTTTACCCTAATGTTTCTATTAATCCATCTCTGTCTGTCTATTTTTCAAATTAATTCTATTAAAATTTGTCACGTAGAACACATATAAATTGACAATCTTGCACTTTTTTTTAACGGAGTTCGTTTGAAAATAGACAAAGGAACTAGCAAAAATATTAGAATAACGTTTAGGATTTAGAGACGATTGTTAAAATTATAGTAAAATTCAGGAATAATTTCAATCATTAAAGAAAAAAAAACTAAACAACTAATTAAGATAGTCAAATATTATATTTATGCTAGAGTAAAAGGGGTTTAAACCAAGTGGGTGGTGGGTGGTGGCCGGTGTATGTAACTGTAAAAAAAAAAAAATTCAAAATCCAAAGTAAAATTTGGCAAAGCCTTAATTATTATAAACTAATTAAATAGATATTCATTTAATTAATTAGATGCCAATTTAGGAAGCATTGAAATTTCAGTTACAGAAAATAGGCATTGTCTTAATTGTACATACATTTCATGCATGGCTGATGGCTTCACACACAAATCCAATCCAGGTTTTAACCTTTTTTCCAAAAATGACAAAATATATGGTTACAAAACTCACCTGCAAAATTACTTCCTTGCCCCTAATCCTTAATTTCTAAGATTTCTCTTCTTTCTCCCCTTTATTTTTTTCTTTTGTATTATTATTATTATTATTATTATTATTATTATTATTTCACTGAAATTAATAATTTTTTATTTTATATTTGGTAAGTTCACCAGAATTTAGAGGTATGTAATTATGAGGTTGCTGATGAGCACTTGAGCTTGCACCATGCATGTGTACGGTCAATGATTTTAAACCAATTTAAGAGTAACACACCAAAAATGACTCATACCTTCCATATATGAAAAGTAAGAGGAAAATAATTTGACCGTGCGTTACGATCTTATAGTATTTCTCTTTATCAGTCATATATGTATTATCTGATTGCGAGTTCAATTTTCGCAAAATCCAAATTTCGTAAAGGCGAAATTGATATCAAATGTTTATAATCCTCATCTTTTGTTCAATGTCAATGAAAATAAATTTAAAATTAACTTTAGAGTGGATATTAAAATCTCTTTTGTTTCATTAATAATAATTCATGTGCATTATAATTTTTAAAAAATTAAATTGATCAAATTAACTTCTTTTTAAAAAAAAATTATTTTCAGCAAGCTAGAGTCTCTTCACATATTTTTTTTTAAAGACTCTTTCATAATTAATTAACATGCAGCTTTAAAAGCTAAATTAAATTTAAAAGAGCTGAAAATTTGTTTTTTTTTTCTCTAATGGGAAGGCAAAGAAAAACATACCATTGATGCAAATGTAAGTAGAGCTTTGTTTCGCTACCCTAAGTGATTTACTTAGCTGTTATCCACCGTCGGATATCATCCAACGGCCAAAAAAAATTAAACAAGTAGGTATTTGTTCATACACTAACACTTTGTGATCACCTAGCTATTATCCACCGTCGGATCCCATCCAACGGCAAAAAAAGAAGCACAAAACGCATCGTTTTCCCTAATGGTAAGTCACGCCATAGTTCACACCGCCAGGGCATTACATGTCCTACACGCGTCCCGGACCCTGCCCAAGATTTTTCCTAAAATGCAATTCAGCCTAACGACCTAATGAATTATTCAAATATTTTTCATTTTTACTTCACTTTTTTCACTTTTTACTGAAGAAAATCAGTAAAAACTTGTTGGTGAGAATGTGAAGGGTCACAGAAGGGAAGCAATGTGAGCCCTTGAATGGTAAGAAGTAGGGCACCATAGGGCTTGGTGGTGGAGGGCAGTGGGACCCACTCTCAGCTCAGTATTGAGAAAACCCCCAATATATATATAAATATATATATTACACCTAGCTCCCTCAGTCACTCTCTCTCACATTAAACCAGCCTTCCTTTGTTGAGCAAATTGTTTCTTTGTGTGCTTTTGAGTGTGTTTGTTTGTGTGTCTAGTTGCATGGAGTACTTGGAAACCAACTTGAAAGAATTGGATCATTTTCCTTTCCTTTCAAGCCTTTTCTCCTCTGATTATTCAACAAACCATATGAAATTTGATAACATTAATCCCCTCTTGCAACTCCAATCATCATCACCACCACCACAGCCGCCACCACCACCACCGTCACCGCCACCGCAAGATCTCAACAACAAGCCTGCTTTGTTTTCTTTGATTCATCCTCAACCTCACTACAACAATTACCACCACCAGCTTCACCATTCCCTCCATGTATCCACCACCAATTTCAGTCGTTTCGGGACGATTGAGGGGTCCTCATCCAACCCCTTTGGTGGGATTGATTCCAAACCATGCATGGAAAATGTTCACCTTCACCATCCATTTGAGGGTTTCTCCAAGGATTTCAATGCTGGTAATTTTGCGCCTTTGTCACAAAATAACCCATTAATAGTCATGAATAGAGCCTATTGGGGTGGTGGTCAGGATGATCAAAGAATGATCGATCCAGACCACCACCAAATGACGGGGTCACCGGGAGGAGGAGGCGGAGGAGGAGTCTGTGTTGATCTTCCACCATTGATCAGTTTTGGGGACTTCGGATCCTCCTCCACTGGTACCTCCCTTAAGTTTGCCCCAACTGAATCAATGGTTTCATGCAACACAAGCTCCGAAGAGAATGAAAGAATCTTGGTGGCTGACCACCGTCGGCAGAGGAAGCCCAAGAGGTTGCCTATGAGAAGACCAACTCATCATAAGGTCCAACAACAACAATCAAATATTATCAAAGGCCAATGGACTCCTCAAGAAGACAGGTATATATTTTTCTTTCTTCCATATATATTAATTTTAATTAGCTTGAAAAATTCAGATCAGTGAAAATGGTCTAAATCTTCTTAATTTTCTTCATCTTATTAATATCTATACATTTTCAGGATGTTATGATGCCTTGGTTTTATTTAATTTTTTAATTTTTTTCTTAATTAATAGATCTTTTTTTTTTCATGGTTTATTTGTGTGATTAAATCGATCTGTGTGTTTTGCAGACTTTTGGTGCAATTGGTAGGAAGATATGGGATTAAGAAGTGGTCTCAGATTGCAAAGATTCTGACTGCGAGAGTTGGAAAACAATGCAGAGAAAGATGGCACAACCATTTGAGGCCGGACATTAGGGTTTTAATCCTTTTCCCTCCTTAATTTCTTCACTTTATCCAACTCCATTAACATATAATTTACATATAATTAAGCTAATATATTTTTTTTAATACTAATTGAGCTAATATATATAGCTCATTTTATTGATTATCATTAAATTGTTATTTATGATTTTAAATGCATCAAAAAACATAATATATAAATCCCAAATAACGAAGATTTAACGCCTAACGCTCTTTGATTCAAGCTATTTAAATCAAAGAATGCTCATTTCAATTTGGGTCCTTATAATTAGAGCAGATATATCTGAATTCAGAATTATGTGAATGTCTATATAAAGACATATGAAGCTATATATTTACAAATATACGTTGCATATACATTTGGTTATATATTTATTGGAAATAATATATGTTAATTTCACATTTTCTAATACGTGCCGTGAAATACATGGTATTTTTACCTTACTTTAATCTGTCATTTCCTTTTTCCGCTTACACGTATCATAAAATATATGAACAATGTATAGTGAAGCATTGTCGTTATCTAATTGGCAACGACCGAAACATATATAAATTGACTCAAATTCAAATCTCTATTTAGAAAAGAGTTTATAATATGAATATTATGGCATTACTTATTTTCTCGTTTTAATTCAATTTCACTTTGAAAATTTAAAATTGAAATAAGATTCTCCGATGAAATCATGGCACGAATTACCCTTCTTTTCATGTCTTGTTCAGCTGATCGATTTTGATGTAATTGAGTTTTACTTGTCAAATTAAAATGGCTGTACGAATACATATAAAACCCGACCTATAGGACGATGAATATATATATATATATATATTACGTACATGCATGCGTTATACATATATAGTAATAGTTACTATATATATATATATATATATATCTACGTGCATGCCAGATGCAACTGATAACTAATTAATAATGATTCTGGAAATATTTTGCAGAAGGAAATGTGGAGTGAAGAGGAGGACAAGATTCTGATCGAAGCTCATAAGAGAATAGGGAACAAATGGGCGGAAATTGCGAAGATTCTGCCGGGAAGAACTGAAAACACGATCAAGAATCACTGGAATGCAACCAAGAGAAAGCAAAATTCGAAGAAGAAGAGCAGCAAGAACAGCAACAGCAGCAACAACAACAACAATAATTATGTCCCAGAGAGCTCTCTCTTGCAAGACTATATCAGGAGCCTAGCTGGCACTACGGCCTCTACAGCTAGGGTTACGGCTACCGCTACCGTATCTGATCAAGCAACGGAAAAGAACAAAAACCCCGTCACGTCCCCGGAGGATCATCTCATGGACATCAATCAGAACATTACGGAGAGCTCTGATGACACTGATTCCGCTAACTGGTCACTATTGGCGTACCATCCGGACCTTAACAACATCGAAACTGCAGGATTTGATAACTCGGAGAAAAATATGTTCAATTTTGAAAACTATGCGTTTGGTGGGACCATGTTTGGTGATGAGCAGGGGATGCGATGCTCTACTTCGGCGGTGCATCACGGCCGCAGCGGTGTGGCGTATGAGAACGTTCCTGGGCCGTCCGATGATCGTGTCAAGAAAGAGATGGATTTGATGGAGATGATTTGCAGCCATGAGGGGAACTTTTAATGATCGTAAGCCGTTCTGATGATCGATGGATTGATGATGATGATGATGATCAGCTTGGAGTTATTATATATCCCGTGTGTTTCAATGAATTTGTTGTCTTTTAATTCTCTAGAGTGCATGTGCTTGGAAGCTTAATTTCAGACTTGTTTGAATTTTAAAGTCTTTATTTGGATCGGATGATTTCAGTATGGAACTGTTTTCAATTAATTAATGCTATCTTGAGCTTCAGTTTATTTAGTTTTATTTTGAGTTTATTACGCATCTTTTCCCTGGTTTACTACTCTACCCATATATATATATATATATATATATATATATTTATATATGTACTGTCTATACCCTGACGGCCGGCTGAGACACCAAGGTCACAACGGTCGGCATTCCAAGTCGACACCTCTGATCGGTTCTTCTGACAAATGACCGCAGTAAATACCTTGATACACTAGGCTCGTAGCAGCATCTCCGGAGATGATGTTTAGCTAACTCTTGTTAGATATTCAATCTTTTCATTTACTGACTTAAGCATTGAAGTCTGTTAGACCAGCACCCCACCGTACCAAGTACTCTTCTTATGATCTCGCAGGTCATCGAGCAAACGAGAAGAAGACATACCAGTAACAAGTAAAACCATATTTCGTTTAGGTTTATTTTCGGATCAAATATTTAGTGTCATATGTGCGAATACGAAAATACTTGTCAAGTTCATCTAATCTATTAATAAGTCGATAATATAGTAGTTTTCATCTATTAATTTATTATGAAACTAAATCCAACAACAAAGTGTAAGGTGCATTTCGTAAATTGACACGTCTAAATGACGAATTTCCTAATGACTAAATGGGAAGAATTCGAAACTCACTGCAAACATATTTTTTTTCTTTAAAGCAAATTGGCATGTGCTGCTATAAGTACCTTACTGTTCCAGTGAGTAGAGTTTCACTAGGTTTGAGTCAAACGATTGAAAACTTCCATCTTCTCGATCTTTTTTGGCATACAATTGTAACCTAATAGCATGTATATATAGAACTAATCTATAATTACAATATATTGATGATTTTTAATTTCCTTTTTCTTAATATATACAAATACAAGCCACATATATTATGTATATCCAAAAGATTAATTATTGTGGCTTTGGCTTTATTCTCTTGGCTCTTGAATACAAGAAGACTCCAGCAAGAGCGAGAGCAGTTCCTGCAAAGATTGAAGCCTCCCAAGTCATAATCAAAGCCCAAAGGAACTATACCTAGCTAGCTCTTCAATTACTTATACGTCGACAGAAGAAGAATATTAAGGAACTCACCGATGGCGTTAACCGGTGAGACTGGTGTTTGGAAGAAGATGACGGAGGAGACGATCACCACCACGCGCTTCACGCAGTTTCCGACCGCGTGGGTGACCGGTGATACCATCTGCAGGATCATGTAAGACACCTGCATTCGTACCATATATATTTATAAAATAAAATTCGATCTCAAAATTTCATTCCCTAGTTTTAGAGTTCACATCAATTTTATAGTGTCATCGAAATTCAAAATCTTACAAATTCAAATCTTAATCTTGGATGCTAGTATAGGTAAGACTATAGGTAACTAGAACTGACATTTTAAACTTTACAATGACTAGATCCAAATTCAAAAATTTCATTTTAAATAGTTCAGGTCTCATTCTTGAGTTTTAGAGTTTGCATCAACTTTATAGTGTTATAAAAAGTCAAAATCTTCAAAATTCAAATCTTAATCCTAAATGCTAGCATAGATAACTAGAATCGACATTTCAAACTTTATAATGACCAGGCCCAATTTCAAAAATTTCATTCTATATAGTCCAAATCTCATTATCAGGTTTTAGAGTTCACTTCAACTTCATAGTGTTATCGAAACTTGAAACCTTAAAAATTCAAATCTTAATCCTGAATACTAGAATAGATAACTAGAACCGACATTTCAAACTTTACAATAACCAAATCCAAATTCAAAAATTTCATTCTACATAGTCCAAACCGCAACTTCAAATAGTAGAGTTCATATAAACTTACATTAATGCATATTAAAATCGAAACTCAAATTATAAGTGATTCATTCTCGAAACCCTATTCACATACGCTAGATCAAGTTCATATATCAACCTTACAAGTCCAAAATTCATTCTTCAAACCTCAATTTTGAACGTTAATTAGAGTCCACATCCCAAACCTTGATTTTACAAATACTAAATTTCCATCTAATTAAAGTAGGATAAAGTAACTTGAGTAGGAAAAAAATGTGTCACCTGCTGGTAAGTGTGGAAGCAGAACCCAGCAAGAAGTGATCTCACACATAATTCTCTGATATTCAATCCTTGGTTTGCCTGAAATTATTATTAAACATCAAATAATACAGATGAATAAAAATACCTTGAATTTTCTGAATCTTCTAATTATTCAATCCAATCTCGTCCACCAAACGAACCCTAATCGTAAATTATTCAATCCAATACCGTCCACCAAACCAACCCTAATCTTGATTTTATAAATCTTCTAATTATTCAATCCAATTGTGTACCAAATAAGCCCTAATCGTACAAGTAGTAGAAACGTACTGCCGAGTGCAGGTACTCCGGAGTAAACTTGACGCCTTCCAAAAGGATCGCCGAAGGAACCAACAAGATGAAGGAAATGATAGTAATCACTGAGAAGAGATTGATATTGTCCAAAGACTCCTAATAAGAAAACCAAAAAATTATTAGAGCTCATAATTACAATATCGGAGTTTGAAGTTTACAAGTCAACACTAAAATCAACTGAATTAGACTCACTTAACATTAGAGCTCATAATTAATTAAGCTATATATATAATTAGCTTATAATCTTTAGTTAATTTAGTATTTGTTACCTCTTTGTTAGCCATCAATTTCTTGCTTAGTACATTGCGCGATTGGTTAGTAAGATTAGAAACCATCGCACTGCCGAAGCCAATCCTGAAATTAAGACCATTAATATTGTTTAATTCTCTTACAATAAAAATTTTATTTTGTAATCGGTTCGTACATATATGACTGCATATTTTGTCATAACTAGGTATCAATCGGGACGGCTTAAATTATATATCTTTTTGTCCGAATTCGACACGAGTTTTGTTTAAGCATTTGTTAGGTTGGATTAATTAGTATTTGGCTGACCTACAGCAATCCCCCGAGCTATATTACATTTGGACTTGAATGCTATGAAATAGTGACTGCATTACGGTGTGTCACCGAGATCTTAAAATTTAAACTGAAGAGTCGGCTGCTGGTTATTAATTAAGTAATTTGATAAAAATTGTCGTATTTCGGAGGAATAATATTTGTTGAATCATGAGAATCATAATTCTTACCAATTGAATGATGCCTCGGTGAAGGATGCCAATGAGACTCCAGCTACAATTGGCACAAGAGAAGAAACCACCCACACACTCGGCCTCTGTGTTCACACCAACCAGCAATTAGCCTCTCACAAATCTTCTTCGTCAGCTCACAAGCCTGAAATGGACAAGAAAATCTTTTACCTCAGCGAGCAACACGGTGGAGAGTAAGACGGTGAAGAAGGGCTCCATAGCTTTGATCGTGTGAGTGAACGACACCGCGACTCTCCCGATACTAACGTTGGTTAGCAAGTTCCCCATCGTGTGTGCCACGGCCAGTGGCAGGATTGCTGCAAACTGTAATTCAAGTCGTTCGATGAAATACAAGTTTCTGACAAGTTTTGTTTTCTATTATGTGTTCGGTTCAAAAATGATTTTTTCGGATGTAAACACTATAATTATAAAGTACCTGAGAACGGGTGATCTTGGGCCTGTGGTGAATGTTGAAAGCCCACATCAAGATGATCATCACCGTACCACACCCGAATTGAAAGGCGGTAACTGTTGCCGGAAATGGGTAGACTTTCAAAACCTAACATTTCAATTGTTAAGATTTCAGAGTCAGTTTAACGATATATACTGGTGAAGATTATATATTGAGACAATATATGAACCTGTTTGTTGTATATGTTGAAGTAAATATTCAACAAGTACCAAATGCCAAACATGGAACCAAGCTGCAGGATGTTAACCGTGTTGCTTGGTTTCGAAGGCTCATCCGCTGCGCTCTCCGGCGCGGTGGTAGCCCTGACCTTGAAGTTATCATGTCTTCGAATAGAGAGAAGGAAGGAAGAAGCAGAGATTTGAGCGTTGAAGCGCAAAAAATACGAAGAAAAAGAAGAAGAAGAAAATGAGAGCCTATGAGCGTAAGTGAGATGGTCAAGTTGCATCAAAGATACTGAGACTGAAAGTTGAGAGGGCTTAATGGTAGAAATTCGACATGGAGGTTTGAGAAATGAGGTTGAAGGAGACAGAGCAAGACCAGTGCTCTGCATCTTGATTTGTGAGTTTGTAATTTGGAAGGCAAAGCAAGAACGGGGAAATATAAGTTCTGAGTCTTTTAAGTGCTAACTAAACGTTATATTTTTCAATTACGAAGTAGAGAGAAATAGTAGAAGAATACGACTAGACAATAGTGCCCATCGGTTTTTGTTTATGGACGAGTTTAATACAAAAAATCCGAAAATGGGACTAAGATATTAGTCATTTGGGGGATTTTGTGAGCTAGCACTTGGTGCTAAGTTAGTAGTGAAATGTATGGATGACATGTAACTTAGCATCTTGTGTACTAAATTTGCTGCCATAAACATGTGGCCTTCAGAGCTTAAATCTTGAGGATGATTGATTGCCTTCTAAAATTCAAATCCAGGTCTTCCACAGTGAGCCAGACAGTTTTGATCGACACTCCCCACACTAGGACGGAAAATCCAAAATCCAATCCGAACCGAAATCCATTTATAATCAAATTGTCATCCACGTAGAAAACCATTAAAATAAAATAAAAATTCAAATTTTCTAAATTTAAAACAACCCTAAACGGCTAAACTCATATAGACACCACCTATCTGCAATTCAAAATTTTCTAAATTGCACAATGAGCACGATTCGGGTAGCCAGTAAAACATAGCCACGACCCAAAGATTTGAGGCACTGGCCTTACATCAGGTGCAAAATGAACGGATTCGAGAATCAGTATCTATAACTAAAGTGCGTACTTTATGAGAGGCATTTGAGTCTTGCGAATGTCAAATAGCCCGTGTGACCTTTGGCCTCGCTGCAAGGCCTAGCCATGACTCTGGGAGAATTTGTAGTTTCCGGCACATTGCTTGCTTCATCTGATCGCTGCCGCCTTTTACGGGGATGAGATCCAAGAGAACCGGCTTCCTCACCTTGGTAATCATCCAATCTCCCTTCTCGAACCTCATATGTGCGAAGGAGTATCTCAAATGTCCTTATATCTATACACAAGCACATTCTCCAGTAGGGACTTAATGACAAACAAATTGGTACAAGAAAACACTTGGAAGATGCAAACTCAAATGCCTCAAAGAATACCTGTAAAGTTCGATCTCATAGACTCTGCTGCTCGTCCCACCTGCTCAATACACGGGGAGAAAGAGCACAATACCCCGTCTTGTTTCAACATCTTCCCAGCCGAAGGGATAGCCAGCCAGGGTTGGGGCAGGTCCAGGAAGACAGAATCTGCCTTCCCAGAAAACTCACAGGGAAATCCTTCACCCTGAATATCTCTCACTCCTACGGTTACCAAGTTGCTTAGACCCGTCTTCTCAAAATCCTCCCTATAAAAGTATAAGACCCTGTCAGCACTTCAATAACCATAACCTACTGGTTTTGTGGACAATGTATGAATGTAATTTGTCTAACTACGAAAGTGGCCTAATTCTCTTCAATTTTTTGTAGACCATATTTTTGAGGTCTAAAGTAATCATTTTACAAATTTCACAATTCATAATCTGAATTCGAAGTTTGTACACCAAAGGCGACACAATGCAGATAAAAAACAATTAACACCATAACCATAAGGAACAAGAAGACGAAAAAAGTGGAGATTTCCAATTCTTACCTAGCAGAGACCGCCCGTTGTTCATGGAAATCGAATGTATAGACATGTCCTTTAGGAGCAACAGCCCTTGCAAGTGATGTAGTCAAAGACCCACTTCCGGTCCCGGATTCAAGAACCACACAGCCAGGAACTATCTCCAAGAACATGATCACAAAGCTAATATCCGCAATGTAAAGAATTTGAGTCCTGTGACTTAGAACCAAAGTCCATAGCTCTGGGGTTGGAGCTAACAAGTAAACAAATCCACCCTTGTTGCTGAAAACCTTGGAGCCAAATTGCTTCCCTATCCAGTCTGAATGTTTAAACACACCAAACCGATTTTCGAGTACAGACCCGCCACACACTTTAACAGCCTTCATGTTATCATACCTCTCATAGACTATAACCAAATCACCATCACTAATACAACGAGCAAAAGATACCTTATTTGCTGGTTCTATAGGCAACATCCCTAAAGGCTTAAACCCTGACATTTGTAATGTGGATTCGGATTCAAAATCATGATTTTTAAAGCAGAATCAAAATCATTAAACCCTGAAAGTTGGCATTATAACAAAAGCAGACAGCTTTCTACAAGGATCACTTGTTTAATCATAGTAACTAAAATATAGAAGAAAATATGAAACGAATAAACCAGTTACGAAACTATGAACCAACAAAATTAACAAAGGGAGTTAGTATTAGTGATAAGGAAATAGAATTTATATTACAATGTGCTTACTTGTTCAACCAAGCAGAGTGAAATCTAAACCGCTCAAACAGTAACTTCCGGAGAAGAAGAAGCGAAGGCGGAGGAGGAGGACTGGGGCTGATTCACCGGAAGATCTAAAGAAGAAGAAGGTGGGTTGACCGGAAGAGCTCGTTCAGTGTTTCAGTTTAACACAGTTCCACTGTCGACGAGACGAAGGGACGAGGAAGAAGAATATTGAGGAGGGGAGGGATGGATCGTAGGTTTAGGGAGAGTAATGGAGTTTTGGGCTGGCTTGGGCTGGGCCGGACTGCAGGTTTCAGCCCATGAACACAGTAGGCTGCAATTTTTTTAGGCTATTATTAAAATGACATTAAATAATTTTTTTCTTAAACAATATCTTGGTTTGATTGGTTGGTACAATTAGGGATAACAATAATCGTGTCAAAAATTTCCAATCCGAACTCGACCTGTTAATGACCCGCTTAATCCGTGTAACCCATTTAATAAACAAGTCGTACTAAAAACACAATTAACCTATGACCTGTTTAACCCGTTTAACATGTTTAACCTATTTAAATTATAAGATTTAATAGGTATTTTTTTAGGCAGATAATAGGTAGATATATGGGTTAGTAATGACACGTTTATTAAATGAGTCAATATATAAACCAATATACGGGTTAACCTGAACCTGTTAACCTGAAATCTACCAATTTATTAAACGGATTAACAGGTCATTATACGGGTTAACAGGTTGACCCAAAACTCACCCGTTTATTAAACGGATCATAACGATTTGATCCGAAAATAACCTGAAATTTTAATCGAACAAATTGATCTAAATAAATTTCATACGAATTTTGAGTGGTGTCAAAAATTGTCACCCTTCGTGCAATTTGTGAAAATTTGTGAAAATCAATCACCGTCATGGACGAGTTTGCTAAACTACATAGAAAGAGACGAGAGGACTAAAAAAGAAGGGGTCTTTTTAGCCAAGAAAAAAAGGGGATCTTTTCTCACATTTACCGCTACCACAGAAGCATTATTTATTTATTTTTTTTTTTGCCAACCAGCACAGAAGCATTATTGAATTCTTGTTTTCTGGGTGTAGGTCCGTTTGGTTTCCGAGAAATTGAAAGAAAAGATAGAAAATAAAACTTGATTTTAGAGAATTCTAGCTTTTACTTAGCTACCAAACGGACCCAGAAGCGAAAACGACTTTGAGTTGGAGAAAAGGAATTTCCCTTGATTATTAGTCTCCGTCTAAGATATCAGGTATCCTTTACTGTTTCATTCATTGTTTTAGTTAAAATTCTGGCTCTATTATTACTTTTTTTCCAATTTGTATGTTATGTTATCTGATTAAAATTGATGGGTTTATTGGTGGAGATTTTGTGTCACAATGAATCGCATTTGGAATCTAGTCACTTATGATGGTGAGGAATTTGGGGTTGGTTTGATTTCCATGACTGCAATACAGATTGAGTTCTTACCAGGATTCATTTTCTTAGTTATTGATAGATTGTGTTTCATTATGGCATTTTAATTTCGATGAATGTCATAATTTCGATGAGCCTGGTGGCCATCTTTGCTGTCTGAGTTTATTGTGAATTGTTGCTTGTGTATATAATTTAAAGTTGAAGACTTGTTGTTCCATTGCACATCATATATTTCTTTGTCACGAAAACTTAGAGATGTAAAAATCGGGGTAGTTTGAAGTAACAGCTTCATTCCTTTCGCAGAATGCAGCTAGAGGATACAGCTGATACTAATACCCTGAGCTATTGGTTACACTGGAGAGTCTTGCTATGTGCAATTTGGGTTTTGACACCGATGGTGTTAGCATCGTTAGTGATATGGAAATATGATGATTCTGACCCTTTCAGATCCGACAGAAGAGAAATTCATAAGAATCTCTGTGGTGATGAAGCATGGAGACCGTGCCTCAAGGACATTCATCCCATTTGGATGCTGATTTACCGAGTTATTGCATTCTTTGTGCTTTTGACAATGCTGATTGCCAAAGTTGTTATCACTGGAGGTGGCATATATTTCTACTATACACAGTAAGCCTCATCATCTTATGCTTTGGATCATCTCGTGCTAAATTCTATGCATTGAATTCTAGGGTCTTCTATAGATCCTGCAATACCAGAGTTGAAACTTGAAAATTGCACCGGGTTACCAACTCAATTTATTTTCTTTGTTGAGCAGTGGACAGGAAACATTTGACCAGCCATGGACATTTTCTTTTAAAACATGCTATTATGTCACCAAAACCAGCTTCCTAGTTTAGTTTGAAATTTGTTTTTCTTTTTATGATGCTTTCAACTTCAGCATGTAATGTTTGCTAGATGCTGGGCAGGTGGACTTTTACCTTGCTTACTATGTATTTTGGGGTATGTTTACTGATCTCCTTTTATCATTTTACAGAATCACAGTTTATTTTCTAAATCTATCTGACCTCTATGTTTCTCATAATGTAATCTAGCATGCAACCATTACCACACTACACAAACTCTCCGTCTATTTGTGTTTTCAGATCGTCAAATCGTCTCTTTTTCCTACCTTTTGTAGTGTGGATCTCTTCTCTCCATTTATGGGTGTTTCTGGTACAATAAAATACACAGCATCCGTACTTTAGGCAATTATCATGTTGGGACAGATGCCAAGGGTGGAGCCTACATTCCTCTTGAAAATGAGGAGAAAGTCTCAAATCCCCAGAAGGAAATTTATCTTCCCCTAGTAGTAGCCAAATGCAGTTCTGTCTTTCGAGCTATGTTCCAGGTAACTTTTTTCCCGTTTTTGCTCGATGATGAATTCGTGCAATCACCATGCCAATAAACTCAATATAGCCTACATATGCCTGGGAAGTTTGCATTGTTTTTCAAGTCGCTTTGTGTTTTCACTATGGCAATCAGACGAATGCTGGGGCAGTGATGCTTACTGATTGCATTTATTGGGCCATTATATTTCCGTTCCTCTCCATCATAGATTACAAGCCAAATTTCGTAAGTATTTTCATATACATCCTCTACTACCATTTGCTTTATTGTTTGTCTTGCCTTAGGCATCAAAATGATATATTCATGAATTATAGATGGCAAGAACATCAACATGCTTTAGATCATCAGAGTTGATTGTTTCATACCCAAAATCACCAATTTTAATAGTTCAGATGTATTGATTTCTATGTTCCCTTTATGTCAGCTGACTATAAACATGCACTCAATCAATGCCATTTTACTCCTTGGCGACGCAATGTTGAACTGCTTGGTATGCTCTTTTGCGCAGATTTTTTCACTCTTCAAAATTTATCCTCAGATGTTTCTTGTTTCTTTCATGGATAACATACAATTTTTGCAGCCACTCCCATTTGCTCGTATAACTTTCTTTATTTTGTGGACCGGTTTTTACGTCATTTTCCAGTGGACAGTTCATGCTTGTGTATCAATATGGTAAATCCTGGTTATCCGTCTGTAAATCCACATCAAATATACTAACTTAACAAAGAATATTCATCATAGAGTTCACTTTGTAACGACCCGAACCGAGAATAATAATATTTTAATGTAAAAAGACTATTTTGCCCCTGAAGGGGGGAAATTTTGACTTTTGGCCCGGGAAACAATTTGGACTTTGACCCATGACTATGACGTAGGTCGGGACGTCACGAATCCGTAGACAGGCGGCACGCCGAAATCGGAGTTCGTATGAAGAAGTTATGGTCAAGGAAGCGTTTTAGCGGAATTTACGAACCGAGAACAACGGAATAAAATATTAAATTATTACGGGAATCCGTGCCAACCTAATATTTAAATCAAACCGATGGATTGGTGATAAGTGTCACCCATCCAAGCCTACACTATTCCCATAAAGCAACTAATACTATTTAATCTATTTTTTATATTATTTATTTTCCCTCCATTTGATTTCAGCCATTGGATTTCTGGCCAGATTGAATCCTGGCCCTTCATTCTCATCTGCTCCCTTGTTCATGCACGATCTGTCTGCCTTTGCTTACAAACACACACAAACACACACATTCATCCCCCCCACAAACCCGTGCATTCCTTCCATTTTCTCTCGACCAAGGCGATCAAACCAGCCATCCTCTTCGCACCAAACGACCACCCACAGCACCACCATCAGCTGGTCTTCACAACCCGTGCAACCACCAGCCACCACCAGCCCATTTTCCCGTCCGAAATCCCGTCCAAAAACTCAGACCCGAAACACGACGGAAACGGGTCCAAGAAGCAAACCTCGACAACCACACCATCTCGACGCAGGGGAAGCTCCAGTCTACACCGTGAGGACCCCAGGAGCTTAACTGGACGACGGCACGGCCTGCGGCGGCGACACGGCGGCGGTAAGGTCGAAAACCCGAAAACCCGTTTTACTCCCCTGTTTCGGACCAACCTGTTTTAGTGCTAGGAACTCAGTGTTTGATGTTAGAAATGTTCTAGGGTGAGAGACGAGTCGACCACGACTGGTTTGGACGACGGAGACGGCGTGGATCACCGGAGAAGGCGATCGGACTTTGGCCGTGAGTTTCAGAGGAGAACTGGTGAGTTTTCTCCCATTTTCTTTCCAGTTTGAGGTTGTAGAACCATAGAACAGACCTAGACGACCCTATAGGGATGAACTCCGTCGAAAATGGTGGGCGGAATCGTACGGTTGAATCGGGTCAAGCCGTGGGTCGACGGCGACCCGGTTCCAGTCAAACGGGTCTGACCCGATACTGTAGCATGATGACGTCATCATGCTGACGTCACTTCTGACGTCATGATGTCATCCTGTCAGATATTGTCAGACCAGGGACCAATCAGAACATGCCACGTGTCACCTGACAAGTGTCAGTGATGACGTCAGCATGACGTCACTGCTGACGTCAGCGGTACTGTAGCAGCGTTGACCCACGCGTTGACCAGGCGCGTGGGGGCGCGTGTGAACAATGATTTTGGTGGGGCCGGTACCATTTTCAAGGTTTCGACGATACGGATCCAATGGAGGTGGTTTCGTGTCGATCGGAGATCGTTATGTTGGTCAAAATGGGGTTTGAAGCACCGGGAATAGTGCCCGGGATGCGTTTTTGAGGCGGATCTGTTCTAGGGTCTTGGTATTGATATTGTAGGGTCCTTAAGTAACCCTCAGGAATAATAATACAGGTTTATAGAGATCGTTAAGCAGCAAGGACCGAGTGTGAGTGGGCTGTTTGATTTATAAAAGGCTTGCATGCATAAACTGTTTTACTATTTCCACTGATGAGTCTTATAAACTGCTTATATATGTTATTACAATGTTTTGGGCATGAGACCCGTCTGGATTATATGTGGATTTTGTTTGGGATGTCCGGGGGACATAGGGTAAACTATACTGTTATTGTACTGTACTTTCCTACCTGTGTATATTGTCTCCTCCAGGGAGGGTCGTTGGCCTGGGTGGACCCTGGAGTAGTCACGGGGCTCTGACTGGCGAATCCAACGACAGGCGGCATGTCGAAATCGGAGATTCGACGACGAAGTTATGGTCACGGAATCGAGCCCGATTAACCGAACGAATCGGGAATAAAATAATATTTTAATAATGAACAGTACCCGGTGACTGAGCACACTTGGATGAGTGACAAGTGTCACTCATCCCTTAAAATCAGGCACAAAACATGGATCCATGATTTTGGGGGAGACCTAATTATTGTGTTTTTGTGATGATTAATTAATTAAAAATCCATTAAACCTCCATTTTCTCTTCTGTGATTTCTTAACCCGTGCACCACCAAAATTCAAAATCCTTCCACCCTTAATCTCCTCCCTATCCACTAAATTTATGAACGGAAATTGGAGAGAATTCAGAGACCAATTGAGTGAGGAAAACACGAGGGATTGAGGGTAACTATCGAACTGGAATTTCGGATTTTGAGTTTTGGGAGGGAAAATCGAATTGGACGAATTGAGCTGTGATGATCGAATTGGAGATTGGAAATAGCTTCCTGAGGTTGAGACGAGTTGTTTCAAATCAAAAACGAGAGGAATTCATGCCCAATTGGCTCTGAACGGGTTTGGTAACAGTGAGAGATATCGAACTTGAGTCGTGATCAATGCGTGATCAAACGACGAAATTGAGGTGGGGAAACAATTCCTCATGGTCCATTGATGCTTCTGGGCTCATCAATTGGGAGGAATCAGTGACCAAGGTGGAAACTCCATGGTTGCACAGTGGTCGGATGTTCGAGTTTGAGTCGTGAAGATTGAGCAATGAATTGATCCAATTGAGTTGGGGGAAAGGTTTACCTGAGATCAATGAAGCTTCTTGATGAATCAATTTGGGGAAATCGTGTGGAATTGAGGGAGTTCGAATGATGAACAGTGGCCGGAGGTCCTTCGATTGTTCATCCTTGATCGTGAGGATTTAGGTAATGTTTCAAGTAATTGTTGATACAGAACCCTAATTAAACTTATAACGAAACTAATTGAATGTTCAATTGAAGGAATTAATGTCGAATTGACAGGATTGGAACCGGGTCTGATCGCGGGCTAAAGGACCCGTTTATCAGACAAACGGGTTAGGCTGGTGACACTGTAGCTGGCGCGTGGGTTAGGCCCGGATTATTTTAAAATGATATTGTGAAATTGGTTAAAAATCATGAAATTGGTTAAAAATGATATTGTGGGCGTGAGAACCCAAGTAAATAATGATTTTGACTCGGAATTGGAGTTACATGTGAATTTGATAATTTTTGGTATCCTCGTGATTTTGTGATTATTTTAATCAGTCTTTCGGGAACGTTTTACGAGGAACGTGCAAATGATATTTTGGGTTAGGCCCGGATTGAAAATGATATTTGGACTCGGATTATGAGTCAATGATTGATTTTATGGATTTACGTGATCGTGGCAACTCGGGTTTACGGTTGCACGAATTTACGTGATATTGAGATTTTGGACTTGAGACCCAATGGAATTGTGATTTTGGTTGGAATTGTATTTCCATGTGATGACATGATGATATTGATGATTTTCGGATTTGTAAAGTAAATCGGGACTTAGGGCTGAGACCCTGTATTGTAAATGATTTGGTTTTCAATGCAACTGTTTTTCACTGGTTTTTGTGATGATAATAATGTTGCGGATATTTAGGGCTTTCGGGAGAAAATATGTTTTTCCCCGGAGTGCACCCTGGAGATAACGCTCGCCTTCGGGATGGAAGTGTTTACCCCGAAGAGGTCACGTAGCACGATCTTTGTCTTGCAGCCCAGGGGAGGCTTGACTCAGATCAGATGTGCTGGATTATATGGATCGGTAAGTGATGTGTTCATGGAAGTGTTTACCCACCAAAATCACTGTTCACACGCGCCCCCACGCGCCTGGTCAACGCGTGGGTCAACGCTGCTACAGTACCGCTGACGTCAGCAGTGACGTCATGCTGACGTCAGCATGACGTCAGCATGACGTCATCATTGACACTTGTCAGGTGACACGTGGCATGTTCTGATTGGTCCCTGGTCTGACAATATCTGACAGGATGACGTCATCATGACGTCAGAAGTGACGTCAGCATGATGACGTCATCATGTTACAGTATCGGGTCAGACCCGTTTGACTGGAACCGGGTCGCCGTCGACCCACGGCTTGACCCGATTCAACCGTACGATTCCGGCCACCATTTTCGACGGGGTTCATCCCTATAGGGTCGTCTAGGTCTGTTCTATGGTTCTACAACCTCAAAATGGAAAGAAAGTGGGAGAAAACTCACCAGTTCTCCTCTGAAACTCACGGCCAAAGTCCGATCGCCTTCTCCGGTGATCCACGCCGTCTCCGTCGTCCAAACCAGTCGTGGTCGACTCGTCTCTCACCCTAGAACATGTCTAACACCAAACAACTGAGTTCCTAGCACTAAAACAGGTTGGTCCGAAACAGGGGAGTAAAACGGGTTTTCGGGTTTTCGACCTTACCGCCGCCGTGTCGCCGCCGCAGGCCGTGCCGTCGTCCAGTTAAGCTCCTGGGGTCCTCACGGTGTAGACTGGAGCTTCCCCTGCGTCGAGATGGTGTGGTTGTCGAGGTTTGCTTCTTAGACCCGTTTCCGTCGTGTTTCGGGTCTGAGTTTTTGGACGGAATTTCGGACGGGAAAATGGGCTGGTGGTGGCTGGTGGTTGCACGGGTTGTGAAGACCAGATGATGGTGGTGCTGTGGGTGGTCGTTTGGTGCGAAGAGGATGGCTGGTTTGATTGCCTTGGTCGAGAGAAAATGGATGAAATGCACGGGTTTGTGGGGGGATGAATGTGTGTGTTTGTGTGTGTTTGTAAGCAAAGGCAGACAGATCGTGCATGAACAAGGGAGCAGATGAGGATGAAGGGCCAGGATTCAATCTGGCCAGAAATCCAATGGCTGCAATCAAATGGAGGGAAAATAAATAATATCAAAAATAGATTAAATAGTATTAGTTGCTTTATGGGAATAGTGTAGGCTTGGATGGGTGACACTTGTCACCAATCCATCGGTTTGATTTAAATATTAGGTTGGCACGGATTCCCGTAATAAATTAATATTTTATTCCGTTGTTCTCGGTTCGTAAATTTCGCTAAAACGCTTCCTTGACCATAACTTTTTCATACGAACTCCGATTTCGGCGTGCCGCCTGCCTACGGATTCGTGACGTCCCGACCTACGTCATAGTCATGGGTCAAAGTCCAAATTGTTTCCCGGGCCAAAAGTCAAAGTTTCCCCCCCTTCAGGGGCAAAATAGTCTTTTTTACATTAAAATATTATTATTCTCGGTTCGGGTCGTTACAACCTACCCTCCTTACAGAAATTTCGTCCTCGAAATTTACTCAAACAAGTATGGGTACTGCCCTCTCATCAATTCCTCGGGTTCCCATGTCGCTTCCTCCACCTCGTGGATCCGCCATAGTACTTTAACCAAAGAAATCGTCTTGTTCCTTAAGACCTTTTCCTTCCTATCCAGAATCTGCACTGGCCGTTCCTCGAAACTCAAATCTGTCATCAGTTCCAGTGGTTGCTCTGGCAGTGCATGAGAGTCATCCCGAAGATACTTCCGTAGCATCGACACATGAAATACATCATGTACTCGGGAAAGCTCCGAAGGTAGTGCTAAACGGTAAGCCACTGGACCAATCCTCTCGACAATCTCATATGGTCCGATATAACGAAGACTCAATCTCCCACGTCGTCCAAATCGAAGAATCCCTTTCCACGGCGATAACTTTAAAAAGACAAAGTCACCAACCTCGAATTCTAAATCTCGGATCCGTCGATCTGCATAGCTTTTCTGACGATCCTGGGCCGCCTTCAATCTCTCCCGAATAACTCGAACTGTCTCCTGGGTCATATCCATCAGATCCGGCCCCACTGCAGTTCTTTCTCCGATCTCCATCCAGCATACCGGTGTTCTGCACTGTCGACCATACATGGCCTCATAGGGTGCCATCCCTATACTCGCATGGTAGCTGTTATTGTAGGCAAACTCCATCAATGGTAATCGATCAGCCCACGAATCCTGGAATTGCAACACACAGGCTCTCATCATGTCCTCGAGAGTTTGTATTGTCCTTTCAGACTGTCCGTCGGTCTGTGGATGGAATGCCGTACTGAAGTGCAATTTCGTACCCAAAGTAGTCTGTAGACTCCTCCAAAACCTGGATGTGAAATGCGGATCCCGATCCGACACGATCGACTCTGGGGTACCGTGTAGTCGGATGATCTCATTAATGAATAGCTGGGCCAAACGGTTGAGCTTGTACGTCTCACGTACAGGCAGAAAATGTGCTGATTTAGTCAACCGGTCCACTATTACCCAGACTCCATCAACTCCACTCCTTGTCTTTGGTAACTTGAAGACGAAGTCCATTGTAATATGATCCCACTTCCATTGTGGAATTGGAAGTGGCTGCATAGCCCCATACGGACGCTGCCGTTCTGCTTTGACCTGCTGACAGATCAAACATTTGCTGACAAACTCAGCTATCTCCCTCTTCATCCCTGGCCACCAATAATAGTCCCGGAGGGTACGGTACATCTTTGTCCCTCCTGGATGCATAGCATAGGCCGAACTGTGGGCCTCGTCTAAAATCTCTCTCCTCAACTCTGGTACCGCAGGTACACACAATCTCCCAAGCTTTACTAATGCTCCATCGCCCCTGACGGAGAAATCTTGTCTCTGTCCGGATTCAACCTCGTTCCTGTAATCACAAAGTATCTGGTCCTGTAGTTGAGCCTCGATGATCCTGTCGACCAACACGGGTCGCACATGAAAGCTAGCCAACAAGGTTCCCTGATCGTCCATCCCTAACATAACTCCGCTCTTCCGAAGTTCCACTAGCAAAGGAAGATACACCAATCTCAAATGCGCAACTGATCCTGCCGACTTCCTGCTAAGTGCATCAGCTACAACATTTGCCTTGCCAGGATGGTACTCGATGGTACAATCATAATCCTTCAACAACTTCAACCATCTCCGCTGTCTCATGTTGAGTTCCTTCTGTGTGAACAAATGTTTAAGACTCTGGTGATCGGTAAATATTCGGCATGTCACACCGAACAAATGATGTCTCCAGATCTTTAGAGCATGAACCACCGCTGCCAATTCCAAATCATGAGTAGGGTAGTTCAACTCGTGCGTCTTCAGCTGCCGGGATGCGTAAGCAATCACTTTTCCATTCTGCATCAATACACAACCCAAACCCTGCAGCGATGCATCACTATATACCACGAACTCTCCACTGCTGTCTGGTAATGCAAGGACAGGTGCAGTGGTTAATCGGAACTTTAATTCCTGAAAACTCTGTTCACACTGGTCGTCCCATACAAACTTCACCCCTTTCCGGGTTAACCGAGTCAATGGTGCGGCAATCTGGGAGAAACCCTCTACGAATCTCCGATAATAGCCTGCTAACCCAACAAAACTTCGCACTTCCGTCACCGTGGTCGGTCTTGGCCAATTCGTCACAGCCTCCGTTTTCTGAGGATCCACACTTATCCCCTCGGGTGATATAATGTGACCCAAGAATCCAATACTATTTAGCCAAAACTGACACTTGCTTAACTTAGCATACAGCTGCTCCTGTCGTAGTTTACCCAATACCATTCGTAAGTGCTCCTCATGAGCCCTGACACTCCTGGAATACACCAAGATGTCGTCGATAAACACGATCACAAATTTATCCAAGTATGCTCGAAAGACTCGATTCATCAAGTCCATGAATGCAGCTGGTGCATTCGTCAATCCAAAGGGCATCACCAAGAACTCATAATGCCCATACCTCGTTCGAAAAGCTGTTTTCTGAACATCCCCCTCGGCTATTCTCAGTTGATGGTATCCTGACCTCAGATCTATCTTGGAGAAATACCGCGCTCCTCGTAACTGATCGAACAAATCATCGATCCTGGGTAAGGGATACTGGTTCCTTACCGTAGCCTTGTTCAATTGCCGATAATCCACACACAACCGTAAACTACCCTCCTTCTTTTTCACAAATAAGACCGGCGCTCCCCATGGTGATGTACTGGGTCGGATAAACCCTAGATCCACCAGTTCCTGTAGTTGGATTTTCAATTCCCGTAGCTCTGCCGGTGCCATACGATACGGTGCTTGTGAAATCGGTCGAGTCCCGGGGAGTAACTCGATCGTAAAGTCGATCTCCCTGGGTGGTGGTAATCCAGGTAAATCTCCTGGAAAGACATCAGGAAACTCCCGCACAATCGGAATATCCTCAATACGCAAAGATTTGTCCGTAGACTCTACCACATAAGCAAGATAACCCTGACACCCCTTCTGTAAGAGTTTAGTAGCTGTGAGTGCAGATATTGCCTTGGGTGATGCGTCTCCACACTCTCCCTGAAATATCACCTCCGGTAATCCTGGACCTCTCAAAGTCAACCGCATGTTACCACAGTCGATGAGTGAATTGTACTCCGACAACCAATCAACTCCAAGTATCACATCGAAATCGTGAACATTCATCAGGATTAAGTCTGCCGGAAATTCGACTCCCTCAATCTCCACAGGACAAGCTCGTATCTCCTGGTTCACCCGGTAGGTCACACCCATCGGTGTCCCCACTCCCATCTCGTGCTCAAGTGCGGTCACCTCACGGCTCAACAGACTCGCACAACGCGGTGAAATAAAAGAATGAGTTGCCCCCGAATCCATCAATGCACGAACAACCATGCCATAAATATGTACAGTACCTGTCAACACTCCCGGAATGGATCTGGCCTGCTGCTGGGTAACAGCATAAACACGAGCCATAGACTCTGCAGGTCGTCCCCGTCCTCTAGCCCCTCGATCACGGCCACGCACAACACCGCGTGTCCGGCTGCTGTCAGTCTGGGATGCTGTGCTCTGCGCTGGCGCAGTACTACCGCGAATCAGTGGACACTCAGAAGCATAATGCCCCGGCTCCCCACAAGCGAAGCATGTGACCTCCCTAGGTCGACCCGAGTATCCTCCCGGTGAGATGCTCATCGGTGAGTAAGACCGCTGCCAAGCTCCAGAACGCTGTCCAGACCTCTGAGGACTCCTGAACTGACCAGAACGTCCTCGGCTGTCAGAAGACGAAGATCCCCCCAGAATGTCCTCCCTTCGAGCCACGACGGCCCGAAAATCCCAAGTGTGGGCGATCACGTCGCCGAGTCTCCCCCTCAGCTCGCTGACGAGCCAGGATACTGTTCTCAACCCTGGTCGCCGCATCAGTCAGATCCCTCATGGAAGCAAAGGGTGTTGCAGTCACCATCGCCTGAATCTCAGGTCGCAAGCCCCACTCAAATCTGCGACATCGGTCTGCCTCGGTGATCACGAAGTTCTCAGCAAAGCGAGACAACATCAGGAAGGTCTCCTCGTACTCTGCTACAGTCTGATCCCCCTGCCGGAGTTGCAGAAACTCCGCCTCACGGGCGTTGCGGAACGACCGTGGATAGAACTGGTTGAGAAACCGCTCTCGGAAAGTCTCCCATGGAATGATGTGAACAGTCCAGCCGGCCAAAACAAGGTTGTGCCACCATCGATAGGCGCTCCCATCTAGTAGGAAAGTCGCCAGTACGACACGCTCCTCCGGGGGACAGTGCATGACCTCGAAAATCCTCTCCCAGCGGTCAATCCACTGGTGTGCTTCCTCGGGGTCGGTTCCCCCACTGAAGTGCGTAGCACCCAGGCGCTGAGCCCGCTCAATGCTCGCAGTGTCTCCATTTCCTCCATTGCCCTCGTCAACACGTGCACGGGGTTCACGTCGGGGAGGCATATCCAACTGTGAAGAGGCAAACAGGTTAAAAGACATCGAAAGCGACCATGTACAAAGTACAAACCGCTAACCTAGTACTCTGACCACTAACCCTAATGCTCTGATACCAAGCTGACAGGACCCGTCCCAATCCCACTGGGACCACCCGGGGACGTGACCCGCTCCCGTCTGACAATGACTCTAAACATACCAAAAGTTACCCTTAAATAAAAACCGAAGACTCACATAGATAGATAATGTGCAAACACAGTGTTTAAAGTGATACTGTCAGACAAGAGAAAGTAAAATACAACATGTGAGCACACTAGTCAGAGTACATTTATTCGGTGCTCAACCTACCCACAAGTGGGTGTACAGGTGCACAGCTAGGCAAACTAAACCTCTGCCTCCTCCTCCGGATCCTCCTCCTCTATTGCCGTGTCAGGGTCTGGAGGGGTCAGTAAAACAAGGGTGAGTGGGCCAAAAAATAACAGTTTAGAAATCAATTTAATAATACAATAATCATAAGGTTTTACCCCTCCGTTTTCCAAATCTTGCATGCAGTGAAAACATAATATTATAATGAAGTCATAACAAATGAACCACAATAATCATCGTAAGGTAAAACTAACATATCAGTGCACTGTAAACCCCAACCCAAATGATGTCACGGTTCTAAGGCTACGCGTTGCCACTCAGGGTCTCACACCCGAGACTCTCTAGGTACATCAGCTCCCGGTATCCCGGTCACTGCCCGAGGTATATGAACATGCCTTCCTGAGAGTAAGCAGCCCAACGGGGGTCAACTCCACTCAGTCAGAGCCCCGTGACTACTCCAGGGTCCACCCAGGCCAACGACCCTCCCGGGAGGAGACAATATACACAGGTAGGAAAGTACAGTACAATAACAGTATAGTTTACCCTATGTCCCCCGGACATCCCAAACAAAATCCACATATAATCCAGACGGGTCTCTTGCCCAAAACATTGTAATAACATATATAAGCAGTTTATAAGACTCATCAGTGGAAATAGTAAAGCAGTTTATGCATGCAAGTCCTTTTATAAATCAAACAGCCAACTCACACTCGGTCCTTGCTGCTCAACGATCTCTATAAACCTGTATTATTATTCCTGAGGGTTACTTGAGGACCCTATAATATCAATACCAAGACCCTAGAACAGATCCGCCTCAAAAACGCATCCCGTGACTACTCCAGGGTCCACCCAGGCCAACGACCCTCCCTGGAGGAGACAATATACACAGGTAGGAAAGTACAGTACAATGACAGTATAGTTTACCCTATGTCCCCCGGACATCCCAAACAAAATCCACATATAATCCAGACGGGTCTCATGCCCAAAACATTGTAATAACATATATAAGCAGTTTATAAGACTCATCAGTGGAAATAGTAAAGCAGTTTATGCATGCAAGTCCTTTTATAAATCAAACAGCCCACTCACACTCGGTCCTTGCTGCTCAACGATCTCTATAAACCTGTATTATTATTCCTGAGGGTTACTTAAGGACCCTACAATATCAATACCAAGACCCTAGAACAGATCCGCCTCAAAAACGCATCCCGGGCACTATTCCCGGTGCTTCAAACCCCATTTTGACCAACATAACGATCTCCGATCGACACGAAACCACCTCCATTGGATCCGTATCGTCGAAACCTTGAAAATGGTACCGGCCCCACCAAAATCACTGTTCACACACGCCCCCACGCGCCTGGTCAACGCGTGGGTCAACGCTGCTACAGTACCGCTGACGTCAGCAGTGACGTCATGCTGACGTCAGCATGACGTCATCACTGACACTTGTCAGGTGACACGTGGCATGTTCTGATTGGTCCCTGGTCTGACAATATCTGACAGGATGACGTCAGAAGTGACGTCAGCATGATGACGTCATCATGCTACAGTATCGGGTCAGACCCGTTTGACTGGAACCGGGTCGCCGTCGACCCACGGCTTGACTCGATTCAACCGTACGATTCCGGCCACCATTTTCGACGGGGTTCATCCCTATAGGGTCGTCTAGGTCTGTTCTATGGTTCTACAACCTCAAAATGGAAAGAAAATGGAAGAAAACTCACCAGTTCTCCTCTGAAACTCACGGCCAAAGTCCGATCGCCTTCTCCGGTGATCCACGCCGTCTCCGTCGTCCAAACCAGTCGTGGTCGACTCGTCTCTCACCCTAGAACATTTCTAACATCAAACACTGAGTTCCTAGCACTAAAACAGGTTGGTCCGAAACAGGGGAGTAAAACGAGTTTTCGGGTTTTCGACCTTACCGCCGCCGTGTCGCCGCCGCAGGCCGTGTCGTCGTCCAGTTAAGCTCCTGGGGTCCTCACGGTGTAGACTGGAGCTTCCCCTGCGTCGAGATGGTGTGGTTGTCGAGGTTTGCTTCTTGGACCCGTTTCCGTCGTGTTTCGGGTCTGAGTTTTTGGACGGGATTTCGGACGGGAAAATGGGCTGGTGGTGGCTGGTGGTTGCACGGGTTGTGAAGACCAGATGATGGTGGTGCTGTGGGTGGTCGTTTGGTGCGAAGAGGATGGCTGGTTTGATCGCCTTGGTCGAGAGAAAATGGATGAAATGCACGGGTTTGTGGGGGGATGAATGTGTGTGTTTGTGTGTGTTTGTAAGCAAAGGCAGACAGATCGTGCATGAACAAGGGAGCAGATGAGAATGAAGGGCCAGGATTCAATCTGGCCAGAAATCCAATGGCTGCAATCAAATGGAGGGAAAATAAATAATATAAAAAATAGATTAAATAGTATTAGTTGCTTTATGGGAATAGTGTAGGCTTGGATGGGTGACACTTGTCACCAATCCATCGGTTTGATTTAAATATTAGGTTGGCACGGATTCCTGTAATAAATTAATATTTTATTCCGTTGTTCTCGGTTCGTAAATTCCGCTAAAACGCTTCCTTGACCATAACTTCTTCATACGAACTCCGATTTCGGCGTGCCGCCTACCTACGGATTCGTGACGTCCCGACCTACGTCATAGTTTCTCCCATTTTCTTTCCAGTTTGAGGTTGTAGAACCATAGAACAGACCTAGACGACCCTATAGGGATGAACCCCGTCGAAAATGGTGGCCGGAATCGTACGGTTGAATCGGGTCAAGCCGTGGGTCGACGGCGACCCGGTTCCAGTCAAACGGGTCTGACCCGATACTGTAGCATGATGACGTCATTATGCTGACGTCACTTCTGACGTCATGATGACGTAATCCTGTCAGATATTGTCAGACCAGGGACCAATCAGAACATGCCACGTGTCACCTGACAAGTGTCAGTGATGACGTCATGCTGACGTCAGCGGTACTGTAGCAGCGTTGACCCACGCGTTGACCAGGCGCGTGGGGGCGCGTGTGAACAATGATTTTGGTGGGGCCGGTACCATTTTCAAGGTTTCGACGATACGGATCCAATGGAGGTGGTTTCGTGTCGATCGGAGATCGTTATGTTGGTCAAAATGGGGTTTGAAGCACCGGGAATAGTGCCCGGGATGCGTTTTTGAGGCGGATCTGTTCTAGGGTCTTGGTATTGATATTGTAGGGTCCTTAAGTAACCCTCAGGAATAATAATACAGGTTTATAGAGATCGTTGAGCAGCAAGGACCGAGTGTGAGTGGGCTGTTTGATTTATAAAAGGCTTGCATGCATAAACTGTTTTACTATTTCCACTGATGAGTCTTATAAACTGCTTATATATGTTATTACAATGTTTTGGGCATGAGACCCGTCTGGATTATATGTGGATTTTGTTTGGGATGTCCGGGGGACATAAGGTAAACTATACTGTTATTGTACTGTACTTTCCTACCTGTGTATATTGTCTCCTCCAGGGAGGGTCGTTGGCCTGGGTGGACCCTGGAGTAGTCACGGGGCTCTGACTGAGTGGAGTTGACCCCCGTTGGGCTGCTTACTCTCAGGAAGGCATGTTCATATACCTCGGGCAGTGACCGGGATACCGGGAGCTGATGTACCTAGAGAGTCTCGGGTGTGAGACCCTGAGTGGCAACGCGTAGCCTTAGAACTGTGACATCATTTGGGTTGGGTTTTACAGTGCACTGATATGTTAGTTTCACCTTACGATTATTATTGTGGTTCATTTGTTATGATTTCATTATAATATTATGTTTTCACTGCATGCAAGATTTGGAAAACGGAGGGGTAAAACCTTATGATTATTTTATTATTAAATTGATTTCTAAACTGTTATTTTTGGCCCACTCACCCTTGTTTTACTGACCCCTCCAGACCCTGACACGACAATAGAGGAGGAGGATCCGGAGGAGGAGACAGAGGTTTAGTTTGCCTAGCTGTGCACCTGTACACCCACTTGTGGGTAGGTTGAGCACCAAATAGATGTACTCTGACTAGTGTGCTCACATGTTGTATTTTACTTTCCCTTGTCTGACAGTATAACTTTAAACACTGTGTTTGTACGTTATCTATCTATGTGAGTCTTCGGTTTTTGTTTAAGGGTAATTTTGGTATGTTTAGAGTCATTGTCAGACGGGAGCGGGTCACGTCCCTGGGTGGTCCCAGTGGGATTGGGACGGGTCCTGTCAGCTTGGTATCAGAGCATTACGATTAGTAGTCAGAGTACTAGGTTAGCGGTTTGTACTTTGTACATGGTCGCTTTCGATGTCTTTTAACCTGTTTGCCTCTTCACAGTTGGATATGCCTCCCCGACGTGAACCCCGTGCACGTGTTGACGAGGGCAATGGAGGAAATGGAGACACTGCGAGCATTGAGCGGGCTCAGCGCCTGGGTGCTACGCACTTCAGTGGGGGAACCGACCCTGAGGAAGCACACCAGTGGATTGACCGCTGGGAGAGGATTTTCGAGGTCATGCACTGTCCCCCGGAGGAGCGTGTCGTACTGGCGACTTTCCTACTGGATGGGAGCGCCTATCGATGGTGGCACAACCTTGTTTTGGCCGGCTGGACTGTTCACACCATTCCATGGGAGACTTTCCGAGAGCGGTTTCTCAACCAGTTCTATCCACGGTCGTTCCGCAACGCCCGTGAGGCGGAGTTTCTGCAACTCCGGCAGGGGGATCAGACTGTAGCAGAGTACGAGGAGACCTTCCTGATGTTGTCTCGCTTTGCTGAGAACTTCGTGATCACCGAGGCAGATCGATGTCGCAGATTTGAGTGGGGCTTGCGACCTGAGATTCAGGCGATGGTGACTGCAACACCCTTTGCTTCCATGAGGGATCTGACTGATGCGGCGACCAGGGTTGAGAACAGTATCCTGGCTCGTCAGCGAGCTGAGGGGGAGACTCGGCGACGTGATCGCCCACACTTGGGATTTTCGGGTCGTCGTGGCTCGAAGGGAGGACATTCTGGTGGATCTTCGTCTTCTGGCAGCCGAGGACGTTCTGGTCAGTTCAGGAGTCCTCAGAGGTCTGGACAGCGTTCTGGAGCTTGGCAGCGGTCTTACTCACCGATGAGCATCTCACCGGGAGGATACTCGGGTCGACCTAGGGAGGTCACATGCTTCGCTTGTGGGGAGCCGGGGCATTATGCTTCTGAGTGTCCACTGATTCGCGGTAGTACTGCGCCAGCGCAGAGCACAGCATCCCAGACTGACAGCAGCGGGACAAGCGGTGTTGTGCGTGGCCGTGATCGAGGGGCTAGAGGACGGGGACGACCTGCAGAGTCTATGGCTCGTGTTTATGCTGTTACCCAGCAGCAGGCCAGATCCATTCCGGGAGTGTTGACAGGTACTGTACATATTTATGGCATGGTTGTTCGTGCATTGATGGATTCGGGGGCAACTCATTCTTTTATTTCACCGCGTTGTGCGAGTTTGTTGGGCCGTGAGGTGACCGCACTTGAGCACGAGATGGGAGTGGGGACACCGATGGGTGTGACCTACCAGGTGAACCAGGAGATACGAGCTTGTCCTGTGGAGATTGAGGGAGTCGAATTTCCGGCAGACTTAATCCTGATGAATGTTCACGATTTCGATGTGATACTTGGAGTTGATTGGTTGTCGGAGTACAATTCACTCATCGACTGTGGTAATATGCGGTTGACTTTGAGAGGTCCAGGATTACCGGAAGTGATATTTCAGGGGGAGTGTGGAGACGCATCACCCAAGGTAATATCTGCACTCACAGCTACTAAACTCTTACAGAAGGGGTGTCAGGGTTATCTTGCTTATGTGGTAGAGTCTACGGATGAATCTTTTCGTATTGAGGATATTCCGATTGTGCGGGAGTTTCCTGATGTCTTTCCAGGAGATTTACCTGGATTACCACCACCCAGGGAGATCGACTTTACGATCGAGTTACTCCCCGGGACTCGACCGATTTCACAAGCACCGTATCGTATGGCACCGGCAGAGCTACGGGAATTGAAAATCCAACTACAGGAACTGGTGGATCTAGGGTTTATCCGACCCAGTACATCACCATGGGGAGCGCCGGTCTTATTTGTGAAAAAGAAGGAGGGTAGTTTACGGTTATGTGTGGATTATCGGCAATTGAACAAGGCTACGGTAAGGAACCAGTATCCCTTACCCAGGATCGATGATTTGTTCGATCAGTTACGAGGAGCGCGGTATTTCTCCAAGATAGATCTGAGGTCAGGATACCATCAACTGAGAATAGCCGAGGGGGATGTTCAGAAAACAGCTTTTCGAACGAGGTATGGGCATTATGAGTTCTTGGTGATGCCCTTTGGATTGACGAATGCACCAGCTGCATTCATGGACTTGATGAATCGAGTCTTTCGAGCATACTTGGATAAATTTGTGATCGTGTTTATCGACGACATCTTGGTGTATTTCAGGAGTGTCAGGGCTCATGAGGAGCACTTACGAATGGTATTGGGTAAACTACGACAGGAGCAGCTGTATGCTAAGTTAAGCAAGTGTCAGTTTTGGCTAAATAGTATTGGATTCTTGGGTCACATTATATCACCCGAGGGGATAAGTGTGGATCCTCAGAAAACGGAGGCTGTGACGAATTGGCCAAGACCGACCACGGTGACGGAAGTGCGAAGTTTTGTTGGGTTAGCAGGCTATTATCGGAGATTCGTAGAGGGTTTCTCCCAGATTGCCGCACCATTGACTCGGTTAACCCGGAAAGGGGTGAAGTTTGTATGGGACGACCAGTGTGAACAGAGTTTTCAGGAATTAAAGTTCCGATTAACCACTGCACCTGTCCTTGCATTACCAGACAGCAGTGGAGAGTTCGTGGTATATAGTGATGCATCGCTGCAGGGTTTGGGTTGTGTATTGATGCAGAATGGAAAAGTGATTGCTTACGCATCCCGGCAGCTGAAGACGCACGAGTTGAACTACCCTACTCATGATTTGGAATTGGCAGCGGTGGTTCATGCTCTAAAGATCTGGAGACATCATTTGTTCGGTGTGACATGCCGAATATTTACCGATCACCAGAGTCTTAAACATTTGTTCACACAGAAGGAACTCAACATGAGACAGCGGAGATGGTTGGAGTTTTTGAAGGATTATGATTGTACCATCGAGTACCATCCTGGCAAGGCAAATGTTGTAGCTGATGCACTTAGCAGGAAGTCGGCGGGATCAGTTGCACATTTGAGATTGGTGTATCTTCCTTTGCTAGTGAAACTTCGGAAGAGCGGAGTTATGTTAGGGATGGACGATCAGGGAGCCTTGTTGGCTAGCTTTCATGTGCGACCCGTGTTGGTCGACAGGATCATCGAGGCTCAACTACAGGACCAGATACTTTGTGATTACAGGAACGAGGTTGAATTCGGACAGAGACAAGATTTCTCCGTCAGGGGCGATGGAGCATTAGTAAAGCTTGGGAGATTGTGTGTACCTGCGGTACCAGAGTTGAGGAGAGAGATTTTAGACGAGGCCCACAGTTCGGCCTATGCTATGCATCCAGGAGGGAAAAAGATGTATCGTACCCTCCGGGACTATTATTGGTGGCCAGGGATGAAGAGGGAGATAGCTGAGTTTGTCAGCAAATGTTTGATCTGTCAGCAGGTCAAAGCAGAACGGCAGCGTCCGTATGGGGCTATGCAGCCACTTCCAATTCCACAATGGAAGTGGGATCATATTACAATGGACTTCGTCTTCAAGTTACCAAAGACAAGGAGTGGAGTTGATGGAGTCTGGGTAATAGTGGACCGGTTGACTAAATCAGCACATTTTCTGCCTGTACGTGAGACGTACAAGCTCAACCGTTTGGCCCAGCTATTCATTAATGAGATCATCCGACTACACGGTACCCCAGAGTCGATCGTGTCGGATCGGGATCCGCGTTTCACATCCAGGTTTTGGAGGAGTCTACAGACTACTTTGGGTACGAAATTGCACTTCAGTACGGCATTCCATCCACAGACCGACGGACAGTCTGAAAGGACAATACAAACTCTCGAGGACATGATGAGAGCCTGTGTGTTGCAATTCCAGGATTCGTGGGCTGATCGATTACCATTGATGGAGTTTGCCTACAATAACAGCTACCATGCGAGTATAGGGATGGCACCCTATGAGGCCCTGTATGGTCGACAGTGCAGAACACCGGTATGCTGGATGGAGATCGGAGAAAGAACTGCAGTGGGACCGGATCTGATGGATATGACCCAGGAGACAGTTCGGGTTATTCGGGAGAGATTGAAGGCGGCCCAGGATCGTCAGAAGAGCTATGCGGATCGACGGATCCGAGATTTAGAGTTCGAGGTTGGTGACTTTGTCTTTTTAAAGTTATCGCCGTGGAAAGGGATTCTTCGATTTGGACGACGTGGGAGATTGAGTCCTCGTTATATCGAACCATATGAGATTGTCGAGAGGATTGGTCCAGTGGCTTACCGTTTGGCACTACCTTCGGAGCTTTTCCGAGTACATGATGTATTTCATGTGTCGATGCTACGGAAGTATCTTCGGGATGACTCTCATGCACTGCCAGAGCAACCACTGGAACTGATGATAGATTTGAGTTTCGAGGAACGGCCAGTGCAGATTCTGGATAGGAAGGAAAAGGTCTTAAGGAACAAGACGATTTCTTTGGTTAAAGTACTATGGCGGAACCACGAGGTGGAGGAAGCGACATGGGAACCCGAGGAATTGATGAGAGGGCAGTACCCATACTTGTTTGAGTAAATTTCGAGGACGAAATTTCTGTAAGGAGGGTAGGTTGTAACGACCCGAACCGAGAATAATAATATTTTAATGTAAAAAGACTATTTTGCCCCTGAAGGGGGGAAACTTTGTCTTTTGGCCCGGAAAACAATTTGGACTTTGACCCATGACTATGACGTAGGTCGGGACGTCACGAATCCGTAGACATGCGGCACGCCGAAATCGGAGTTCGTATGAAGAAGTTATGGTCAAGGAAGCGTTTTAGCGGAATTTACGAACCGAGAACAACGGAATAAAATATTAAATTATTACGGGAATCCGTGCCAACCTAATATTTAAATCAAACTGATGGATTGGTGACAAGTGTCACCCATCCAAGCCTACACTATTCCCATAAAGCAACTAATACTATTTAATCTATTTTTTATATTATTTATTTTCCCTCCATTTGATTTCAGCCATTGGATTTCTGGCCAGATTGAATCCTGACCCTTCATTCTCATCTGCTCCCTTGTTCATGCACGATCTGTTTGCCTTTGCTTACAAACACACACAAACACACACATTCATCCCCCCCACAAACCCGTGCATTCCTTCCATTTTCTCTCGATCAAGGCGATCAAACCAGCCATCCTCTTCGCACCAAACGACCACCCACAGCACCACCATCAGCTGGTCTTCACAACCCGTGCAACCACCAGCCACCACCAGCCCATTTTCCCGTCCGAAATCCCGTCCAAAAACTCAGACCCGAAACACGACGGAAACGGGTCCAAGAAGCAAACCTCGACAACCACACCATCTCGACGCAGGGGAAGCTCCAGTCTACACCGTGAGGACCCCAGGAGCTTAACTGGACGACGGCACGGCCTGCGGCGGCGACACGGCGGCGGTAAGGTCGAAAACCCGAAAACCCGTTTTACTCCCCTGTTTCGGACCAACCTGTTTTAGTGCTAGGAACTCAGTGTTTGATGTTAGAAATGTTCTAGGGTGAGAGACGAGTCGACCACGACTGGTTTGGACGACGGAGACGGCGTGGATCACCGGAGAAGGCGATCGGACTTTGGCCGTGAGTTTCAGAGGAGAACTGGTGAGTTTTCTCCCATTTTCTTTCCAGTTTGAGGTTGTAGAACCATAGAACAGACCTAGACGACCCTATAGGGATGAACCCCGTCGAAAATGGTGGCCGGAATCGTACGGTTGAATCGGGTCAAGCCGTGGGTCGACGGCGACCCGGTTCCAGTCAAACGGGTCTGACCCGATACTGTAGCATGATGACATCATCATGCTGACGTCACTTCTGACGTCATGATGACGTCATCCTGTCAGATATTGTCAGACCAGGGACCAATCAGAACATGCCACGTGTCACCTGACAAGTGTCAGTGATGACGTCATAAACAAAGAAACCAATCATGAGAGCTCCACTCAAACAAAGTCATAAAAATCGAAGCACTTAAGATCAGACTTGAAAACTCCAACTACAATCACCAGCTCCAATGTTGCGCCCTTTCTGTTTCAATGCACACTGCAGCCCACGGTGGTGCCTCCGCTAGCCATGTTTGCCTCCCTAAAAACTCAACAATCTAAGGTAATTAAGTTTTGGTATCTGCAAATTTGGCCCAGGAATAAAAACAAAACAAAACTATCTCAAACCCCCCTTAGATACTTCTCATTCACCTTCATCTCTCTCAAATCCTCTTCCTTTAATCCTCTTCCATCCTCACCCAGAAATCATCTCCTTCCGAACCCAAAAATCCTCTCCCGTCCAAACCCAGCAATCCAATGAAGCCGATGAAGATGCCGATTAAGATGAACGAAGAAGATGAAGGGAGACAACGGTAATAGCATACAATATGAGAGACGCATCCATGGGTGACACGACATCAATTTTTATGAAGGATTACCAGTTACAACAAAAGAAGGATCATCCCCTTAAGTCTTAACAACAGCATTTTCACCCCCATCATAAGCGAACCTTCTACTTTTTATCATAAGAGGATAGCCAAAGAGGTCCATTGCTCTCTTGGCACCTTCAAGATCATCTATCTACCTTTGCCACAGTCTATCGTAAACAATATATCATCTAGCAGTCTGTTATAGATAGAAAAATAAAATAAAAATCCTTTACTCTAATCTATTGGTGAAGGACTACTAGTTACAGCAGAAGAAAGTTCATCCTCCCCCTTAGCAACAACATTTCCACACCCATCATAAGCTAACCTTCTACTTTTTATCGTAAGAGGATGGCCAAAGAGTTTACTTTCTTGGCAGTGCAAAAGGATTTCAGGTTGGACCAATGTACGAGTTGTTGTGGATGAGATCATCCGTTGCATGAGACTTTAGAGTCTTTAGTATCACACAGAAATCCGAGATTTACTTTGATGTTTTTAGCGAAGTTTACTAAGATCTTCTGGGACGAGTCTGAATTTCATCACAACTTTTCTTCCTTGGACAGACAGTCGGAAATGACCATTTAAATTCTAGAGGACTTAGGGAGAATTTGTGTGCTATAGTTTTGGGGCGATCGGGATTTACACATAGCATCGATGAAATTCATCTACAACAACAATTTTCAATCTGGTATCGGGATGGTTTAATCAGAGGCATTTTTTTGGGCAACAGTGCATGACCCCTATTTGTTGGATTGAGGTGAGCGAGAGGAATCACTGACACCCGAGGTTGTGGACATACTAGAGAAGAGATCAAGATTATCCGAGAACGGTTAAAGGCAGCTCAAGATCGTCAGAGCTCTTTGGAGTTCGTTAGGTGTTTCAGGTTTCCATGCTCTGGAAGTATCTATTTGTTGAGTCTCACGTGTTAGAGGTGTCGAACTCAAAGAGGATTTTGAGCATGGGTGATCACCTATACAGATTTTGGATCGAACAGACAAGGTGCTACGTCAGGTGACTATTACCCCTGGTATATGTTATGTGGATGGATCATGACGTGGAAGAGACCACGTGAGTGCCCGAGTCACGAATACATGCATAGTTTCCATAGCTGTTCTTAAGACAATTTTGAATTTCGGGGATGAAATTCTTTAAAAATGGTATATTGTAACGACTCCAAATTTAGTTTCAAAAATAATCAAGGCAAAATGACTATTTTGTCTTTGTTTGTATTTTAGTGCACAAACTTTGACTTTTAGTTTGGGGAACTTGTTGCAAGTTTGCTTTAGATCGTTACGTAGATCTCGGGATTCTATTTACGTTGACAGGTGGCACATCGGATTTAGTTACCGTGTAACAATTTTCGGAGTACGTTCGGTAGATGACATTTTATTTATGGGTTCGTTTTGAAATTGTTTGTTTGTAGGCATATATATCCTTCCAGGATTGTTGGGATGGATGACAAGTGTCAATAGATTTTTAATATAGATAGATTTTAATTTAGAATTAGTAATGTTTGACAAAGTATAAAAAGCTTTAGAATATTACTAATTGTTGGCTGCACGAAAAGGTGGTTTACTAATTATTCGCTTTACTGGATAGTTTAGGGATTAAAAGATTTGAAGAGAAGATTTTACATGGTTCATTACTTCTATCGCAGTCAGGGACCGAAACTTTCAAAATTGTAGCAAGGGGAGTTTTGATTCAAGTGTGAGGCGAGGCTATCATGGATTGCTGAGTAAATGGCCCTATACAAAGAGAGCTTAACTAATGAAACAAAAACTAGTGAAAAAATGGTGAAAAATGTTCTGAACTCGAAATCCCAAAAGGCATAAAACAAGATTTACACAACCAAAATATACAATGGAAACAAATTTAGAATATACCTTGTGGATTAGATACATGAAATCTTCAACTGATGACTTTCCCCTCTTGGATCCGCGTCTTGGGCTTTATGAACCTTCAGAAGTGTTTGCAAATTTGAGTTTAATGCCTCCATATCATCTGATTAACATGAGATATAGTAACTACTTTGAGAGAAGAAGTTTACCAAATTGGTGATATATTCCACAACAATGTCCTCCATAAGTGCCACCATTCTAGAAGAGGTTGAAAGCAAAAGGAAAATTTTATTTTCGAATAAGTCTGTTAATACCATATCGGCCTAGACCGACCTAAGGCCCAACACCTCTAGCCCAAGCCCACTCGGACAAACAACCCCTAACAAGGCCTGGCCAAACCCTACACGTGAACAGACTCCAGTCTTCCACGTGTCAGTCTCACAGTGAATACTCATTATCCTATATCGGAGAAATAAATTCATTGCACAAATCACACTCATACAAAAGAGATTCACTTTCCCCCATAAAATGTAACTAAGCATTAACTATTCACATCTACTTCACGAATTACTATTCACCACTCAGTTCTTCTATACATACCCACCACTAACTTGGGCGTCAGAATATCCTTAGGCTGGTACCACACCGGTGTCTACCTTTGACCGACCGACCAATTTTCCTATTTTGCAGGTCTGTCCAAGGACACGTAGCTGAACAGCATTCGTCCCCTAAGTTGGCATATTTTGTGCATCAACAAAGTCAATTCATTCGTTGCAGAGATGCAAACACCAAAAAAGAACAAAACTATAAGGTAAGCCTAACAAGACCACAATAACCATGTGTTAGGATCATCTCCGAAACCATGTGCTACATTGAAACATTCAAAACAGATTTCATCTTCAAAAAGAAGATTGAAAAATCATGGAAGGAAGACAAGAGCAATGAAAGCCATAAATTCCGATAGCGAAAGGAGCAATGAATCAGGAGAGAGATTGAGACAGAGAAATGATGATTTGGATGGGAGAAAGGGGGGCATGCATCCAACATATTTCACAAAATCCCGATGGACGTATTTTCTTAAAATATATAAGTAACTCACGATTTATAATTGGTTTTTGAAATTTTGTCAAAAGTATCAAAATACTTATCCTATTTCTTTTTTCATAACCATGTAAGATATGATGAAGTTGAAGGAGATCGTTTCTAATGACCTTCGGACCCAAAAGTCACTTTTGGACCACGTTACGAAATTTCATTGAAATTAGAGATTTTTGCTTTAAAAATGAATATAAAACAGTTGATGTATACTCTGAATGGCAGGACATCTCCCAAATGGCTAATACTTTGGCTATTGTGCAGTTAAAATACTGTATGAAATCCAAACTGACGCATTTGACACAAAGATTGTAAGTTATATAACTCCCAATTTTTAATCTGTTTTTAAAACTTTGATAATAACTTTAAAATAGTTATTCTATTTTCATTCTCATCAACCTGTAAGAGTCTTTGAAGTTGAGGGGAAAGGTTTCTACAAGTCACTTCAGGACTATGTTTTGAAATTTCATTGAAATTCGAGTTTTTCTATTTAAAAAATTCATAAAAAAATAGTTAATGAGCACCTTAGATGATGGCACATGTGCCCAATGACTTATGATACTTTGGCTAATGTGCAGTTAAAATATTCCGCTAAATCTCGACGAACGTATTTGTCACAAAAACTGCAAGCTATAACTTATAGTTTTTAGTCAGTTGTTGAAATTTTGTCGTAGGCATCAAAATACTTAATCTATTTCCATTTTCATCACCCTATAAGATATTTTGGAATTGATAAGGTGGTTTTTAATGACCTTCGGACCCTAGAGTCTCTTCTAGATCACGTCACGAAGTTTCATTGAAATTTAAAAGAATATAAAACAGTTCGTGTAAGACCCGGTCTTGGAAGCAAGAACGGTGAGCAAGACCCGTGAGCTTGAGAAACAAGAACGGTGAGCAAGACCCGTGAGCTTGAGAAGCAAGAACGGTGAGCAAGACCCGTGAGCTTGGAACGGTAAGATCGGTGAACGATCCCACATCGCTCGGGGAGGGAAAGGCGAAGTACCTTATATGTGTGGGCACGTATCTATCTAACACAAGGTCTTTTGGGAGCTCAGTGGCTTTGGGAGGGATTGGAACCCCAAAGTTAAGCGAGTTGAGGCTGGTGCAATCCCATGATGGGTGACCTACTGGGAAGTTGTACGTAAGCTCCAGAAAACAAAACCGTGAGGGCTGGACCCAAAGCGGACAATATTGTGTTAGATGGGCCAGGTCATGACAGAATGGTATCAGAGCCGGACCCCGACCGGAAGTGTGCCAGCGAGGACGCTGGGCCCCAAGGGGGGTGGATTGTAAGACCCGGTCTTGGAAGCAAGAACGGTGAGCAAGACCCGTGAGCTTGAGAAGCAAAAACGGTGAGCAAGACCCGTGAGCTTGGAACGGTAAGATCGGTGAACGATCCCACATCGCTCGGGGAGGGAAAGGCGAAGTACATTATATGTGTGGGCACGTATCTATCTAACACAAGGCCTTTTGGGAGCTCAGTGGCTTTGGGGGGGATTGGAACCCCAAAGTTAAGCGAGTTGAGGCTGGTGCAATCCCATGATGGGTGACCTACTGGGAAGTTGCACGTAAGCTCCCGAAAACAAAACCGTGAGGGCTGGGCCCAAAGCGGACAATATTGTGTTAGATGGGCTGGGTCATGACAGTTCGTGGACACCCTGGATGGCAAGATACATATCCCACATGGCTCATAATACTTTGGCTAATGTGCAGTTAAAATATTTTGTAAAATTTCGACATGCATATTTTTCACAAAAATTGTGAGGTACAACTCACGAGTTTTAGTCGATTTTTGAAATTTTGACAAAAATATAAAAGTACTTAGTATATTTTCATTCTCATCAACTCCAAAGATATTTTGAAGTTGAGGGAAGTGGTTTCTAATGGCCTGCGAACCCTGGAGTATTTCGGGACCTCATTTTGAAGTTTCATTGAAATTTGAGTTTTTTGAACAAAAACAAAATGCATAGAAATAGTTAATGGGAACCTTAGATGACAGCACATGTCCCTAATGACTTATAATACTTTGGCTAATGTGCAGTTAAAATATTTCACAAGGAATGACACATATTTCAAAAGAAAAATGTGAGCAACTCGTGATTCTTAGTTGGTTTTAGAAATTTTATAAAATAAAAAAAAAACATCAAAATACTTATTATATTTTCATTTTCATCACACCATTAGATAATATGAAGTTGAGGGGGATCATTTCTAATGATCTTCGGACTCCAGAGTCACTTCTGAAATCACGCTATGAAATTTCATTGAAATTCCAATTTTTAAACTTAAAATGCATAAAAATTATTTAATGGGCTCTCAGAATGGCAAGACGTGTCCCAAATAACTTATAATACTTTGGGTAATGTGTAGTTAAAATATTTCGTGAAATCCCAACACACATTTTTTACAAAACTATACCCCACGACTTTTAGTTGGTTTTTGAAATTTTGAATAATTTAAAGATACTTATTCTATTTTCATTCCCGTGAACATGTAAGATACTTTGAAGTCGAGCGGGATGGTTTTCGATGACCTTCAGACCTCATAGTTACATCGGACCTTATTTTAAAATTTCATTGAAATTTGAATTTTTTTGCTTTAAATAAAGGCAAAAAAAAAAAAGTTAGTGAACATCTTAAATGGCAGCACATGTCTCCAATAACTTATTTATACTTTGACTAATATACAGTTAACTGTGAGCTGTAGATCATAGTTTTAAGTCGCTTATTGAATTTTTGTCAAAAACATCAAAATACTAATTTTTTTCATTGTTCATCACTCCATAAGATATTCAGAAGCTGAGGGGGATGATTTTGAATGACTTTCGAGCCCTAAAGTCACTTTTGGATCATGATAAACCTTTACTTGAGCTTTATTTAATATTATTTTATACCCTTTATGCTTATCTTTTAATGTAAAAATATCAAACAATTGGAGAAAATAATACATTTTGTGAGAAATGAAGGAGTTATGATCAAATCAAGGGAGGCCATCAAAATTTGCAAGAAATGTCGGTAGGAATCTATCGAATCTAGCACCAGTCCATCCTGCGCATCAAGCGAAGCCTAGTTCGCGACCCAAGCAATCTAGGCCCCCAAGTCGCGTGCAGCTTATACGCGTGCGACCTGAACCCGCGGGTGATCCGTGCCTCGACCCACATCAATGAGACTCGAGCTGCAACGCCTACTCCAGCCCATACTCGCGTGCGCCCAGCCCGCTATCCAGCCCACTTCGCTTCAGCACGCCCATGTCGAAATCCCAACTGCCCAGCTCTGCAGCTTCCTGCCAAATTCCACCAAAATTGCTCAGCACCTGTGTGACGACCCATCCCTAATTTTTAGGATTAATTACGACTAATGACGGATTAGTGGGGCTAATCGGGGATTAGCCGATGATTAATGGACTTTCAGGGAAAAATTACGATTTTACCCCTAAACAAGGGCAAAAGTTTACTTTTGACCCGGGAGGTCCGATGGCCGAGGGCCGAGGGCCGATGACCATTACGTAGATCAAGTCGATACGAGTCCGTAGACAGCCGGCACGTCGAAATTGAACGTTTGACGGAAAAGTTACGGTTCACGGAAGTTTTGAGGAACTATTTATGGTGGCACATTTTACGAGGCAAAAAAGGAACTTTTGTCTCATGTAGGGCCCAAATATTTGAGGGCAGGCCCAATGGATGAATGACATTTGTCATCCATCCATTGCCCACCCAATTTCATTCATGCATATCAACCCATTCCTTTTCCTTCGACCTTTCACCCGATCTCACCCAAACCAATTTCAAAATCCCTTTCAATCATCTGCTTCTGGACTGAGTGTGAGAAACAGAGTGAGGATAGAGACTGAGGGGTGGCAGGATCGGCTGGGCCACCGTGGATGGCGAAGGGACCACGAACTCGCACATGTACGGTTTGGAATCCAAATTCGAATTTTTGTATTTAGACGCTTAGGTCGTTTTCTGTGATTTGTGAAGTGTTTATAGGATTAGTAGGATCATTAGGAAGTAGTCTTGGATGGTGGATGATGGCTACACGGCCCAGGGGAGTGGCCAAAAAATAGGACAGTGAGGGGTAGTAACGGGGCACAGTAAAGGGCTGGGGGGGCTGTAGCCCATCCGACTTAAATGATTCCCATTAATTCTAGCCCTACCCAATTATAAAAAATAAAAAAAAAAGTTTTTTGAGTTATAACGGTAAAACTGCAACACTCCCACCCAGTTCCAGTCACAACTCCCACGGGAAAGAAGAAAAAACTGCAGAAAAAAGGTATGCCAACAACTGCAGCACTCCCATTTTAATTCAGTTTTTCTTCAAACCTTATCCACCATTTTAATTCAGTTTTCTTCGAGCCTTATTCAAAACATAAAATATTACTCTCTAATTTTAGTTTTAAATCTAAATTGAATACAGGGTTTTGGTTTGGGAATATAAGGATTAGAGATTTTTTTTTTTTTTAGGTTTGATAATTTGAAATTTGAATGTTGAAATTGGGCTTTATGTAGGAGTAATTTAGACATTGACTTATTAAGTGAAGATTATGGTTATGAGGATTCAATTCACATGCTAGTTGCTATTGTGGGAAGTAAGGTTAGTAAATCAATTTTTCCCCCTAATTGTTGATATTGAATGTTTGATTTAATTGGATAAAGATGGTTTATTTTTTAAATGTATATTGTTGCAATTGTGAAATTGATTTATTTTGCTTTTCTTGATTAGTTGGCTAGTAGAACTTCTTGTTCTTAGTTTTTTCTTTGTGGCTTTGTGTTTGTGAATTTTTTTTATAACAATTTGTGTTGATAGATTTTGTTATGTGTATGCTTATATGAATTTTAATCATCATCATTGGATCCTCGTAATTAGCACATCATTGGATCCTCGTAATTCATTCAAGTCATTCAATATTGATGATATATGTAAACTTGCTGAGAAGTATTATCCTAGTGATTTCCTTCCAAGTGATTTGAAAACTTTGAAAATAGAGTTGAGATATTTTGAGAATGATATGCATCGCCAGCTTTGCTTCAAGAACATCACCACTCTTCCTAAATTATGCCAAATATTGGTGGAAACAACTTTGGCAGATAACTATTGTTTAATATATAGGCTCGTTCGGTTGATATTGACTCTTCCTGTTTCAACTGCAACAACAGAACGGGTTTTTTCATCTATGAGAATTATCAAGAATCGACTTCGAAACAAAATAGGTGATGAATTTCTTACTGATTGCATGACCCTCCACATTGAAAGAGACTTCACTTATACTATTGGCAATGAAGAGATAATTGAGGATTTTGATGCTATTAAAACTCGAAGGGTACAATTTAAAATTAGAAAGTAATAATTTGTACTTGAATTGCATGTTTAATTATGGTTTTTGTTGTAATTTGTTTATTTTTACTATCAAACTTTTATTTACGTATGTACGTAGATGCATTTAAGGGTAAGACTTATTACGCCCCCTGATTAGGTGTATCCTTTTATGTTTATTAATGAAGTTCACTTGTACTGTGGAGTTTCTTCAAAATTTAGTATATAAATTTAGCCCATCCGAAATTTAGGGTCAGGAACCGTCACTGGTGAGGGGAAGTTGTGAACGGGTCGGTTTTGGAGAGTTTTTCCTAGTTTTTTTTCCATCTAAATAGATTGTTGGGTTGAGACAAGATTAATGGAATCAAAAAGGGAGAAAACGGACGAAAATTGCACGAAATATGGGGTTGGACCAGTCACACCAGTCCAGCCAGACCGGAAATTGTAGAACCGGTTCGGACTGGTTCAGTCACAAGGACAGGGATGCACTGTAGCGGCGCGTGGCTCTCACGCGCAGGGGCTTCTGCTGGCGGACGCAATTTTCACAAAAACTATTTGTTACCCACAATTTTTAGTTGATTTTTTTTTCTTCAAAAGCATCAAAATATTTATTCTATTTTCATTTTCACCACCCCATAAGATACTGTGAAATTGAAGGGGATCATTTCTAATGACCTTTAGATCATATAGTCACTTCTGAATTAAGCTATGAAATTTCATTAAAATTCTAGTTTTTTTAACTTAAATATGGATAAAATTTAGTTAATGGGTACTCCCGATAACAGGACATGTCTCAAATAACTTATAATACTTTTGAATAATGTACAATAAAATATTTCGTGAAATTCCAATAGATGCATTTTTACAAAAATTATGAATTATACCTTACAATTTTAAGTCGATTTTTAAAATTTTATCAAAAACATCAAAATACTTATTCTATTTCCATTTCATTACTTCTTAAGATAATATGAAATTGAGGGGATGGTGTCTAATGACTTTTGGACCCTAGTCACATTCGAACCCAGTTACGAAATTTCATTAAAATTCAAGTTTTTTTTTACTTAAAAAACGAATATAAAATAATTAATAGACACCCTGAATGACAGGACATGTCTCAAATAACTTATAATACTTTAGCTAATGTGCAATTAAAATATTTCACAAAATCACGATAAGACGTATTTTTCACAAAAAATGTAAACTACAACTGGCAATTTTTAATCCATTTTTGAAATTTTGACAAAAGCATCAAAATCCTTGTTCTAGTTTCATTTTCATCAAACCCTTAAGATACTTTTGAGTTTAGTTATTCTATAACAATATACATTGGTTTTAAAGTATTTTGAGAAAAATGAAATTACAACGTTCCAATTTCATTTTTTCTTTTGATATTAGAAAATTTATATAAACTCGTGTTTTAAAATTCGAATTAGAAAAATAATTTTGACTTTTTCTTTTTGAAATTTTTTTTTATTAATATAAAAATTTATGTGAACTCTAACAATATTAATTTGAGTTTCGAAATCAAAATTTTTTTTCCTCCAAAATTTCTATTATAAATTTTGGAATAATAAAGTTTATTTGAACTCTAGCTATTAATATTGCAAATTGAAAAAAGAATTATGATATTTTTCATCATGAAGGATGGTGATCATACCGAAATTCACAACCCTAGGGTATATATGCAACGTGGCTGGGGGGTACCATCAAACAAGAACCAGAAACATATCCAAATCGAAATATCAAATCACTACATACTTGGATATACAAAAAGTTTCAAAGTGCCTCATGTTTCTCAGAAGCTGTAGCAGATCAAACAGACACACATAACTTGAAATTATTAAATTTTACAAGTCACCTAATTTAGCAAACCAGCTCCTCCTTCAAGCAGAAGCTTTGGCAACAGCTCCAGCTTCAGTCAGCTGAGGAATCAACTTTCCTTCCTTGTGCAAGGCCATTGTTGCTGCATAAAAATATCAAAATAGAAACCAATCAGATATATGAACTGAGTCGAAGTCGAGTAATATTATAGCCATAATTAAGGGATACAAATCTCTTACAGTCACATCCACCAATGTGTTTTCCAGCGATGAACACATTGGGCACAGTTCTCTGCCCAGTCCACTCACCGAGTGCTGATTGTAGCTGAGCTCCATCACCTTCAAAACCCAAAATAAAACCACCAAGATCGAAAGCTCAAAGAAAGGTTCTACTTGAAACTGAAAGATCCCCAATTCAGCATGCACTGGGCAGTGAGGATGTCCTAAATCTCAACAGCATTCAGCCTAATTACTTACTACTTAACCTAATGACCATATTTCAAGTTTCACCATGTCCAAGAATAGAAAGTAGAATTTACAGCCAAGATAAAACCATAAACAAGTTGGCCAGTAAATAGCCCATGGAACATTAAAATGCTTCCATAAAAAAACATATCAGAACCACTGGATGATCATAGGACCACCAATTTAGAATTTTCACTTCTTCCAACAACACATTTGTGAATTGTGAGGCACCCCAAAAATAAAATTCCATTACAGATTATACAAGAGTGAGCTTCAAGTTTCCACTAATCAAAATCCAATTTGAATTGCAGAAAGTTAGGCCAACTTCAATTATAGTGCATTAAGTTACAAGATGAAGCTCTCCAAATGTCATAAAATTCTCAAAATTTTCGATGTGACCATTGGAGACGACAACTAGAGAGTCATGAACACAATTAAGAATCAAAATGCTAAGAATTGGACAGAATCCATAATTAAATACCCAAAATACAAAAATTCTTGCTTTTGCTTGGGATATGTAGATTACTTAACTCGAAAACTATGACTATAGGTGATGTTTGGTAGGTCGTATTGAATTGGATAACTATCAAATTTAATATATTTAAGCCCCTTCTAATTCTGCCATTGTGAAAGGATTATATTAGATAGAATTCTTTCTATGTCTAATCTTCATAGAAGGAAAAAAAAAAACATCAACTTTTACCCTTAAACATTTCTACCGTCAATAAGGGCTATCTAAATCCAATTGAAATTATGACCAAGAACATTATGGAATATATAGATACGACTGTTCATCATAGTCAATATATAATATAAAAATAATAATAAATAAAACATTGAAAGGGAAAAGTGGAACTGACTCTCAGTGTCCAGCTCAATGGCCTTGAAGCTGGCTCCCAATTGGGTAAAAAGCTTCTTCACGTCCACGCAGAATGGGCAATACGACTTGCTGCAATTGAAAATCACAGATCCAAATCAACAACAAAAACGCAACAAAATCATGATTCGTTTTCAACGGCATGTAGCGAGCGATTAAGAACCTGAAAACAACGACCGAATTGGCCGACACGATCTCCTTCACCTTTACGACCGAATTGACCGACGCGATCTCCTTCGCCTTTGTCAACGACGCCATAGTTCTCTTTCAATTTCTCTCGGTGTTTCGAGACCCTAATTTCTCCAAAATCCTCGTTATCTTTCCGAGCACTTCAGACAATGTGTAGCGTCCAGCGGTATCTATGGTGTGGGCCATTGTGCGGCTCTGGGCCGTAGTGGGCTTATTATAACCACAATTGGGCCTTGGTCAATATGGGTCTGTAACGCCTGACGTTGACTGCTGTCGAAGATCACGATCCCTCACCTATTTCATGCTGCGACGTCATAATGTTCGTCAGTGTCATAACGGACCTTATGGGACGTGACGATGTTCATGACGGCCGGGATGAATTCAAATTAGCACTCTCAGTCTCTCACAAATAAGCGAGAATTCAAATTGATGGCGAGAATGTCAGAGGAAGAATTCAAATTTTCTTCCGATTCATACATGTTGCACACTTTTTGGTCGGTCTAAATTTCTTTTTAACTGGATTTTTTCGGTAAGATTTTTTTTAACGAGAAAATATAGCGTGTATTAACTCATTTTCACTCTATTATATATTAGTGAGCACGGTACAATTCGAAACCATTAACATGTTAACGATTCGATTTGGATTTAATGAATTTGCAAAATAAAAATTCAAATCTAAACCGTTACTAACGAAACGAGTCAGATTATCAAACCGTTTGATTTTTATCGAATCAAATCTAAATCATTAGATAAAGCGGATGGTTAGCGGTTTTAAGTAATACACCCGCCCCTACTCTTATGGACAGAGTTAGAAACTTACGAATTTCAAAGGTGTAGTCATCAAAGAAGTTGTAACAGTTTTTTTTTTTTGGTGCTGGTTTCATTTCGCTGTGAATTTGTTCAGCTCGCAAACATTTTTTAAAATCTTATTTTCGTTCCTGATACAGTTAGTTTTTATTTAATTTTTCACAATTTTCCCCTGAAAACAACCTTATTCTAACTCCAAGGTCATTCTCATCTCCCTGCAAATTTCTTAAAATTCACGACGGACATTCTACGCATTGGGATCGATAATGTCAAGAGTCAAGACAATCCAAAGAGCTTTACAAATTTTTCATAATGTGCATGAAAATATACCACGAAAACTTCAAGCCTCGCATTTTTCACAATACTATTGCATCTCGGATCATATCATGTTAAGATAATTAGTCCCAAAGTCAGTAACATAGATTTTTAATTTTTTTTTTTAATTTTATCAAAGCTCAAAGAGAGCAGAAAAAAACAGCAAAGAAACAACTGGAAAGCAAAATGAAACGAAAACAAACTAGAACCCCGTCGAAGCGGGAGCATCGTCCATCGGGAGGCAAGGCGGACCATCACTAGAAAGCACATGCACTAGGGATGATGGGGGTGGTCAATGCAAACCTCCATGCACATCAATCATCGTGATCATGAAGCTAAGGCATCAGCTGCCAAAGTAGAAGATCTCGGAGTCAGTAACATAGATAATAGTACAGAATTCTAAAACCTAGCAACAACTCAGTATCGGTGCTTGTGTTTCTTTGCCATATTCTCCCGAAACACCTCAACATCAGCAGTTGTGATGACTCTGGATGGATCGAATGAGTCCTGCAAAATTGTGGAGCATAGGTTTTGAGTATCATTCAAAACAGAGTATAGCAAATATTCTAAAAGGATTTTAATACTGCAAAAGCATTGCATGAAATAGTCATCAATGGCTTACCACGAAAGCATGAACTTCATCCTTCACTGCCTCAATGCCATACAAAGACTCCATTTTTTTTTCCACATGCCCAAATTTATCAAGGAAAGCAAACACAGGCCCTTCCTCCTCTTTTCGCTGTTTTTCCTCTCGCTGCCTCATAGCCATATCCTCGTATTCCACAATCCTGTCTTCCTTGTCAAGCAGAAACATAAGATGGCTTTGTGACAAAATCCCTCCAATTTTCCGAAAGAAACAATGGCTTGGCAGCGCACTCTGAACTAGGAGAAACAACCAGCAGATTCGCTCCAAGGGCACAAGTAACATCTTCATTGGCATTGACATTGGTATTGGTATCCATAGTGCGCTGACTCAAGCTTATATTCTTCCCAGAATTTTCTCCAGTGAGCGAACCCTCCCCACCACATAAAGGTTCAGATCCACAAGATGTGAATTTTTCTCTTAGAACTTCTTTATCCTTGCTTTCTCCAGTGAGGGAACCCTCCCCACCACATAAAGGTTCAGATCCACAAGATGTGAATTTATCTCTCAGAACTTCTTTATCCTTGCCATTATCAACAGAAGCATCCTTTTGGCTTCCTGCTTCAATAATGGTTTGGCCATAGAGATTTAGAAACGAGCAAACCAGAGAGCATCCCTTACATATAAATTATAAATCCTCATATAAAGGCTCATCGTCTTCATCTCTTGGGATCTGTAGTATAGTAAAGGACAAGCAAAATGTTAGCACCGTCGCCTTCATTACAGATATGAGTGGACAACCCAAACATCATCCACTTTTTGCACATGTATTACCCACTGTTTAATACCCAAAATGAACAACCAGCAACACCCAGACAACCTAAACATCATCCACATTTTGCATCTATTGTCCATTCAGAATATCAACAATGCAAGTATAACTCCTAATCAAAATCAATCCTTACCACAATGTGGATTTTTAAATCTGCAATGCATATCAACAATGGAAGATAGTGGTCAACAAAATTTTTCTAAAAAAGCGTATAACATTCCGAAAGCCAAACACCTAAGATTATTAATATCCATTTTAGTTCCACTTTATATCAGTATCAGTATAAAATTATTAATTTGAACCTGTCTGCTTAAACACCATACTCAGATTGTTTAAATCCTGTTCATATATCAAATTCAAATCAACTCAAAGTAAAAGACAACATACAGAATGACATCATGCATATATCATACTAACTCAACAATCAAATTTCAGAAATTCAGACTCAGAACTTCAAATTAAATTCGAGAACTCAAACGTTTCAAACTAAATTGGGAAAAAGTTAGTAATTTTTTTCGAAATAGATCCAAACCCAAATAAAAACCACCAGCCATTTACACTTTATCGAAGCCTGCTTTTCCAATACGTTACGAACCCACCAAATATCTCAAACCCTAATTGGGATAGAGCCTTTGTTATTCATAACATTACCAATTAGTGGCTGATAAGAATTATAAGCACAATATACAAGTTGCAACCATCTCATCAATATGAGTTCAATTGGTGTTAAATCAACATGTTGTCGTTTCAAAATGACAGTAAGACCTGGGAACCTCGTACTAATCAAATCACTTGGCTACAGAATATGTCTTGCCTAATATAGGCGAAAACACACAATTTTAAGAAAGCACCTTCAACTTAATACAAAAGGACTAAAAAAAAGGGCAGCAAGTAAACAGCCAAAGCTACCAACCTGATCAGAAGAGTCCAGGCCTATATGATCCTCATGCAACCAATCCTCACACACACAGCACTGAATCATAGCTCCTTCTTCATAATTGAAGGGACCACGGCAGGTGCAGAATAAACCTTTGAAATTACGATTATACGAATTCAGTGCATTTTCTGTATCTTTAATTGCAAAAAGCTTGCAGAAGGACATTCCAAATTTTGAATTTCCACAATCGCACCTTAAATTGCTCTTTGTCCACACATCTATAATCTTGCCCAAGTAACAATAATAGCCATCAATAAAATGAGCAGAAAAATTAAAAAGTAACCTAGTCAGGGGACATACTCTCACCAGAAGGCTTCACAAATTCCCTCTGAAGAGCTTGCCTACATGGACATATTATCTATAATCTTGTGGTAACTCAGTCAAATCTTACGGTCATCACCATCTCTAATTGAATCAAATGGCTAATGTTTAAAAATCCAAAAAGAAAGAGTTCTCATGTACCAGATAGTAAACCAGAAGGCTTCACAAATTCCCTCTGAAGAGCTTGCCTACATGGTCATCTTATGGATTAGAATCAAGTATCGATCACTCCAGTTTAAACACCTGCGGGTTCCAGAAGCCTATTCTCAACATTCTTTGCAACCGCAACGATAAATTCTTCGGTGTTCAAGTAGAACTCCCTTGATACCCTGCAAGCAACACAAGCATCTTTAGTCTATTCAGAAGACAGGGCATAGTAAGTGAAAAGTATGTGCAATGTATTATTCTGTAAATTTCTTTAATTGATGACGTAAACAATTATCATTTATTTTCATTTAATATAAATATTTTTCTTCAATAATATATTAACAATACACATATAATACGTGAATGTTATGTGTATTATTCAACATTATATGAAAATGGTTTGTATTAAACATAAGTTACCGGCATGCAACTATATGTGTATGGTACTTTCGATTTTAAAAAGAAAAATATTTGTTTCTCATTTTATTAGTACTTTTTATCCCACCCTTTTAAATTATTTAATTGTCTTTGAATATATAACATAATCGAAACGGTTTATTATCTAAATCATCATATCACGATTATTTTCATAAAAAATCAATAAGATTGAATGTCGTTTAATCATTCATATATATTAAATAAATGGATGATTTACTATAAGGATCTTAATACTTACAAAAGTCGTTGATTTATATGACACATGTGAAAGATAGTCACATCAGACTAAACGAGCCTAATAATTTGGCATATTTGGGAATAGACAAGGGGCATGATTGGAACGTTAGGCTTTGATATTCAAATTTCAAGATGGTGATTAGAGTTCAAGCGAATGCCAAATGCATACCTGTTCATCGTCAAATTCACTTGTTCAGACTTGAGAAAGAGAGAAAGAGAGAAAGAGAGAGAGAGAGAGAATCGCTGAATCAGAGAAACGGTACTGGGTTTTGTTTGTATTTCCTTTCTTTGTACGAGTTATCGTATAATGCAGCGTGGGTAGGAAATACTAGCAAGTGATGTCTGCACGTTGCTGGCGGACTTTTGAATTGATTATGAATATGAATTTTATACAAAATAATATATATATATATATATATATAACCGTTTAAAAGATGATTAACTTGATAATTGTGATTATGCTGTTTAGGTATAAGTTTATCCTATTATACTTGATAATTGTGATTATTAAGATGAAATTTTAGAAATGAATATGAAATTTAAATTTGAGATATGTGCCATCATAATTCTATGTTTTTCTACGTTTTTTTCATCGCATATTATCCTATTATCATTGACTTTCAGTAATCTTTCACCATCCTCATTCTTCGTCTCACCAAAAATCCAAAAAACCCACAAACCACTCGTTTTCCTTACTGTTACCTCTCATTTTCATTTTTGGATGAGTTAGTTTTAAAATCTTTGTTGATCTCTTGGATTGCTTGAGTATGTAGACTGTTTGTGACTTTTTGTCCAAACATCATCCTTTACAAATACTCTTTTATGACTTATATTTTCATTGGTGTTCTCTTGACTGTAGCAATGGCAGAACGAGTGACGGCAACAACGAAGCTGCTGGTGACGGCCTTCTTATGTTTACCATTGCTAGGGTTTTATCGTTTTGAATTTGTGTTATATTGGACCTGTTTTTATCGTTAGTGCATAAGGCTTTTATCTTTCTTGTAACTTTCTTAACTGGATTATCTTTTGTATTTTTGTTCCTATTTAATACGAATTAATAAAATTGTTCATCTATTGAGATATGTGCCATCAGAATTATTTCCTTCATTCACACACCCTAAGCAACTTTGCCAAAAGAAAACTTATTCTAATAACAATCATAGAGAATCGCTTAATGAATCAAGATCGAAACTGTAGGAATGTTGAACTTTTAGCCGTTTGATTTTTGTTTTAGTAAATAACTGTATTGAATTTTTGTTTCGATAAATAATGCATTGAACCGTACCATACTCATTCCTAAAATACCATATGCATTTAGTTACTGCACCCTAAAAGACATTAAAAAATAAAAAAGAGCAAAACAATTCCTCGACAAAATATTTGGCCAAAGGTAAATTTAAGTAAACCACATCTCACGATACTTTAACCCACCGATACAAATAAGACCCGATGTAATCTACAAATGGAGGGATAACTAACATTTACCAAATTAAAGTCGTTTCCTTTTCCTTCCGTCTTTTTTTTTTATCCCTAAAAGGATAAAAATTGTCAATACAATGGATGATTACTTGGCCGACCTTCACAGTTCAGTCTATTGTGGTAACTCAGTCAAATCTTACGGTCATCACCATCTCTAATTTGAATCAAATGGCTAATTTTTAAATATCGAAAAAGAAAGAGTTCTCATGTACCAGGTAGTAAACCAGAAGGCTTCACAAATTCCCTCTGAAGAACTTGCCTACATGGTCATCTTATGGATTAGAATCAAGTATCGATCACTCCAGTTTAGACAGCTGCCGGTTCCAGAAGCTTATTCTCAACATTCTTTGCAACCGCGTCGATAAATTCTTCGGTGTTCAAGTAGAACTCCCTCGATACCCTGCAAGCAACACAAGCATCTTTAGTCTACTCACAAGATGGGGCATAGTACGCGAAAAGTATAAACAATGTATTATTCTGTAAATTTCTTTAATTGACGAGGTAAACGATTCGGCCATTAAATGAAATTTTAATATTATTTACTTTCATTTAATATAAATATTTTTCTTCAATAATATATCAACAATACATATATAATAGGAGAATGTTGTGTGTATTATTCAAAATTATATGAAAATGATTTGTATTAAACATGTTATTTTTTTTTTCGGATATTAGACATAAGTTATAGGTATGCAATTATATGTGTATGGTACTTTCCATTTTAGAAAAGGTATACTTTAGCGAGTCTTTAAAAGGTGTACGAAGAACAGAAGTATGGTTTTAAAATAGCAAATCTTTACATGTATTATTAGCGGATTTACTAGCTAGGCTTCTGGCTAATTATAGCTCACCACCATCAGATGGACACGCAAGAAGGAAAATCGGTGAGTGAGTTCAAGGAAGAAAAGCCAATTTATTGCTTTGGACTGGCGACTGAATGAAAACAACCTTGTTGAATGGAGATGTGAGTCTACTTACTTGGGGCCATGGCTCAAAATGGCGAGATCCTTGGTCATTTTTCCTGCTTCCACTGTCTCGATGCATGCGGCCTCCAACTTGTGAACAAAATCCAACAATCTATCATTTTTATCTAATTTGGCCCTGGTAACAGTATAGATTTTGGATTATCATGGAGGCCAAAATGATTTTGCTGTTACTAAAACGATTAATGTTTACGAAGATGCAGTGAACTCTGAATCGCAAACAGTACCTGTGCTCTAGGCCTCGTGTCCATGCAAATATTGAAGCGATGCTGTTTGTACTGGTTTCTTGTCCCTTTTGATGTAACCGAAAATGACGAGTTACTGTCCCATGAGCTGCTTCAGCTTCTATCGTCTTCCCATCTGAGGACAACTGCACAGATTGTGTTTAGAGTTTGCGGCATACAAATAAGGAAAGTAAATATTTGATGCATACCAAGACAGAAGTCATGAGGCCCAAGGAGCCAAATCCTTGAGCAAGCAAATCACTTTGGACATCTCCATCATAATTTTTGCAAGCCCAAACATATCCACCCTCACTTTTTAGTGCATAAGCCACCATGTCATCTATTAGCCGATGTTCATACCTAAATGCCAGCACATCTTCAATTAACTATTTCAAAACATGCTACTCAACCCTGTATGAATACATATATATATCATAGACAATACAGACCATATAGAGTTTTCTTCAAACTTCTGCTTCCACTTCTCATCGTAAACCTCCTGAAATATGTCCTTAAACCTGTGCGGGTCAAAGAACTCAACATGTTGTATAATTACTTTAGAAAATAAGAAAAAAATGAGACAAAATGATACTTTTGGACCCTAAAGTTTGTGTCTGGTTCGCTTAAGTCCCACTAGTTTTAAGTTCAATACAATTACCTTATAAGTTACCAACATTTCCAATGTCGTTCAAATGTCATATTTGTCAACAGAAAATGTGAACGTTTGCTCTAGTTTTATCAAGACGGGAAAGGAAAAAAAACAATGGGATAAAATTATGGAATTGAGCCATGAGGATGGGAAATTTATCGTGTTTCGACTATCCTACCAATATGACATAAATATGAATTTCTGGGACTACTTGAAAAAGTTAGCAAATTATAAGGCTCAATTCGTTGAAATGAACTATAAGCACTAAAAAGAATCCGGCATAAACTACAAGACAACGTACTTTAACCCAAAAAATAATAATTGAAAGATGTTTTCCAACAATGGTAAATTTACCTGCCATCGTATTTCTTAAGAATTGTATTTTTGGTGCTCAAGTATAGTGGCCACTTCTTGGAAAATGCGAATGACATTGACGAGTCAGCAAAAGCTCGAATAGACTACAAATACACAAGTTTGTTAGAGGGGTAGATCGACACAGTTGCCTAATTGCAAAGAAAGTATGGTGTGCCCAAAATCTGGTTAGGCAAACCTCATCAACGTTATACATAGAAAGGGCCACACCAGGCCCTTTGAAATTATAAACATCAAGTTCCACAGGGGCGTCTCCTCCTTCTGGGACTGAACAACAGTAATATATAGAAGTCAAGCAAAAACCATATAAAATAGAAATCACTCCATCAGCTCAATTATATTACCAATAATTTTAACTTACCAAAAACCATTTTCAGCTTTCCTGGTCCTTTTATAACTGTATCAGTGGCTCGATACTGATCACCAAAAGCATGCCTGCCAATACATATGGGTTTCTTCCAACCTGTGAATTGGAAAAATACTGAGCATCTCCCAAAATATTATACTAATGCTCAGGATTATAAAAGAGTCCAAACCATTACCAGGAATAATTCTAGGGATGTTTTTACATAGGATTGGTTCACGGAAAACAGTACCTGCAAAATGAACCAATATAATCAGTAGAAATTGTTGAAAAATACTAGGGGAAGAAAATTCTCATTAGAAACTTAAATTGGGATTTGACTATTCTATGGTATGTTATATTCAAAAGAAAATTTTAAAAGTAGAATGAAGAAGAATAAACAAGTAGCAATAGCTCCCATAGATTTCTTTCATGCATTCCGGTAGGAAATTCAACTTAATGAAATATTACTTATGCCTCTAGTCAGTAAGAGTAAGTATAAAAAAGATCTTAATAAGTTGTTCCTAAAGAGCTACTGTAAACTTGCACTCATAAGTTTACAGTAGCTACTATCACAAATGACAATACTATCAATTATTAGCAAATTTTTCAAAAATTTCTTCACTGCTAAAAAATTTGGCCACACATCTACTGTAATCATTGATGTTAAAGTTTAAAGCCAAAAAAGATGACCAACTTGCTTTCCACCAGTACAGTGAGGTAATATGTCAGATGCCAACTAAATTGTATGAAAACTTATAACCAAAATGAATGAGTAATAAAACTAGAATATCAGAATTCTTTTTGTATTCAAAAGAGGCAACTTATTAGATACAAACCATTTAGAATGTTTCTAATTGTGCCATTGGGACTCCTCCACATTGATTTCAGCCCAAACTCTTTCATTCTGGTCTCATCTGCAAGGTATGACAACATGAAATTAGATGAAATATAACTATTATTTCCATAAGATACCAGTTAAACATCCTAGCAAAGTAGAGAGATCATCTGGTTGTTATGGAAAGTGTTTGAAATATTGAACAGAGCCAGAATATCCCAAGGAAAAGGTTGAATTTCATCATCGAAATGCATTAAAGACAAACAGAAACAACTAACCAGGAGTTATTGTAGCACATTTCACAGCAACATTATACCTGCCAGGCGTATAAGGTCAAACTAAAAAAATTACAATAAGAACATTGCTACCAGTTCAAATATATTTGTGTTTCAGAAAATAATAGAGGTGCCCTACAGAATTTACAATTCACTTACTTAAGAGCGGCTTCAGCACTCTCTACTGTAACTCTATCATTGGTGGCATCACGGTTCAAAATCCCTAAATCATAGTACTTTATATCCAAATCCAGATAAGGCAAAATAAGCTGCAATAATAACATATGAGAGAAAAGCATCATTAAACAAAATCAAACTCTCCAGCAAAACCGTCAGTAAAGTGAAATTCACACTGAAAAGAATCTACTGACCTTGTCTTTAATCGTTGTCCATATGATCCTCGTCATTTCATCACCTAATTGGGAAAAAAATAGAATAATCAGCAAGCACAGCAACAAATAATTTCAGCAGAAATGAAATTGCATCCTCCATTTGGTTGCTGCAAAAATTCAAGGAAAATTACACATTGTGAAGTTTTTGCATAAATTGTCAACATAATCATTAGAAATGTTAAATTTATTCTATCATCCTCCATTTGGTTGCTGCAAAAATTCAAGAAAAACTACGCATTGTGAAGGTTTTGCATAAATTGTCAACATAATCATTAGAAATGTATTCTATCTTTATTCCATTTTCCCGTTCTTTTTCGACCAATCAGAGCATGATAAGCATCGATAAAACAACAAAGCAAGTAATCGTTTTAAGAAACTAACCGTCCATTTCAACGATAGGATTCTCAACCCGAACTTTACCGAAGGCGGTGGACGAAGCGTAGCATCGCAGAGAAGTGTGACTAAAGTGAGCGGAGAATGAAACACGGTTCCGGGGAGAAAATCCATTGAAGAATCTCGGGGAAGAAGAGAAAGACAAGCTAGGGTTTCTCAAAGCTACGGAAGACGAAGCTGATGGCGATGACATCATTGCCGCCTGCGACATGGCGCTCAATTGCCGACTCGCCCTTAACATTCAACTTTGTTGGACTGCTGGGTGGCGTAAGAGTATCTTTAACGAGTTTAAAGTTAACGAGTTGCGATTGCGTTCTTGCCGATCGAAATGAGCTGGTTTTAGTCAATTTCAGTTAATCGGCGGGGGTTTAGGAGTACAAAAACTGGGTTTTGGTACTTTTTTCGTTACCTAAAACCCGCCAATCAACCCGCCATGATGAATTGGGTTTAAAATTAGATTGGACCGTTAAAATTGGGTTGGACCGGTTCGAACTGTGTGTTTTGCCAGCTTATGCCAATATCGATAGTTCAATTCAACTCAAGTTGGAGCCGACTTGGGTTTGGTTACCCAAAATATGCCAATCAACCCGCCCTGATTAATCCGGTTTAAATTTGATTGGAGAGTTCGAATTTCAAGTTGGAGCCAACTTTTGGTTACCCAAAATTAGCTTTAGGCGTAGTTTTATACGGTTTGGCACGGAAATGATATCAGAACCGTCTCAATTAATTTTAACTGGTTAGGTAAAATACGATATATCAAAATATGAAATTGATATTGAATTGTATCGTACCAATTGTATTCGGTACGATTTTGGTTTTGAGCCAAAATTGCTCAACAAAAAATTCAGCCAAAATTTATACAAAAAAAAATCTAAATAATCTATTCGTAGAAAACTTTTTTATACTAAAGTCTACGAGGGTATAACTTGCACACATGTATAATCATCTCATATAGAATTGACTATTTGGAGTTCTAAATTTGTACCAATTCAAAACTAATACATACAATCCATAATGCATAGTTCAAAGTCCATAATTCATACAATCCATAATTCATATAATCTAATCTATATACTAGCAAATCTAGGATCCATGCATCCGTACTGAAAAAACTTAGAGCTATGGGAGTATTGGACGGTTGCCATGGAAGTGTTGAATTGCTCAACCCACATTCTGATGCTCACATCTTCCATTTCGAAAAGCTGGATGTAAACATACACAATATTTTCAATAACAATGTGATGACAAGATGCAACCGGTCCTAAACGGTAGGTAATAAGTCGAACTAGTTTACTAACCTTTAGGCTTCGACTCCCATGCTGAGAAAATGTTAAATTTAGCAATATCAATGGCATGACATATCTAGGGGCATTGGCATATGGAGGACAAACCTCTTCAGGACACTCATGCTAAAGAGATGGTAATCCTAAAAAAATTAAAAATTAAAATCGGTTCAGTTTCGGTACGTGACGATATTCTCCAACACCAAAATCGATCCCATGCCGGTTTGAACTAGTTCGATATTAGTACCATACTGATAATCTATTTGATTTTACTATTCATTTTTTATATATATAATTTAGTATGATACGGAACGAGATGGAACGATTTCGATATTTCAGAACGATATAACCAGGACTATCCAGAACCAGCCAATGAATCCACCATAATAATATTTGGTTTAGATATGATTGGATAATTTGAATTCGGTGTGTTGCCTGCTTATGCCAATCTCGAAGGCTCGACCCGACTCAATTTAGAGCCAACTTGGGATTGATTCTAGAACCCACCATGATTAATCAGGTTTAAATTAGATTGGACCTGTTTGAATGGGTGTGTTTCCTGCTTATGCCAATCTCAACGGTTCAACCCCCACTAAATTTGGAGCCAAAATCATTGTAATACATATTCCCTATAATATTTCATATTTTAGACCGATCATTGGTTTTTATTATTCTTTTTTAAATATAATTTTTTCGTGGTTTGAATATGAAAATTATTAGTGAAGCAATATCACTGAATCAAAGCATAATATGAAAGGCTTTGTTCGGAATAAATCATAATTAGTGTAACCAAATGACAGCATACTCAATTTGAACAAGTTATTTAGACCTTCCAGTCCTCTCTCTACATGTCACGAAGTGCATTCGTTAGCACAATTTGAGGGGTCTGGATCCTCTGCGGATAGATTAATCTGGTGAGGATCCAATCCCCAATTTGAGTCCAACCGCATCTAGCATTGTGGTCCCACATCTAATAGACTAATACGATCCAGAGCCCAGACCAACTAACTAGGTTAAAAGGCCTCTCAGTAGGACCTGTGCTCAACAAACAGTACTAGGCCCGGCATAGACGAGTCCCATGCCAACCTCGGAAGGTCCAACTTTTTTCTCCCTTTCATTTTCTCATTTTAAGGAAATTTTGGAAATATCAAGGCAGTGTTTCATCAAGAAATGTTTGATTCCCCTTCTTCCAATTTTTTTTTTTTTCATAAAAAAAAAAAAAAAGAGATTGGGAGTTGAAGGCATCGCAGGCCTAAGTCGATCTCATGCCCTCGTCCCTAGATCCTAGTCCCTCTGGGGCGTAAGCTACTAGGCGTTTGCTGTTTGGCCCGCTCCACGACGTTTCTTTACATCGTGAGAGGTCGAAACCTATCCATATATGTGGCACCCTTCTTCCAGTTTTGAATGGCATAACAAATGTGAAAAACTTTGTAATTTATCTATTTTAAAAATATTATTATCATTATAAACGAGTAGTCGAGTACAATAAATTTTCTTAGCGACATCTTGCGTATATATATCTTTGGTATTTGATAAAAATTGGGTTTTGTGCGTCTGGCTTTTTCGATGAACAGAAGGTACTCTAGCAGTCTAGTGACATGTCCCTTTTCAGTCCCACAGCAGCTGCGCACATATCAGTTCATTTTATAAACCCACCACCACCTCATATAAGTACACCTGAAATTTTTTCAAGCTACCAAAAAAAAAAAAAATTATACATCATGAGGTGCAATCATAATAAATCAGAACTTGCAATTTTCCTCCTCTTGGTGCTACTATTGGAAGGGATGTCAGCAATGGCGCATGCTTCTAGAATGACCACTTTGAAGAACCAACGTTCATCATCTTCGACTTCAAGAGTTGCTGACAAGATATCGAGTAGTAATAATGGTGTTCATGGAGGAAGAAGAAATTTCAAGTTGGATCACAGAGAATTTAGCAACAATGGCGGCTTCACACTTCCGGCAGCTGCCATTGCTAACCGTAATCGTGGCGGCGGCTCCGACTACGAAGAACAGAAGAGAATCACACCCAACGGGGCAAATCCGCTTCACAACAGGTGATGGATATGGGATGGTCTCAGAGTGATAGCTTTATTTCTTGTAGAAGAACTTTGTTTAATTATGAGATGATCATGGTGGGAAATGCTTGCTAATTATTAATTTGTTCAATTTCTTTAATTTGAAAATCAGCATTCTAATGTGAAATTTAATTGTACGAGCTCATGGCTAGGGATGGATACGTTGAGGTTCGATACAGATATTAGTAATATTCAAATTCAAATCGTTAAAATTTTAACGGTTCGATAAGGTTTGAATATTCTATAATCAGAAATAAAACTGTTTCGTAGTAACGGTTTGGTTTTGATTGAAATGGTTTAGACATTAAAAAAAACAATAAGGATACAAAAAAAAAACAGCATAATAATAAATACTCAAAATTATGTGTAATAAACTTGCGGAGGATTAGATTGCAAACATTATCATTATATTAAGATTTATCAAACAAAAATTCATATTTAATAATTATTTATTATATTCTTATCTGGGTATACATATCTATCTGGGTATATTTGGACATTCTTTTATTTTTATTATTTTTACTTGTATTAAGAATAGATTTAAACAGTTTGTATTAAATTTAACGTATTTTCAAAATAAAATCTACATTCCAACGTCGGATCTATTAACAAGAACTCGTGGATAAAACTTTTTAATTTTTCCAGTGCCGGGATTTTGGGTCCTAACGTACACACTGTGTGCTGGAGTTTTGGATGCCGACCATTGAAGCAACAAGCATATTCCCTTATATATGATGATGTTATGTGAACCATCTTTCAAAAGCTCTGTTGATGACATGAAATCTTCGTTCTTACTGACTTTGACACATGAGGAAGAAGAAAGGACCAGAGTGAATAAAGAAATGAAATAAAATAAAAAAAATATAATGAAATCTTGTTATTGCTGATTCATAAAGATTGAAGCCCCAACTGGCACTGAGAAAACTGAAAAGTTTTTTTATTTATTTTTTATTTTTTAAAATGGTATGCTGCCAAGAAAGAGTGACTTCTCACACCCTACTGCTTGATATTTCAATTTTCGTTTGGAATAAAAAGCCTTTGTGAATCCTTCTAGGGCTTTTAAACAATAAAGATCGTGACAATCTTCGGTAAAAAAATCGCGACCGGAATTTAATGATTATGGAATTTATTTAATAACAAGTCAAATTGTTATAACGCGTTATAAAAACAAAATATATATACTAGTTTACGGAACAAATTTTTAACTTAGAAGTACCAAATGTACCCTTCGACATGTGTATATATGATGTTTTATTTTCATATTACAGTCCGATATTGTATTTTTTTTTTTTATATATTCTTCCGATGTGAGATTCTTCAATACTACTACATGACACTCTTCCTCACGTAGAACCACCACTTAGTGGGCCATAGGCGGGACTAACACCACACGGCCATTAAACGCGAAAGCAAGGTAAGCCTAGAGTCTAATAGGTATGAGTTTGACTATAAAAAGTTGTAATATTGTTAGAAGTATAACTATTTATTATATAGAAATATAGAAATATTTTTTTTTTCTATTGTTCAAATGTGAGATTCTTCGACCGCCTATACTGCCAATGAAATAAAGAGCTTCCTCCTCGGCAGAATAGAACCACACCAAACTCGATCCTTTTGGTTAGTTGAGCTTGTTAATAAAATTTTCAGTAGGAAAGTCCTCATCACGATCATTCAATTAGAAGCTGCTATACTATTATGCTTCAAAGAAATTAAAATATATGCGATGGTCTACTTCAACAATCGAAGATTTACATAAAACGACTGTCTTAACAATCGAAGATTATATATGGCCGACTACCCTAATGAAGATTTTCGGAGAAAAAAGCAAAGGAGGAGATCTCAAGTTTTACCAAACTCTGAATAGCCGAATAGGGTAATATTTAGGACAGTAAGTTTGAGTCTGACAACACAAAATAGCATATAAATAAAGTGAAGGAGACAGACATTCTCTTGGGTTCGTGAGCTTGCAAAAAACCCAGAATATCAGAAAAGAAAGGGAAGGCAGTCAGTTGAAAGATGAAGAGTCAGTGTTTGGAATGAAATGGGACAAGTGAGAGCAGCAACAAAGTGGGCTTTAGGGTTTTTTTTAGGTCACGCAGATTCCCTTTTTGTGTCCTTTTAAATTCATTTCCAAGTGTAAGAAAATGTGCATGTGTAGAACAGACTCCCTGATTTAGCTTCTCACCTTGTAAGTCACTAATCAGAAAATCTGAGTGACTTGTTCTTCACTTATTTTTTATTTCCCAAGTTTGTGTATCTTATCTTCAAGAAGTTACTGCTTGACGAGTGTAAGATGATCGTTTCTGAATCCAAAATTTGATGGGTTAAATTTATATGTAGAAACAAAAAAATGATGATATATAAATGAATTGTATTAATAAATATAAAAAGATATATTTAGTCGTGGGGGATGTAATGCCGATTACTCCTCAAATGCATTTCTATATAATAAAAGCTTCATAGAAAAAAACATTACAATAAAAACTATAAGTGAACATACAATACAAATACGAACATACAATACAAATGTGTAGTCCTTCATATTCACCCTTGGTCACTGGAGTTCCCTAAGTAAATCCTACAAACGCTGATTTGTCTGTTTTTTATTTAGAGAGAGTGTTTTCAATTAGAACATTTAAATATTTTTATAGATTTTAAAAATACCAGTGTATTTAATTAGGACATTTAAATGTTTTAAAAGACCTATAAAAAGTCATGGTATATTCAATTAATTTTTTTAATGTTATTAAAAATGTGAAAACAAGTCTGAAGTTATTCAATTAACACTTATTTTTTAAGGACTTATTTAAGTTGTAAACTTGGTGAGATCAAACATTAAACATATGCATATGGTAATACAAAAAATGTCTAGTCACAAGTGGAGGGATTTGCTTGTGAACCTTACAAGACATTTATTTCAAGAACGTCCCCTTCTTCATAGCACATTTTCTCCAAATAGACCTATGATCCTTTATATGAATGGTTCATCGCACAATAAAAATTAATTTGGAGAAACAAGCGTTAAAAAGTGAAAAAAAATCTTTATTTTAGTGCAGATTTATTCTGCATAATTTTTCCTGAAACCGTCATTTTTGCTCCTTTTTTAGTGTGTTGTTCTTCAAGTTTTTTTGTCGCCAAGTTTTTAGTGACAAAAACTTTATAGGCATATAAGATTTTATAGAAAATTAAGAAACATTGCAGAAAATTTCAGAACCATCTTAGAACGATTTCAAAGCATCCAACATAATCAAAAGCATCCAATAGATCATTTATAAGGTGTGATAAATTCCAATAGAAAAAATGTGATAAGCGTGAATGTGTGATTCCTATGTACGATATCAGCCTCTGTTGAATGTGTGACTCAAGATGATGATGATGATAGAGAGAGAGATATACCTAACCATTAATGTTCAGATGAAAGAAACATTGTAAGAAGAGAGAATCTCTGAAATTGTCCAAATAAGGAGAAAGTGCATGATAAAATTTATTAAAAAAAAATGTTTGAATAATACCCAAATTTTCATACCAATTTATAAGATTTTGAAAATATCTTTAAAAGTTATTATTTAAAAAATGTCTTTAAAAATATTTAAATTAATGTAGATTGTTTATTTAATGGTAATGGACTGGATTATTGTTCTCGGTCAATTAAAAGATGAAGGCTGATTGAAACGACTATAGCCCTCCTGATCTCCTATCCCACTATGACTAGAGGTGGGTACGAGTTCGTTAAAATCACTAACATATCCTCTTCAAACCGTTATTTATCCAACAGTTTAAAGTTAACCGGATAAAAGTAAAACGATTTGAGAATTTAAACCGCTCCGTAGTAACAGTTTGGATTTGGATTTTCATTTTGAAAATTTGTTAAATCCAAACCGGACCGTTAAAGAATATATTAATTTTTATTAATTTTAAAATATATTATTAATACAAAATAAAAATAAAAATAAAAAGATACTCAAATATACTCATAGAAATATATGTATACTTAGATAAAAGTATAATAAAAGATTATTAAGTGATAATGTTTGTACGCTAAATCTTAATATATAGTGGTAATGTTTGCAATCCAATTATCAGCATAATTAATATACAAAATTTGAGTATTGATTATTATTTTTTGCATCCTTATTTTTTTTTTAAATATCATTGTTTTTTTTAATATCCTTACATTTTTTTAACATACTTATTTTTTTTAATATACTTGCTTTTTTTTTAATATAGTTGTTTTTTTAATATATTTACTGTTTTTTTAATATACTTGTTTTTTTTTTATGTCTAAAAGTTTTCAAATCGTTTCGATTCAAACCGAACCGTTAGTAACCGTTTAGATCGAAACAGTTTTATTTCTAATTTTAAAAAATGCAAACCATGTTGAACTGTTAAATTTTTAACATTTTGAATTTGAATATTGCCAATATCCGAATCGAACTGCACCGTGTCTACCTCTAACTATGGCAGTATAACTCCGCCATTAATAATATTTTTTAATTTTTTTTATACTAGTACAACTAATAATAGTCCCTTCAACTAGAATGAGGGAAGCAACTCAAGCCGAAAGTGGATTATGTTGCTCGAATTTGACAACATAATAAAGTATTGTTGAAAGTGGGTTATGTTGATTGCATTTGACAACATAAAAAACTATTATCAAAAAGTGGATTTTCAAAATTGATTAAATTCGAATTGTTATCCTCATTAATTGAATTCGTTGATAATTATGTCTATAATTAGTTCGAATAAGCAATGCATAAAGCAAAGTTAGTATTAACTTAATATCGTTGATTCAATAGAAAATAATAATTTGAGACTCAAATTTAAAACATCTTACATAATATAGCGTATAAAGAAAATACCAATAAATTTGGACGCGTGTCACAAAAATAGGCGGGCCCAAACAATCGTCTGAGATCCATATTAAATTTGGGCCTTCTCATCACATTCAGCCCTTAAATCCAGTGTCTCAAATCGCGAGGCAACAAATCCAAACCTAAAGCTGTTTTTAAAATTTAAAATATAATTTTTTTCTTGTGAAGCTCTTTCCATTTTCCACTTCTCAGCTTTTGATCCCGCGCTAAAACCCTTAAACCCTAAACCCTCGATAGCTCTCTGGTCTCAGTCATTTCCACAATCGCCATGGCATCCATGGCTAACCGAGCTAATCCACTGCTCAACAATCTCCCTCACTTTCTCGCATGGCGATCCCCAGGGTTCCGGACTATATGCAGAGGCCGGATGGGCTTCTCGTCTCAGTCGCAGCAGCAACTCGATCCCGAAACCCGTGTCGCCGGAACCAAGCTACTTGAGACTTTCAAAGAAGAATTTGAAATTGGAGATCGCTTAATTACACTAGAAACCGGGAAGATCGCTCGCTTCGCTAACGGTGCGGTCGTTTTGGGCATGGAAGAGACCAAAGTCCTGTCCACCGTCGCCGCAGCGAAGGGGGACGCCGCTCGCGATTTTCTTCCCCTCACTGTAGGTCTCTAATTCAACTTACATTGTCATATTAATAAATTAGTTTTCTTCAAGTGCATAAATTCTTCAACTCATTGAGGTTTCACTGATTATAGAAAAGGCCCGAAATAGATATGCTTCTTTGTTAATCAGTTTGGCGTGCTTATTGGATTTTGGAATGTTGCTTATTGTAAGGTTGATTATCAAGAGAAGCAATTTGCTCAAGGTGTCATTCCAAACACATTCATGCGAAGGGAGGGTGCACCAAAAGAGCGTGAACTCTTATGTGGTCGTATCATTGATCGACCAATACGTCCTTTATTTCCTGCTGGTTTTTATCATGAGGTTCAGGTATGGTGCGTTTTTTACATCTGTGATGGGTACCCATATGTGCCCTTTGGGCTCTAATGTCTATTGTCTGATATTCATAAACAGGTAACTGCGAGTGTCCTTTCTTCTGATGGGAAGCAGGACCCAGATGTATTGGCAGCTAATGCTACTTCTACTGCGCTTATGTTATCTGATATTCCTTGGGGTGGCCCCATTGGTGTCATTCGGATAGGCAGGATTTCTGGGAAGTTTATTGTTAACCCAAGTATGGATGAGGTGATGCTTAACATCAATTCTTACTTGTGGTTCGGCTACCCATATCTAGATGTTTTGTTTTTAATATCAATTTTAGGGCTCTAATTCCCTTTTAGTTTTCCGCATGTTTTCCCATCATCTAATTTTTACTTTTTCTGTGCAAATGCAGCTTAGCTTAAGTGATCTCAATTTAGTGTATGCCTGTACAAAGGACAAAACATTAATGATTGATGTGCAGGCTCGTGAGATCTCAGAAAAAGATCTAGAAGCTGGCTTAAGGTTGGCTCATCCTGAGGTAAGTCATGAAACCTGCAGCTTTCTTGTGAAGTCTCTTAATTTATAGAATTCTACTAAGAAACTGGATTGTAATTTCAGGCAGTCAAATATCTTGAACCTCAAATCAAATTGGCTGCTAAAGCTGGTAAGCATAAGAAGGAATATAAATTGTCAATGATGCCAGATAGAACATTGGAGAAAGTCCGTACATTGGCGGAAGCTCCTATAGAGGCCATATTCACAGACTCTACATATGGAAAGGTGCAAGTCATCTATTGCTTACATCCTTTTGTTTCTTTTTTCTTTGGAATTTATCACTCTCTCCACATGTTTGTTCTCTTTGTTGTCTTCTTTCTGGTTTTAAATTGTGGAACACTTCAACACCCAGTTTGAACGTGGGGAGGCCTTAGAGAATATTACACAAGATGTGAGGAGAGTACTTGAAGAAGAGTGTGATGAAGAAAGCTTGAAACTTTTACCGAAGGCAGTAGACACAGTGAGGAAAAAGGTAAGCATGCCAAAATGAAGCTAAACGGAATGATATTTGGTATTATAGTAACAAAGTGACAAGGAGATATCTTTTTCCTTTTTTTTTATTGTTCTGTTCATAGATCTCATTTGTGTTTTCTGTTTACTTTCGTACTTATACGATGTGTGCATCCTTCACCTTAGTTCAATCTTTATCTTTTAGAGACTATACATTTTCAAGTGTACTTGACTGCTACAACCTATTATAAGATAAATGGAGATGGCCTTTGGAAAACTTATTGTGGTGTAGACATTTATCTTATTAGGAAGTTAGGATTTCTATTGAGAGCTGCTACCCGCCTCTCTTTATTTTCTTAGTTGTATTCTTCTTCCATGCACATGAACACTTACGCAAAGTCATATAGATTCTTTTGGTTGTCACACCTTTCATCATGTTAAACAAAAATGTTAGGTTGTCCGTAACAGAATTATTGCGGAAGGATTCAGACTCGATGGGAGGCGTCTTGATGAAGTTAGGCCTGTATACTGCGAAGCTGGTAATTTTCCTATCCTGCATGGTTCATCACTGTTTAATCGTGGAGACACACAGGTCAGTATGCATTTGAAGCCTGGATTTTGCAATCTCTAAATTTTCATTCCAACTCTTAGCATCCATTTGGCATTGTACACAGGTGCTTTGTACCGTAACACTTGGGGCACCTGGTGATGCTCAGCGCTTGGATTCTCTGGTTGGTCCCCCAACAAAACGCTTCATGCTTCACTACAGTTTTCCCCCATTCTGTATAAATGAAGTCGGTAAACGAGGTGGTTTAAACAGGCGTGAAGTTGGTCATGGTAATTGTTGCCTACCGTCTAAATAGGAGCTCGTTGTTAATATTAAATGCGATTGTACTTGTTTACTTCAGCTTTCAGGCCTGCTCTAAGCTTCTGGCCTAGTGATTGTTTGAGTTCATTTTCTTTGAACTTTAGTATCTTTAAATATGTGCGACTGTACTTGTGCCTAGTCCCTCTTGAACGTCCATGTCATACACATCTTTTCTAAAGCCCAAGAACTAAAGATGTTGCATGCAATGGCTATAAAATGCATTGTATTTAGTTCGTAAATAATTTCATACGGTTTGACAGCGGTCATGAAAGTGAGATCACATTCTAAAAAATCTAAACTTGATGTATATCTAAAGCCCAAGAAAGAATCACTGGCACATGCATCTTAAAGTTATGCTACTGCATCCACTCTGGAGTCTTGACAATTGCAACCTTGTGTGCACCTCATACTTGATTTAGAAAGTATCTAAAGATCTATATTGATTTCCCAGTTGTTCTATTCCCATTTATCAAAGCAATAGTGGGGTATAGGATCACATTTAACCCGAACTGAAAGGCCTGTCGTATTTTACATAAACCCTTTGTTACCAGCATCAGACACTGATCCTACATAAGTCAGTTCCATTTGATTCCTGATTATACTTTCTACATGTTTCTGTATAAATGCTTAATTTTCTCCTTTACATGTAAGTTTCGCATTCCAGGAACAAATAAAAATGACAGTAAATGTTAAACAATTTAAATAATTATAAAATTCATAGTTTGTTTTGTAATTAATTGTAGGAACTTTGGCGGAGAAAGCTCTGCTTGCTGTACTACCTCCTGAGGATGATTTTCCTTATACTGTTCGTATCAATTCTGAAGTTATGGCCTCTGATGGTTCGACATCAATGGCAACTGTCTGTGGAGGTAATTTTTTCAGTTTACTGTTGGAGTATCTATTTCTAATCTTTCTGTATGTGTAATTTGTTATTTCCATGCAAAGTAATTTTCTGGAATATTTTCTAGTCCTAAATAATTAACTAGGAGATAAGCATTCATTATTTTTCCTGTTGAGTAGAATTCTGGTTTCTTTTGTGCATATCCACATCATAAGTCTCTTTCTTTAAAATTATGCATGATTAGTGATGGCATAATCTTTACAACGTAATGCATCATATTTTCTGTAGGTAGTATGGCTTTGATGGATGCTGGCATTCCACTGCGTGAACATGTAGCTGGTGTATCAGTAGGTCTTGTTAGCGAACTGGATGAAACAACTGGCTCAATAAAGGATTACCGTATATTGACTGATATTCTGGTGAGATTTTCGGGATTTATGTTCAATTTTTGCCTGTTGCTTACTGGCCTGGTGAAAATAGTCAAATGGTATCTTTTCAAACAAATGTCTTAAAACCAAATGCGAAATCTTCACTTTGTCATGGGTTTCCCAATCACTTTTTTGTTCTGTTTATTTTCTCCTTTGTCTTTTAGATTAAATATTTAGAATTTTATGTGGAAACTTTCATTATAATGATTAGTTGTTTTCTGATTCCAGATTTATACCGATATGTTTATGTTTTAGTTATACTGTTCTGTCGCCTTAGAAATATATTTAATTTTTTGAGGGTCTGGAAGATCATTTGGGAGACATGGACTTTAAAATTGCTGGCACCCAAAAGGGAGTTACAGCAATTCAGTTGGATATAAAACCTGCTGGAATTCCTTTAGATATTGTTTGTGAAAGTTTAGAGCCTGCACGAAAAGGCCGCATCCAAATCCTTGAACACATGGAGAGAGAGATCAGTGCTCCACACAATCAAGATGATAGAAATTCTCCTCGATTAGGTTGAGTTTTCGACTTAGTTGTTTTTTTTCATAACCACTTGAAATCAATTTGTGTGTAAACGAGCCTCAAGTTTTAAGATTTATGGTGCAGTTACTCTGAAGTACAGTAACGAGTCACTTCGCAGCTTGCTTGGGCCTCTTGGTGCTGTAAAAAGAAAAGTTGAAGATGAAACAGGTCTGATTCTTTCTCTTTACGTGATCAATAAAGAAAGAATGAAGGATGTTTCACACTTTTTTTCCTGAAGTTGCTGCCTTCAATAAAATTGGCACCCTTTATTTCCTCTCCATTTAAGATAATGCTGTTTCTTGAGAAATATATATCTTAATGATGTATCTCTGATTGTTCTTGATCTCACTCTCAGGTGCACGAATCTCGGTAAGTGATGGAACACTCACCATAGTTGCTAAAAACCAGACTGTAATGGAAAAAGTACTCGAAAAGGTATTTCTGCCCACTCAATTAGCCATTATATTCCTTGCGTTGATTAAAATGCTGTTTTTTTTATTGCTTTGCATTCCCCTTAAAAATTTATAAATTGATGGATTGATGAGTCTCTCAGAGTTCCTTGAGTTGTTTCTTGTGCTGAAGTGCCTTTATTTGTCTATTCTCCTTCAGGTTGATTTTATACTTGGTCGTGAGATTGAAATTGGTGGGATCTACAAAGGAAGGGTAGCTTCAATCAAAGAATATGGTGCATTTGTGGAGTTTAATGGTGGTCAGCAAGGTCTTCTGCACATTTCTGAGTTGTCACATGAACCAGTATGTAGATCGAATGCATTGCTTTTAAGTGTTTACCAGTACATGGACGGGAGATCTTTCCTCTCTAGTATGATTTATTTTTTCTTGATGTTTATAGAATTTCTTTTATCAGGTAACTCGGGTTGCAGATGTGTTATCTGTTGGGCAGCAGCTTTCCTTGATGTGCATAGGCCAGGATGTTCGCGGTAACATTAAATTATCCCTTAAAGCTACTTTATCTCGACCAGAATCTGAGACGAGTTATGTGGTTGAGGAATCTGTTACTTGCAAAGAAACACCTAGTATTTGGGCAGCTGCTGGGGACCATTCGCCTGGTGGAAAAGAAAGGCAGAGCTCTATGTCTGAGGAGTTGCCAGCGAACAAAGAAGATGTTGGTGGGAGAAGTACTTCCTCTAGTCCACCAATTCTAATTAGAAGTGCTGCTGAGTGTGACGAGGAGGAAAAATCTGCTGGTTTGGTTCAAAATTCCAAAATTACTTCCAAACCTGTTGTTGCTTCACAATCAGATCACAAGTCAAAAACATTCCATCAAGATAGGTCACGGTCACTACTTGCGGATTCCGGTCTCCTTGAAACTATTAATGATAAGTTGCTAAACTCTTCCTCACAGAAGGAAGGAGATAAAGTAGCTGAAGTTGATGGCCCTGTAACTGCCAGAAGTCTGAAGATAGGAACTAAGGTTACTGCCAAGGTTTATCAGATTCGCACAGGAGGGTTGGTGCTCGACCTGGGCAGGGGAATTCGAGGAATGTATCGGTTTGAGGTACTTTTCATCTTGCTTTTATGGGTCTTCGTAGTCTTTTTCTTTTATTGATGAATAAATAGTCCTCAGTTTATCGTATGCCCCTTTTTAAAACTGATGTATTTACGAAACTTGTTTTTCTCATGCAGACCAATGGTAGGAAGGACTTTGAAGTCAATGAAGAGCTAAGAGTTGTGTGTGTTAGTTTTTCTGGCAAGGGGATTCCAGTAATGTCTCTGGTGGATGCTGAATAATGGCATTGCATTTTCGAACAATTTTGTCACAAACAATAATCTTGAGTAAATTCCAGTTCCCGAGGCAGAAGTGAGTGGCAAAAAGATTTCCAAGAAGCTTCTACAGGTTTCATATAATCCCAGTTGGAGATATCGGTATGTTCGAATACCATTATGCAACACTTGTTCATATGTGGAAATGCTAGGAATGGGAGCTCTAGGGTTTGGAATCAATCAGTCTTTCATGTTTTAGCAAAGCATGACCATAATTTTTCCTTCCTCTTATTTATTTATTCATTTATTTTTATTTAGGGTCTTTTTTCACTTTTTCAAAGCATGAATCATAATTTTGTTGTTTAACTGCTTCTTGGTTATGAAAGCGCTTATTGGAAAATCACTTCTCAGGTGCTTTTTTAGATAGTGCTGGCATAGTGGCATTGCCAAACAGACCCTATAGATTTTTGTTTGCTACCAAACCTCTCATGTCAAAGGTGCAGCCTATTGTAATGATGGATCTGAGCCTATTTTTCAAAAAGCACCAGACTTTTTCTATATTTATTTTAAAAAGTCATGCACATATTTAGTAACAATTTATGTTAAGAAGCTGGATTGCACTTAAAAATATGCATTCTAGATCTCATTTTTGTTTTGCCCACCTTATTAGTGCATCAACTTTTTGGCTCTTCAAAAGATGTCAGTTGGCATATCATGATCTGCATGTGAGTTTGAATTTCTCCTTTCCAGAATTTAGATTAAATTAAAATTATTCCTTTTTTTTTTTGGGTGTATATTGTCAAGATTAAATTAAATTATTACTTTTTTGTGTGTATATTGTCATACATTGTTAGCAGAATTTCTACAATACCACATCGTACCAAGTGCAATGAGGAATGCCGATCGTTAGATCTTCTTAAATTATAATCTAACGACTGAAAAATAAAGGAATATTTTTTAATATTTTTTATTTTTTATTATATTATGTTGAAAAAAATATGATGTACTTAACATAGAGTTGTGTTATAGCCATTCCGCATTAGACATCCCAATTTTTGCTTTGCTTAATGGATTTAAAATGAAGACTTGTACCCATGTTTGAATTCTTAGTTTCATACTACCAATAATGCAATACATTAAATTGTAGGTGGAGCTAGATCCAAGATTAAACTTTTTGGTAGGTAGGTAGGCCCAAGAGCACTTAATATCAAATTAGTTATATTTCACGATTACGGTAGATAGAGTTGGAGATATCAGATATGTGTTTCGGAGCAAATTTTGTGTAAGACGATAAGATTACACTTAAGAAAAAAAGGAAAAATTTAGACGTTCATTTTGTCTGAATGTACTCTCATTTCTGACGATTTTTATACAGGATGACTTGATGCCTCGTCTGAACCATCCTTCGTTATGTAACACAGCCGCAAAGCTGTTATGTGTTCATATATAATATGCTTTAATTTCCAGCTATTTTATCCCTATCACGGGAAAGCATTGCGGAAGGAAATAAATTCAATTGTCCCAACAAACCAGGAGTACACGTGGGCCACGTGGGCAGATATGACGGACCTGCAAAAGAATGCAGGTGTTCAAAGTCCAGCCATGGTCCCCCACGACGGTGCGTTTCGAGTATAAAACTTTTTGGAATGACGAACACATCCATCAATTTGGTCTTTTAACTAACCCACAGTTGGACGGACTCAAGAGTAAAACTACGTCATTTATAAAATATTTAATTTTTTAACCAAAGATTGTGGATTTTAAAAGGATAAATGTGCTCAATCACGGTATTTTAAAATTTATAATTATTATTTTATAAAAAATATTTGTATTATATTTTAACAATATTTTCTCGTATAATTTTTTTGATTTATCGAATCGTTTTTTTATAATATTATAATAAAAAAAATTAATTCTTTAAATTAGTATGTTAATATTATTTTTATAAAAAATTAATAAAATTAGAGATCGTTTAGTTATTTATATGTATAAAATAAATCAACAATTTTAATAAGAATAAAGATTCACATAACGAACCGTCTATTTAATATATATATATATAAATGACTAAACGATTTATAATTTTATTTATATTTTTAAAATAATTTAATATGATGATTTATTGGGCGAATGATTTAGATTATGATATATGTATAAAAATAATTTAATAAATAAAAAAAGTGATATAAAAAACATCACTAGAGTAAGATAAAGTATTGTCCATTTGGTGGATAATGAAAGTTTTTAGATTCTATTAGGGATGATAATCATAATCATTAGGTTTTAGGTGTTCGTGAGATATAGGCGAACGAGTGATCTTTAATAAATTGTTTGTTCCGAAAATAAGAGTAAAATTGATACTTAATATACACATTTTTTTAATTATTACGAAAGACGTATGTAAAAGAGAATATGTGGGTGGGTTGGCGAAAGGTGTAGGCACTATACCTGTGGCTGCAACTGCCCACAGTCCAACATTGAAATGGAGAAGAAAGAAAGAACAACTCATCATCTCTCACTCATGTCGCACTCTCTCTCACTCTCTAATTAAAAGCTTTAAATTCCTAGCCAAAAAAAATTATATTTCAAATTTATTCAACAGCATTTGTAAATTAAGTGCAATTTATGCTCTCAATTTTTTCAATTCCGCCATGTCCCCCGCAAAAACCTTGACATGGGTCTTCTTCTTCTCGGTTTTCTCCGTCTCTCTCTCGGATCCGAGAACAACCCAAGCAGCCCTCTACTGCAGCGATCTCAAACCCCGGAAAAATACCAACTTCATCCCCACTTTCGTCAAAGAAATGGAGAGCCTTTCTCAGCTCATCAGCACCCGCGGCTGGGGGACCCACTTCGTTAATTCAACGCCGCCGATGTATGGCCTAGCTCAATGCTTCCAGGATCTCTCTCACACCGATTGCCTCCTCTGCTACGCCGCCAGCCGCATCAAAATCCCCCGCTGCCTCCCTTCCGTTTCCGCCACCATTTTTCTCGACGGCTGTTACCTCCGGTACGATAACTACAGCTTCTACCAGCAAGCCACTGACCCGGCCCGCGACGCCGTCGTCTGTAGCCCGGAAAAACCCGAGCTCGAAGACGAAAATAAAATGATGGGTTTCGTGAAGAATGTTGGGTTTGTGATTGGGAATGCTACAAAATCTGCGATTGAAAATGGCGGATTTGGAATTGCGGAAGTGAAAGGGTCGGATTCGTCGGTGTATGCTTTGGCTCAGTGTTGGAAAACTGTGGGCAGAAGTGGTTGCAGAAGTTGCTTGGAGAAAGGAGGTAAGGCGGTGAGAGGCTGTGGTGCTAAGAAGGAAGGGAGGGCTTTGAATGCTGGGTGTTATTTGAGATATTCAACTGAGAAATTTTATAATGATGAAGAACAAGGAGAGCATATTGCAGCAGATCATGATCATGGTAATATAATATTATACGCACCCTTTTCAATTTTGCTTAAAAAATGTTTACTTGGTTGGTTTTTTTACTTAAAAAAGAACTAGTTAATCTGTTTGAATCTCAGTCTCTGTTTCTCTTATCTTACTTTTCTTATTAATCTGCTTGAATCTCAGTTTCTGCTTTTCTTATCTCACTTTTTCTTGGTAGCCAAACAGAATAAAATTCTGACTTCTCAATTGAAGTGTTATTTTTCTACAAAGATGTTTGTTTTTTTCTTATAACCCACTTTTCATTTGAAGTGCTTTGTTTTCTACGAAGATGTTTGTTTTTTTCTTCCAGCCCGCATATCTTAATTTGCATATTTTATTTCCTCAGGGTCGTCAGTAAAAAAGTTCACTATCCTTTTCAATTGTGTTCTAAAAATGTGCGCTTTTAGGGGTTTAATGAATGAATTAATCTGCTGGGGTTGATTTGTGTTTGTGTAAAGCTCCTTTGGGGTTGAACCCACCCCCCCCAGTCTCTGTTTCTCACTTTATCTCACATTTTCTCACATTTTCTCGCCTTTTCTCACTTTTTATATGTAATCAAACAGAGTATAAGAAGTTTGACTTATCACTAGGCATATCTAAATTTGCATTATTTCATTTATTTTTTCAGGGTTATCAGTAAGTAGAGGAATCATCATAGCAGTAGTTCTGGCAGCAGCTGCTTTGATAATGCTATCTCTGTTTGCTGCTTATGCAGGCTATGCAAAATTGGCACAAATTAAAAAAGGTATATAATTATATAAATATACAAATTCTCTGGGCAAGACGACCTGCTCGGTAACAATTATAGGTAATTTCATGCTAAATGTTTTAAGTCATGCCATATTTTGAACATTGTTTATGCAGATCGCAATAATGTAGGCCTGGCTTCAACAAGCATTAGCAAATACTCAAGCTTGAAGTTCAAGTATGAAACACTTGAGAAAGCCACAGACTATTTCAACTCCTCAAAAAAAATCGGGCAAGGAGGAGGTGGCTCTGTCTTCAAAGGGACTCTTCCAAATGGAAAAATTGTTGCTGTAAAGAGATTGATCTACAATACCAAGCAATGGGTCGATGAGTTCTTCAATGAGGTCAATTTAATCAGCGATATCGAGCACAAGAACCTCGTGAAGCTTCTGGGTTGCAGCATCGAAGGCCCCGAGAGCCTCCTTGTTTACGAGTATGTGCATAACAAGAGCCTTGATCACTTCCTTTTCGGTAATTCTCCTCTCGACTCAACTCTACACGTTTGGATGTGGCAAAATGTGATTCTTGTAGCACTACTTGGAAAGGTGAGATCTTTATTTGATGTTTTCCCTAAATCTGCAGATGACAAGAAGGTTCGAATTTTGAATTGGAAGGAGCGGTTCAGTATTGTTGTTGGAACAGCTGAAGGGCTTGCATATCTTCATGAAGGCTCCAAAGAAAGGATAATCCACAGGGACATAAAAAGTAGCAATGTTCTTCTGGATGAGAATCTCAGCCCAAAGATTGCAGATTTTGGCCTTGCCCGGTGTTTTGCCTCCGATAAGTCTCATCTCAGCACTGGCATTGCTGGAACACTGTAAGTTCTACCTTTACTTGATATTCAAGGCAACCTCTGATGAATATTTTGTTACCCTAATTCTTAATTGCAATGCCTGCATCCTTAAAATCCATATGGTTGTGCAGAGGTTACATGGCTCCGGAGTATCTCATTCAAGGGCAACTAACCGAAAAAGCTGACGTGTACAGCTTTGGGGTTCTAGTTCTTGAGATTCTGTCCGGTAAGAGGAACAGCACATTCAAAGAGGACTCAGACGACTCAACTGGTTCACTTTTACACAGAGTAAGTTTTGAGATTTGAACAGCTGATTATATTACATTTCAAAAAACTTGTAATGCTAAAGCAAAATCAATAATATTGTGTGAAATTTTGATGTGTATCTTAGGTTTGGAGACTCTTCCGATCAAATGAGCTGGCGAAAGCCGTGGATCCTTGCCTGAGAGATGATTTTCCAGCGGAGGAAGCGGCGAATGTGCTTCAAATCGGGCTTCTGTGCACGCAGGCTTCGGCTGCTCTGAGACCGTCCATGGCTGAGGTAGTGGAAATGCTGACTGATACAGAAAGGGAAACAGTCCCAAGCCCAAAGCAGCCTCCTTTTCTAAATACGAGGTCGTTGGAGCCGGCCACCGGCAGCTCGGTTAGATCTTATAGCGAAAATAGCTTCATCTCAAATGCTTTAACAAAAGTTGAAGCGGCATCGTACAGTCCGAGCGAGTCCTCTAGTTCAGATGGGGTTTTCAGAAGTGAAGAAATTTTGCACAAATAGTCGATGAGAATGGGGCTCGAATTCGATTTTTCGACATGGACTTACATAGACAACCAACTTTTTTCTGCTGATCTTCGTAAAGATGAAGTCGGCATTGACAGCAGAACGGCGGCATTGACCAAGAAGCGTCGCCGTGAACCTGTGAGGTTTGCGGCAAGAGACGGTCCTTTATGCCATGGCGCATTAAGCTGTGCCATTTTTTTCTTCTATTTTTTGTAAGCTCTTCTGCTTCTTGTTGGTCAAGGTACGGCATATATGTTACTTGGCTCGAATACACATTGGAATCATTCCGATCTCTTAACTTCCCACAAGATGAACAACTGCTGAGACCCAATCACTGCATGTCTAATAAAAAGAGAAATTTCTACTCATGAGTACCTATAATTGGTGTTACGAGTCTGGCTCTTCCATGGAAAGGCCGACTTAGAGGATGAAGAGGTTGGACCGGACCGGAAGGATAACTTAGAAGTTCGATTAAGATAATCAGTATCATGTACAGGCACACTATTGAGTAACCAAATATTCTTGAGTAAAGTTGCTTCGATCTTAGGAAGTACCCGGCCTAGAAGCTAAATTGAAGTGCATCAACAAGAGGGAAATATGTGATCTAGAGACTGAATTACGGTACTTAATTACCGACTTTTAATAGTTAAGTGCAGTTGAAATCGGAACAAATACAATATATTTAGAGGTAAGAAAATTAAATCAATGGGAATGATTTTTTTTACTTTTCTCGGGGGTAGAACTTACAAGTAAAAGATAAAAATAAAAAGGATCAATCTAATATTAATAGGAATAATTTTTTTACTTTTTTCGGAATGGTATAATACTTAAAAGTTTAAATTAGGGCTAGTAATAGGTCGTATCGTGTCAGATTTATATCGTGTTATGAACTCTATTTTACCCAAATATATCAAATCTGAATCCGATCCGTTTAATAATCATATCAAATATATCCAACCTGAACTCGACTTGTTAATAACTCATGTAATCCGTATAACTCATTTAATAAACAGGTTGTATTTGAAATCCAATTAACTTATTACTCGTTTGACCCATTTAACCTGTTTAATTTGTTTAAATAATTTAATCTATTTAAAATATAAATTTAATAGGTATTTAGGTAAGTAAATAAATGAATATATGAATTAGTAATGACACGTTTATTAAATGGGTTAATATATAAATCAATAGACGAGTTAATAGATTAATCCGAAATCAACCCATTTATTAAATGGGTTAATAAGTCATTATACAGGTTAACAAGTTCACTCAAAACTTACTCGTTTATTAAACGTGTAATAACGTATTGACCAAAAAATATCCAAAATGTTAATCATTCAAATTAACCTAGATAAATTTCATGCAGATTTCAAATCGTCTAAAAAATTACCACCCTTAATTTAAATAAAAAGAAATACGATGGTAATAGTCATTCTCTTTTAGAAGATAAATACTTTTATATTATGGGGCATTGAATGTTGTTGATAAATTGATGTGATAAATACTTTACTCTTGAAATTAACACACGTCCTAAGATAAAAGTAAAGCAGGACTGGTATAATATAAATGATGTTTTTACTTTTCTTGTAATGGTAAAACTTGCAAAAAGAAGATAAAAAGTAAAGGAGGTTCGGTATAATATCGACTTAACATTCTCCATTATTAAACTTGCAGCGACGCCTATCTTTTTCTCTGCCCCCATAATAAAATACCAACTGGCAACTGCACAAGACAAGATTTTTAAATTTTTTTAAAAAAAAATTACGAATTTTCATACTTGGAATTTGTCGGATCGCCGGCTAGAAAGTTGCCGGATAAGTAAGGAGAGAGAGAGAACATACAGTTGCTGGAGTTGTCGCTTGCCGGCCGAGAGAGAACCAGAAAAGCAGAGAGCAAAGGGGAAAATGAGACGAAAGGATATTAAAGGGAGGTAGATTCTCCACAAGCTTCGCCACCGCATGGAATAGAAGTTTTGTTTTTGTGCCAAGTAATATAGATCGACGGTCACGATTTGATAGGATATGCCTGAGTTGTACACGTGTAGGTCACGATTTGATAGGATATGGCTAAATTTAAGACTAATAAGTTTTAGTGAAAGACGAATAAGTTTCAGTGTAAAATTATGCCGTAATCAATTTTAAATTGTGAGATAAAAAATAAACCTAGTCATGCTAAAATTGAGTAAAAATTACTATGTAGGATAAATTATTGTCATCGTTTTTTAACTTTTACGCTATTTTAAACTTTCATTCTTGAAGTTTATTGTTAGTAGTAGTTATTTTTCAATTTTACACTAATTTTAATTATCATATTTAAACTTCATTATTAATAGCATCATATTTGAATTATATCTAAATATACATTGAATTTTTTCGAAAATCCTCCCTTTTTGACTTCTACTTGAGCAGTTGACGCAATCCAAAAGTAAGCTAAATTCATGCAGACTAATAATCCAACTCCTTAATTTGCCGAGTAAAGTAAATAGAGATGATATAAGTTTACTATGAATGACCCTATATCAAATATAGGTAATAATATCAGCAAAAGAACGTTTTTCTGTAAATTAATATCGAATATAGGTAATAATATCAACAAAATAACGTTTTTTAGTAAATTCATAATTATTATTTTTATTAAAAATAAGAGTAAATTATCTTTGTGTTTATACGAATAAACTAAAAGTAAACGTTAGGCATCATCAATATCTTTGAATAAATACAATTAAAACATAATTAGAAAGATAATTTTATTCTTATTTTTAACTAAAATAATAAAATATTTTAATGAAAAAACTATCAATGTATATTCAGGTATAATTCAAAGACTTCTACTAGCAATAATAAAAATAAAAGAACATAGCTAAAATTGTGTAATACTTGCTACTTCTTATTCATACTATAGCTTAAAAAAAAATAACTAAAATTAATATTAAATTTAAGAACGATGAAAATAATTTTTTCAATTTTAATATATACAATTGCCACGTATTCAAAATACGAATAAAACCAAAAATATATTAACATAGATTAATTCTAAGTGAGAGGCCCAACTATAACCGTATAATGTGATTTCATCATACATGGCCTAGGAATTTCGCATTATAAACTTGTCCATAAGACATAATGTCAAAGTTGTGAACCTGTGATCAACGGTGGTTGCAACACGTGGTTGCCAGGTGTTAATCACGCAGTGGTAACGACACGTCATCATTACATAGGTTGCAACACGTCATCATTACTTCGGTTGCAACACGTGGTTGCCAGGAATTGAATCACGTCGCGGTGTTTTGCAGTAGTAGCAACACGTCATCGTCATGCCTTTTTTTGTGTCGTACTCGTATGCTTGTTGCTGAACAAATAACTTGCACGGATGCGATGACAAACATATTTTGAGTTTGTATTGGAAAAGGTAATTAAGAAAAAGAAAAGAGAAGAAAATTACATTTCACTTCAAACCAGCATTGGACACAATCCCTAATTATTAATTGATGGACTAAAAAATTAAGATTGAGAACCAAACTCAATGCGCCGTCGTTTTACCTGGGGCATAGAGAATCGGCAAATCGGGCAGGTGCCTCGCCTCCGCAGCCACGACTCGATGCAAGATGAGTGAAATCGATGTTTGCAGGGCATCTCTCTCGCCTCCGCGCCGGCCTCCAATCCCGCCAGGCAGATAGAGCACTCGGCCCCTTGCTCCGCGACGGCCACTCTCGGCATCGCCTCTATGGCCGCCTCGGATGCCGGTGCGGCCGGCCGCACATTGACGAGATTATCATACGTCTGTAGTTGAAGCCGTATGCGCCGCCGTCCGTACTCCACCAGACGAGTGTAGCTAGGGGACGATGCTCGATCGTCACCGTCTCCGCCGTCGGATTCCGATTCGAAGGGCAATTCCATCCATTCGGTGATGCGGCGGAGCCGGGTGGCTTCTGCGTCGTCTTCCGAGGACATGGAATTGTAAACGAGTGATTACTGAGCAGCGTCGGATTAGGGAGCGAGGGAGGCCTTTGAGAGTGTGGGTCATATAAGTAGTGTGAGTTGGTCACGGCGTTTTGCAACGCATGCGTCCCACACTCTCAAACGAGGAGATGAGAAAAGGTCAAAAATTATTTTGAGGTCGGATTGAGGAGTGAGAAGGATTGAAAAGAAATTTGATGAAGAGTCGGATTGAGGAGGAGCTAGATTAAAAATAAATGGGATTTTGGATTATTTAGTAAACTGTTTGGAATTGGAGTTGACGAGTAAAAGAAGTTGGGGAGTCCTTTGAATAACACCTCCCCATATAGAGATAGCTTAATACTTTCAAAATAAGGAGTCGAATTTTTCCTGAAGTCCCGACAAACCCAATAAAAATCCCGACGAGATTTTTATGGGTCTTCACTATGCATCCCCTCTAGGCTCTAATGTTCATATTTTGAATATAAGTCGACTTTCCAAACAAAATAAGGAGTCGGATTTCTTAAATCGTGTAGGTCCAACGTCTGCTTTTACTCCTCAATACTCAATCGTAGGGTCCAACATGAGGCTCCAAAACAGCACAGGACAACATCAGTACGCTTTCCAGGAATCCCACCCGTGACTCCGTGAGAGTCTGCAACACATGATCCTCTAAATACCGTCTCATTTTGGCGCATCGAAAATAAAAAAACATCAGAGGAAAGAAAAGACGCTCTCAAATCCGAGAAAAATTTCTACTTTCCTGGTTTTCCAAGCTGATATGGTCAATGAGCAACACTGCCTTGGTGACACAATTGGAGACGTCTGCTGTTTCCTCCTGGAGTTGCCTGCATCTGCTGACGTGTCCTTCAATATGGAGCTGCTCCTCCTACTACGTTCATCTTTTTTCAACTCTCTGGTTTCAAAATCCGAGATCACTTTCGAATTGTTGATCACCGGAAAGTTCTTGGATTTTGTTCATATGTGCTCAAATATGGCTTCTCCCGGTTGCAATGTGCCATCTTCAGGTTCAAGAGGAAGCCAAGCTTCGGTAGAAAAAAATACAATGATTAATAACTCAACATGACATATAATATGAGAAGAACCAAAGCTATAACAAAACTTGAGAAAGTCTTTCCTTTCAATTGGCGACTATAAAAAAAATAAGAGAATGTTACGAAATTTTTATTACTATATGGTGAAGATTCTACCTGTCTTCCATTAGCTTCATTGCAGCTGAGCTTCTGGGAGCAGGTTGATGGTTCATAGGATGTAGACTTTCTTCTGCCTTCTTCGGTTCTGAAGACGAATTCATCAAAGCGCGCCTTGGAGTTTTATTCCATTCCAACTCCTCTAGAACCTCAACTTCGCTACGGGGTTCAAGCTGCTTCTCACGAGCGCGTTTTCTTGTCAAAATCAAGGGCTCTGAGGATGGAGAATCAATCCATTTGATGGCACCAAGACCGTGTGCTGTGTAATGATCTTGCATTCATCGTCTTCAGCTTTGGCTGCAATCTTGTCTTCTGGAAGTTTAACTTCAACTTCGAACGATTGAGGTAAAAAAAAAAAATTGGTGACCAGCGGGAAAGGATTAAAAAAAAATCTGTAAATAGCAGAGTAATATCATTTATCAACGAAGATCTACCTTCTTCTTCACACTCATAATCAAGGAGGATGAAACTGGGCCTGGTGAAAAAAAAAATAAAAATTAAGCAAGTAAAACGGTCCAAAATTTCAGACACATACAAAGAAATTATACCTCAAATATCTGTGAAGAACCACTCACATTGAATTTGAATCGCTTATCATTTTGGATTTGTTCGAGTTTGGAAGCTCTTTTGTTGGAGCCGGACGTATAGTTTCGGCATCATCTTCTATGATACAAAGTTCTCAGGCGGAAAAAAGAGGGCAGCTTTTTACCCCGTTTGTTGTTCACACTTGAATTGCTTTCCTTCATTAACGTAAGTTTCTGGCAGAGATCGATGCCAACTGCATGAAAAAACCAAAGTTAAAATATGAAAACCCAGGAGCTATGGTGAAGTGGAAGAAACTAGAAATATCATGATAGGGTATTTAGTGTATTCTTCAAATATAAGATCAGCCTTTACAGTCAGTTGACCCAGTTGGGGATTCGGCACGAGAATTGTTGCGCTATAAGGGCTGTAACCAAAGCAGTCTAACTCAGATTCTCAGCCTAAACAAAGTAATAATCATGCACAAAGGGAAGATCTTGGGTTAGAAATAAAAAATTTGAGCTTCTTCAGTACTTAGTCATTCACGTGATGTCTTCTAAAGGGAAAAAGGAGATATTTAAAAGAAAATCATGTCAGAGCAGTAGTTTTCTTAATCACAATGCCTGAAACTCCTCATGCGCTTATTGAGTTTCTTTGAAGATGTGAAGAGATATGCCTAACATGATCATGTTTTCAAAGAGAGAGGGGAAAAAAAGGTTTTGAGCCTGCTTACCTTTGATTGAAGGTATATCTAGTTCAAACCATTACATGGTTGATGATTTATGTGCTAGTGTTTTAGGCATCCTGGAACCAAACTATATTCAGCCTACTCACAATAAGCAAGATTTTGAGAAAACTTCCCTCTTCCAAAAGCTTGAAGATCGTTTTAGGCAAATGACGCAGGAATACTGGTCAGCCACGTCTTATATTGTTTGCATATAGTCTTGAGATACTCACCATATGAAGAAAAAATTACTTTGTAGTAGACATAAGAACACGATGGCAAGAGCTAGGAGTATTTCCATAGTCATATAATCACAGAGTGAGCATCAAACAATCGCAACAATGGGACTGCTTGAGACTAATTTCTGTTGGTTTAAAATAAGTTTTCATTTTCGTTTTGGCTGTGACATCAAATACGAATCCACGTTGGAAACTTAGAATAAATAAAAAATACAATGTATAATGAATGGTTCCACCTCTAATACCACTGAATCCTTTTAGATAAAACCCCACACCTGTGTAGTTCCAATAGATTTGCAATACGCCTGATGTAAATTATGAATCTTTTACGATTTCGTATGTTTGGTCAAGTTATATTCCGTCCAGTGACTTCTAATTTCTGGTCTGATGGAATTTTCTTTTATACCTTGGCAGGAGGACACATGGTGGACTCCCTGATTATAAGGAAGTCAAAGAACTTCTTTCTAAACCTTTGCATTTTCAGAAAGTACCTTCTTCCAGAACACAATATTGTGTGGACCAACCTTCATTACCGAATCATGGTTCTCAAAATGAAAGTTCAAGAGCTTCTTCTCATGCAGTGGTATCCTTAGAAGATCCTAAAGTAACTATATCAGATGTTACATCCAGAGTACTGGGAAAACCAGCAGACATCAACAATGTGAGGTCCTTAGAAGGTAATACCCACGGTCAATAATGATCAATGATCGACCAATTGGATGCTTAAATTTTCCGTTCTTGATGCCTATTCGTTGGTGAAAAAGAATGGTTTTAAGGTTGTACTTTGCTTGTATGCTAAATCTGTTTCATGTCTAGCAGAATTCGTCAAAAAGAGGAAGGATCCTGATGCTCAAGAGGAACTACAGCATAAAAAAAGGCACTTGGAATCTTGGAGAACTGGTGATGTCCATTGTCCAGTGCATTTGTGATAAGGTTTGCTAAAAGCTTAGAAACCCATAAATCAAGCATATCAAGATGTGCTTTGCATGTTAAATAGCGTATGGAATATAAATTATTATGGATGTTGTTGTTTATGGCATAAATAGAAAATCAAATCAAATTAATAAGGAAGCTATTAGTGACATGGTGAAGCCTCATAAAAATATTAGTAAATATCAAACATATAGTTAGTCCGGAAAAGATTTTGAATATAAATTTGTACAAAATTATAATAGCATATAGTCATGATGGAAGGGATAAAAAATAACACAAGCCCTAGAAACCACTTAAGTTAGGAGAAGTTAATGGCAGAAAGTAAGAGTCTTTGAGAAAAAGTATGTAAGTATATTTGAACACATCCACAATTTACTTATATATGGTTTCTGTTTCGTCTGAATTTACTTGCTTGATTTTTGTTTCAAAATATAGCCTAAAGATGGCGTTGAGCAGATGAAGAATAATGTGATGCAACAAAACAAAAGGCTTCGATCACAGTAAGTACAAACTACAAAGCAATATGTAGTTAGTGTTTGATCACAATAACAAAACTGTATATAGATAGAACTGCATCACGATCCTCTGTTCTCACTTGTCACTTACAGGCTGCTCGCTTCTGAGGAATTGGAGCAACAACTTAATTTTAAGGTAGTTACAGTTAATTTGAAGACAAGTTATATTCCCTCTCCCTCTCCCCCTTTCTCTCTCTCTCTGTGACTCCTCTCTCATATTATGATCTTACAATTGGTGCAGGTGGAACAACTCAGAGGTGACCTAGAGAAAGTACTGCTCTCTCCCTGTAGAAACGAATCATTTTCGATATTTTCCTCATTCTAATTTATAGTTCATCTAGTTAGTCGTTAATCTAGATAAAATTTTAATTCGTGCAGGTGCAACAAAATCATGCTGAACTAGAAAATGAACTGACTAAGATGATGCTTGAATCATACACAGTGTATACAAGTGACATTTTGCCCACCTTGGAGCCTATTAGAAGGTTCTGACAGTACAGAATAGGTAACTGGAAATTACATTAACCTACTTAGGAGGTTTAGATTGCACAGCGGATCATACGGTGCACAAGAATATGGCAGTTTCCGGGTTTCAAGTTTTGAGTTAGTAAGTTTTGTTGTATATATATATCAGAAGAATTTATCAGTTTCATGCTTTGGAACTGTATATAGTAGAATACTACAATCTCTTAATGAAAGAATTTCTGTTTGAATTCATCGGCATTCGCTAGCATTTCAAGATTTAAAAGTTCTAACAGCTCGTAAATCTTATCTAACTGAAAGTGAGATGCTTCTTCTGAATAGAAACAGTTGACATGATTTTTTACCTCGATCCAACTGCAGCCGCCACTCTTCTTCATTCCTCTGTCCCTCATCGATCTCCTTATGTTCGCCACGTCAATCCATCTTCCAGCTGAAGCATATATATTTGACAACATTAAATACCCTTTAGGGTTTTTCTCTACTAGTTCTGAAAGCTTCATGGCCGTCCTCTCTGCTATCACCTCATTTTTATGTGTAATACAGCCACTCAGTAGAGCTGCCAATGCGTTACTTTCGGGTTCAAATGGCATGGATTGTAAAACCTCTTCTGCTTCAACCAGGCGTCCTGATCGGGACAGCATATCCACCAAGCATGTGAAGTGTCTTACCTTTGGCTTTAAACCGTAAACAGCCTCCATGGAATTAAAAAAACGCAATCCTTGATCGATCAATCCAGTGTGGGCACAAGCAAAAAGAATCGATGAAAGCATGATCTCGTTCGGAGCAACATCTGAAGTCCTTTTCATTTCCTCAAACAAAACCAGAGATTCGTCCGCAGAACCATTTTCTGCTAGCCCCTGAATCATTGCGGTCCAACTGATTTCATTCTTCTCAGGAATTCTATTGAATAACTTCTTCGAGCTCTCAATGTCCCCGGATTTGGCATACATATCAGTGAGGGCAGTACCCACAAACACATCATATTGGACTCCATGTTTGATTGCTTTTCCATGGAGGTTCGTCCCTTTCTCTATCGACGCTATGCTCGCACAGCTGCAGAGTACACTAGAAAAGGTGAATATATTCGGAGTTTCTCCACCCAAAATCATCTCATTAAACACTTGAAACACCTTATCAAATTCCTTGTTCTCCAAGTAACCTCCGATAATAGTATTCCAAGATACATTGTTTCGCGCAGGTATGCAATCAAACAACACCTTTGCTTCCTCCATTTCTCCATTCAGACAATACCCTCTAACCATAGAATTCCACAGGACAACATTCTTCTCTGAAATTGAATCAAACGCCAATCGTCCATCTTGAGTTTCTCTACATTTGCAGTACAAGTCGATAAGACAGCTGCTGATAAACACATCTTTCTCAAATCCAACCTTTACAACATGTCCATGGATGTTCATTCCCAAATGCAAAGCCTCGAGCGTAGCCAGAGCACTAACAATGCTCGCCAAACAAGACCTATTTGGGATGAACCCGTTCTGGATCATCATACGAAAAAGTTCCAATGCTTCTTCTTGATGTCCACTCTGACTGTACCTGGCAATCATTGCGCTCCAAGAAACTTCATTTCTTTGTGGCATCTCATCAAAGATTCGGCGTGCTTCTCTCAAGTCCCCCATTCCCACATACACATCCAAGATGGCGGTCCACGAAACAACATCTCTCTTTCCCATTCGATCAAATATTCTCCTGGCCAAACCCTTCTCGCCCATCTTCAAACATAAAGTGATTAACGAATTCGAAACTGATATACTATGTTCAAATCCCCCCTTAACAATCAATCCCAGAACACTCATCCCCAAGCCAATTTCACCAAAAGCTCCACAAGCTCTGACAACAGATGTAAAAGTAACGTCATTAGGCCTGACCCCAGAATCAAGCAGCTTCAGAAAAAGCTTCAAGGCTTCAACATTCAACCCATTTTGCACCAACCCACTAATCCCCGCCGTCCAAGAAACCACATTTTGAAATGGGTTTCTCTCAAAGTACCACATCGAGTCCTCCACTCTTCCACATCTCATAAACCCCGATATCAACGCAGTCCACGAAACCTCGTTTCTCTCAGGCATTTCGTCGAATAGGCGGCGTGCTTCGTCAAGATTACCCCACTGAATATTAGCATTGATCAAGCAATTATGCACAGTGGGATCAAACCCATCAAACCCCTTCACGAGCTCAGAAGCTTCAGCTGATTTTCTCGAGTCCAGGTACATAATCAGAAGCCTAATGGCTATATATTTGTGTGATGAAAGACCCATCTTGATCAAACGGTTATGAAGGATCGTTCCCTCCGTAATACGCCGACTTTCGGTGACGGTTTTCAAGATTGATCCACATTTTCGTACGTATGTTTTGAAATCTTTCGTTGAAATAGTGGGAAAGAGGGTCGTGATTTTGATGGGGGTTCTCATCCTGCGCGCGCAAGGCCGTTAGAAGTTAGAACGTTTGAAAAATTAAGTAATTTCGAAAAAATAATTAAACTAAAAATGGTTTATTGGCTATATTCACGCCAAAGGTTCTAAGTTTGGCTCTTATAAACTACAAAGGATAAATTGACAAATTTACGATATTTCTATTGTTCGAATGCTTAACTGGCAGAAATTCGCAACTCGATAAATTATATTTTGAGTATAAATTAAGTTCACTTTTCAGATATAAGAATACCGTAGAATATTTATATAAAAAAAAATCGAGAATTTCATATGTATTATTATTTATTATAAGAATCTTAAATATCAATTTATATGTACGAATAACGACAGGAAAGTTGATTAGTGCCAAAGAGAGAAATCAGTACATCATCCCTAGTAATCATAGAGAAGCCGCGGGCCATGCCTGATGTCTACGTGTTTCTAATATTGTGACACGTGGCTTCAAGAGCAATGATTTGAGGATATTTTCGTCCTTTTCAATTTTTGTCCTGGTTATTTTTAAAAAAGTACCAAGTTAACTTTTTAATCACGATATTAAAAAAAGTACCAAGTTAACTTTTCAAAAAGTATGCATGTGACTTGAAGGCTCAATGATTCGAGGATATTTTCGTCGTTTTCAATTTTTTGTCTTGGTTATTTCTGTTTTACGTTTTTTTAATCACAATATTAAAGAAAGTAAATCTTCGAAATATAAAATATTTAAATGAAAGTCGCACTTCATATTATTTTACAAATTATAATATAAATATAAACAGCGATGTAACGCATTGAATGATAATATATTATAATGAATATTAATAAAATTATTGTGACGATTTTATGAATATAATTAAGCTTTACTAGTACATAATTTAAGTAGAAGATTCAAAGTGAAATATATTATCATTCAATGCATTACGATAATTTTAATGAAATACGTGTAAAAAATACCGATGATTCTTTAAGATAAAAATAATAATAAAAATTTATCCATACCCTGATATATATAAAAAAAAGAATTCACTAATATTATTGGAAAAATATAAAAAATAAATAAATATAGCACAAATAAGAAACTTGAAGACGTGAAATTGTAGCGTGCATTTTTTTACTATTGAAGAAATTGAGCAATAAATCAATAGACTAATCCACCCTTCGAACCAACTCTTCTATTTCGTTGAAAACTATCCACACAATAATATAACCCAAGAGAAATCATCGAAACTTAGAACTCCAAGCTTGTGTCCTTATTACTTCGACCACATACCAATATTTCATTTCGCTAAGTAAACGTGTCGTGTCCGCACAAAATCAATGATGACATCACAACCAAAAAATTTATCTTTAACGCGCCAACAAATATTTCTACTATTGATGAGAATATATCAGACAGGTCAAAAGAGCATATATTTTGTTGGATTCTTCCTTCTAATTAATTTTTTTTTTATCTATCAATATCATAACCTTCTCCAAAACCAAAAATACTCCAGAGAATCAATCAAATTCCAGTTTCAACCATGGAAGCTGAGCCTGATGAAGAAGTAATACTGGTAAAAGGCACTGATGATCATCAACCTCATCAGTTTGCATTACCAGTTGATACTGAACAAAAGGCCACAGAGTTGAGGTTATTTACAATCGCGCCACCCCACATGCTCGCCTTCCACCTTGCATGGCTCTCTCTCTTCTCCAACTTCTTCTCCACCTTCTCCATCCCTCCCCTCCTTGCCGTCATCCGCGACGACCTCAACCTCACCGACGCCGACACCGGCCGCGCCGGCACCGCCGCCTTCCTCGGCTCCATCTTCTCCCGCATTGCCATGGGCCCGATCTGCGACCTCCTCGGCCCCCGCATCGCCATCGCCTCCCTTTCCCTCCTCACCGCCCCCGTCATCCTCTCCCTCTCCACCTCCCTCATCTCCTCCCCCGCCTCCTTCATCGCCGTCCGCTTCTTCGCCGGCTTCTCCCTCGCCAACTTCGTCGCCAACCAGTTCTGGATGAGTCGCATGTTCTCCGGCTGCGTCGTCGGCATGGCCAACGGCTTTGCAGCCGGATGGGCCAACATGGGTTCCGGCTTCACCCAGTTGGTCATGCCCATAATTTATACCTCCATCATGTCTTTCGACATCCCGTCGTTCACAGCTTGGAGGCTTGCGTTCATAGTACCCGCAGTTTTCCAAACTGTGACCGCGATATTGGTGTTGGCTTTCGGCCAAGACCTACCTTCGGGGAGCTACAAACGCGCTCAGAAGGTCGACATTGACTCCAACAAGTCACAGGAGGGCTTCTTTAGTGTTGTTTTTAACGGGATTAAAAATTATAGGGCTTGGATTTTGGCCCTGGCCTATGGCTTTAGCTTTGGGGTGGAGCTGACGACGGATAATATTATAGCTCAATATTTTTATGACCGATTTGATGTGAACATTGAGGTGGCCGGGGTCATAGCGGCGAGCTTTGGGATGGCGAATTTCTTTTCGCGGCCCGGCGGAGGGTTGGTTTCCGATAAGATGGGGAGTAGGTTTGGTATGAGAGGGAGGCTGTGGGGGTTGTGGACGGCGCAGACGGTGGCCGGGTTGCTTTGTTTGTTACTCGGGCGAGTCAACTCGCTTTGGGGATCCATAATTGTCATGTGTGGATTCTCTATCTTTGTTCAAGCTGCTGCGGGCCTCACGTTTGGCGTGGTGCCCTTTGTGTCCAAAAGGTAACCATAAAAAAAAAAAATTCCATTTTATTGTTTTTTTTTTCCAAGAATTCCATTTTATTGTTGAGATCTTCAAACATTTCATCAGCTAATCAAGACTCAACACGTGGATGACTGAGAACCGTTGAGAATAATCACTGATTATCACTGATTAAGAGTCTGACTTAATTACTGGGAACAAAAAACTGCACTGATTATTTACCTACGGTTGGTTATGCAGGTCATTGGGGGTGGTGTCCGGGATCACAGGCGGCGGAGGGACGGTGGGGGCGGTGATAACCCAGCTGTTGCTGTTTTCCGGTGATAAATTCTCCAAGCAGACCAGCATTTCCCTAATGGGAGTGATGATGATTGTGTGCACTCTCCCAGTGTCGCTCATCTACTTCCCTCAGTGGGGTGGGATGCTCTGCGGCCCGGCCTACAATGATCAAACCAACCATTATCACTTGCTCCATTAGAACTCCATATGGAGCAAGCACAAGCTGATACAATTATTTAAAGGGCAAGAATTTGGAAGTCATTTTTCATTGTAAAGTATTGTATCTATACAACTGAGGAACAAGCTTCTCAACAATCACACCAAATCGGATCTCAATCTCTACAGAATATGATTTGCCTTCATTTGTAGTTGTTGAATTAAAAATAGAATTCGTCGTGAAAAGTTCTCACAATTCCTGCAAACAGCAAACAATTAGCTATCGTTGCCTCGATCGATTTACCTGGGGGGTTGTTCGACCAAAAACACTTTGATGCCTAAGTTAGCTTTGAGAGAGAAAAAAGATATACTTCGAAGTGAAGAATCGACGTACCTTGGAAATGAAATGTGTTCCGCTATTTATAGGAAAATCTTGAGAGCCTTGGAGCGTTCTGAATGGTCGGTTGAATTTTTAATTAATAAATAATATATAGTATTATTAAATATATTATTTAATAATTATAATGACAGCTCATCATGATAGTAATGACAATTATTATATTTTAATATTAATATTAATTATCCGTTACTATGAATAATGACAATTAACTCTCGGGGAGAATATTAATATTACGGAGATTTTAACCCGATCAAATAACGTATTTAGCTGGTAAATAGATTATTTGATGTGCGGATGTTTTCAAATGATCAGCGTTATTGCCAGGGACAATTTGGTCATTTTGGGAATTACGGGCCACGTGGCAGTTCCATAATTTTCGGATGATTTTGGGTTCCATAAATGCCCCCACATTGCTTCGGAATTCAGGGAATCTGAAGGGATGTACATTGTTTGGAATTTTATATTACTGGGTTGCCGGTTATTGTTGGGTTCAAAAATCAAATCAGTGTTTATTTGACGATTTTGCCCCTAGTTATAAGGGTCAAAAGTTGACCTTTTGATTAGAACACTTTTTGGACTTTCCGAAGAGACTGTTGAGTAGGTCCCGAGGCACTGAATCTGCAGACAAACGGCATGCGTCAATCGGAGGCCGGATGCGAAAGTTGTGGGTCTGCGATGGCGATGGGCATTTTGGTAATTTTGAAAGGTAAGGGCAAAATGTTGACTTTTGACTCAGATGGTCAAACGGACTTTGGCCAATGACTGTGACGTAGTTCGGGACGTCACCAGTCCGTAGACAGGTGACATGTCAAAAACGGTAGTCTAGGGGCAAAATGGTAATTTTCCGAGCGAAAGGCAAAACGGCCTTTTAACAAACGAATGGTGGATGCTGACTCATGCTACCAGCCAAATGATACAGGTCACTTTGCCCCTCACCTTTGCACCTGATTTTATGGATGAAATCATGGATTAGGGACATTAATCGCTTAATTAGGGAAAACAAACATTGTTTTTGTCAATTCTTGATAGTGTTAAATAATGGATCGATTCAATTGTGAGAATGAGAGATTGAAAGGATTGAATTAGAGAAAAAACACGAGGGACAGAGGGGTCACTGAAATTTCAGAATTCGAAAAGTTTAAAAATTATGGTGAAAATTCGAATTCAAAGTTGTGAGCTCTGTGGATCAAAATTGAAGCTTAATTAAGCTTCCTGAGATCATTTCGAGCTAAACCACAACAAAAACGAAGGAGTTTGATGCCTTTTCGATCAAGAACCGAAGCTCCAAAGTCTTCGAAAAACCGAGCTTGAATTTGAATGGTTAGAGGTAAGGGTTGGTGCAATTGATTTTGTATTAATGTTCATTATAATCATAGGTTGCTTCCTGTGTAAATTAATTAGGGAAATTGTTAAGGTTTGGGTGAGATTGAATTTGAAATCCGTTCGAAGATCCATTGGAGAATTGATGGATTTAGACTTCTATTGATGAAACTAAAACCATAGATCCGAAATTAAGAAGGATTAGAAGGGATCATGCGAAAGAATGGAAGGTTTTGAGGTCGAATTGAAGCAGATTGTTCCGGGTCTGATCGCGGGTACACGACCCGTTTATCAAAGAATCGGGATGTAGGGATGACACCGTACCAACACTGTTCACGCGCGTGGCTTTCACGCGCAGCCGCTTGCGGCGGCGCGTGAGGGCGCGTGGTGAGTTTTTTGGGGAAGTGTTCAACATGTGTTTTACTATACTTAATGTAACGAACATTTTGGTATTGGTTTCGAGTCAACCGGACATCGTATCGATATTGTTTCGAGCCATCATAGAAACATAGATAGGGTCGACGACGGAACGAGGTTTAGATTATGTTTTAAATTAATATTTAATTCCCGAAAAATTGTGGGAAATTGATATGATATTCATAGTCATTATTGACCATTCATGATGATTTTGGACGGGATTCGAGATTCTTGGAAAGTGTCAGAAATTACGGAAATGCGTGCAGCTTGGAAAGCGAGCGGTTTGGACGGTGTGTGTGAGCATTGGTAGGCTGACTCACATTCAATGTGACTCTTGCTAGTGCCAAAAATATGCTTGCTACGCGTTAAGAGTCCGTCGAAGGTGTTTAGAAGCTTTGTTGGAGTGGGTGTGCAACCGGCGCCACGTGGCGGGCGGAGATTGGCTGAACAATCGACGGGAATTTGGAGGTGACTGAGTGCACCTTACGGGCTATGTCGAAGCAAAACTGCGGACGTGACTGGTGAGCATTGGTAGGCTGGCTCACATTCAATATGACTCTTGCTAGTGCCATAAATACGCTTGCTACGCGTCAAGAGTCCATCAAAGGTGTTTAGGAGCTTTGTTGGGTTTGATGGAAGCAACACGCATTCTATTTGTTTGAGGTGGTCTTTTCATGATGCGTCATGGTGCACTTCTCGAGAGACCCAACAAACTCGCTTTGTGGGAGCGTGGCGATTCTCGTAGCCTAAGTCTATTCTAAGGGAAATATATGGAGTTTGAGAAGCCTGAAGACTTCATGGAGTGGAAAGCTCGCAATCAAATTGCCTTTCCGGACGACGTTTTTGTGGAGCTTGGCGACAGATGTTCTTCCATGAAGGCCCTTAAGCATGGAAGATGAAATAACCCTGTCGACAAACGATGGACTAAATTCCACCGTTTGATCATTGGGTGGGGTTTCAAGTTTCCGTTCTCAAAATTCTTCTCCAAGATTATTGTTCGGATAGGATGCAGCCCTGCTCAACTGGACATCGATGCCTATCGACACATCATGTGCTTCGAGAAGCTGAACAAATTATTTGGCATGAGACTCACTGAAGATGAATTCTGGCATTGGTATTCCGTGTCGCACAACAGAATTACCGGCGGTCGGTTTTCTCGTGTCGTACCCAAAGTGGAGTTTTTTTTTTAGGACGGAGTTCGATGACAACACGTACAGATTCAACTGCATCGAAGTTGGTGGCGCATGGGACAAACACGCCTCCCCGGACTTGAGGATTGCCTCGCACTTCCGCATGTTTGATGAGTTGTACAACGGGTTTGGAGGTCATCCTGATCTCAAAAAGATTGATATGGCCCTGAAAATTCCTCTAGAGTTTCGAGACATGAGCTGGCTACTCTCTCCACTTAGAGACATGAATGGCGGGAGGCCTTCGGACATCCTAATCAAGGAGTGGTTGAGCGCTCCACTACGCTTGAAAAAACCTGTTACCCAGAAGAAGAACAACAAGCAAGGACCCATTGGCTCTTTGGAGAAAAAGCATGATGATCAGCTTCCTTCCAAGCCTGACCATTCTAGTCCTGCAGAGTCATCTAGCAAGCGCAAAACCTCAGACGGTCCCTGTGAGGATGCAGCCAAACAACTTAAGAAGCTGAAGGCGATTCCTACTTCCCTTGAAGTGATTGAAGCGTTGAGAGATGAAGGCCCAGATCGAATAGTGAGGGAGACACGGTCGTCATCCGAGACTCCTGATGTGATAGGTGCCCCCATCCTAGCAGAGGGAAGACAAAAAACTATTCCGCAAGGAGCTTACGACAAGGTAGTCCGAGACCTTAGCATTGCGAAAGCTGGGGCTCACAAGTTGGTTGACATGCTTCGTGGAAATGCTAGTTTGGGAGATGAAAACGAGCGAATGAAGAGCGAATGCAAACGCCTTCGAGAAGCCCGAGACTACTCCAGACGGAACAACGAAGCCTTGGTCGGAAGAATCCATACATTGGAAGTCAAAATGTGGGAACTGGAGACGAGCCGTGCAGAGAGGATGCTGATAGAAAATGAGCGAGATATTGCTCGAGATGAGGTCACTTTGCTGCACAGGAATTTGCAGGATTCAGATGAAACAATCAGACTTTTGGAGGTGGAGATCCAGAATCTGAAGATTGGAAGGCTCCCGGGACACGACCATTTACTATCACCGCATGCCCTTACAACTTTGTGCCAAAAAGAAAATGAGGCACAAAAGTTGGAAATGGCAAGCTACAGCGGGGTCACCACCAAAGAGCGGGAACCAGAGCTGGAGCAAGAGTTTGAGCCTGTTCCGGTATCTGACCCAGAGCCCGAGACTGGGACCAGGAAGGAAGCTTCCCCTGAGACTGTTGATTCATTGTTTAACGACACTTCCCTACTTTCAGCAGAAGAGTGGGAAGAGTTTAGAAAAACAATGGGTTTTGAAGACTTGCATTCATAGTTCCTTTACATGTGTATGTTGGCTATTGCATTTTCATTTTTTGCATTGAATAACTGGTGTGAGCAATCGACATGTGATTTGTCAAACACCTTCCAAATGAATAAATAAGAGAAATCATTTAAGCTGAATTGTTGGAATGCAAGTGTTAACTTTCTTCTATGCTCCTTTTAATGTGTCGAAGCAAGCAAAATGCTTGTTAATGTATCGGTATGAGCTCATTCATATGCCCCTACTGCAACCATGGGTGTACAACAGCGAGTTCTAAATAACTTGTGGCGTTAGATGATGAAGTTTTTAGTATATTGCCTTCAGGGAAGGGCTTGTGCTTCTTAAGAGAAGGCTTGTGCTTCTTAAGAGAAGGCTTGAAGTGCTTCAATGAAGAAGACTTAGGGCGCTTCCAAGAGGAAGGCTTAGGGTGCTTCCTAAGAGGAAGGCTTGAGGTGCTTCCTAAAGGAAGGCTTCGGGTGCTTCCTGGTGGAAGGCTTTAAGTGCTTCCTAGTGGAAGGCTTTGTGTGCTTCCTGGTGGAAGGCTTTGGATGCTTCCCGGAGGAAGGCTTGAGTGCTTCTCGGAAGAATGCTTTGGGAACCTTGCCGAAAGTATAATAACACATAGGTGAATGAAGAATGACTTGACAGCTTTATTTGTAAGTCTGAACACATCATTCGTGAAAATAAAGTCTATATTTGACACAAAATAGTGACTAGCTTAGCTTTGAGCTCTAGTTTGCATTATACATAATATTTTCGGAGGTGATGAGCGTTCATAGAACCACTCACTAACTTTCCGTCTATTGTCTCTAAGGTGTAGCTCCCTTTTCCGCCTACTTGGTAGATTCGGTAGATTCCTTCCCATTGGGATTTGAGTTTTTGAGACCTTTGACGATTGGGTGTCACAAACTTTTTCTTGAGAACAAGGTCACCTGGGAGAAAGTGCCGGAGTCGGGCCTTCTTGTTGTAGGAACTTCTCACTTGCTGCTGGTAGTTGGAGATGCACTTCACCACTTGGTCTCTTAATTCCTCGCTGAGATCAAGTGAAGTTCTTAGGGCGATGTAGTTGACTACTGGATCATCGAGCTCGGTAAATGGTGCTGGAACAACATCATGTGGAGGAATGACGCTGTCAGTGTCGTATGCAAGGGTGAATGGAGACTCTCTTGTTGCACGACGCGGAGTGGTATGGTACGCCCAGAGCGTGCCATCCAACTCCTCCTCCCACAAGCATTTCTTATCATCGAGTCGCTTCTTGATACAGACCGCCTTGTTTGAAGCTTCTGCATGACCATTACCCTGAGGGTAATATGCAGTTGAAGTGAAATACTTGATTTTCCAAGACTCAAAGAACTCGTTGATTATGGCGCCAGTGAACTGAGTTCCATTGTCTGTTAGAATGACCTTGGGAAGCCCAAATCGGTAGATAATCTAGCTCCAGATAAATTTTTGAACATCAGCTTGAGTTATGGTGGTCAAGGCCTTTGCCTCCACCTATTTAGTGAAGTAGTCAGTGGCAACAATCAAATACTTCTTGCTTGGGACTGGAGTGCTTGGGAGTGGACCAATAATGTCAATTCCCCATTGCATGAATGGCCAAGGGCTCGTCTGTGCATGCAACTCTTCCGGTGGTACCAATTGGTTAGGCTTGAACCTTTGACATTTGTCGCACTTCTGAGCATATTGCAGAGCTTCTTGGCGTAGAGTAGGCCAGTAAAATCCTGCACTAAGCGTCTTTTGAGCAAGCGACCTTCCACCGGAACGATTTCCACAATGTCCTTCATGAATCTCAGCCAAGAATTTCAACGTTTTTGGATGCTTCAAGCATAACAAGTTTGGTCCTGTGAAGCTCTTTCGAAAGAGTCGGCCCTTGTCGACATAGTATCGCGCAGCTTTCATCTGGACTTTGCGGGCCTCTAATCGTTCATCAGGCAATATTTCATGCTCTAGATAGTTGATAAAAGGATCTTGCCAGCTTGGAGATGAACCAATTTGTGTTACTTCAATCTCCTTCATATCAATACTTCTCCACTCGAGATACTCAATCGGGATTGAGCGCTTGAAACGAAAGTCAAGTGATGACGCTAGATTGGCCAACGCATCTGCTTGTGTATTTTCGGCTCGTGGAAGTTGATGAAAAGTGAAAACCGAGAAAAAGACAATCATTTCCTGGACCTTGTTATTATATCTGAGCATCCTTGCATCACGCGCAGTATATTCACCGATCGATTGGTTAGTGATCAACTGCGAATCCGAATGAATATCAAGGCGTTTGACTCCCAACTCCTTGGCAAGTGTGAGCCCACAAATCAAAGCTTCATACTTCACTTCATTGTTAGAGGCTTTGAATCCGAACTATACTGCATGCTCTATTATTGAGTCATCATGAGTGATAAGAACAATCCCCGCTCCTGCCCCCCTTTGGTTCGAGGAACCATCAACAAAGAGCTTCCATAGATGATTGGAAGTTGAGGGCTGTAGAGAAGAGGAACTGTCTCCATGATCTCGTGACAAAGAAGTGTCAGCGGCCCTGAGGGCATTGCCAAGCTTATTGCCTCCTTCCAGTGACGCTGGTGTGAACTCCACAACAAAATCCGCTAAGGCTTGGCCTTTGACAGCTGTTCGTGGACGATAGAGCAAATCATGCTAACTCAACTCGATGACCCATTTCATTACCCGTGTCGATGCATCGGGTGCGTGAAGTAACGAACGGAGCAGATATTCGTGTCTCAGCATCAAGAAGGGCTTTAGATGTGTAGAACACAGGTAGTTGAATCCCATTCTCTTCCCGGATAAGTGCAGAGCTTACAGCGACATCAGAGACCCCCAGATACAGGAACAGGTCCTCGTTATCTTTGGGTTTTGATAGTAGTGGTGGAGACGCCAAGAAGACCTTGAGATCTTGAAATGCTTTCTCACAACCTTCATCCCACTTATCTCTGGATGCCTTCTTTACTGCTTGGAAGAAAGGTTGACACCGGTCAGTTGACTTGGATAGAAACCTGTTCAATGCTGCTGCTCGTCCAGTGAGACTTTGAATCTTCTTCAGACTTGATGGGGACTTCATCTCGAGTATTGCCCTGATTTGCTTTGCATTTGCTTCGATCCCACGCTGAGTCACAAGGTATCCCAAGAACTTCCTTGCTGACACCCCGAACGTACACTTCAGAGGGTTGAGCTTCATTTTGTACTTCTTCAGCAAGTTGAAGGTTTCTCGCAAATTGGTGATATGATCCCCTCGTTTTTCCCCTATGACCATGATGTCATCCACATAGACCTCCATGGTTTTGCCGATGAGATCTTTAAACATCCGATTGATGAGTCTCCGGTACGTTGCTCCCGCATTCTTGACACCAAATGGCATAACCTTGTAGCAGTACACACCTCAGTCGAATACGAAGGCAGTTTTGTCCTTGTCCTTTTCATACATGAAAATCTGATTATAGCCCGAGTATGCATCCATGAAGCTTAGCATCTCATTCCCTGCAGTTGAGTCCACTAAGAGATCGATTCTGGGCAAAGGATACTTATCCTTTGGGCACGCAGGATCGAGATCGGTGTAATCAACACAAATTCTCCACCGTCCAGCTTCTTTTTTCTTGACAAGCACGACGTTTGCTAGCCATTCAGAGTGCGGAACTTCTTCGATGGATCCAGCAACGAGTAACTTGTCAATCTCCTCTTGGATGATAGCAATTATCTCGGGGGAAAAATTGCGCCTTTTCTTTTTGATCGGCTTGTGGTGGGGATAAACGTGTAGCTTGTGGCTAGCGATGGTAGGATCAATCCCTGGCATGTCAGACGGAGACCAAGCAAAAACTCCTTTCTCCTCTCGCAGGAAAGCTATGAGTTCTTCTTTTTCACTTAACCGAGCGCCAATGCGGGCCTCTTGCTCAGGATATCGAGTGTCAAGTTGAATGAGGATGATTTTCTTATAAATAGCGGAGCACATTTCATTTCCAAGGTACGTCTATTCTTCGCTTCAAAGTATATCTTTTTCCTCTCTCAAAGCTAACTTAGGCATCAGAGTGTTCTTGGTCGAACAACCCCCCGGAAAAATCGATCGAGGTAACGATAGCTAATTGTTTGCAAGAATTGTGAGGACTTTTCGCGGCGGGTTCAATTTTTGATTCAACAATTGGTGCTTTCATTGAGAGCAATTGAGGAATACTCAGAAGAAGCTCTCTCGGTTGTTCATCGTTCTTCAGGAAATTGTTGATCGTTCATCTTTCTTCGTTCTTCGTTCATCGACATTGTTCGAAGATTTTTAACGTTGTTCAAATCATCCATCAACAGCTTTCCAGTTCAAGATTCTTTGATTCGGCATGGCTAAGGTTCGTCGATCCGTTCGATCAGCTGGAGAAGGTGTTTCTGCCTCAACAGCTCAGATGAGGAATGAGGCTCGCATAGAGACTTCGGAGAAGCGGCCAACTCGACCCATGCGTGTGTCCATAGAATCGCCCATGGAGACACTCGAAGGAAGGCCAACCTTCAGCTTTGGAGCATTCCCCTCTCCAGCTAACCAAGTACCCGCGCTAGGGGAAGGAACTTCGGCTTTACAACATGCATGCGGGAGGTTGATAGGAAGTGCATCACGACATGATCAGCCCACAACAAACATGGACATAAGGGACTTTCTGGATGGGCGTCACGACGTCTCAGGGAAAAATTACCGCCAACCTCCCCAGGACAACTTGGCGCAGCAAGTTGAAAGGTTGAACAACCAAGTTCAACTTCAGTCAGAGCTCTTGCAGCGACTCCTAGCAGAGAGACCAGTCCAAGAGCAGGACAGACATTCCACGTCACGTGGAAGACAAGAGAATGCTCAAAGGCGTCCTGGGAAAGAGCAGTCCACTGTCGAACAATGTCACAAGACACTTCACTCAGCGACTCCGGTGAAGAAAGTCACGCTCGCCGAGCAAAAAGCCCACAACGCTTAAAACCATCAATACATGAGCGGCTGGGAAGTAGGATTGGGGCAACTTCACGGGAGGAGCGTTCACAGCGCTCACATGGGCGTAGAGGGCAACCTCGGGATCTACACAAAGACTCGAGACGATCTGCCCATGGCAGTGAGAGAGAAGATGAAGCCTACTCCCCTGCACGATCCCAGAGATCAAGGGGAGAAGCTCAAGGAATTTCTCGGCGATTAGCACGAAATGACTCACCGCCTCGGCAAGGTGCGTTGCGGGCTAATGATGCTCAAAGAATGCTGGACAGACACCTTCGTGCTCAACGAGATGGCGATCTACATCACCAGATACAGCTCTCTGCACCTTTTGTAAGGGATATTGAGGAGGAGCCATTCCCCCAAAGGTTCGCAACGCCAAACTTCACTCCATTCAAAGGAGCCTCCGACCCGGTAAAACACATAGATTATTACCCGAGGGGTCATGGTCCCCCACAGGCATAACGATGCGCTCATGTGCAAAGTTTTTCAAGCTTCTCTTCAAGGCCACGCCATGACTTGGTTCAATCATCTCCCCCCGAGGTCAATTGCGTCCTTTGAAGAATTGGCTCTGACATTTGTGAAGGAGTACGCACAACTTCGAACAATCGAGGTGAAGGATGACCATCTTTTCTCTGTCCGAAAGAGAGCAAAAGACAGCGACAATACATACGAAGGTATTGTGAAGAGAAGTCTCAGATTGTCGGCTGTAGTGACCTTGTTCCAGCAATGACGTTTAAACAAGGACTCCCACGGGACAACCAGCTTTACGGGGACATCGTCATGAGCAATGAGCGAAGTCTCACCAAAATGCTTTCGCTAGCAGAGCGACATGCAAGCTGGGAGGACGAGAAGAACGCCACTCATACTCAGGACCATGCTGGGGCTAGTGAGAAGGCCTCCAATAAAGATGAGTCATGGAAAGCTCAACAAGCGCAAGGCGGGACAACCCTCCCAAACACCAGTTATGGGGAAGCCTAACTTGCAGCTATCTTTGCCAGTCCATCAGATCCACAATGAAATTAAGGACAAGCCATGGTTTAAGAAGCCGGAGCCAGTCAAGGGTGATCAAGAGAAGGCTGATAAAACGAAGTGGTGTGCCTTTCACGAGTGTTATGGGCATAACATCGGAAAATACATGTCTTTCGAGAGATATCTTCGGAATCTCATCAAAGAAGGACATTGCACTGAGTACGTCAAAGGGAAGACTGTGATCGACCCGCTGACAAAGGACCGAAGGAACCTACAGCAAAGATGATTCGCATCAACACTATCATAGTTGAATCGGAGTTGCTAGGAACCACCTCCAAGCAGAAGAAAAGAAAGATACGAGATGCACTTGCCGTCTCTCAAGTCTCCCATATTACCACCCCCGGGGTGGCCAACGACCTTGTCGTTGGTTTCTCTTTGAAGGACAAGGTAGGACTTGATTGGCCGCATGATGATGCATTAGTCGTGTCAATTCAGATCGCACATGCTCAAGTTGATCGGATTCACATTGATGAAGGGAGCGCGGCAAATATCCTCAGCCTGGATACAGTGCGCAAGATGGGATTAGAAAGCCTCACAACAAAAATGATTGTCCCGCTCCGAGGTTTCAACGGGTCAACTAGTATGACCGTAGGTACTCTCCAGCTGGATGTACATTCGGATCCCGTTGTCATGCCCCAGACTTTTTACATCATGGACGAGGTAAAAAGTTTGGGACGTGACAACGGGATCCGAATGTACATCCAGCAAGAGAGTACCTACGATCATACTGGTTGGCCCGTTGAAACCTCGAAGCGGGACAGCCCTTTTTGTTGTGAGGCTTTCTAACCCCATCTTGCGCACTGTATCCAGGCTGAGGATATTTGCCGCGCTCCCTTCATCAATGTGAATCCGATCAACTTGAGCATGTGCGATCTGAATTGACACGACTAATGCATCATCATGCGGCCAATCAAGTCCTACCTTGTCCTTCAAAGAGAAACCAACGACAAAGTCGTTGGCCACCCTGGGGGTGGTAATATGGGAGACCTAAGAGACGGCAAGTGCATCTCGTATCTTTCTTTTCTTCTGCTTGGAAGTGGTTCCTAGCAACTCCGATTCAGCTATGATGGTGTTGATGCGAATCATCTTTATTGTAGGTTCCTTCAGTGCTTTGTCAGTGGGTCGATCCACAACCTTCCCTTTGACGTACTCAGTGCAATGTCCTTCTTTGATGAGATTCCGAAGATATCTCTCGAAAGACATGCATTTTCCGATGTTATACCCATAGCACTCGTGAAAGGCACACCACTTCGTTTTATCAGCCTTCTCTTGATCACCCTTGACTGGCTCCAGCTTCTTAAACCATGGCTTGTCCTTAATTTCATTGTGGATCTGATGGACTGACAAAGATAGCTGCAAATTAGGCTTCCCCATAACTGGTGTTTGGGAGGGTTGTCCCGCCTTGCGCTTGTTGAGCTTTCTAGTCGCAAACTTTCCATGAGACTCATCTTTATTGGAGGCCTTCTCACTAGCCCCAGCATGGTCCTAAGTATGAGTGGCGTTCTTCTCGTCCTCTTAGCTTACATGTCGTTCTGCTAGCGAAAGTATTTTGGTGAGACTTCGCGCATTGCTCATGACGATGTCCCCGTAAAGCTGGCTGTCCCAAGGCAGTCCTGGTTTAAACGTCATTGCTGCAACAACGTCACTACAGCCGACAATCCGAGACTTCTCTTCGCAAAACCTTCGTATGTATTGTCGCAGAGTGTCTTTTGCTCTTTTTCGGACAGAGAAAAGATGGTCATCCTTCACCTCGATTGTCCGAAGTTGTGCGTACTCCTTCACAAATGTCAGAGCCAACTCTTCAAAGGACGCAATTGACCTCGGGGGGAGATGATTGAACCAAGTCATGGCTTGACCTTGAAGAGAAGCTTGAAAAACTTTGCACATGAGCGCATCGTTATGCCTGTGGGGGACCATGACCCCCCGGTAATAATCTATGTGTTTTACCGGGTCGGAGGCTCCTTTGAATGGAGTGAAGTTTAGCGTTGCGAACCTTTGGGGGAATGGCTCCTCCGCAATATCCCTTACAAAAGGCACAGAGAGCTGTATCTAGTGACGTAGATCGTCCTCTAGATCGCCATCTCATTGAGCACGAAAGTGCCTGTCCAGCATTCTTTGAACATCATTAGCCCGCAACGCACCTTGCCGAGGCGGTGAGTCATTTCGTGCTAATCGCCGAGAACTTCCTTGAGCTTCTCCCCTTGATCTATGGGATCGTGCAGGGGAGTAGGCTTCATCTTATCTCTCACTGCCATGGGCAGATCGTCTCGAGTCTTTGTGTAGAGCCTGAGGTTGCCCCCTACGCCCATGTGAGCGCTGTGAACGCTCCTCCCGTGAAGTTGCCCCAATCCTACTTCCCAGCCGCTTATGTACTAATGGTTTTAGGCGTTGTGGGTTTTTTGCTCGGCGACCGTGACTTTCTTCACCAGAGTCTCTGAGTGAAATGTCTCGTGACATTGTTCGGCAGTGGACTGGCTCTTTCCCAGGACGTCTTTGAGCATTCTCTTGTCTTCCACGTGACGTGGAATGTCTGTCATGCTCTTGGACTGGTCTCTCTGCTAGGAGTCGCTGCAAGAGCTCTGATTGAAGTTGAACTTGGTTGTTCAACCTTTCAACTTGCTGCGCCAAGTTGTCCTGGGGAGGTTGGCGGTAACTTTTCCCTGAGACGTCGTGAAGCCCATCCAGAAAGTCCCTTATGTCCATGTTTGTTGTGGGCTGATCATGTCGTGATGCACTTCCTATCAACCTCCTGTCTGCTTGTTGTAAAGCCGAAGTTCTTTCCCCTAGCGCGGGTACTTAGTTAGCTGGAGAGGGGAATGCTCCAAAGTTGAAGGTTGGCCTTCCTTCGAGTGTCTCCATGGGCGATTCTATGGACACACGCCTGGGTCGAGTTGGCCGCTTCTCCGGAGTCTCTATGCGAGCCTCATTCCTCGTCTGAGCTGTTGAGGCAGAAACACCTTCTCCAGCTGATCGAACGAATCGACGAACCTTAGCCATGCCGAATCAAAGAATCTTGAACTGGAAAGTTGTTGATGGATGATTTGAACAACGTTCAAAATCTTCGAACAATGTCGATGAACGATAAACGAAGAAAGATGAACGATGAACAATTTCCTGAAGAACGATGAACACCGTTGAAGAATGATGAACAACCGAGAGAGCTTCTTCTGAGTATTCCTCAATTGCTCTCAATGAAAGCATCAATTGTTGAATCAAAAATCGAACCCGCCGCGAAAAGTCCTCACAATTCCTGCAAACAGCAAACAATTAGCTATCGTTGCCTCGATCGATTTACCCGGGGGTTGTTCTACCAAGAACACTCTGATGCCTAAATTAGCTTTGAGAGAGGAAAAGGATATACTTCGAAGCGAAGAATCGACGTACCTTGGAAATGAAATGTGCTCCGCTATTTTATAGGAAAATCTTGGGAGTCTTGGAGCGTTCTGAATGGTCGGTTGAATTTTTAATTAATAAATAATATATTATTATTAAATATATTATTTAATAATTATAATGATGGCTCATCATGATAGTAATGACAATTATTATATTTTAATATTAATATTAATTGTCCGTTACTATAAATAATGACAATTAACTCTCGGAGAGAATATTAATATTACGGAAATTTTAACCCAATCAAATAACGTATTTAAGTGGTAAATAGATTATTTAATGGGTGGGTGTTTTCAAATGATCAGCGTTATTGCCAGGGGCAATTTGGTCATTTTGGGAATTACGGGCCACGTGGCAGCTCTATAATTTTCGGATGATTTTGGGTTCCACAGTAGTTAAAGACTGTTTTCCGAAACTTCTAAGGCAAAAGACTAACATAGTGCTACAAGTATATGGATTGGAAGTTGTGATACTGGCTTTTTTTGTGCAATGAATTTTATCCTACAAGCTCAAGAAAGGGACACCTGAAGTTGTATAGAGTTCCTCCACATGAGAATAAAGCAGACGATCCTTGAATGCGTTTAAAGTTGGCAAAGGCCACCAGCCACCAAGAATTCCAACCAAAGTGAACTTCTGGTCTCGTACTTCGACTGCAGCCAGACATAGAAGCTTAAAGTCTTCAACTTCAACCTTGTGAGCGTACAATGACTGAATAGGAAACAAACGCAGGATTTTAGAAGTGGGTTGAATTTAAATATTCTAGTTTTTCACCGCGGCAATAAGCACAAAATTTTCATGAAACATAACAGGACACTTACCTTGTTATACAAGTGAGGGTCTTGGCCCTTCAGTCGACAACATAACTGCAAAACATTAAGGGTCTATTTGTTTAGGTATGAATATGGAATTTGAAACAACCATACGCTCAAAATTATTTGAAATCCATTGGCTTTCTTCGTTTTTCTTCTTACTCAAATCGTGGCATACATGTATTGTAAGAGTCTAAACAACAAGTTCGCCTAATCATCAAATCCAAATTCAAATCTTTATGTAAACAAATGGTGATCACCGAAAACAAAGTTGCAGTCGTCATTAGCCAAACAAGAAGATTCCACCCCTGAGAATCCAAGTCATAGAACACTAAGAGGCTTGTTAGTTCCGACCAGCTAAACTACAATCCACCGCAATTCAATATGAAAAGAAAGCAGGTCCTCAAATATTTCTTTCAGTAGAACAAAAAGAAATCTGCATATCTCCGGGTTGCAGACACCAATACATGGGATTAAATAACCGGTAAGTGATTAGTAGAGTATAAAAGTATTGGAAGATGCAACTTTTCTTACCTCATCCACAAAAATATAAACTAAGGACTAGGCCTGGTGGTTAGAAGGAAAAGAATGAGCCTAAATGCAACTGTTGCAACAGGATCACCCCAGAGTGCCAACGCAGTAAGAAAGAAAACAAAAGGCACCCAGAATTTCCTCAAAAACATAGCAGCTCGATTTTCCTCCACATCTGAAGCACCCAACACTTCCGAATTTTGATCATCCACCAAAATATCATGGCCTAGATTATTGGGAATTCCAAGTCAAAGGAGTTACTAAAGGGTTATGTATCTAAACAGTTCAAAATGGACACAAAAGCCTACAACGCATAAATTGGGTGCGTAGCTGTTTTTACTCACCGTCCATAGCATAAGCAACTTTCGGCAACAAGATGATTGACCCAAATAAAACTGACACACCAAGAATGCTTCCAAATCTTAACTTCCTCCCTCCTGAAAAGATGTCAAAATTATGGCTACCCATTGAACATATACAGGCTACACTGAAAACCGAATCTTTGTTTTGTGTTCATTCATAAATGCAATCAAACTTGTTCAAATTTTAATAACCAAAACCAAAGTGGGTGCAATCCCATTGGCTATGCCTATGCATCCAAGTTCGAATCCCCTCTCTATAGTTTAAAGTTTAAATGTCTTTTGTATCAGACAACCAAAACCACCATAAATTGACCTGAGAACGCTTAAGTAAAGATTAAGCGCCATAATATGATGACCAATGTAAGAAAAATGCACACTTTCTGAATTCCATATATAGTATAAACCTTAACTTCACATTTACCAGCAGAGGAAGCAAAATCGAGAAGAAAACTTGCCTGAAAACCAGAATATCTGACGAGAATTTATTTTTATATTCAAGTAAGAGTTACATGTTGAAGCACGGTTGCGAAACGCAGGTTCAAGGCCCTTCCACAACGCCTTTGAAGGTTCAAACTTGGCATGAGCAGAGCAAGTCATCACAATTTACACCCAAATAATCAAATGCTTGAAATGGAATAAGAAAACCAGACGAACTTTCAAGTACTTACAAAATTGCCTCGGAGGAGGGATTGAGGAACGCGAAGAGATCATCGAAGTAAGGGTTTGTCGGAAGGGACGAAGAAGGTTTCGCGCGGAATCCATTTATGCGCTGCTACAGTTCTTGATTCTACTGTCATCGCCGAAGTAACTTCACTTGTTAGTAAGACAACCTCGTTTACAGAAGGAAATGTCCGCCTCCATCAGTCGACATAATCATATACACGGTTGATCCTTACCGATGGTTGATATATATGTCGGTCAAGTCTCGGAATTTCTTTTTGTTACAATTTTTTAGTTGCATTCCATAAAAATGCTTTTATGTCCCCTAAAGTATCATAAAAATAAATTAGGCCACCCACCATAGCCGGGCTAGATCCTCCTTAAAGCATCCATAATATATAGTCTTCAATTATTACAGCCCACAAAAACTTTAAATTTATTTAAAAATTATGTGGAACCCACTTAATTTTTTCTTTTCGAATTGTCACATGTTTATATTAAATTATCTGGGATTTACTTTAAATATCAAACAATAATTTTGGTCATTATGTGTTGTGGTAATATCATATATATTTATATAATTTCAATATTTTTTCTATAAATATCACACTAAATTTTACATAGCCTTCATCATTTGGCCCAGAAGCCCACGGGCTTATGGGTACCCGATAGGCCCGATGACAAAAAGCCCGACCTGGCCCGATATGGGCCGTGGGCCTGCCCGGCCCGCATGTTGACGGGCTGGACTTGGGCTTAGGGTATTCAAGCCCGCTAGGCCCGAGCCCGATAAGCCCGGTAAGCCCAGCCCGACCCGCCCAGGTAAACCCGACCCATAAGCCCGAAAATATAAAATAATTATAAATTAAGAATTGATACCCAATCCAATCTTGTTACTACTATCATAGCCAAAATCCAAAACTCCAACCAAATCTCAACCTAGTGTCATTTAAAAGCCCAATGTACAAACCAAACTCTAACCCTAAATTCAAAAAAACTCAATAGGTCTCTGACTCTCTTATCGACCTTCTTATCCTATCTCGGCTTTATGGTCTAAAAGTTAAGTCAATTCTCCAAATCCAATAGTACCCCTCCTTAGCTTATTTCAATATTCGATAATAATATTTAAGCTCAACTCACTTTTTTTTTTACAATTAGGTAGGTACAAATGCGCTTAGTAGGCCCGGCCCAAGTGGGCTTAGTAGGCCCGACTCATAAAGCCCGATAAAAGCCCGGCCCAAACCCGGCCCGACAAAGGGCATGGGCTTTCATATTAATGATCAAGCCCGCCCGACCCGGCCCGGTATTTTTTAAATTATGAAATAGGCCCGGCTCGGCCCGGCCCAAGCCCAAAAATTTTGGGTCGGGCTTGCCCGACCCGGCCCAATGACGAGGCCTAATTTTACAACACCAACTAACAGTTAATATCACCAAATGGCATTTTGGTCATTCTCATTCCTCTTGTATCATTCCTTCCACCAATTATCAACAAATTCTCACCAAAAATAAATTTTAATTTCAAAGAAAATATGACTCTATGCCGAGCTTATATGGTATTTAGTGAAGATGCTGCCAATCACCATTAGCAATTCGCAATCTAATAAAACTATGTGGGGGCGTATATAACAATAATTCTTTCCAAAAATTAGTGATCTAACAGATTAGATTGTAATAAGAAAATATGAGCTAATGAATGACATTGTTATAAGAAAATATGATCATATGGATAAGAATGAAATGAGAATATATGATCTAACGGTCTATATAGGATGAAATCTTATCTTTTCGGAATTTAGATTTTTTTAGGTTAAAATGTTTAGGAAAAAATATGAAAAATACATAAATAAACATTAAATTAAAAAATTTAATGAAAAATTTATTTTAATACATGCTTAAGATATCATGAGAAATAAAATATAGATCAATATTCAACCTCAAAAAATATAGACCCCACTATAACCAATATGCTATCTAGACCATAATTTTTTTAGGCTGCATTTGGAGCTACATCCACCATAAATACAACCCCAAGTTAATCTAGCCTCCCATTGTGGGTGGCCTTACAAGATGAGTTTCATGAATTGTTCACTCAAAAGTAAACATTTGGAAATACAGTTTTTTTTTCTTTTCTATTTATCAAAATTGTTATCATTGTATATTTGTATATCATAAATAAATGGTACAACCATACCTTTAAAATTAAGTTATGACTTACAAGTTAATATAACAAGACTAACACGGAAAACGCCGCACTAACCGCTAATATCATTGAAATTGTGCAAAATTACAATTAAGCTCACAACCAAAACATCCAAAACCTTAAAGGCGCCAATAACCATAAACAAACTACCACTAAAAAAACAGTGACCGTCGTCAAATATGGTCTTGAAGCACATGACGAATCTGATGAAGACTTGATCTTCAGCGATTCAATTGCGCATAAAAATGAATAAAGAACAAAAAAAATCTTAACCTAACTACTGCAACTAAAACCAATAGGAAATATTATGACAAACTCCTCCAATATTAAGGTAGAATAAGATTTAGGAAAAAACGTAGTTTTAAATGAAGATTTTGAGTAAATGAATGGATTGAAAAAAAAAACAAAATAATATAATGATGAACTTAAATATAAGCATAACTCAGAATATATAGTCGCCACAAATTGACTCTTATTACTAACCCAAAAGAAAAAAAGGAAAAGCCCTTAATTTGTTTGCGAGGGTGCTTTGGAAATTTGTTTAAAATTTAGTTATATATATATATATTATATCAGCATTATTCAATTTTTTTTTATTGAAATTACAAAAAAAAAATTCGAGTCTAAAAGAAAATTTTATATGCTTAATTCAAGTTATGTGACCTTATTTTTAGAGACTTTACATGTTATGATGCTCATAAAATTTAGAGACTTTACATCTTATGATGCTCATGAAATTTAGATGGCTACACTCTGTAGTGTTGTTTCATACTCATAAGGATTATATGTTATGAAACGAATATTTGACGTGTTTTTTAACTTGTTCTTTTTTCCTCTTCGCTGGTCTATAAATGGTGGAATGAATATTGCATTTTGTGTAATTGTTCATCTATTAAAATATTGAAAGGTTTTTATTCAGCAGACAATCAGATTTCTGTGTGTCCAATACATAAGATTGCAAATGCATCTAATTTATATCACTTCATATGCTACTATTAAGATGTTAGAGGAAATTAAACCAAGAGCAATAAATGATCGTTTGAAGTGCGGTATAAAGCCGAATCGGACACGATAATCCCAATTTGGTTTCGATTCAATTATCCTTAATCCGAACCCGCCTTTCTCCGATCTGAACTCGCCTATCTCCTCCAATTCGAGCTCGCATCTCTCCTCCAATTCGAGCTCGCCTCTCTCCTCCAATTTAAACTTGACAAAACTAAGGATTATAAGTTATTATTAATGTAACGTCACAAAGAAAGTGTAAAAAAAATCGATTTTATTGTAATACTATATGTATATATATAGGCACGGGTTGTCCCTAAGCGTTGGGGTCTGCTTCAGTCCAATCGAAATTAATGACCCAATATAAAATTTTATGTAATGTTAGTTTATATAGTCCACTTATTAATTTATTTTACACTTAAATAAGAGAGATCCTGATATTTTTGAAAATTATACGATGTCTTATCTACGTAAAATATGTGTTTGTTATAATTTTAAGTGTTATTGTTTTTTATTTGTATGATTATTTGTTGTTTCTTTACATAAAATATGTATTTTTTTTCATATGCATTTTTTTAATCAATGAAATTTACTTAATATTATTAAAATTTGATAAAAAGAATTTACGCTAATTAAAATTTAACCCACTTCATTTTTAGTTTGTGGATTCATGTCCATATATAGTGAGATGTGAGATGTTTGTGAGATGTTTTGGTCCCCATCCATTTACATGGCTGATGGCTGACTTTGATTGATAGTTTTGACTGCTCATATAGTTATTGAAAACAAGAATGGTTGAGAAAATATCTGACACAAAAAATATCTGCTAAGCAACGAATTTCCTGAGTATGAATATTACATTATTACCACACAATCCATCCTACGATGCACTCGGCAACCGTGTGAGAAGCTGAATGCATACTCAGATATGTCAATCTGGTCAGTCTCAGTTCCCCAGTTTTCAGCAGCAAATTATCTCCGACTTGATGAACATAATGCCACCGCCATAAACAAGACCGTCTTGAGGTAAATTTCATGTGTAATTTCTGATCCTTTTTAGTTTTGATTAAGCCGCTATTTGTGGTGATTTAGTTTAGAATCTTATTGTTCCGAGATAGATGGAGGAGGAAGCAGGGATGTGGTGGTCCTGCAACCAGAATCAGATGTTGTAAAAAAGAGGCAGCTGGGGAAATGAGAGGAGCCAAGACGGCGGCCGGGAAAAATTACTATGAATTGCTTGATGTTTCCGTTGATTCGAATACGAAGAAAATCAAGCAAGCTTATAGGAAACTGCAGAAGAAGCATCACCCAGATGTTGCAGGTCAAGAGGTACGTAGTAATATCAAGTGATGTGTAAGTTTTTCATTTGTTGTGAATAAAAATACGTGATTAATGGATGGTGTGGCCCGAGAGCAGGGTCACGAGTATACCCTAAAGTTGAATGAGGCCTATAAGGTTCTGATGAGGGAGAATCTGAGGAAGGAATATGATGCTTCAATTGGAAAAAGATCATTTGGAGGAAATAGCTCAAGGTTAAAAGATTCAGGCTGTGGTTCTTCATGGAATGGACCGTTGAGACCACAAGCTCTGTTTGTGGATGAAAATGCATGCATAGGTAGGTCATTATACAATTTGTAACTAACTAAATCAGTTTTCAAGTGTCGTTTGATAATCATAAAGATAGGATGGAAGAAGGGGAATATATATAGGAGGAAAAGTACACAAAATGAAAACTAAAAACCATTTTTATGGGTTTTGATCACGTTTCTGAATATTTTTTTTTTTTTTCATTTTCCTTCTTCATATCGCTACTCTAGTACTCTTCATCACCCCTTCTTTCTACCCTATATTTTTTTCCCATCTCAAACACAAGAAGTGAAAATCAAAAACGATAAACAAAATGATGATCAAACGACCCTTGATTACTTAATTAGGTAAAATGTGCGTAAAATTTACTGTTGTCATTTCCAACTATAATATTGCAATTGAATTTCTAATAGGTTGCAGGGAATGTGTGCACCATGCAAGTAGTACCTTCACGTTTGATGAAGCGCTGGGAAGTGCAAGGGTCAAAGTTCAATTCGGGGACGATGAACAAAAGATCGAGGTATCAGTTGATTCATGCCCTGTGGACTGCATTCATTGGGTGGAGAGCGAAGAACTGCCGGTGCTCGAGTTTCTGATTCAGCCTCAGCACAAGGAAGAGTATGGCATATTCGGAGGAGGGTGGGAGAGACCTGCAAATGTTTTCATGGCTGCTAAAACTTTCAATAAAGAACTGAAATCGCGCGAAAATGATCGACATTGTAAGAAGGACGCTTAGCTAATTACTTCTAAATATTAACTGCCTAAATACATCATAATGAACTTTAACTGTTGGAGATAATTATTTATGTGTATGTATGTATGCAGCAAGTGTGAGTGATGTTGAAGAAGAAACGCCAGCTCAAGCAAAAGCTCGAGCTGAAGCAAGTAGGGAAATAAACATAGAAGGTGGAGGATTCTCAAGATTTTGGCATTGGCAAAACAAGGTCTTTTCTTCTTGGGGCAAAAAGGTGGAATAGAAAGTAAGTAATAGATATAGTATAGATGAAGATAAAGTGAGATTATTTGTGAATAATATTGTATATAAACCATAGATTTCTAGTTTTTCATCATGGATTTGCTTACTTTGCCTCTAATATGGATTATCAACTTCTTTTTCTTTTCTCACACCTGAATGTATCGAATTTGATCGGAACCAGGGCCTGTCTTACAGGTTTCAGGGGCCTATCTAGGCCAGGTTTCATTTCAGGTCATGGTTGTCTACTAAGGTTATTGATTAGGCTTAAAGGAGCACAACTGAGCCATATTTTTGTAAATAATCAAAATTATACATGTTTGAAAATATTTACAAAAGATGTTGATTGAAAAAATCTTATACGGACTCACATGTTTGAGGTCCTATGTGCTCCCTACAAGTCATTTGACGTTTCGGGAACATAGTGAAGCCGGCATTTGTTTGTTCCAGCACAAACTGCGCATACGTCTGCATCTCCAGCAACATGGCTTAAGCAATGACTTATCCTATCATTCATAACATCCTGCAACCAGAGACCTCATATTACAACTTACAACTGCAATTCAAGAGATGACCTGGTTTACAAAACATGTCGACCAAGCAAAATGAAATCTAACAAACACACACAACCTCCCTTAAACGTGTTTCTAAAACAATCAAATTAAGGATCAAGACAGCTTTCGCCAAAGCACCTGAAAATTCTGTGACAATAACGTCCGACGCACAAGAAAAGAAAAATTAAGGCTCTGTTTCTTTAGACAGGGATTTGGATTCGTTAACAATATTAAAGTACATGATGAGAAAGCAAATGGATTTCAAACGAATTTGTGCAAATAGTTATTTCAGATCCACTTCATCTAGTGGTTTCTAGTTTCGATAGCAAATTTAGCTTTGTTCTCAAATCCATATTTGTACCTAAACAAATGGAGGCTAAAGAAAATCCATAGTCATACCACGAGTAGTGGATGAAGTCCAAGGGGTGCAGATACTATATATGAGACACCAGGATGCTCCTTTGCAGCTTCAGCTGTCAGGGATGGAATATCCTGTGAAACAACAGTGTAAACCATTTTACCAAGTTGTGTCTTAACCACAAACCAACAAACAGTTGAACAAAATTCAACTGCCACCGGCGGTTGTTAACCACCATCAATAGGATGTTATGTTGAGCTACCTGGTTCCAATGTCTACCAGGTAAGAGGAAAAAGGGGCTCACAATTACACGATTTGCACCTTGTACAACGCATGAATTGAATGCAACACGAATTGATGGTTCTGCCAACTCCTAATCATACAGAAATTTCACAGCTCCAATAAGCATTTCTCCAACATGAGATCATCAAGAACTTCACTGTGAAATAATCTTCACTTGAAAATATCAACATTTATAAAATTTGAAAAACAAAAAAAAAATGCATTTTACCATATGAGCAGGCTCCACAATGGGGTACCCAGTTCTCTCTCTAAACATGCTCACGAACTCATCTGAAATTCAACTTCTAATTAAACAAGCTTAAAAAACTCAATCTTTTAAATCCACAAGCAAGTAATTTTTTTTTTAACTTTTAAAACTAATGTAACACCTAATCTCCTTACTTGATCAGCTTACTTAGAGATAGACAAGCTAAAAAACCCAATCTACAATTTATTTTTAACTCGTATACCCAATTTTAACCCCTAATCAGCTTACTCAGCATGAGATTTGATTCCTTGCGGCGCGAACCGTGGTCAACGATGATGATGCCGTCTCTGCCACCAACTCCGTGATGATTCATTACGAATCCTCGGCTGCCGCCCACGACGTTCCCGCCACCGGCACACAGCTTTACGCTCCAATTCCTACTTCTGAAGGAGGGGTATGTATGCAATTTCGAGAAGTTGAGGGATGCGCAAATTGGGCTTGTTTCCATGTCGTTTGACGGCGAGCTTCGATTGGGAAACGAAATGTATGAACACAAAAAGGCTACCACGCAGATATGGTTTGAACAAAAATGGATAGCTTTCGAGCTTTCTTACCTTTGAATGGGAAATTGAGGACAGATGGAGAACGACCTAAGCGACATGGTTGCCTGGTTGAGGGGTTCTGAGCTGACCTTCAACGGTCCAGTTCGAGACGAAGAGCAAATTGAGTAGACTACCCGCCGTTTCATCCTACACAGTGAAAGGGACAATCCGGGCCCCGGAGACTCTCTCAGCCCATAAAGCCCAACCCAATTATTATTAATTGGGCTCATGCCGAATACGTATTCAGTGTTCAGTTATTTCAAGTGTAATCTTGAGAAATACTAAATTATTAAAAAGCGAGTATGAATAGTCAAGGCCTTCCCAAAAGTTAATTCTTGGATACAAATGGGGAGAATGTTTTTTTTTTTAATTTTTATAGAGAGAAAGTATATAATCCTTTTAAGAAATATAAATTATCGTAATGAAATATTAATCAAACCAAAGGACTCCTTAATTATGTAAGGAATTATCGAACAAATCACACTTTTATTATAAAAATATACATGTTACATTCTGATAATCAAAAGATATAATATATTTATTTTACAGACTGTTGCATAGCGTCTAAATAATAGGAGTTCAAAATTCGTTAAGAATACTTTGTGGCCAAGAGCAAGTCCCACTCCCAGCAAGAATTAAGTTCACTCTTCGAATATAAGGATACCTCGTTATCTTTACCAAAAAATATATATGAGTGGTCATAATTATTTTTTAATTTACGTCGAGTCAATCATAATCATTTGAATTACATGATATTTAATGATTTAAATTACATGGCACTTCAAATTTTTATAAACGGGTTTTATTTGTGAGGAGATGCAAAGGTGTGAGCATATATTTCTAATTTCCTTTATGTGGTTGGTTAGTTGTTGTATTTGCTAAATAGTGTCATTATTGATTCTAACAGCTTTTGGTAAGTAGGTGTTATGTTTCTTTCAATTTCACCAGCCAATGTTTTCATTTTAATTTTGACTCTCTTTTGTTTTTTGACTTTTTATTTTGGTAATTGTATACTCCTTTGGATCCCTTATTAGTTATTAGTAGGGTTCCATTAATTTGCTGCTTATTATAATTTTTATTTTGCATGTCATCAATGGTTAAAAATGGCGAAAGTATCTAACAGATTTCCGAATAAAAAAAAAAGTTCCCAAGAATGGTACAAGTGAGCTCTAATATCACATCTTTTGAATAAAATTATTAAAAAAAAATTCCTAAAATTTATAAATACAATTTATTATTTATATAATTTACACTCTCACGTAATATTATTAATTTATATATTATAATATAAATAATTACGGAAATAGTCTACCACTTTTGGATATATTAATAGAATACACGAGCACATATCCTTAACGTAAATTAGTAACATTATTGTCGAACAATCATACACAAAAATTTCTTAATATTTTTAAAAAAAGAAAATTGAAGAAAATAAAAAGTTCGTATTCCAATCCACATCGCACGCAATGGGGAGGAAAAACACATGACAACTTTACGACAACGACCTTCAAAAATGGAAAAAGATCACAAAAATTTGCAAAAACCCACCCAGTCTCTGACTCCCCTACTATTTTTAGTCTCCTTTTGCAGCTTCTGTCCATATCTAACATTTGCAAAGCTTTAATCTTTAAGCAAGCTTAAAATTAACCCATTCAGCCACTAAAATCACAAAGTTCAGAGATTCAAGTGGATTTGGTTCTGATTTTCACGTGAAACTAATGATGAGAGAGAGGAGCTGGGGCTGACCTTTCTTTCTCTCTAGCTACTTCAGCTTTGCTTGAGCTTAAAAAGCCCAACAATTTGGGTCTGGGAGGTGAAAGCGGTTGACGCAAAGAGGAGCAAATTGGGTTAATTGATGAAGCGGAAGGTGGGTCCGCAGAAATGGCAGCAGAAATGGAAGAGGAAGCTGTTGGCGGCGGTTTTAATGGGGGTTTGCTTTGGGGCTTTGGTGCTGTTGATGCAAACTCGGTACAGTAGGATTATGGGCCTCGCTTCGCTGCGCTCTCAGCCCACTCAACGGCCCAAGATCGCCTTCTTGTTCATCGCTCGCAACCGCCTCCCCTTGGACATTCTTTGGGATGCTTTCTTTAAGGTAATTGGCTCGAGGCTCTGAAAATTAAAGTAAAATGGGTCTCATATGCTAATTTCTGATTGAAAAATATCATATAAAGATGCATTTTTGTTTTTGTTGTTTTAATGTTGGTTTGTACGCAGGGAGGGGAGAGTAGGTTTTCAATTTATGTTCACTCTAGGCCGGGGTTTCTGTTCAACAAAGTCACCACAAGATCGGTCTTTTTCTTGGATCGTCAAGTGAATGATAGCATACAGGTGGGAGTTTCTATCTACTTACATGCTCAATTTGGATTTTGGAAACAGAATATGTCATTTTTGCTAGTGTTGGTGTTCAATTTGGAAAGGTTTGAATTTGTTTTCTTAGCTTTCTTGTTTAATAAATGATTACCGATACAATGCATGATCTGGCGATGTCAATTCATATGAAACTTCGAAGTGTCAAGTGAGAGAGTTAATAATGTGCATACTAGTTGAGTGGATTTTACTTTATGTGCACTTGTGGATTTAGAACAATGTGAATAAAGATGATTCTTTTCGTGAGTTTAATTGCGATTATTATATTTATTTCGTGTGTTCTATACCAGGTAGATTGGGGAGAAGCAACCATGATTGAGGCGGAACGTATATTACTCAAACATGCACTTGAGGATCCTCTTAATCAGCGCTTTGCTTTTCTTTCTGATAGGTGAAGATTGGATTGATGTTTTTCCCCTTAGGCTTCAGTAACAAGAATTACGGTCTGCTAGTTTCTAACAATATTTCAGTTACTTGATCTCTTTGCAGTTGCATTCCTCTTTATAATTTCAACTATATATATGACTACGTGATGTCAACAAGAACCAGCTTTGTAGACAGGTGAATAGACCAACTCAAATATGTATCTTCTTATCTATAGACTATAATTGAAGAATAATTTCCAATAAATCTGACTTTTGTTAATAGAGGCCGCTTGGGTTTCATCTTCAGAATGTATACATATCATTATCAAGCTGCATCGCCGTGTGATATTATCACGATTGCATTTGTGAACTATGTTGTAGAATGGTGTATGTTTGTATCGTTCTTATGGTAGTTTGTTTTGAAAGTATATGTAACATTAAATTTTGGCTGCAGTTTTGCTGATACGAAAAACGGCCGCTATAATCCAAAAATGCATCCTGTTATTCCTGTTCATAACTGGAGAAAAGGATCTCAGGTACACGTTCAGTGTGATGCATTAATTGCCTGTTGAAATTTAGTTCAACACTAAAAAGACAATCTAATAAAGTACTTCTTTATTTTCTGTTTTGTGACTTTTCACAGATCATCTTATTTCTTCTTGTATTCTTCTTTTCCTTGTTGCAGTGGGTTATTTTGAACCGGAAGCATGCCGAGGTTGTAGTCAAAGACGATACAGTATTTCCTATGTTTCAATTGCATTGCAAGGTAATTTGTCTTTAAAATTGTTCGCTGAGATTGCATGGGTAAATGTAGCGAACCATATTCACTTGTTCTGGTAACATGGATTGGAAAGCTGCTCTGAAAAACGTATTCTTTCAATGATTAGCGGTGTCACTGGTCTAGTTTCTTTATTATGCATAGGATTCTTAGTAATGTTTTCTTCCTCATGTTTTAACATGTTCTGTGTTTGGCAATCATGTAGACGAAGTCGCTGCCTGAGTTTTGGCGGGATCGTCCCATTGTAAGTTCCCACATTCATGTTTTAAACTTTTCATTCAATTTCTCATCAGCTTTCACAGTTGAAACAGTCTGGTACCAATACTAACAGTTTTTTGAAATAACAAATTGATTTTCTGGCCCTGTTTCTTATTTTTAACAATGTAAATTCTCATAAAACGTGAAGACTCCAATGTAATCAGACATTGTTTTCAAGGGATGAAGTTTGATTTTGCATTTTGCAGCCTGCTGATACTTCCAAGCAGCACAATTGTATACCAGATGAACATTATGTTCAGACATTACTAGCTGTAAGATACACCATCTCTCCCTCTCTTAAAACATTCTTTTCTTAGTCTCTACACTTCTAGTTTCGTGGCAGAAACCAGGTTGCCATCATGTTTTATTTAGCTATCGAAGGTTCTTCGCATATTATTGTACTAATTTAGTAGCTAGGTCACATCAATTTGTGCGAACTTCATTAAGAGATTTTGATCACGAAGTTAGCATCTTTTTATGTTCATAGAATTGTTGTCTGGATCGACCAAAATCCGAGATATATAATTTCCGAGATCAGAATAGATATGAACAGTGTCAATACAAAGGCTTAAAGTCGTTCAGTTTGTTTGTAACTAGAAATGTTTCAAGTTTTTAAGCGGCCAGGATTAGTTGGAATGCTAAAACAGAACTGATGGAAGCTCTTATCACCATAATAGTTTAGCTCTCTGAAGAAGCTATATTTATAAATTTCAGCAAGAAGGCCTTGAAGGAGAAATCACGCGAAGATCAGTAACACACACCTCGTGGGATATATTACCTCCTAAAGACCGCGAACGCCGCGGCTGGCACCCTGTGACTTACAAATATTCAGATGCTACTCCCACGCTGATTAAATCTATAAAGGTATGCATATTTTTTATGTTGCAGCATGCCCTTTTAGCAATTATATGGTAAAGGTTGAAACTTGAAAATGATGCATTGATAGATTCCATTCTTACCTATTAGGTTCAACAATCCAAGTCATTAATAACACGTTACATGTTTGTTGACACTTAATCTAGTAATAGCTTAATGGCTTCAGAATATAGTTGATGTATCGACATAGTTGCCCAACAAAGTTTGCCCTTGAGATTTGTATGATTAATTATTCAAAAGAATATCATGAGATTATGATTTCCCAAACCAATCTGAACCGGAGAGTTTGGTTTATTGGACCAGTCAGTTTGCTCAGTCCCAAACTGGCCAGTTCAGTTTTGGTTCTAAGAATGAAAATTAGATTAAATTGGTTCAGCTCTCAGATTAAGCCCGACTGTGCCCAGCCCTAGGTTAGATGAAGCATTGTTTTTGTTGAAGGCAGAAAAGCATGCAACTAAATTTCATGACTTAAATTTTTTTTTATAAAGGATATAAATAACATCTACTATGAGACTGAATACCGGAGAGAATGGTGTAGCAGCAAGGGGAAACCGTCTCCCTGCTTTCTCTTTGCACGAAAATTTACCCGGCCTGCTGCTTTCCGGCTTCTTAACACGGTACATTTTTATATTGATGTGCACATACTGCAGTGAGGAATGTTGAGGAAATTTTTGTTCTCGATCGTGTTCATTTCACTTTGATTGATTTTGTGCATGTGCACGGCCTGCTGCTTTCTATTTGACAGACTGCACTGGATCTCTAATGGAGCAACGGTTAAAGTCTTAACTGCCGTGATTTCCATCGACGACGGAGCTAAACCGGCTAGTCTCTTGATCCATGTTAGAAAATAGGTAAGATTATATTTGCTATGAGGAGAATAAAAGAAGAGGAGAGGTTGTGTAAATTTTGCTGCGAGAGGAGGAGGGTCTTTATTGTGTGTGTGGTATGTATTCTTTTTTAGAACATAATAAAAGAGAGAAAAAACCACTCATAGAAGAAAAAGGAACCAAACTACTTGGCAATCTGCAATTTCTATTGTATGTTGTGTACGCCAGTTTAGGGACTTTTTCCGGCCGTCACCCCCAACACCATATCACTTACCCTGCTACTGTAGCTGGTGCCACCATTCCATCGCCATCACCGTTGTCAGCCACCCCTAAAACCACCATCACCATTTATTTTAAAAAATGTAAGCATTAGGTATTCACCTCCTCTTTGTTACGAGAATCGAACTTGAAATTTTTCATTATATAATGGATATAAATATTATTAAATTAGTGGTATAAATAAAGAAAAAAAATTATTTTCACCATTATATTTTCATTTTTTTTTACCAAAGCTTAAGGTAATCCCAAGTCAGAAGTACGAGACCAATCTTCACAGGAGGTCGAAGAGGTTAAAAGTGTTTTAATACTAACTTCTGATAGTTAATAGTGGCCAGCAATCATCAACCGCATTGGACACCAAGGGTGTGTTTGGTATGTCGTATTACACTCCGGATAGGCTAAATAATTCGAAACCTGTATTTGGTATCAGTCGTATTAATTAGTCACCGTATAAGTTAATACGGTTGAATATTTTTATACGGTCTAGACACATTAAGATAATATGCTCGAAATTGTCCGTATTAAATAGTTGGATAACTAGTAATCTTGTAAAAAATAATAATAATAATAATAATAATAATATAATAAAAATAAAATATTAATTTAGTAAATATTAATAATAAAAAGTAATAAAGTAATAAATACTAATAATAATAAATTAATAATTAATGATATTTTAATAAATAATAATGATAAAATTAAAAATAATTAATTAATAAAAATGTAATAAATAGTAATAATAATTATTATTAAAATAAATAATAATAAAAATAATGACATACATAATTAATATTTAAGATATAGGTATTTCGTCAATTACTATAATATAATCTGGTCAGTATAATATAGTCGGCATTCTAAGCCGGAAAAGTACCAAACGCCCAACTAAATAATCAGTCTATCCGGTGGACAGATTAGTCTATCCGATTGAAATAGTCAGTACAATACGGCATACCAAACGAGGCCCAATAGGTCAAGAATACCCAATAGTTACCATTATATTTTCAGTTTAATCAAACCATATTAATTTTTCAAATTATATTCTATTATTTTAAATTTTCTTCATTATATTTATGTTAATATTTTTAGTTATTATTATATATATACAAATTATATCAATATTGTTAAAATTCTCAATTTTAATTTTTGTTTATTATTTTCTATTTTCTAATTACTCAATATCACTTATAAATATTGAAATTTGAACGCAGCGATATTTATTTTGCATACTTTCGATTTTTTCAAATCAATAATACCACAATTACTTATTCTCCATAATCAACATATATGTGCATATAATTATTTCCATCATTATTGTCCATGGTCAATTAGTATCACCTCGCACGTATCTTCTTCTTCCTAACTGTTTAACTAAATAACGGAAACTGCTAACTATCTGACCAATTTGGCCAACAAATTAACGACCCTTGACCCGTCTATGTTTTGGAAGGCCGAATGCATGTATGGGATCCAGATGTCTTCCACTGACCGACACACTACACGCCACTCCATCCACCTTATGATTATCTAAGATTATCGTTATCTTGTTGAAGATTCATGTACTACGTTATACGTACGTAGGTTGCATGTATGTCGGTATAAGTATGTGGCACCAACCAGTCATCGCCATCTTGCACGCACTTCCTCGCTGTTACTTTAGTTTAGTCTTCTCCTCGGATATGGGAATAGCCGATTGTGGTTGTTTGTGGGATATGTTAGGACATCGAATCTCTCTTCTATCCTCGTTCATGGCTTCTCTTCTGTTAGACAAAAGTTTTTGTTGGATGACATCGTACCGGATATCAAAACAATCCTTTCGAGCTCCAACTTCTCTAAAAGGTCTTGTCGTGAAGATTTCTAAAAGGAATTTTGAAGCATCAATGTATATATACAAAAATTTTGGTTCTTGATAATAGAGAGATCAACATTTTAGCTTTTGATCATTGAGATCAACGATTTTGGTTTCTTTACCAGTGAGATCAACGACCCTTATTCTTAGTCTAATCGATGATCGGGTGGATTTTCCATCTTTAGGAAAACCACGCGCTCCGATCCCCTATCATTAAAATTCTCAATCCTCTCTTTAGAGTTTCAACTCTCACATAAAGTTCTTGTTTGGACAACTCAAATATAAAAGAGCTTTTTATTAATAGATCGGTATTCAAAATCATTATATTTTAGATTCTTTTCTTTATCAAAGTCTCGTATTTTTAAATTCTCATAGGATCCCTTGGAATTCTTTTCAGGGCATATTCAATAATTTTTATGGATTCTATCATTTCACCCAATTCGAACTAGAAAACGAGCTAATGAATCTCCTCGTTTTTGCCACTGTATTTCCCAATCGGACATCTTCTCCTAAGCCTAAATTCTTCTTTTATTTTATCCAGAAAACATTGTGTGATAATTTCTCATTATTTTAAACCTTTTGTTTTCATTCTTCTTGTTTAATTTCTGGTAGTGGGGCTTTGTTTCTTTATTTTCCTCCAGGTTACCACGGTTTTTACTAAAATGCAGCCACCACCACTTTGACCCTTTGAATTGTTTTGTTCTCTCTGTCCTCCAAAACCTTTAAAGGAACTATCACCAACAAAATCAAAAAGCCACGGCTATTTTGTGGCACTTGGAAAAGAAGTAATTCAGTAAAAAAATTCTTGACAATTGTGATCTATTTTGCCAAGAGCGTCAACAACAAATTGTAAAATATTCAGACTCAATACTAAAATATAATAGGCATTTAGGCTTCCATATTATTAGGTTTTATTTAGAACATATTTGTGATTATAGATTAAAATATATGAACCGAAGAAATATGTAGAAAGTTCATGAAGGGAGTAATTGGAAAATTCAATAAATGAAGTAGGTGGGTGGATGTAGCTTTAATGAAGGGATCTAGAGACTCCTTTAAGCATTATATAAGGAGGAGATCTTGATCACATTTGAAAATTAAGGAGAACACCTCACAAGTGAGTGAGTGAGTGAGTGAGAGCAATTCTAAGGGTCTTCGAGTATAGAAGTAAGGTGAGTTCTGAGTGTTTTAAGAGTGTGCATATCTTTTGGGGTAGAGTGATCTTCTAGGTTAAGAGAGAGTGTACAAGGAGTATCCTATTGGATACAAGGTGAAAACTCTCTGAGGACGTAGACAAGTTATTTAGCCGAATCTCGTTAAATCTGTTGTGTTCTTGAATTCTTTATCTACTTTCTTCTATCTTTATTCCTAGTACTTGCGTGACGGAAAATTAATTTCTTAACACAAATTAACTCCCCTATATAATTATTTATATAGTTTCTGTTATGCTCTTGGTTTAGAGGTTTCTTCATTTTAATGAATAATTCCTTAATTTATTCGTCCTGTTATGCTAACAATTTTCCTTTCAGCTTTGAAATTTTGAATAAATCTTAATTTGCACTCTTTTATTATCCTTCTTAGTTTGATTTTTCAAATTGTCCTCCTTTTTTAGTCTGCCTTACAGATTCTACATGCACCCTCTGCCTACAAATTTTCTTCTGTTTTTATAGTGACAAATAACTAGCTTTTGAGTATCTTATGATTACGGTCCGTTGAAGCTTTATTTCCTTAATGTCACTACTTTTCTACTCGTGCTTTTGTTGCAGCTTATTGGGTAACTAAGATTATGCACAGAGATACCTGCGTCCTCACCCGCTCTCCTTTTAGATGGATTATTTCTCTCGTGATATTTGGTGACGTCTTGATTTTCAATCCTTAGAAGCGTGGTGTATCCTCTTTTTTATCCTGATTTTTTCCCATTGAATTTTTCCGGATAAGGTTTTTTTAATGAGGTAGCACAATGTGCAATTTACGAGCTTCAACTTGTGACATTTTTCCTTCTTGTTGACTCTCTTTGTATTTCTATAACTTTTGATTATTTTTTTTCTTTTTTCTTTTTTCCGTGTGAACTCTTTCAGGCGACATATATTTTAATCTAGATATTGATAATGAGGTTTACATATGGGGCAGATGGACCTAGTGTCTCATCTTGTACTGTTGTTGATGTTTTAGAGCTCCTACAACAACAACAACAAAAAAGGCTAGTAGCCGACATAATTAGGTCATCTTAATTATACATTAGTATCTTATAATTTACATTAGACAATAGAATTACACATATATTTTAAAATATTTCATTTTATTACTTTATATTTTTTAAAACGTTACATCATGAGCTCTCCGTTATATTTTCCTTTTTCTTTTCAATTAAGTGTTGATATGAAGTGTGTGGATCTCAACAATTAATTATTTTTCAATTTATTTTATGCTAAAGTCGAAGGATTTACGTTTGTAAAATGCTTCTAAAAATATCTGTTGATACCATATCGACCGACCACCTAAGCACAGGGCCCGCCAGGATAGGAAGGACACCGACCGATTACCCGATGGGCACCCCCCCACACCGTGGCCCGCCGATCGGCACTGACCTGCAGGCCTGTCATTCGGCACCTGACAGGGTACAGACGCCAGCTGGCTGCGACAGTCACCTAACCAACTCTGCCATACCCACCTACCGCAGTTATGGCTACTATAAATACCTCGAAACCCTTCACAAAGGTAAGCCTCTCAGACCCGATCCAGAACACTGTATTACTTTCGGCACTAAGATACTAACTTAGGCATCGGAGCCCCTTTGGCGGTGTCAAGTCTTTGCAGGATCCCTGTCGAGCAGTAACGCCACTAGCGGGCCCAAGACACCACACGGCTGGTCCTAGATCCCCCAGCGGGTCTCATCGAGTTGGTCATTTCAGGATCAAACAATATCAGTGTGAGAGATTTAAAAGAAAAATTTTAATTGGCTAGTGACTGTTATTTTAAAATGTAACTATTTGATGTAAATTGACAATTACACCTTTCAATTAAATTAAAAAATAGTTAATTGGTGGGATCCATAAACACAAAACTGAAGAAAAAACGAAGAAAAAAAAAACGACGGAAGGTTCAGAGTAACGTTTTCCAAAGTAGATAGTAAAATGAAATATTTTAAAATATATATGTAATCATATTATCTTATATAAACTATAGGGTACCCTAAATAAAAACATTGGTCATGAATTGGGCGTATGACCTAATCCAACCAAAACAAGGGTAGAAAAAGACCGTTGGAGGCACGGTTTTGCAAAGGCCATGGAAGTGAAACCAATTGATTAAAGAATTAATGTATATGTATAGTTAGTTAAGTACCTGTTCGACTGGTGGACAATAGATGTGAGTGTGTCTAAATAGTCCATAGTGCTTCTTCAGATAAGCTTCTGTCTTAGGCACGTCCTCCCTCCGAAAGATGTCCCACTCTTCTGATCTTTTTGAGTGTTCATCCAATTCATAAGACCTATTTTGTCTTGGGCCCTATGTGATCAGGGCCGGCCAAATTCCAAGATGTGTAACGCCTGGAATTTGAGTTATATTATTGGAGGTTCTCAAGTTTAAAAATAGTTTTAGTCCATATTATTAGCTTATTTAAAATAATCGATTTAATTATTTGAGGCATTAGAATCAAGTTTATAATTCTGTACAAACACATAAAACAAAAAAAAAATCTCTCATTTTATATAGTGATATTTATTTTAATTTATTAGAATAAATATAATATAAAAGTTTGTTATTTAAGTTAGATAACAATTTCGAATTTTTAAAACGTAAGTTGATCTATAAAATAACATCTCATTTGTAATCAATTTTTTTTAAAACAATAACAACTTGAAGGATAGCCTTAGACCTCATTCTACATTGGGATGATCCTGATGTGATTTTTTCAACCTCGAAATTGCATAACGCTGCTTATCACTAAGGGTCAGTATGGAATTGCTGTATTTTTTAGAAAAAATGTTTCAGCTGTGTTTTTTTGAAAACTGATTTCTATTTTATTTTCATAATAAGTAACTATACATTAAAATATTTTTTGTAAAAACAGTTTTCAAAAGTAACATACAGACTGCTTTAAAAAATTGTTGTCAAAAGTCCATTACTTAAAAAAAAAAAAGATTTTTAAATTTTACCAAACATTTTTACACTGCTTCACTTTCAAATAAAACAGTTTTTCAAGAAGGGAAAAAAAAGTAATACCAAACAGGGCCTAAGTTATATATATATCTGCTCTATGTGACAAAATATTCACCTACACATATTGAAACAACATGTACGTTAACAAATTGGCATGGGGAATTAGATCACTTCATAACTGCGTTAAGTACTCTCATACATAATAGTTTCAAGTTATATTATCTTATGTATGAGAGTACTTACCCGAAAATTGAAGTTATTTAATTCCCCATGCCAATTTGTTGACGTACATGTCTCAATATGTGTAGGTGTGTAGGTGAGTATTTTGTCACATAGAGCAAATATAAATACAACTTAGTGATATATGTTAATTAGTTGGAGAGTCGCCTCTTCCAAGCTCTTCCGCAACTCCGTAAGTGGTATATGTTAATTGGACCCATGTCTGGTTTCAGGACACATGGTGGCAACTTAGTACCAAGGTTAAGAATACAATCTCTTGGATCTGTATGCTCTTGAAATGGCAATGATCTGATAAATTCTTCATAGTGACGAAGTAAGAGATCCTCAAAATTATCACAAGGTGGCCCATCCTTCAGCTTAAGCATCTTCGGCGACATAGATTTCGATGCATTCTCTCTTCAGTGTATCATTTTAAAAACTTCCTTGGGTGTCAATTTCCACCTATAAAATTCTATAAATCAACATAGAAATTCAATATGCACAGAATGAACCTCGTAAAAATTGTGAAAGAACAAAACTTGAGAAAAAATGTGAGGCAAAGTTGCGATTAGCTCCAGGCAGGAACAAGATCCAGGAAAAATCAACTTAAAGCACGCCATATATACGTAAAGAAATCAAATTAATCTTTAACCATGCATAATAAAGTGTGTTGATGCCAAAAATGGCATCAACGAGACCGAGAAGACTACACATAAATATCAAGATACAAGTACGTACGTGATTCACCCGAATCGGGTTATGTTCACGGGACAAACTTTTTGACATATTATTATTGATAATAATTGTGTTTACATGCTTCTAGCCTTGAGCCATTGAGAGAGTATATGTGAGATGTGAAGAGGATGTCTTCACATGCTTTAGAGGTGGATGAGATTGTTACTCAAATGAGGGAATGCCCTCCGGAAGTAAAAAAAGGCCTAAAATTCTCTTTACATTGTGAGCTTTATATTAAGCTCGGTCTAAATGAGGGTGGTGAAATCCAGCACTAATAAAGTGAAAAAATAAATTAACGGCAACAATGAAAGTTAAAAGTAATAGTTGACAAACTAAGAAACCGTAAGAGAAGCACACCTTACAGCCAGGCAGGTAATCGATGGTCTTGTGAATATTTTGAGGTTCTTCTATCTGTGTAACATAGTATCACTTTAAGCAAGCCACACGAGCTGTGGTTCCACAGAACTATGGAACTATCTCCGTGGCCTTAGCTAAGACATTCGTGTTTTTTTTTTTTTTTTTAATTTTTTTCGTAGATATATTCAGATAGAGATCGAATTGAGGTTTAGATAAACATAGGGTAAAGTGTAGTTAGTAAATTTTCGTTCAAATGACGATTTTTTTTATGCTTAACTGACATATGGATTCAAAAGTTGCAGAGCACTTGGCGGTCAGAAACAACCCATCCCAAATGAATATTAGGTTCATCCTTTTACTATGAGGATATCTTGTGGTATTTACTAAAAAAAAAATTAGATAGATTTTTCTTGAAAATGTTACATATATCGTAAATTGTATTTTCTTTTTATTTCTTTGGGATGAAGGATCTATTCTGAAATTTATATATGCCTTCTCTTGTTCAATTTGAGTTCATATACATACACCGGACTCTCCAAATTTAAGATAACGAGATAACGTGTGTAAATTTGTGAAATTGGTGAAATTAGATAGTGATTCGATAATATAATGGATAACGAGATTTTCGTAGTTTTGGAATTTTGTACGAGTTATGTTTAACCTTAAATTATATCACAACAATCCCTTGAACTAGGAGGGAAACTTGAGCCCAACTCTTATGTAAGAAAGCTTGAATGGTCCAATTCAATCCCGCTCACTAAAAGCTCACCATTATAATGGCCTAATTTCCTTCATTTCGGGTTTCTTTCCTTGCAAGTAAGGTTGACAGTAGGTCGTGTCATGTCGTGTTCATATCGTGTCATAAATTTTGTTTTACACAAATATGCCCAATTCGAACTCGTCTCATTTAATAATGGTGTCAAGGATGTTCAACACAAACCCAACCTGTTAATAACTCATGTAACCTGTATAACCCATTTAATAAACATGTCGTACTCGAAACTCAATTAACATATGATCCATTTAACTTGTTTAAGCTATTTAAATTATATTATTTAATAGATATATAAGTAAGTAAATGAATAGATATATGAGTTAGTAATTGACATGTTTATTAAACAGGTTAATATATAGGTCATTATACATGTTAACATGTTAGCTCGAAATCTATTTATTTATTAAATGAGTTAATAGGATCATTATATGGGTTAAAAGTTGACCCGAAATTCACTTGTTTATTAAACGTGTCATAATAAGTTGCTCAAAAAATAACCCGAATTTTTAATCGTGAATTGATCTGAATAAATTTTGTGCGAATTTCGAATTATGAATGGAATCCTGTAAAAAATTATCACCCTTTTTTGCAAGTGACTATAATTGTCCTTTTCTTTAGGGCTGATAATGCAATGGGAAAACAATAGCTTCGTGGAAATTTCTTTGGCTGGCCGCACTATACATGTTGTTGGTTAAAAGGTCAGGTTGACTTTGGAGTGCATAGAGATAAGACTTCAAAGTAGTTCTCATTCTCATCGCAATGAACTACCATTGGCGTGCGGTGGAGAGGTCGACCATTCTGCTTATTACTTGTTGCAATTTCAATCCAATCTTGAATTGACTTGTGCTGCACCAGCAAAACTCAAGCTAGGCAAAACAATGGTGCAACTAAGGCTCTTGAAATTGTAAGTTCATAGTTTTCATCTAAATTGTCAATTTGGCAGGTAGTTTTGCTTATAAACCTGATTATAATTGGGTTTTATTTAAATTTGTTTATACCCTGCTTGGTGGTGATTACGAAATCAAAAAGATTGTTATGTAGGCAATCATTAATCGAAAGGGGCTCAAGTGCTCAACTCAATAAAAAAAATTCATGGACTGGATTTGGGTGGTAGGACTAGGATTCTTCCTGGAAAGATAACAAGAAAAAATATGGAGAAAGACCTCCAGAGGTCCCCTTCTGTATTTAACTTCTTTTTCTCTGCCTTCTCTCTACCTTCTCCCTTTCTTACAAACCCTAGGCAGCCTCCTCTTTCTCTTCTTCTTCCCCATCTTCTCTCTTCGTCTTCTTCTTCCCCATCTTCGTCTTCTTCTTCTTCCCATCTTCTCTCTTCGTCTTCTTCTTCTCCGTGAATCTAGACTCCCATCTCCACTTCAAATACCATCTACAATGCCTCAATTCCTTTCTCAACCCTCGACGGTGGCTCTCGATGGTGCGCTTCCTTAGAATTTCCGCCATCGACCTCTACCTCTCAACCCAGTTGTTACTCCCGCCTCCCAGTTCCTTCGATGGGTTTTGAAGTGATTATGGGAGCGCACTCACCCCATTTTCACAGGCTTTTTATGTATCATCTTTACTATTTTCGGTTTTGGTGGCTGTGTGTTTGCAAGTGTGCGGCGAGTTGAGCGACTGGGTTAGGCTACTGTTGGAGTGTTGGAGGCTATCCAATTTTTAGATAGGGTTTCTGTTAGGCCTTTTAATTTTTAAGTTTTGCACTTATTTGACGCACATGTACTTGGTGTCATCTATATGTGTTTACTTATGAGGATTTTTATTTGTTATTGAGCTTTCATTGTCTTTGTATTTGTTTGCCACATTAATTGAAGAACTTAGTTGTCTTATTAAAAAAAAAAATATGAAACTGAAGTTCATGTCTCTCCAAATTTCATATGGACTTGGCATGGTAATTTATGGGAGGTGAAGAAATTGGGAGATTTGATTTCCATTTCATCATTTTCTTTTCATTGCATGTTGCCCATTTCATCTCATCAATGTATCAGGTTATCAATGCTGCCATGTTCAAGAAAGGCGGAAACAGATGATGATCGTGAGTCACCATACTACAAGAATCTAAGCAAATTATTAGAGCATCTCATAGCTTTTTGTGACGGAGAATCAGAATCTCACCCTATTCGTTGTTATTCCGCTGCTGAGCTCATCAGGGCAACCAACAACTTCCATCCTTCTTGCATTATAACAAAGGATGCATACTTTCAAATGTTTAGAGGAGTTCAAGGGGACCGATCAATTATCATTAAGAAGTACTTCATTGGGAGCTGTCAAAATGAGGATGTATTCAGGTCCATAGCGATTAATGACATTGTGATTTCACTACAAATGAGCAACCATGAGAATGTTTTGAAACTCTTGGGCTGCTGCTTGGAGTTCCCTATGCCTGCTCTGGTTCTTGAAGATGCAGCAAAAGGCTCTCTCAATTCTGATGGTAAAGGGACTAATGGGGATGAAGATCAATTCTTCCTAGCATGGAAAGATAGACTGAATATCGCAAAGCAGCTTGCAAGTGCAGTTGCATATCTCCATACCGCCTCTCCCAGGCGGATAGTTCATAGGGATCTGAAACCCAGTTGTATCTTCCTGGATCATGATCATGTTCCGAAACTCTGCAACTTCGCACTCTCCGTAGCTCTTACTCCCGATGAATGTTATTTCGAAGATACCACGGTAAGAGGGACAATTGGGTACATTGACCCTGCATACTTACGGTATATGGAAATTTCAGAAAAAAATGATGTTTATAGTTTTGGTGTGCTGTTGCTGGTATTCTTGACGGGGAAAAGAGCTTGGGAATTTGCAAACCAGGAGCGAGATTTTCCATCAATTGTTGAGTATGTGAAATTACGTTGTTACCAGCTTGAGACAATTGTGGATGCTCAAATGTTAGAGGGGGTCGGGGGGTATGAGCAAGTAGAACAACAGTTGCATGATTTCGCAGCACTGGCATTGTCATGCATTCAAGAGAGAACTCAAGAAAGGCCACACATGGACGATGTGGTTAGAGAACTCGATCGAATACTTATATTGTAAAGGTTGATCACTGCACCTTGCTTCTGGTTTGTTGAAAAAATATGCCTCCTTTTGTGTACAAGGAATTTGGATTTGGATTTGATAATAAGACTAAATATGCTAAAATATTATATTGAACGCATGTTAAATAAGTAAATGTAGCTCTAATAAAAAGGTATATATATATGGAAAAACTATTGCTAATTTACTATGATCTGAACTTTATACTAATGTTAGCTATTAGTCTCTAAATTTTATTATTAATATCAGAAGTTCCAGACATATGCTCAAATGTACAGCAATCATCCCTCTGTTAAAATTATTACTAAGGATAAGATAATTTTTTCAAATATGAGCTTTTCGTCACTAAAAGTGAAGGGTACCATTAGTGGCAAATTTTTCTAATGAATGGCGTTGCCGAAACATCTTTTTTCAACAATATCTTAAACAAATTGTCACTAAAGGTGTTCTTGACCTTCAGTGGTACATTTGAACTTTTTCTAATTTTTTTTTTCAGACATTTCAGTTTTTTTTTGGTTCTTTCTTTTCATTTTAATCAAATATTAAATTTGTGGCCTTGAAATTTTCAAAATATTCATGGGTAGATGTTTGTGGGAAGAAAGAGGAAGGAGGAGTTTTGTTACTTTTTATTTTATATTTTGATTTTTTTTCATTTACATAGAAAAATAAAATTTTAAAATATATACTTGAAAAAATTATCTTACCTTTATTTTTAAGAAAAATAAAAATTAATAATTTCAACAAAGGAATGAATACTTTAGCATAAAATTTAGAGATTATAACTAATATATTCTATATATGTATATATCCATAAAGACATTTGAATGTTTTTTTTCTTCATTTTTTTCTCATTCAAATTCTCCTGTGTATAGTAATACTCTAAAGTCTAAACAACAACTGAACCCAAATTATATTCAATTATTTTAAAAATTCTTAATAATCTTCCATTTCTTAGTGCAAACTAGGGGTAATAGCGGGGTGGAGCCACCATGGGGCCTCAGGCCTCTCTTGCAATATTTTTAGCTATTATATATATATATTGTTGATGTAATAAATGGATCAGTACTCTCGTGATGATCGAGCATACACACAAAAAACACGAGGATGTGCGTAGTTTACTCTGGTTCACTCAAATCAGGTTATGTCTACGGTGATATATTTTCTCATTAATAATATAATTGTTTATACATATTACATTAGATCTTAAGTCTTAAAGGAAGATTAGAATATAGAGAGAGTAGGAGCTCTAGCTAGTATAGAGTATAACTTGTGTTACGAGAAGGGATAGCTCACTTATATAGTAAAGTGCTGAGGTTTAACTCATGGGCACATAAACCTTAATGGAGTGTCTGATCTTGGTCCAAGTAGTCTTCCAGTTATGGTTTGATCAATTGATATGCTATCAACGTGTATATATATACATACGTGTGTGTGTGTGTGCAAAATTATATCAAATATTGGTAAATTTTTTGAAGTTATTTCTTCTACTCATTGCTTTCTATTTTCTAATTACTTACATATCATCGGTATTTATTTTGCATACTTTTAATTTCTCAAAATCGATAATATCGCAATTACTTATTGACCATGAATAATATACACATATAATTGTTTCTCTCATCGCCATCATTTTTTCAATATTATGATTATCTAAGTTATTTCTTCGAATATTAACGTATTGCGTAATTAAATAAGAATACTAATTTTCGAATTATTTTGAACAAAATGACACTTATTATTATTTATACATGAAGTTTTTTACTAAGTTAACTTTCTAGCTAGGCTTATTAACAATGAAAAGGTTTGGTTTTGAATTTGCCTCAGACAAAGGAAGATAAATTTGTTGAATTGTCGACGTCCATGGTCAATTAGTCTCACTGCATGTATCATCGACCGCCTTCCTAACTAATTAACTAAATAACTGATTAACTATTAACTACCTGACTAATTTGGCCAACAAATTAACCACCCTTGACCCATTTAGGTGGCTTCCACTCGCCGATAGACTACACGCCACTCCATCTTATAATTATCTATCGTTATCTTGTTGAAGATTCATATATTACGTTATACGTGAGCATGTTGCATGCATGACAGTATGAGTACGTGGCACCAACCAGCCAGTCATGCCCATCTTGCACGTACTTCCTCGCTATATATATATATATAGGGATTATATGATTTGCACTTTTTATAAATTACATCATTAATATAGATATGATCTATTAATACAAGTAAAAGTCACATATATTAAAGATGTAGTTTACAAAAAATGCAAATCATTTGATCCACCTAGTATTTTACATATTTATATAATGTTGAGTTTGAAATATAGATTTAGAGTTGTTAATTGGCCGAAAAATCCGATCCAATAATCGCACCGAATTGAAATCGAACCGAAAAAATTGGACGGAATAGAGAAAACCAAACAGGACAGGCTCGAATCGGTTTGATCTTGATTCTTAGAGGTTTCAGAACTAGCCCGAACCGAACCGGTTTAATTTGGATGAAACAGTGCGTTTTGTACATGTATATTAAGTGTCCCTTCCTTTTTTCGGATGTTCTCTTCGTCCTCAAACTCAGCGCTGCACCCAGACTTCTCTCCCTTTCTCCTTCAATCTCTATGCCTCAGCCTCTGTTATCGTTAAAAGTTGAACCCTCTCTCCCTCATTGCCTCCCTCTCCCTCAATCTCTCTATCTCAGTCGAAACACATCGGCGTCCATCGCTCACCTCACGAACCCTCACCACACGCGCTCACACCTCTATCTCGATCTCTCCCTCGCACGGGAAAAAATCGGTTAAACCGGTGAAGAACCAACTGAACCGGTTTAACCAATTCGGCTTAGGATTGAGGCTGAGAACCAAACCACATCAAAACTGATTCTCCAATTGGTTCGGTTTCGATTTCGACAAAAAGATCGAATTGAAAAATTTAACAGTCCTATATAGATTAACTCGTTATATGCAAGGATTGAAATATCGATATCGACAGATATATCGCTCGCCGAATTTACGGATATCTTGCCTCAAATATCGATATCGATATTGATATCGTTTACGGTCAACAAAAATGACGGAAATTAGGTCCAAATGACGGAAATTTGGAATTAAACTTTGGGAAAAACTTAAGTACCCAATAATGGTTATATATGACTAATAAAAACTATAAAATGACTTTGATATAATAAATATATGATGAATCATATAATAGAAGATAGATCTGCCGACCACTAACAGTATAAAATCTTAAAGATAAATTTAAATTAAAACATAATTCTATTGATAATATTGCATTAAAAATATTTAAACACGGTATTATAAATTAAAGTATATGTTCTAAATTAAAACATATATTCTAAATATGTGAGTTAAGCCTTTTTTTAAAATTAAATATGTATTCTAAATTAAATATATGTTCTATATTAAAATATATATTTTAAAATACAACATATATTCTAAATTTAAACATGCTTTACCAAATATTGAATCCTAAGCCATATTTTATACTAAAACATATATAACTAAATATATTGAGGCGAATAATAAATTTGGAATTTTGACCCAAAAAAAAGGGTATTTAAGGCTTAAATTTTTTTTGGATTAAACAAGGTATTATAAATTAAAATATATGTTCTAAATTGAAAGCTAAATTCTAAATTAAAACATATATTCTAAATACGTGAGTTAAACTTTTTTCAAATTAAATATGTATTCTAAATTAAATATATGTTCTATATTAAAATATATATTCTAAAATACAACATATATTACTAAAATATATTTTACTTCCTATTTAAAATTATGAACAAAAAAGGTTAAATAAGAAATTAAAAAGGAAAACAAAAATCCCATTTTGACCCAAAAAAAAAAACTAAAATTAAACAAAACGGAGCGTTTTGTTTCATTTGCTTAAAGGTGGGTTGTTGAGTTGGTTTCAGTCAGAGAGATCAATCGATCTCGTTTCTGTGTGGAAGGAAGGGGCAAACAAGACAGGCGGGCGTTGGAGCTGTGGGTGTGCGACGGTGAGACCGCGTGCGACCTTAGAGGTGGTCGTCGAAAGGGACGGCGAGACTGAGAGAGGAGAGACGACTAGCGGTTCAGCCGTCGACGGAAGTTTCGAGGAGGATGGTGCTTCGAGGTCAGGTCGACCCGTCGAGGGAGGTTTGCCGTTTGCCCCAATTTCGGTTTTCTCTCAAATCTTTTTCTTTTCTCTGTTCTTAACTTTTCTGAATGTTCTTGTGAGTTGGTTAGTTAGTTTGTGAATTTTTGAATTCGAATTTGGACACAAATTTGTAGATCTGTTGAGTGTTTTGGTTTGAATTTCTTTTAATATCGCCGACATTCTTCGTTTATCGTCGATAGAATCAATTTTCCGGGAACTTTAACCTTACCCCCTCTCTTACGTGCGGGTCGCTGGATTTAGAGATATATCGCCGAAATCTGGCGATATTTACATAAGTGGTTATATGGCTTCTTTCAAACCCAATTCCTTTCCCTTTTAAGTAGAATCAAAGGAAAAATCGTTGCATATCAAGAAAAATGAGGAATAAAATACTCCCACATTGTATTTTTTTAATTAAAAAATATACCTAATGATCGAAAGATACACAAGATAAATGCCATCAAGAACTCAATTTTTGTACTAAGAGAGATTCTTGTGGGTTTTATGTGTCCTGAAATTTCACTTTTTCCGTTAAATATATCCATATTATGGGTCTCAACATTAAAATAAGAGAAAAAATTATCTATAATATTCGTTTGAATATACCCGTATGATACAAATATTATTGAGAGATTAATTTTTTATTTTTTATTTCAAAATTTCATTCAAAAATTTTAAAATTTTTTACTAAAATTTTAATATTTGTATTAATCGTTAACAATATTAATATTAATATTAAAACATCTATTTATTATTTTCATAAATTTAATTTTCAATATTTTTATAAAAAGAAAAATTATCATACTTAATTTCTACAAACGTCCGGATATTTCTTCTTCTGGGAGTTACCCTCGCGTCCAAGTCTAGTATATCCGTAATAAAATTATAAAACATTACGGCATGAGATCGGTGGAAACCGAGCCTGAGATGTTTACTACACGTGGCAATGGTCGGCACGCTATCATCCCCGGTGGTCATGCAGTAGTAATTAGTCGTCACAAGCGGATTGAAGGAAGGGTAGCGCACATTATTTTATTTATTTAACTTTTTATGGAACAAAGCCCACGTATTTGAAGGCTTACGCACAAAAAAGCCCACACGCTTTCAACAACGAATATTCCACAATATTCTTCTAAAAGAAAATAAAGAGTGACAAGAATATTCCACTTAATTCTTGTACATGAAATTAAAGACGAGTGACAAGAATATTCCACTTAATTCTTATACAAGAAATTAAAGACGACGGTGTGACAAATTTGAAGAAAAATTGGCATCGTATAAAAATGGATAAAAGATGTTATTAAAAAAAATGGAAAGTACAATAAAAAAAAATACTTAACTTCAAAATTTTAAGTGATTTTCCTTATACTACGATTTTATATTTCTCTTCACTTATAATGGAAGTTGTTATCCAAATTTCATATTCGATTTTAGCGAAGAGTAGGGTTTGTACTTGTTTGATCCAAAAATTGACCTAATGTGATGAGACCGTTGGGGGATCTAGGATCCGCTGAAGGGTATCTGGATCCGCGGGGAGTGCTGATTGATCTTTTGCTTCTGCTCGGCGAATGACCTGCAAGGCAGAGAGGAAACACTAGGCACCGGTGGGATGCAGACCTAAGATACTCGGATGCTTAAATCAGTAAGATAGAACACCTAGTAGGAAGATCACAATACAAGGACTGTTGAGTCAAACTTGTATGTGCTTCTATATAGAGTTACATTTATGAAAGGGTATGAAGGTATTTATTGTAGCCATGAATTTGGTGGTTGAATACTATGGCAGGGAGTTGGTGTTGACAGCTGGTTTGGTCAGGGGTGCATGATCATGCCTGCCGAGTGGAGTGCACAGGTATACCTACCGAGTGGAGTTTAATGAGAATTTGAACACTGTGTAGTAATGAATGCGGTAGTTGAACACTGTGTCAAGGAGTTTAATGAGAATTTGAGTAAGTGATTACATTATATATACATTAGATATTGAAACTCGGCTAATGAGAATTTGATTTTTTTTTTTCTATAAAGAAATATTATTAGGCCATAGCAGTAAGTGGTCTAAATATCAATATTAGTGAGTCATGTATCTCAATTTTTCTTTATAAGCACTACGATTTAATAATATATATATATTTTTATTAGTGAGTCACATATCTCAAATTTCTAGTAATTGATTCATTGTGTATTTGTGTTTGCCCATAATTTCCTCCCTCCCATTAGAGTAAAATCTCATTAATTTGTGTCAAAACAAATTCTTCGTTTTCTCATAATTAAGTGGATTTAATAATATCATCAACAAATATATCTCGATGCTTAATTAGGGTTTAGAACTAATTGGAAATCCATTACCTCAAATATATAATAAGTTTTTCCTTGTTTCTTTCTTTTGTTTTGGGGGACTTGATTTCAATTCATAGGGATCCATAAAGATTGAACATTAGGGCTATTGAAAAAAAAGTACCGCTACGTATCCAAAAAAATGTACGATATTTGTTGAAAGTAGTAAGAGATGAATTGTAAGCGGATTATATTATCTTTGAATTAAATATATATATATATATATATCGTTATGACAAAAAAAATCAAGAAATCCTAATTGATAAAAGTAACATATTTAGTAAAAGTGTTATGATTCTAATTGATACGAAGGATCCCAATATACAATCTTATCTCATTGCAATCTAATTATAAAATGCCCTTCGTGACAAATTGAGTAATAATATATACTCTAATATGTATATATACACCACATAATATATCATTTAATCAATTAAACTATATATCAATTCCGTATTTTAATACAAAAAATTTATTTACGACTTCGAAATCTTCAAAGGATCAAGTGTCTTATCCACACGAAAATAGTACAACATTTGACCACTTGATGTTACATAACTTGTCGCCTTGTGAGCAAAACCAAACCTAACATAATATCCACCATCCACATATATATATATATTATTATTTCATTTTTTCAGTCGGTTGATTTAGTTTTCTTGGCTTTTTGCTTTTTGGAAAAAAGTGAAAGAATAAAATGACAAAATATAAAAAATTCAAACCAAACTTCCACGTCACCTTCCTTGACACCTTGCACTTCGCCTCTATATAAAAATGAACGACCTATATCTTCACTAATCACGTCTAACACCAAACTAAAACGGCAAGTTTTGATTTTCCTTCACACTCAATCAAACTCATCACAGATTCTTTCTAAGTTCGCCTCCGATCAGATTCTCCAACCTCAAAAAAACCCTAATCCACCATTTTCTCGCTATATATAAACCTATCTTCGTCTCCTCCCTTTCTCAACCCAGCCCATTTATTCGTACTTGCACTTCTTTGTCGTTTTCGCGCATATTCCAATGGCTCCGAGTCTGACCAAATCCGCCACGAATACCGTCGTGGCGGATCGCTCGAAGCCAACCCTATGTCCCTTCGCCCTCGATAACTCCAACTTAACGGCGAATGGCCACGTCATACTTACCGATGTTCCCGAAAACATAACACTGACACCATCAGCGTACTCCCCGGCCGGTTGTTTCGTGGGCTTTGACGCTGCAGAGACCAGGAGCCGCCACGAGGTCCCTGTCGGTCAGCTGAAGGACATCCGGTTCATGAGCATTTTCCGGTTCAAGGTCTGGTGGACCACCCACTGGGTGGGGTCCAATGGCCGGGACCTCGAGAATGAAACTCAAATCGTCGTTCTCGAGAGCTCGGATTCTAGCAGGCCATTCGTCTGCCTTCTACCCGTTCTGGAAGGCTCCTTCCGCGCATGCATCCAGCCCGACAGCGCCGATTTTGTCGGCCTCTGCGTGGAGAGTGGGTCCACCCGAGAAGTCTCCAAGGAGTTCCGGAGCATCCTCTACCTGCATGCAGGGGACGATCCCTTCACCCTGGTCAAAGAAGCGGTCAAGGTCGCGAGGGATCATTTGGGAACTTTCAAGCTTTTAGAGGACAAGACGCCACCTGGCATCGTGGACAAATTCGGATGGTGCACGTGGGACGCATTCTACCTAACGGTCCATCCACACGGCGTCCTAGATGGCGTCAGGAAGCTCGTGGAAGGCGGGTGCCCACCCGGGCTCGTGTTGATCGACGACGGGTGGCAGTCCATTGGCCACGATGCGGATCCCATCACACAAGAAGGCATGAATCAGACGGTGGCTGGCGAGCAAATGCCCTGCAGACTCCTCAAGTTCGAAGAAAATTACAAGTTTAGGGACTACGTGAGTCCTAAGGGACCCGCCTCCGGCAAGGGCATGAGTGCCTTTATTAAGGACCTCAAGGGGGAGTTCAAAAGCGTTGACTATGTGTACGTGTGGCATGCGCTGTGTGGCTACTGGGGTGGGATCAGGCCCAATGTCCCTGGATTGCCCGAGGCTGAGGTAGTGGAGCCCAAATTATCTCCAGGCCTACAAAAGACAATGGAAGATCTGGCCGTTGATAAGATCGTTGCCACAGGTGTCGGTCTGGTCCCACCGGAGATCGTTGATCAGATGTACGAAGGGCTCCACTCGCACTTGAAGTCCGTCGGGATCGACGGGGTTAAGGTGGACGTTATCCATGTAAGTCGTTATTTCTAAATCCAATTGTTTAATTTAATTATGTTTATATTTGTTTATTGGATGTCGGTCGGTGCTGTCGACATTAAATTCCCAACCCATAAATTGCTAGGTGTCATAATTTGCGGAAGTTTTGAACATACCAAAGATGATTATGTCATTTGTAAGGATATCTAGGAATCTAAAAAATCACAACCATAAAAATCGTTATTGTATTTTGCTTATTATATTTTGACGGTTCAATTAAATTTAGTAGTTAGAAATTAATTTAAATTTATTTATAATATAATCAAAATATCTAGTTAAGTTTTTATTTATTTATTATTAGACTGCTAAATAATTTTTTATTTAAAAATATTAATATTAGTTTTAATTTTTCCCATTACTTTTTATCTTTCCATTAATCTTTATTATTATTTTTAATTTATAAATTTGAGGTTTAATTTGATTATTATATCCTTAGTTATGAATATATTTTTTATCATAATTTTTGGTGAAGTCTTTTAAGCGTCTTAGATTTATAATAATAGAAGTTTATCCGAGTTTGAATGAAAATATTCAAAAAAATATGATTTTCCGGAAATATTTTTTTAACAAAGCATCATTATAATCATTCGATTGGTGAAATTTTTGTTTCTAATTTAATTTTTTGTCAGCACGAAATATTCACTTGTTCTTTGCAGTTTTTTTTTTTTTTTAAGGATTTACTCGTTTTGTTTTACTATATGTAAAAATTAATTGAGTTTTAATTATATATTTTCTTTTTGTAAATAGTTGTTGGAAATGCTTTGTGAGAAATATGGAGGTCGGGTGAAGCTAGCAAAAGCATATTACGATGCCCTAACAGCTTCTGTGAGGAAGCACTTCAATGGCAACGGCGTCATTGCCAGCATGGAGCACTGCAACGACTTCATGTTCCTCGGAACCGAAGCCATCACTCTCGGCCGTGTCGGTACGTCACTGATCACAATTTAACTTTTCATTTTCTCCAATTTTCAAATTTAAACACAAAAATACATTTATTATAATTCAAATTTGTATTTCTTTAGGCGATGATTTTTGGTGCACCGATCCATCTGGTGACCCCAACGGTACATTTTGGCTACAAGGATGTCACATGGTGCATTGTGCTTATAACAGCTTGTGGATGGGCAATTTCATCCACCCGGACTGGGACATGTTCCAGTCGACCCACCCTTGCGCCGCCTTCCACGCCGCTTCACGGGCCATCTCCGGTGGTCCGATTTACGTGAGCGACGGTGTTGGAAAACACAATTTTGACTTGCTCAAGACTCTTGTGTTGCCCGATGGCTCGATTCTTCGGTGTGAATACTATGCCCTCCCAACTCGTGATTGTCTCTTTGAGGACCCTCTCCATGATGGACGGACCATGCTCAAAATATGGAATCTCAACAAGGTAAATATATTAACCTCAATGTTTCGTTTTCAAATTGTTATATTATCAAACGGTGAATCTAAATTACCGATCAGTTTAAATTACTTGAACCACAAGCTAATTGTACTTTTGGTTATTTGACAACAGTTCAATGGAGTTCTTGGGGCATTCAACTGCCAAGGAGGAGGATGGAGCCCGGAAACCCGCCGGAACCAATGCTTTGCTGAGTTCTCCCACCGGCTGACCACAAAGCTCGGCCCTAGAGAAATTGAGTGGAAGAGTGGGAAGAGTCCAATCCCCATTGAAGGAGTCCAAGTGTTTGCTTTGTACTACCACCAAGCCAAGAAGCTAACCCTAACCAACTTAAACGAGGAAATTGAGCTCTCTTTGGACCCCTTCCATTTTGAGCTCATTTTTGTGTCTCCCGTTACTGTTTTAACTGCTACTAAAACCGTCGAATTTGCTCCCATTGGATTGGTGAACATGCTCAACACGGGCGGTGCCATCCACGCCTTGGCCTTTGACGAGGCGGAGAATTCAGCACGAGTTGGAGTGAGGGGCACAGGGGAGCTGAGGGTGTATGCCTCCGAGAAACCAAGGAGTTGCAAAATTGAAGGAAATGATGCTGCTTTTGAGTATGAGGACAATATGGTCATTACGCATGTGCCATGGCCTACTTCTTCCACCTTATCTACTGTGGAATATATATTCTAAATATTCTATATTTTTTTGGGCCAAGTTTTTTTTGGGTCTGAAAATTTATTTAGGACCAAGTCAAATATAGAGTATTTGCTAATATGTAAGCAAGGACTCCCTAATTATAATGAATAGGTACTTTTTTTTTGTCAAATGAATAGCTACTTTTTTGAAGCAATACAAAGTATATAACATTTTCATTATATGATCTTTTTATTTTTGTATGAAAAATTACTGAAATTTTCTTTCCTTTGATTTTTATCGGTCTTTCGTTTATGAAGAAAATTTAACATTTACCATATTAATTTGGGTTAGATTTGATTTTGGGACCAAGAATTGCTTACTGAACCAAACCGAACCATATGTTTGTATATTTAGTTAATCGTGATTATTTTATTTCTTTTAAGTAAAATTATTGTATATTTAGTTAATCATGATTATTTTATTTCTTTTAAGTAAAATTGGCCAAGGGTCCTACGTTGCCTCCAAATCCAAGCCTTAGAAAAATTCGAAACCAAGTTTGATGTTGGAAACTTGGAAGTCTTGAAAGTAAAACTTAAAATAGTAAAAGTTTCAAATTTTAATAATTTATGGATTACAACATGTGATGGATGATATGTATTGTAATTTTAGTTTGCTTATGAATTGGTTAATTTGGTTATGTTATTTGCTTATTATCAACATGATGTATGAACTGTGAAGCATATTTGAATTTATGGATATATAATAGGTTTCGTAAATTACAAAATAAATTTTAAAAACCGAATACCAAACGGACTAAATGTTATGGTTTGGTTATGGTTTAACGATTTTGTTCTCTACATACCATATCGATGAAAATACCTGCAATATCGTTATGGTTTCAGGATTTTGTTCTCCACACATCATATCATTTTGTATGAATGAAAATATCTGCAATATATGTTAAATTTTTTCTGATATATTATTATTTTGGAATCTCGATATTAAAATAAGAGGAAAGAAAATCTGCGATATTTCTTTGAATATATACATATTATACTCACATTTATAGGTCTTAACATAAAAATATAGAAGATAGAAAAATTTTCCACTCAATTTTCATGATATATGTATTAATCTTATATAAATACAATTGCGTATTTAAGTTTTTTTTTCTAAAATTTCATTCACATTTTTCAAGTTTTGAACTAAATTTTTAACATTTTTTACGATATCGATATTGATATCTAAATCGATATTAATATCGAAATCAACATTTATACAAATTTAACTGTCGATATTTTTATAAAAAACAATATTATCTTATGCAATATATAAAAAAACAATATTATCTTATGCAATATATAATTTTATATTTCAATAAATTTAACGTGTCCGTATTTCCAAAAAAAAGATATTTTCATTTTTTCACCGTGCATGATATAGAACTTCTTCTTCAAGTCCAATTATTTATACTTACCATATATAATCATATAAATCAATAATACAATTCCAATTCCAGAACCCGAAGAGAAGAAGCCTTCAACCCAAAATCTAAGCCCCGCTGTTTTGTGTCCTCGATGAATACGTCGTCGTTTATGGACAAGCAGATAATGGATCTGTCACAGGGATCGTCGCCGCAACAGACCAACGACTTCATCGATCAGATGAAGATGAACAACACCACCACCAACAACAACAATCCCAAAGAGGAAGAAGAGCATCAGCCCAGCCATGGTAATGGAATTTCCAGTAAGGAGTATCAGGAAATGCTGCCCAGCTACGATTTCCAGCCCATTCGTACCGTCGTCGGTGCTTCTTCGCCGTCGCCGAATTTCGATGCCATAGACAATCTCGGTGGAGGTGGACCCGTTAGGGCTTGGAACTCCGGCGAGTCCAAGTCAAACACTATCTCTCCTACCAGAGTAAAATTCCTTCCTTTAATTGCTTAATTTCGTTTTTGAATTTTCATTTAAAAATTGCCAATAGCGATGAGAATCGAATCAGAATTGCAGAAGCTTTTAATTTTTAGTTGGAATGAATTCAATGTAACTTTGAAGTTGTCAGTGCAAGTGATAAAATAGCAATTTTGTCAAATGTCGGAGCTTTTACCAATGGAATTGTTGACTCCAAGAAGTTAATACTGATATCTAATAATCGACACAACATACTCAGCTCAAAGCTTCAAATTTTTTCTATTTTCTTGGTTGCTACGGATTTGCAGTTGATTTTTTATTTTTTATATTTTACTCAGGTAGTTGATAATTGTGTTTGATTTCTCTATGTATAGTGTGACTGTGTTTGTTATTAGCGTATTGAGTAATTGTATTATATGCTTCGGACTTGAGCTGCAGTTAATGATTAGTGGTTGGAGAACTTTACTGATTTTTCCCGACAGTGTGTGAGATAGCTCGGAAGTGTGTGTTTGTGATTGATCTTGTTGCCATTTTTGTTAAGTGTTAGTTGAGAGTAGATTGATTGAGGATGTCGCTATTGGAAATATTGATGTCTTTTTTTGCATCATGATGATACTATATGCAATCAGAAAAAGGTACAAACCAAGTAAGAAACTTTGGGGATTATAGTTATTGTTGTACATATCCCTCCCCTTTTCAAATATAATAGCATTAGCATCCGCTTGATTGATAGACTTAAGATAGACATTTATGATTGGTAATCGTATGCATGCTTATCATTTGGTTCATTTACATCGGTGCTTACTCGTTCCCTTTTTCTTACAGAATTATGGTTCTCTGGATTCCTTTGAACCTGCAAAAGTAATTTTACAGAAGGACCAAAATGTACTTGATGCTGCAATTGTATCAGAGATTGACCAGACCATGAAGAAGCATACTGATAGTTTACTAAACGTGCTGGAAGGTGTTAGTGCACGGTTAACACAACTAGAGAGCAGAACCCGACACCTAGAGAATTCTGTGGAGGATTTGAAGTTCTCTGTGGGAAACACTCAGGGGAACACTGATGGAAATATGAGGCAGTTGGAAGATATTCTTAGAGATGTATGTAGCCTCTTTTCCCTTCCTTTCAGTGCGAGATTGCTTTTGATGTTTTTTAGTCAAATAGTTAATATAAGTTGAACTGGAGATCTTATAAATATCATTGGAAGTATGATTGATGCATATGCAGGATAGCTATAAATAAAACATGTTATCCATGTGCTGGTTCATTTCTCATCCCAGAACTAAATAGAGGGTGTGAAAGCAAAGTTGTGCGTCTCCCATGCTTTCACCAAATCTGAAATTCATAAACTTTTTCATCTTCTAGGCATTTAAATTACATTGGTTTTGGAAACATTTGAAACCAAACAGGAATTTACTCCAAAAATGTCTTTCAGCTAGTTTGTAGGATTTGCTTGCCTGAACTGGTGAAAGCGTTGTTTACTGGCATATAGCCTATGCGTCAATTATTTTGTTTTGTTTTGTTTGTTTAGGTAAAATGTTTATGTTGTATTTTGAACATCTCGCTTTGGTTTTTGTCAACATAACGCAGGTGCAACAAGGTGTTCATGATTTGAAGGATAAGCAAGCAGTAGTAGAGGCTCAGCTGAATCTTGCAAGGGTGGAGGTATCTAATTCCAAGGTAGAAACTCAACTGGGACCTCAGAATCATATGCATGTTGATTCTGGGCAGACGGCTGCCTCTGCTTCTCAACACTCTCACCAGCAACTTCCTCCCACTCTGAACCTTCCACCCTCCCTTCCTACCATCTCTCACCCGAATGCTCCTCCCCAACCTATGCCCCAAAGTGTACCACATTCAGTTCAACATCCAAATCAATTTTCTCAGAACCAGGTCTCTCCTGCCCCTCAACAAGACCCGTATTACCCACCACCTGGTCAAAATCAAGGAGCTCCAAATCAGCAATACCAATTTCCTCCAGGTCAGCAGCCAGTCCCCCCTCCTTCCGTGCTACCACACCAAAAATTTCAACCTACCAATCAACCACAGTATTCTCAGCCACCACCCCAGATTCCTCAACAGCATCCTTCGCTACCACCTGTTAATCCCTCTCAATTGCAGCCTACATTGGGCCACCATGTTGAAGAGCCACCTTATAATCCTTCCCAGAACTACCCACCCAATATTCGCCAGCCACCTTCTCATGCTCCCAGCAATCTCCCTCCCCCCCTACAGTATTACGCTCCTACTTCCCACGGTTATGAGCCACCTTCTAGCAGACCCACTTCCGGATATTCTTCTGGGTATAACCCCCCACCCGGGCTTGGTGAGTCATACCAATATGGTGGATCACCTTCGCAGTATGGTAGTACCTCCTCAATGAAACCACAACTCTCGTCTTCCAACCCACCTCAAACTGGAGGATACCCACAGCTCCCAACTGCCCGGGTATTACCACATGCATTGGCTACACCATCTGGACCCGGTGGCAGTTCAGCTCCAGCGGGGACTGGGAACAGAGTTCCTGTAGATGATGTGATTAACCAAGTGGCAACTATGGGTTTCCCGAGAGACCACGTTAGGGCCACAGTCCGCAAGCTGACAGACAGCGGCCAGTCAGTTGACCTCAATGTGGTTATAGATAAGCTGATGGATGATGGGGAAGTTCAGCCACCTAAAGGCTGGTTCGGTCGATAGTATGGTGTGCCTGCTTGGTTTTCAGACTGATGTATAGTAAGAGTTTCGCTTGTTTGTGTCATCTAAATCGATTGGAACTTTGAAGATACACCCTTTATGTCTTTGCCCTTGTTTTGAACTTATATTCTTGCTTCTCTAAGCTCATTTGTGTATTGTACTGATAATAATAGCAGGTGGGTATAATTGAGTTATAACATTCGTTCCTTCTTTCTTTCTCCTATTTTTCATCTTTTGTACGTTACACAATTTTCCTTTGTGGGTAAATGTATTGCAAGTTTTCATTTTTCATTTTCTAGTCTTTATCCCGATCTTTTTCTTTTGAATTCTGTCGTATAAACTCACAAGCAGTAGACTCATTCAAATTTGTTGTTGAATATTCATGAATACGGCACGGCACGAGTAATACGATCATACCAACTCAAACGATCTCAAACGCATGAGATTTATTATGAAAAACTTATATTCTGAACTTACGCATAAGATTCATTATGAAAAATTTATATTCCGAACTTAATATTGAATACGATCATATCTATTTACAAACAACAGACAACTTTCAAATTTGACAAAAAATTCTAATTAGTAAAATATATATTTAGAGCTTACATTTTAAATACGATTATACAAACTCATTAGTGATAGATTGTGACAAATGACAGACTCATCCAATTCAAAGAAAAATACATATAAAAAAATAAACTCATTACGAACTTGAAGAAATTGTACATATCTCAAAAATAAAATTAGAAACCTTTTCTCAACTTGCACCGAACTGAAGACGGGCTCGACAAACTAAAACAAGAAGAGTTTTGAGACATTTGTGTAATTTTGATAGTCTCATGGGTTAAAATGAAAATTTCCAATTTTAGTTTTCATCCACACTTATTCTCTTTATTTTATTTGAAGTTTATTTATTTCATGAACCTTTTTTCGCACAGCGTCGTCTCTCTCAAAAGTCCTCTTTGCTCGGTACAAGCTCCAAATCCCCGTACAAGTCACAGTCGCAAAACCTCTCTCTCTCTCTCTCTCTCTCTCTCTCTTTATCTCTCACAAGGATTTCGATAAACCTCCCTGGATTGCCCCTTTTTTACCATCCCTGCCCCTCTCCCGTTCAACTTAATTGTCTTCCATGCCCTCCGCGCATTGCTCCGCCCCCTACGCGGTGAAGTTGAATCAATTTGTATATATGAAGCCTTAGGAGGAGGAGGGTGAGGCATTCGCTGCTCAATTCTTGTATCGCACTCTGTAAGAATTTGCGCTTGATTTCCTGACGTTTTAATTTTTTTTTCCTGTTTCTTTTAGACCTAAATTGTTATCGGCTAATGCAATTCCTAGGGATTTAGTTCTGAAATTGTGTTGATTATGTTTGATTATGTATTGGTTCGTATGTGATTGTGAAAGGCTTGTGGGGTTTTGGAGGTTAATTGATATTGCGTATGTATATGTACAGATTGAATTCAGCAATCGATTAGTTTTTGTATTTGGGTTCATTTGATGTGTGCAATAAGCATTTCAATGGAATTGAGGAATGAAGTACACACTCATAATTCATTTTTAGTAATTAGTGAATTGATTTTGACTTGCATTTAAGTCACTTGTAATTTTAGGTTTGTGTGGATTAAGTTGAGATGGTTATGTTGCTAGGATTTCAGTTTGTTGGTACCTGAAATGTTTCTTTGAGTCTCTTGAACAGGATGACTATCTTTTCTGATCAATTTTCTCTTGTATTTCTTGGCAAGTAATTTTAGGTTGTTTCACTGGAATATTTATAGCCAAACGAAGTGATTTGGTTTCTGCACTTGGAAATTGGAACTATTGGTGACATAAAACAACATTCTATTGATTTCAAGGGATCAAATGGAGCTGAAGGTTTCATCTCCAAAACCAGGGGGTCTTTCTCCTTCTGATTGTAATAGTGATCCGGAGGAGAAGGAATTCAGTGATGATGATGATGACGATCGGAACCATAAACATCGTAGACGAGAGATTCGTTCTCAGTCTTTCGAGAGAGATAACCTTGATCAAGTTATGACAAGGCCGTACAGAAAGCGAAACAAACCTTTTACAAATGGGAACTCTTTCAGAGATAATGACTCTCAGGCTAGTACACCATGGAGAAATTACAATTCTGCTTCTCTTGAGAAAGATCTTTCTATAAAATTTGATAAAAGACGCCCGGGTTCAGCATCATTGGTTCGAGCACCTTTCGATTTAAGTCAAAGATTCCGGGCAAACCAAACATTTCTTGGAGACACTGGTCCTGGTAGGGGAAGAGGAAGGGATTCTGGATCATGGGGACAACGTGATACTAGGTTCAACTCTGATATTGCTTCTCAAATTGCTCAGCAAGGCTCCATTCCTCCAGGTCTTTTTGCTGGACGTGGATTGCCAAATGTTTCCAGTTCACAGACCCCACCCTGGAATGCATTTGGATTGATTCCAGGAATACCAAATGGTACCATGGATGCGCTACTTCCCATTGGTTTGCAAGGAACACTCAGACCACCTATCCATTCTTCATTGAATATGGGCATTCCTCGCCAAAGATGTAGAGACTTTGAGGAGCGTGGCTTTTGTCTAAGAGGGGACATGTGCCCTATGGAGCATGGCATGAATCGAATTGTTGTTGAAGATGTCCAGGTAAATTCATTGTGTACATCTTTCCTGTTACTCGAACATTAGTAGCATGCTCACATACTATACTTAGTATAGTGACATGAAATAGAAAATTAAGGAGTAACTGTATTGTAAAAAATCCACTTCATTTATCAGCATTTTTTTTTTGACAACTAATGGTGTGTTATTGGTGATTTTAGTCTCTCCAAGTATATCCAGCCAATACTTCTTTAAAAAAAAATGCATATCCAACCAACATCTGCTTGGCTGCTATGTGATTGTTGAATGCAATTACTTAGAGAGAGAGATGATGCATGTTTCTGCTATATTAATTATGTTTCAGTAATGTGGAAATGTGAACATATATTCTTTTGTTGACATTCTATCTTTATTTAAGGTCTTATTCATTTGTACTTTCTACGCCATCAACCATCTTCTATCAGTCATTATACCCAGTCGTTTAATTTATACTACAGCTGCATAGGCATTTTCAGGTCGAATTTTTGTCCTGAAATATTTAGGGCGTGACTTGATATCCTTTCTTTTTGTGATATTCTTTTTGTGACTTGATGTTAATTCCTGTCTATGCATGTACCATGGGGCACCTACTTCTGATGATCTGTTTGTGGTATCCTCTTTATTATATGATTGTTAGCCTCTGTATGTTTCCATGTGTTAAGAGATTAAGCTTGTTACTTTGGGACTTCCTGTAACTAGATCTCATTCCCTGGGTGTTGGCCATTTGCTTTGTGTTAATTTTCAATTAGTCATACGGTTAGCAGGGGATTACGTGCTTTAAAAGTATGGGTATATGATATAATTGATTCATCTGATCACAAAAAAAAAAATTGAATTATTTCATTTCAAATTATTATTGCATGCAGTTATCATGCTGGGATTTCTCTTGGCTGGATATTTCATTAGCTTCCAACTTCATTCTTGGTTGGCCTGTTTTTTTTATTTAAGTCCTACTTTCTCCCAATTGCAGAGTCTTTCTCAGTTCAACCTTCCTGTGTCAATTCCAAGTGCACACCTACTGGGGAAACCGACTGGTCCTGGATCCCTAGCGTCAGTGAGTGCATCTTCAACTGCGTTGATGAATAGCAAAGGGTTACATGGAAAAACGAGCAAGTCTTCTGTCACTGATGAAAGTATGGGCTTGAATGGTCCATATTCTGGTCCTGGTTATGTGGGTGGAGCTGATTTGTATGACCCTGATCAACCCCTGTGGAATAATAATGGTCCTGAAACCTCAAATGCACGTCTAGGCCTGCAATCACCCAGGAATGATGAAACTGAGTCCTTGCCGATTGATGATCCTTCTGAACGCCATCATGCCAAGATATGTGATAGTGCTGATAATGAATTCCCAACTAGAAGCGTAGGAACTGCTGCCAGTTCACAGAGTACAAGCATGTCTGTCTGGGGTAGAATTGGCAGTTCAAAAGGTAAATTAGATGTGAAGGAGAAAATTGATCCTGCAACAAATTCTTCAGATTATATTGAGAGTGAAACTAACGAAGGTAAAGAGGCATTAGTCAGCATTCAAAATCCACCACGCCAAGGAAAGCGTATCATGGCTGGGGATGGTCCAAAAACCATGGATTCATTTCCCAAGACACAATTTGATTCTATGCGTAATATTCGGAAGCCATCTCAGAAAGCATTGCGTACCTTATTTGTCAATGGCATTCCTCAGAAAAGCAACAGAAGGGATGCTCTTCTTTCCCATTTTCAAAAGTTTGGTGAGGTCCTTGACATTTATATCCCCTCGAATAGTGAGCGAGCCTTTGTCCAATTTTCAAAGAGGGAAGAGGCTGAAGCCGCTTTAAAGGCACCTGATGCTGTAATGGGTAACCGCTTTATCAAGTTGTGGTGGGCTAATCGTGATAGCATTCCTGATGATAACACAGGCGCTGGCGGTATTGTTTCTGGAACTTCCCATGGTATAATAACTGGTTCAGTTCCACCCCATTCATCTGTTGCTAGTATTAGCAAGGATAATCTTCAATCTGCTGCTCCAAAGGCTAGCATTGCCTATGCATCAGATGCTTCTCTACCTTCCACTGATAACTCCAAGCCTGTCATCTCAAATGGTCCCAAAACCCCACCCCTGCACAAAAAGCTAGAGAGTTTAGAGCAGTTAAAGGAAGAACTTCGCAAGAAGCAGGAAATGCTGGACCAGAAACGAAACGACTTCCGTCGCCAATTGAACAAACTTGAGAAACAAGTAAACGAAGTGCTTCTTTGAATCTTTTGATATCTTGCTAACGTTACTTGTTTGGTATAAGACATAAATTTTTTGTTTGCTTTACAAGTTTTTTATTTGTTCAGACAATTTTTTTGAATGATTTCAAAGTGGCACTAGAAAGGGTGTGAGATTGATGTATATAAAGATGTGGATGCAAATTTAATGTACATCTTGTCTGAAGGTTTGACCTTTTGCAGGCCACTGGACCCAAGGGCGAGGCAGACATAGAGCAAGTGGCTAAGAGACCCAAAGTGGCAATAACAGCCGATGTTGGTAAAGTTGCTACCCCCAGGTCCTCAGATCCTACAATATTGGAAGTACAGCATGTAGAGATGACTGATAAGAACAAATCAGGGGAAGGCATTGTCTCCCATAGTCCAAAAACCGGTACTGTGGTGTTGGAGCAATCCCCTAGCTTGAAGCAGCAGTCTATTCGTCCATTCGGACCAGTAGGGTCTCCTTCTCCAATCAATAGATACAAATTAGACAACCGTCCTACTGGATTTAAGATTCTTCCTCCTTTGCCAGCTGGATTTGCTAATGTAAGTCCTTCAAACATTGCTCAACAAATGTGCCTATTTAGATGTTAGTCATGATTCGTGAGAAATAAACCAATGTATGTGCATTTAGTTATTTTGGTAACACTTGGAAAGATGATGACATGCGATGAGGCATTAGGACCATTCACTAGGAGGGATTAGTGCAATACTTGAGATTCCCTAATATATGAGATCAGCATGAAGTTTTAACATGCCCATTATGATTTCAATCAACTAAACTGAAACATGCTACTTTAGAAAACATAAGTTCAAGTCATAAAAGTCAGACCTTACACATTAACTTATGGTCACTGTTTACTTGTCTAATACAAAAAAAAAATTGTTTTATTTTATTTATTATATATTTTGCATCCAAAAGGTTAATTTTCTTTTTCACGCTTGATACCTTTACTGTACATATTTTCAGTTGATTGTTGTGGTAAAAATAAAATACAAGGCTTTCATGGTCTTTCTTGTAGTTTTTCATTCATTTACATCCATCACATTGAAATGGTCTGGAATCCGCTTGTGTCAAGGTAATTTTATCTTTGTCCGAATGAAATGTAAGCTGATGTTTTGTGCTTTCCAGGTTGATATTATGAAGGAACACTTTTCACCCTTTGATGATCTTTCCAATGCCGTATTAGAAGACCTGGAATGCTGTGATTCTGGTAGTGAGTTTGAGACATCAAAAGATTGCTCAGCTCGTATAACTTTCACAACGCGCCGTTCAGCAGAGAGGGCATTTCTTAATGGTAAATCCTGGGAAGGGCAAGAGTTGAAATTTATGTGGCTGACATCTAGTATTTCCAGCAACGACCGTAGCGGGAGAGAAAATTCTCCATCCATGACCCCGAAGGGGCCATTAATACCTGATGTTCAGCCTGTACATGAAGTAGTAGCAAGCAATGTTTCTCAGGAAGCGGCTGCATCAGGAAATGGAGAAGCCGAACGTTCTGAAACGAGTGGTGTTGAGAACATGGAACTGGGTGAAGATTCCGAACCTAGTTCAACGTCAACATCAGGTGAGAAAGAATCATCATCTAAACGCGATGCATTGTAATCTAAACGCGGGCTAATTTTCAGATTTGTACAGTCGCCAGGTAAACATTAAATCCGAGAAACTCTAATTTTCCAGGATACCTTGTTTTAGCAATTGATTAACTTTTATTTTTCCAGTCCATCAGTGTTTCCTATTATTATTGTTTGCATGGAATCTGTAAAAAGGAAAAGGGAAATATTCCTTATTTTTGACTTCCACCTGAGGATACTTGAGTCCATTGGTGAATCATGTTATCTTTTCTGCTTACATATGTGTAGAAACAAAACATTAATCCATTACAGAGAAGAATATTGGGGATTTAATTCCCTTTGATTTGGTAATTTTCAGAAAATTTTCACTGCATGATTGTTTGCTGCTCTTCATGTTTCTATATAAGTTTCACGTAATTTTTGTCTTTTCATACATTACGGGAAGTGATTTTTGCACTCCTATTTTCATCCTTCACTCATTTTATTGACTTCTCGTTGATTCTGCGTTCATTCCCTTGATCGGACGGTTAGAAAAGAATGGTGTGCACGAGTAGAAAAGTTGCTGTGGAAATTCACTTTCCTTCGGTTACCTTCGTCATAATGGGATAACTTGTTATTGGGCTTGATTTTAGTTCGTTTTCACTCTGGTCTTATTTTCAGTTTGGGCCCATTTCTTGTGTGCAACATTCAGAATCAGGGTTATGCACTCGAGGATAAAAAGAACTGAAAATTGTAACCGGGTGTCTTTGGATGAAGTATTTTACTATTACCAATAATTTATAAAATGACAAAATTTAAATTAATAAAAATTAACTTATTAGAATATGTGGAATTTCATGTTTGAATAATATAAAAATGGAATGATATTTAAACATAGAATTTAATGTATATACATAAATATAGCTATAAAGATAAAATTTGAGAAATTATACATTTCCATATAAAATATTCAAATTTCTTGTTTCTATTTTTTTAGAATTTGTAAATTTCAATTTTTATGATCCAAACAAAAAAATTGGTGTGTAGTAATTTTAAAATTCCGACTTTTTTTTCAAATTCTTTATTATTTTCTTTCATCCAAACACTACGCTTTTTCTTCACAAACTGACTGATGGCCTGCCTCTATTCTCTCTATCCCATGGCACGACTTTCACCTCCCTACTATCCGAGCAAAGCTTCAGATTTGCAGATTCTCCGCGATAATCCCGGTTGAAGGCACACGCACAAATATGAATGCTGGAGAGAGATACAGCAGATACATAACCCAATTCGTTGCTTCATTCCTGCTACAGAAACCGTTAGGCTATATCGATGGCATCATGTATAAAATTATTCGACTATATTCATATGACGAAAAAAAGGACAATGAAGAAGCTTACCGAGTGCATTAGATGGCAAATCCAATTTCGCAGGCAGGTTTTCGAACTTCTCCTTGTAATCATAGCCAAATCAGAACTCCTAGGAGTAAGCAAATAACCAAACGATCAAGAGCACCAAAGCTTTTCAACAAATCCAATTTTAAGCATAACAACATGCCTTTCTAGCTGCGTAGAAGCAAATAGTATGGACGATCAGATCTACATACTTACAGCCTAACTTAATGGAAAGATTGAGTCTAATCCCATATACAGTTTGAGCTTTGAGCTATATAGCATGAGGACAATGGAATTAGAAACCATACCTGAATAAAATGTGGTCGCCTCCTAAAAGCAAGAATGGATCTACCGGCAGCCAATTCAGGTCATACAATGCTTCACGGGCTGTGTCGATGGCTAGGGGAAGGCTAGATCCTCCAAGAGATGATCATGTGGTTGGGCAGCCAAGTTCTACAGCAGTAGTTGAGATCCGAAATTGAAAATTGGTACCCATAAGAACCCTTAAACATTCTATTAGTAGCCATATGATACATAGGTGCCAAAAACCCTCAAGCCAAGGACACAGACGGCCACTTCACAAGTCGGCTGTTTCTCAAACAAGCCGCTACTCTGGATGTGGCTCCTCAGCTATGCCATACATTCACCAAGGTAAACACATGGTGGCAATGCAATTATGCATGTATTGGAGAGGAAAGATATTGCACATAGAATACCGACCATAGGACATCCCTCACCACAGTCTACCAACTAGACGAGGCATTTACTGCCCAACATGAAGCTTGGGTTTATCTGGTCTTGCAGTTTTCCATAATCCATGGATTGCATACTTAAATGTAAGGCTATTCGGCACAAACCCCATTTTCATCATCCTATCATGCAACTCCAACAACTTAGCCATATCACCAATCTCGCAGAAAACTTTGACGAGTGCATTGTAACTTTCAGAATCAAAAACTTGAAATTCTTTCGCAAAGAAGGCCAACAATGTTTCTGCTTTAACAACATCCCTTTCTTTGCAGTATCCCATTATCAGTGACCTACATATTTGAAGATTAGGAGCCAAATCATATTCAGCCATCTCTTTCATCAGAGATTCACCTTCCACTGTTCTGTTCATTTGACACAGACCACATATCAGAGTTCTGTATGTGATAATGTCAGGCTTGAAGTTCTTAAGTACCATATCGGCTTTCAAAAGCAGTGCCTCATCCACATGAAGGTTTTCACAGAGAGACTCAATCAATTTGTTATAGATATCCAAACCAGGCAGATAACCATCCTGAGAACTTCTTTCTAATAGACTTTTGGCTGCAAATGGCCGAATTTCTTGACACAAAGCTACTATTAGATAGTTATAAATATCATGAGGAAGAGGCACTTGAAATCTTTGAAGCTCCACAACCAAATTCAGAGCAGATAGCAACTTACCTTCTTTTCCATATCCTTGTATGAAGATCCTACAAGTAAAATCATCCGGACAAATTCCGTTTCTGATCATCTCATGCAACAGTGATCTACACTCTTGCATCTTTCCCTCATGGCAATAACCACTAATAAGGGTGTTATAAGACACCGTGTCTGGACCGAACCCTCTATCCACCATCCGATGAAAAATCTGATGAGCCTCCCTTACCTTCCCTTGTCTACAAAGACCATTCATCAAGGCAGTGTACGAAACCAAATCCGGCATCACGCCTCTCCTGTACATGATCTTATACAAATAAAATGCATCTTCCAACCTTCCTTTCTTACAATAGCTACTAATTAGAGTATTATACGTCACGATATCAGGATCAAATCCCTCTTCTTCCATTTTATCCAAAAATGCATTTACTTTCTCAGCATCTCCATCCTTGCACAAAACATTAATCAAAACATTAAAAGTATAAACATTTGGGTGTATCCCAATCCTACCCATCTCCTCATATACATCCCAACACTGATCAATCCGATTCGACTTCACTAGCCCATTCAAAAGACAATTGCAAGCAATCGCACTGGGAGTAAAACCAGCCCCTACGATTTTTCTAAAAGTGCTAAAACCATCTCTGATCATACCTGCTTTTACATAAGCCTTGATGAGCATGTCATAGACAACTGGGTCCCAGTTGCAATCTTCAGCACAGGCAACCAAATTTTGAAAAATGTCATCTTCTTTTGAGACTTGTCTCCCCAACTCTATCATTTCGCACAACAATTTCATAGCTTGCGGGAACTTTTTAGAGCATGCGAGAACATGAACAAGAATAGAATAATTCCGGGTGGTGGGCCGGAGGCCCAAACCTTTCTTGACCCAACTGAAGAAAACAAGAGCCGAGGAGTAATCAGACTGAAATCTGAGAAGAACCCTCGAAATGTCGTGTGAACCCAGATGGGGAACGAGGTCTTTGATGTCGTTTTGAAGAAGGTACAGATGGGAACTTCCTTGCTTGAGACTTGAGCAGATGAGATTGACTATGTTGCTGGGGTTTTGGGTTTGGGGTAGAAATTGGTAAAGTGGATTCCAAACTGCAATTGACCGAGAATCTGGGATAGTTTGTAGAGCAAGAGAAGAAGGAGGAGAAGAAGAAGATGATGATGATGAGAAAGTTGATATCTTCCGAATGAGAATCATGTTTGAGAAAACCCGGATCCGAATCATTGTTATCTACAGAGAAACAATGGAGGGAACGAGAGAGAAAGAAGCCTGCCTGGGACCGAGAGTGAACGCATAAGTTTAAAGAGTAGCGTTTGACACAAAAAGACGTTTTGTTGAGTTTTGAGATTGTTCGACCTACGAAACATGAGTGTGAGTTTTGGAAGAAGAAAAATAGGTGTAAAGAGTTTTTTATTCGTGGGCAAATTACTTCAATGCCATCTGATTTATCGAGCAACATTTAAGTATATTTATTTATAAAAAAATGGACATTTTCTCCGCTTTGTGCTCCGGAGACAGAGTTGGGACTTTATCAACCGTGAGCTTTTCTGTAGACTTTGTTGAGCAGAGGATTCAACCAAAGCCAAAATACCTTTGAAAGTAATGAAGCCGAAGCAAAATCAGTCACATTGGATTTGCTAGAAAGTGGTCTATATAATTTGGTCTCTCCATTCCCATTCACAACTCATTGAACCAAGTGGACACACGAGTGGCAAATATGACGAGAAGAACAAACGGCAGAAGGAAAGTTGCCATTGAAACCGTATCATCCAATCTCAAACTGGGCTCTAGGGAAGAGGAGGGCTATGAGGAAGACTGAAAGAGGAAGATAATAATGATGGTGGTGGCGGTGATTGGACGAAGATGAGGGGAGAAGTGAATATTGGGAGGGCGGCGACTGTGGAAGTAGATTGAGAATTTTTTCTTTTTTTAATAAATAAATTAGTATTTACAACTAATTTATCCACGAAATACTAATTTATCCGCGACTATATTTTTCTAACTGTTAGACGGGAACATAATTTTTCTTCACGGCTATCAAAATAATTTTGAAAAGAGTCCTATCAAATAATTCCTCTCAACTTATATTACGAAATAATGAGAATCGAAATAGGATAAGTATTTTAATAATTTTGTTGAAATTTAAAAAACACGTGAGTTATAGCTCACAATTTTGTGAAAAATGAGCCCATCGCAATTTTGTGAAATACTTTAACTACATATTAGCAAAAGTATTATAAGTCATTTGAGTCAACTCATGCCATCTAGGCTGCCAATTAATTATCTTTTAAGCAATTTTAAAACCAAAAACTCGAATTGTAATGAAATTTCGTAGTGGGCCAAGAAGTGACTCTAGGGTTTGAAGGTAATTAGAAATCACTCCCTTCGACTTTAAGTATATTATGAGGTGACAAGAGTGAAAATAGAATAAGTTTTTTTTTTTTTTTTTATGTTTTTGTCGAAATTTCAAAAACCAACTAATGATCGTAAAAACTCACCGTTTTTGTAAAAAAATCAAGCCATCAGGATTCCACAAAATATTCTAAATGTATATAAGTATTATAAGCCATTTGAGATATTTTATGTCATCCAGACTGGCCATTAACTAATTTTTTTTGGTATTTTTAAATAGAAAAGTAGAATTTTAATGAAATTTTATAACGGGGTCCATAAATGAATCTAAGGTCCAAAGTTAATTTCATCCTCATCAACTTAAAAGTATCTTACAGAATAATGAGAATGAAAATTAAATAAGTATTTTGACATTTTGTAGAAATTTTATATGTAACGACCGGTCCCGGGAACTAGAGTTAAGACGGTGATTAGTGAAGGATTAGTGAGCTTAATCGGTGGTTAGTTGGTGACGATAGGGTCGTTAGCGTAGAATGACGATTTTGCCCCTGGTCTGGGTAAATAGTTGACTTTTAGTTTGGGAGGTCAATTGGGTATTGACCGATGACCGTGACGTAGCTTGGGACGTCACGAATCCGTAGACAGGTGGCACGCCCGATTCCGACATCCGAGGAGGAAGTTATGATGTTCGGAAGGTTGAGGGTATTACCGTAATTTGGTTAAAATAGGGGGAAAAGTTGACTTTTCGTACGATTGGGTTTTGACACGTTGACCTAGGACCGTTAGATAGATTTTTTTGTCCTGAGTTCAATGACAGGCGACACGTGGTCATTGGACCTAGGATGTGTGAGTTACGGGTCTAGAAAGGTAGTGGCAAAATGGTAATTTTGACTTAAAAAGAAGGGCAGTTTGGTCTTTTGTACTTTGGGCTTGGTGTAGCCGGATTGGGACAAGTGTCCTGGGCAGAGAGGAGATTTTTGTGTGAGGCTTGAGGGGATGGTGACACGTGGGGTTTGGCTAGAGGGTTCTAGGTAGTGCACTGGTGTGTTCAAGTCGTGCAGGTGTGCCCGTGTGTGTGTGTTCGAACCAGAGAGAAACAGAGAGGGAGATTGAGGGAAAATTGGACGGTGGCCGTGGGTGTTTATGTGTCCTAGTGAGGGAGTGAGTGACCAGAGGTTGTGAGAAAGATAGTGAGTGAGGTGAGGAGGTTAGGAGGTGTCGTGTTTGTGTGTGAGGAGTGTGAGAGCTCACGGGGAAGACTGGGAAAAACAGAGAAAAGGTGAGAGATCGTGGTGGTGGTGTGGCCGTGTGTTGGTTCAATTGGACTTGAAGGGAAGCTGTGGAGGCTCTGTGGACTTCAGGGAGTGCGGCGGCGAGCACGGCGGCGATCGACTGCAGGTAATTTCGAAGCCCTGTGTAAGTACTCTGTTTTTCCGTGAATTTCAAACGGCGAGTCGTGGGTTTTGAGTGTGAGTCGAGGGTTTCTGTATGTTGGGTGAGACTTAGGAAGGTCCTAGGAAGAGTTTAAGATAGCCACTGTGACGGGGGAGGACTTGGGTGGCCGAAATGGAAAACAAAGGTTGTACGGGTTCTGTTTTCGAGTTTGGGGACGATGATCTAAGGGCTGTATTGAGGTGTTTGAGTGAGAGGAATGAATCGCTTAGGACTGGACGGTGAAGCTGGTGAAGAAAGGGAGGAAAACGGAGACGGGACGGCGGAGAACCGGGAACGCCGGTTCAGTACAGTCGAACCGGTCGACCCGAGGTAGACGATGACACTGTAGCAGGCGCGTGAGGCCCACGCGCAGCCACTTTGGGCGGCGCGTGGGGGCGCGTGCGGCGGCGGTTGGGAAAACGGTCAACATGGTTTTTGGTCTAGGTGTTGTGACGAGTCTATTGGAATTGGTTTCGGGTTGTTCGGACGTCATTTGAAGTTAGTTCCGCGAGGTTGAAGGTTTAGGGTTCCGGTTCGATACGTTTAGGACCCGGGGATTTTTGGGGAAAATTAGGTAGACTTTCGTAGATGTGTTAGTAACGTACTTTGATACTTGTTGACAGGATCGGGATTTCCCGAGGAAGTTGAGGAGCGTACGGGACGTACGGGGCGCGAGTGACGTGCCGGTGACAGTGAGTGGACCCTTTCTCTAAACTTGAGCATGCATAACTGTTTTTCTATAATTGTCTCATGGTTTTACATGTCATTTCATGATTGTTGAAAATGTGATGTTGGTTTTACATGATTGCACGTTTTTCGTGGAAGTATGGTATTTGACACGTTTTACGAGAAAAGATTTGATTCTGGATTTTGATGTTATGGTTTTGGGATTTCAAACGATAAGTGATTTTCAATGAGTATAAATGGATTTTGAGATGTGATTTGATGATCAAGGTTTTTGGTTTTAAAATCGGATTTCGAGAACGAGATTTGGTTTTAAAGTCGGAAAAGTGGAATTCCGGATTTGGGTTTGGAATGACGGTTCTGGACGCCGGAAGGGCATCAGACCGGTGATTTCGAATTCGGGTTTGGATAGGGATTTCGAAATGGTTTTCAAATGGTTTTGATTGGATTTGTTGGATCTGGTTATTGGGTTTAAAGACCCGGATTCTGATTGACGGGAGACGGGCCCGGATTGAGTTTAAAGACTCGGGAGTTTAAAGACTCGGATATATTGATATTTCCCCCGTAGGCCTATTGAGTTTAAAGACTCGGATATTATTGAGGCTTGGATTGAGTTTAAAGACTCGGGAGTTTAAAGACTCGGATAGGTCCAGCAGGTTTGATCGGATAATGATTGGTTGAGACTTATGTTTTATGATACGGTTTTATGATGCTTCTGATATGATTTCTATAACTGCTTTTATAATGATTATGCAATTGTTTTTATGATGATCTTTACGTGATTTATAATTGTTTTTGGTAACTGGGTTATGCATGTGATTTCAAAACGGAGGGCTAAAACCCTGGTTTTATTATGAAATAGTTTTCGGAAATTCTTTTCTTATTTATGGTCCACCCACACCTTCTGTTTTTAAATTGCCCTCCAGTTCGTGGAGCTAGCGCGGGGTTGTGACGTCGAGGCAGCGTCAGAGGCATAGAGTACTCGAGAGTGACCCCAGAGTGCTTAAATTTTTCCGTTGTGCGTGTACTTGTGGATAAACTTGTTTTAATTTGTTTAGTACTATGCTCTGTAAAACTTTGACTTCGGGATGTTTAAATTTTCTCCTGCGTCTGACTGTGTAGTTTGGTGGTTTATCGTGAGTTACTTTGGTTTGGTGTCGGAGTGTCAGACGGGAGCAGGATTTACCTCGGTTTTCGGGGTGAGTCCTGACATTATAAACCAAATAAAAATCATGGACTGGATGCCTTTATCATCTTGTAATTCATTTATCATCAAATGAATTTAGAAACTATCTTGTACTCTATATTAAACATGTAATTCGAGTGTTATGCAATTTAAACCCTTTTTCTGTAGATGTAGTATTGGTAAATAGGGATCATTCTTAATCGGGGAAATTAGGGAACATTAATAATGTGTTAGTGAGAAAGAGTAATAAATAAATGAATAATGAATAAATTAATGAATTAAATAATTAAATAATAAAAAAATTAAATAATAAAAGAATTAACAAATTAAAGAATTAATGAATTAAAGAATAAAAGAATTAAAAGAATAAAAGAATAAAAGAATAAAAGAATAAAAGAATATAAGAATGAAAGAATGAAAAATAAAAAGGGGGGTTTTGAAAAGATTTGTAATCTAAGCTAAAGACAACACTAACTAAAAATTAAAATGCAAATGTTCATGCTAATTAGAACTTACAAACCATAGAGTAGTTTCATAACAAAACCCACACTTTTACGTAAGTAATTTCAAATTAACAATCACATTAATTAAACTACTCCTAATAATAGATTTCCTTCAAGCACAAATTTTACCAACATTCTAACATTTTGCTCATAATAAACCAATCACGAAATCCTACATTCATCATCTCAAATACTTACATACATCTTTTAATATTATAAATGCATCAACCATTAATGTGCGTTAAACATCAATATACTTCAAACATTTACAACATGATTTACCTTAAGTTTATAATTAAATGCGCCGACAGCGATCAACATTTAATCTCTTCAATTCTACTCTAAGTGCACCGACAGCGGATAAAACACTTAACATCAAATTGAAGTTTAAGCACTAAAACATATGAAGTAAAAGAAATTCAAAAAGTAAAACACATGAAGATTGCATTCTTACTTACAAATGTTAGAAAGAAAATACCAAGATCAAAGTAAAGAAGAAATGAAAATAACATACAAATAACATAAATTAAGAATCAGAATTAAAAGGAAACTACTTAATAAGAAAATCTACAAGAAGTTAAAATGGTCCCTAAAAATGTCTCTCAAAAGAGATAAACAAAAGAATTAGACCAAGAACTAGAACTAAGAAAAATGAAAGAAATGGAAGAATGAAACTAATGGGGGACTCCTCAAATACATAAAATGACCTCCCTATTTATAGAGGGAGTGCCACAATTGTTTAAATAAAAGTACAAAATTAAAATATAAAAATAACAATAAAATAATACATGAAGAAGTGATGGGAATGATGAGATTGGGTGGGAAAAGATGCTGATTTTTGGCTTGGGCTTCTAGATTTCAGCAGCTTCCCACCGAATTTCCTTGCGATTTTCGGTGGCTTCTCATATTTCGTCCATAATTTCTTCGTTATAATTCCGATCGGGACGATTATTTCACCAAAATGCTCCAAATTCCAAGATTTATTTATATCTACAAAAATATCACGAAATAAATTATTTTATCTAATTATTTATTATTTTAATATTAAAACTCAAGTATAAAGGGTATAAAATAATATAAAATAATGTTTAATTAACGACCTATCACTAGGTTAGTGTGACGACCTATATCTTCATTAGCACTTAATGCATTCACTCTATGTTAGCTTGAGTAGATGCCATGCTAGGTCACTAAGTGAATATAAAGTTAGAGTGTAACAAACCAAACTGTATTTAATTTGTAATTTCGGAAATTTAATGTAAAATGACCATTTTGTCCCATGTAAAGGGAAAATGTTGAATTTTGACCCGGGATACCTTTTGGACTTTAAACACTGACCGTGACGTAGAAGATCGGGACGTCACGAGTCCGTAGACAAGCGACACGTCGAAATCGGACGTCGGACGAAAAAATTCTGATCACGGATGCAAAATTGGCACTATTCATGATTTCCGAGAATTTAAACACTTGGCTGATTTTAATTTGGTAAAATATCTTGGTGGGACCCTTGGATGAGTGACAAGTGTTGTCAGGACCCACCCCTAATCCCCCGGGATTAAGGGCTAAATCCCGATTCCGTCTAACTTACGCATGACACGAAGGCTAAACTGACGTCCAACCTTCATGGGACACGTAAGTCAAACAAGGGATTCTCGATCCAGCCGTCCAAAAACTTCCGAACTTCCCAGAGTACGCAAAGTCTACTGTGGATCGTACGTGTGATGTCTCCGTCTCTCTCGACCAACAGCCCGCGTCGCAACAACCTGGAGGGTATCGAAAATACGAAAAGACAGTGAGTGGACAAAAATAAAGTTTAAGTTCAAAAACATTTCATAAAACAATGACATTTATACCCCCCGTTTCAAAACCAATGCATGCATATCAAATTCATGTCATAAAAACCATGTACGAAAACCAAACACATTTTCTTTTTTCCAAATCCCGGGCCTCAGCCCAAAACCACCGAAAACCATTTCATCCGGGCCACTGCTCAAAACATCATCATCAAGTCTCAGTGAAATCCAAAACACATTTAAAGCCACATTCTCATCCATCGAACCTGCTGGATTTATCCGAGTCTTTAAACTCCCGAGTCTTTAAACTCAATCCAAGCCTCAATAATCCAAGTCTTTAAACTCAACAGGCCTACGGGGGAAATATCAATATATCCGAGTCTTTAAACTCAATCCGGGTCTTTAAACCCAATCCGGGCCCGTCCCCCGTCAATCACAATATCCGGGTCTTTAAACCCAATAACCAGATCCAGCAAATCCAATCAAAACCATTTGAAAACTCTTTCTAAATCCATATCCAAACTCGAATCCGAAATCACTGGTCCGAAGCCCTTCCGGCATCCAGAACCGTCATTCCGAATCCAAATCCAGAATCATATTCACCTCATTTCCAGATCCGAGTCCGCAACCATCATTCTGTAAGCCGTCATCCGGAATAACCATTCCGAACCCAAACCCGAAAATCCACTGTTCAAGTCCCGAATCGAATCCCGAATCGTCATCCGGAATTCCGATTCAAAAACCCGAAATCACGTTTCTTAAAACCACTTTTCTGAACTGGGCTTCAAGCTCGAAAACCACTTTCCAAAATCCTTTTACTTTCTTTGAAATCAAATCATTAGGACCAGGTTCAAATCACAATATGCGTCAAATCTCGTAAAACATGAAATACCGTAATTTCCTTGAAAAACGTGCAAAACCATAAACCATCACAATCATAATTCAAATCATAGAATCGAGTATAGAAAACATATAAAAACATATATGCATGCATCAAGAGTTAGAAAGCAAAGTCCACTCACAGACCATTCCGTCGTCGTCTCGATATGCGTGCACGTACGCTGTTCCCGGCCATTCCGCTATCCTCGGCTTTCTCGAACCTGTTCAAATCCCAATATAAGGTCACTAACTACTTCACGATACTCATACCTTTCAAATCCTCGAACTAACCCGAAACGACATCCGATTAACCCGAAACCTGTCCCAATAGATTCGTTATAACATTTAGACTCAAAACCATGTTGGCAGGTTCCTCATATTCCTCCCCACGCGCCCTCACGCACCGCCCAAAGTGGCTCCGCGTGGGCTTCACGCGCCTGCTACAGTGTCATCGTCAACCTCTGTCCAGCCGGTTCAAATCGGGCTGGCTGAACCGAACCAGCGTGACCGGTTCTCCCTCAATTCCTGCTCAAATCTAGTCCTTTCAATCCCATTAGTTTTTCCCCTTTCCCAGAAACCATTTCAAATCCTAAAATCTAGAAATCATAGCCTCTAAGCCATCGTCCTCAAGCTCGAATCAAAACTGCCCGAAACCCCTGTTTCGGTTTTCGGCCAACCAAGCAATCCCCTTGCACGGCTTCAGGTTTAAACAACTCCTAGTGACCTACTGAGTCTCCCAGAACTCTCAAAATCCCTTGACTCAGCCCCAAAATTCACAACTATTGAGTTAAGCAAAACGAGAAAAACAGAGTACACAGAGAAAATCTAAGGGGTTACCTGCTTATCGACAGCCACCGTGCTTGCCGTCTCTTACGGCGTTCACAGAGCCCCCTAGCTTCCTCCTCAGCTTTGCTTGGATCAAACACGGCAATACCACCCCTAACTCCCTCGACACCTCTATGTTCCCTAAAAACTCCAACCTCACACCCACAACGTTTTCTTGCACGATTTGCACTCTCAATCCAGTCACCAGCTCCCCCTTCTCTCTGTCAATCTCACCAAGCCACAAAGCTTCAACACTCTCAGAATCGCTCAACAAACCTCACAATTTCCTCTCCCTATTTTCTGTTCTGCAACCCCAAATGCATGGTCTGAAATCGAACAAATTGTACCCGTGTCCATACTAACCAACCTAGAAACCTCTAGGTCTCTCCCACGTGTCCAATTCTCTCTGGACCAACACATAAATATCCAATCCCACAAAGAAAATTGGGCCTTATCTGATTGGCCCAAGGTAAAAAGACCAAAATACCCCTAGGTCCAAAATTACCATTTTACCCTTCAACTTCTCAGATCCATAAATAATCCGTCCGACGTCTGATGACAGCGTGCCGCCTGTCGTTGTTCTCAGGACGTCGAGACCTACCTAATGGTCCTCGGTCCACGTGAAAATCACAAGTCCAATAAAAATTCAACATTTTCCTATATTTAGCCCAAAATTACGATAACACCCCTAACCTTCCGAACGTCATAACTTTCCCTCCGATTGTCCAAATCGGACATGCCACCTGTGTAACAACCCGTCCCGAGATCCGGGATTAAGATAGTGATTAAGGTGGGATTAGTGAGGTTTAACGGTGGTTAGTCGGTACCGATAAGGTCCTTAGCGTAGACTGACGATTTTGCCCCTAGTTCGGGCAAAATGTTGACTTTAGTTCAGGTGGTCAAATGGGTGTTGACCAGTGACCAGGACGTAGTTTAGGATGTCACGAAGCCATAGGCAGGTGGCACGCCCGATTTCGACATCCGAGGAGGAAGTTGTGATGTTCGGAAGGTTGAGGGCTTAACCGTAATTTGGGTAAATTAGGGGGAATAGTTGACTTTTTGTAGAATCGGGTTTTGGTACGTTGACCTAGGATGGTTAGATAGATCTCGTCGTCCTGAGTCCGATGACAGGCGGCACGTATTCATCGGACTTACGAGTCGTGAGTTATGGGTCTAGAAAGTTAGTGACAAAACCGCAAATATGAGGAAAAAAGAAGGGTAGTTTAGTCCTTCTGCACATTGGGATTTGTGCACAGAGAAAGGAAATGGACGGCTGAGATTGGGCCGTGTGGGAGTGTGTGGAGTGGATTGTGACATGTGGCAGGTGTGTAGAGGATTCTGGTGGAATCCTGTACATACACGGCCCAAATAATTGGGGTGCAGCCGTGCCCGTGTTCTTGTGTGTACACTGACAAGACCCATCCCGATTATCCCTCGATAGTCGTGATGAATCCTGCTCCCGTCTGACAACAACTAAAAATTTCCGAAAGTAACCAAACTTATATACATTCAACACACAACAAATCCCGAAAACATTGTCAGACAAGGGATAGTTAAGTTTTACCGACCAATGACGTCACAAGTTTGACTAGTCAAAGACAATACAGAGCATAGGTACTGTTACAGATAGGGGTCAAATTCCTACTCTGTAGAATGTCTGAGTGCGCAACGGTCTATTTATTCTTTTGCCTCGCTTGCCTCGTTTTTAGCCCTCGTACCTGTACACTGGCCTGGAGGGTGCATAAAACAATAAAGGTGTGAGTGGACAAAAATAACCTCTTATAAAAACATTTGCCAAAATACATTTCTTACCCTCCAGTTTTCACAAACATGCATGCATATCATAAAACACGAGTAATAATAGGAAATCAATTAAATATGTTCAGTGGATCAATCAAAACAATTTCCACAAAATCACGGGACTTATTTCCATATCTTGTTGCTTAGAGTCACGTTTTATGTCAGGACCCACCCCGGTTTCACCCCGAAACCCGAGGTAAATCCTGCTCCCGTCTGACAACCCAACAGTACCCCGTCAGACGCAGGAGAAAAAAACCTCAATACCATTTCCCGAAGTTAAAGTTCACAGAGCATAGATACAAGTACAACAACTAAAAGTGATAATAGTTACACGCACGCGGAAGAAAACGGTAAACACTCCGGGATCCCTCACGGTATTTCTATGCCTCAGACGCTGCCTCGACGTCCAGACCCCGCGCTATCTCCACGACCTGGAGGGCAAGTTAAAACACAAAATGTGAGTGGACCAGAAAGTGTAAAATGTTCAAAACCATTTTATAAGAAAACCGAGTTTTACCCTCCGTTTTGAAACCACATGCATAACCAATAGTTCTGAACACAGTTATAAATCAATTATCATAAGACATCATAAGAAACAGAAACACTATAAAACAGTTATAGAAACCATAACATATGCATCAGGAAACTGTATCATAAACCATGAAATTTAATCATAATTTCCCGATCAAACCTGCTGGACATATCCGAGTCTTTAAACTCCCGAGTCTTTAAACTCAATCCAGGCCTTAATCATATCCGAGTCTTTAAACTCCCGAGTCTTTAAACTCAAGGCCTACGGGGGAAAAATCAATATATATATCCGAGTCTTTAAACTCCCGAGTCTTTAAACTCAATCCGGGTCTTTAAACCCAATCCGGCCGGTCCCCCCGTCACATATATCCGGGTCTTTAAACCCAATATCCAGATCCAGCAAATCCAATCCCAAAACCATTTGAAAACCATTTACCAATCCATATCCAAACCCGAATCCGAAATCACTGGTCTGATGCCCTTCTGGCATTCAGAACCGTCATTCCGAACCCAAATCCGGAAAAATATCCATTTTCATACTAAAACCCCATGTAATCACAAATCACATTTCATAACCCATTTATCACTATTAGAAAACCTTTATAGGTGAAAATCCCCAAATGTGTCATCAAAATCCGAAAACCAGCATTTTCTCGAAAACCGTGCCAAAACCGTCTTTTTCTCGGAAAACGTGCAAACACATAAAATCATCACTTCATATTCAATAAACATAGATTCATAAGTAAAACCATAAAATACGTATATAAAAACAGTTATGCATGCTCGAGTTTAAGGAAAAGGTCCACTCACATACCGAGCCCTACTCGCGTCCCGAACGTCCAGCCCGTTCCTCGGCTTCCTCGGGAAATCCCGATCCTGTCAAACACCGTCAAATTACATTACTAACACGTCTACGAAGGTTCACCTAAATTCCCTCAAAATTCCCCGAACCAAAGACTTAAAACCCCGGGACCCTACACATTCACCCTCGCGGAACTACACTCAAACGACTTCCGATTGACTCGAAACCAATTCCATTGAACTCACAACCACTCCTAGACCAAAAACGATGTTGACCGTTTCTCCCAGAACCGCCGCACGCGCCTCCACGCACCGTCCAAAGTGGCTGCGCGTGGCCCCACGCGCCAGCTACAGTGCACCTTCAACCTCACGTCGACCCGGTTCAACACAGTAGGCTACAGCTTGAACCGGCGTCAACGGTTCTCCGCCGTGCCTGCACTAAAACACCTCCTTCCTTCTCCTATAGCTTCGTCCAACCTTACTCTAAGCATCCCCATCCTCCAATCACCTCGACACAGCCTCCTACCCGTCGTCTCAAGCTCGAAATCAAACCTCCCCAAAACTCTGTTTCACGATCCGACCACCCAGCTCACCACCCTTCACGGTGGCTTCACCAAACTCTTCCCTGAACCTCACTGAACCTAAACCAACTCTCCTAGACCTTCGACTCAACCCCAATCGTCACGACTTTGGGTTCAAACATCACAGCAAAACAGAGCACCAGAGTGTCTGCCGTCGTCTGAGCTCCGCCGTGTACCTCCCCGTCACGGCGACCATCCTAGTCGACGCCTAGGACTCCCCTGAACCTCGCCCTGACCTCCAATTCCCTCGACTCTCACCCTAGACCCACGACTTCCACGTTGAACCTCAACGGAAAACAAAGTACCGAAACGGGGATGAGGAAATTACCTGCCTCCTGCTGCCGCCGTGAGCTCCTCCGGGGCTGGTCGACTCCCCACAGCCCTCACGACACCACCGCGATCTTCGTTGCACCGTGCACGGCTACCGCACCACCACAAGCCCTCAATCTTCTCCGTTTTCCCCCCTGAGTTCCTCCCTGGTTCCTGTGGCTCCCCACTCGCACACACCACGATTTCTCACCTCCCAACCGTCTCAACTGCTCTCTCCCACTCTCTAATCTCCTTCACACACTCACAAACTCACCAGCCACCACAATCAGCCTTCCAATTCTCTCAATTTCCTCCCTCTGTTTCCCTCTGTGTGTCGAAGCACCAGAATGCATAACACGGGTGCACCCCAATTAATTGGGCCGTGAATGCACAGGATTCTACCAGAATCCTCTACACACATGCCATGTGTCACCATCCACTCCACACACTCCCACATGGCCTAATCCCAGCCGTCCATTCCTTTCCTCTGTGCACAAATCCCAATGTGCCACAATGACCAAAATACCCTCCTGTTTTACTCATTTTACGGTTTTACCGAAACTTCCTAGACCCGTAACTCTCGCCTCGTAAGTCCGATGAATACGTGCCACCTGTCATCGAACTCAGGACGACAAGAACTATCTAACCATCCTAGGTCAACCTACCAAAACCCGATTATTCAAAAAGTCAACTATTCCCCCTATTTTACCAAAATTACGATAATGCCCTCGACCTTCCGAACATCACAACTTCCTCCACGGATGTCGGAATCAGGCGTGCCACCTGTCTATGGCTTCGTGACGTCCTAAACTACGTCCTGGTCATTGGTCAAAGTCCATCGGACCTCCCAAAATAAAAGTCAACATTTTTGCCCAAAGCAGGGGGCAAAATCGGCATTCTAGGTTCCCGGACCCCTCGGAACCACCTAACCCCTGATTAACCTTACTAATCACACCTTAATCACTCTACTCATCCAAATTCTCGGGACGGGTTGTTACAATCTACCCACCTAAAAAGAATTTCGTCCCCGAAATTCCACAGCTAGTCCCCGACACCTAGGGTCTCCTAAGGAACAACCTCTCCTAGGTTTCCTGTCTATCATCTCCACCTTGGGTATTTCACTCCATCCCCAACTACTGTTACCACAGCCAACCCTAGCTATGTAACAACTACATGGTGTACGCAAGGGAAACTCTATGAACAGAAAACAAAGGTATTATAAAATACCTCATTTCACAATACCCGACAGAAGTCATAGAGTACATCCTCGTATACAACCACCCTACCTGCCCGAACCAACTCAACTACTAACCCAAACAATCGTCCACCCATCTCCCTCAGCTGCTAATCCGGCCACGGGCGGACTAACTCCACAAAGTCCTAAAGGCAAACTCTAGCTTGTGAGTTCTCTCCTTCCATAGGCTCAGATCGATCAATTATAGTCACTCCTTTCCTATACTTCCCGTCAACCTACTACAGAACTTACTGTACACTCCAAGTCCTCTAGGAAAACTCCTAGACTCTACCCCGAAATCTAACAACCAAACCAACAGAACAACCAAAAGTGAAACAAGTACCTGTCCCCACATCTGGTCTCGCCTGATCCTCCTGCTGAGTCATCGAAAACACCCGGGCCTAAGATCCCGACGCTCTACCACGTCCCCTCGAACTACTCGTGGCTGTGCCACCACCTCCTCTAGTGCCCGCTGTCCCTGATGCTGTACTCTGTCCGGACTCCGCTACTCCTCTACCTACACCACCTTCCTGTGGCAACAGTGGACACTCACGTCGGAAATGACCTCGCTCCCCGCAGTAGAAACACACATTCCAGCCTGGTCCACTGCTCGGTCTCCCTGTGGACGCTACCGATGTCGCACTCGCTTGCGGAGTCGGCGGTACTCGATAACCCCAAAATCCTGAACTCTGGGCACTACCAGGCCTACCAAAACGATCATCGCCCGACGAGGACGATCCACCGAAGTTACCTCTTTTCGGTGTCCGCTAGCTCGAAGCTCTAGGAATCGATGGTTCCCGGCGTCGCACCGGCAAACTAGCCTCAACGCGCACCGCAGCATCCGACAAGTCTCGGAGGGTAGCAAAAGATCCAGCCGTCACTACGGCTCGAATCTCACCGCGCAAACCCAACTCAAACCTACGGCACTTCTCGGCTTCAGTGGCCACAAAAGCAGGAGCAAACCGAGACAACATCTGGAACTTCCGTTCATACTCTGCCACTGTCATATTCCCCTGCTGGAGATGCAAAAACTCTGCCTCCTTGGCATCCCGGAAAGAACGAGGATAATACTGCTCCAGAAACCGTTCCCTGAACGTCTCCCAGGTCACACTATGGACATCCCAGCCAGACAACTCGAGGGTATACCACCACTCGTACGCCGCACCATCCAGTAAAAATGCAGCCAACAATACTCGCTCCTCCGGCGGACAATGCATCACCGCAAAAATCCGCTCAAGTCGGGTAATCCACCTCTGGGCTTCCTCAGGATCAGCCCCACCACTAAAAGTCGTAGCCCCGAGCCGCTGGGCTCGCTCAATCATGGCACTTTCCGTCTCTCTGACTACTTCTTCAGGTTGTGGAGAGGGTCTACGTCTCGGAGGCATCGTCAACCGTACACTGAAAGAGGCATAGAAACAGTCAAACAACTGAAACACAACCTCACAAACCGACAGACCCCAATAAACTCGACAAAACCTATGCTTTGATACCAATTGTCAGGACCCACCCCGGTTTCACCCCGAAACCCGAGGTAAATCCTGCTCCCGTCTGACAACCCAACAGTACCCCGTCAGACGCAGGAGAAAAAAACCTCAATACCATTTCCCGAAGTTAAAGTTCACAGAGCATAGATACAAGTACAACAACTAAAAGTGATAATAGTTACACGCACGCGGAAGAAAACGGTAAACACTCCGGGATCCCTCACGGTATTTCTATGCCTCAGACGCTGCCTCGACGTCCAGACCCCGCGCTATCTCCACGACCTGGAGGGCAAGTTAAAACACAAAATGTGAGTGGACCAGAAAGTGTAAAATGTTCAAAACCATTTTATAAGAAAACCGAGTTTTACCCTCCGTTTTGAAACCACATGCATAACCAATAGTTCTGAACACAGTTATAAATCAATTATCATAAGACATCATAAGAAACAGAAACACTATAAAACAGTTATAGAAACCATAACATATGCATCAGGAAACTGTATCATAAACCATGAAATTTAATCATAATTTCCCGATCAAACCTGCTGGACCTATCCGAGTCTTTAAACTCCCGAGTCTTTAAACTCAATCCAGGCCTTAATCATATCCGAGTCTTTAAACTCCCGAGTCTTTAAACTCAAGGCCTACGGGGGAAAAATCAATATATATATCCGAGTCTTTAAACTCCCGAGTCTTTAAACTCAATCCGGGTCTTTAAACCCAATCCGGCCGGTCCCCCCGTCACATATATCCGGGTCTTTAAACCCAATATCCAGATCCAGCAAATCCAATCCCAAAACCATTTGAAAACCATTTACCAATCCATATCCAAACCCGAATCCGAAATCACTGGTCTGATGCCCTTCTGGCATTCAGAACCGTCATTCCGAACCCAAATCCGGAAAAATATCCATTTTCATACTAAAACCCCATGTAATCACAAATCACATTTCATAACCCATTTATCACTATTAGAAAACCTTTATAGGTGAAAATCCCCAAATGTGTCATCAAAATCCGAAAACCAGCATTTTCTCGAAAACCGTGCCAAAACCGTCTTTTTCTCGGAAAACGTGCAAACACATAAAATCATCACTTCATATTCAATAAACATAGATTCATAAGTAAAACCATAAAATACGTATATAAAAACAGTTATGCATGCTCGAGTTTAAGGAAAAGGTCCACTCACATACCGAGCCCTACTCGCGTCCCGAACGTCCAGCCCGTTCCTCGGCTTCCTCGGGAAATCCCGATCCTGTCAAACACCGTCAAATTACATTACTAACACGTCTACGAAGGTTCACCTAAATTCCCTCAAAATTCCCCGAACCAAAGACTTAAAACCCCGGGACCCTACACATTCACCCTCGCGGAACTACACTCAAACGACTTCCGATTGACTCGAAACCAATTCCATTGAACTCACAACCACTCCTAGACCAAAAACGATGTTGACCGTTTCTCCCAGAACCGCCGCACGCGCCTCCACGCACCGTCCAAAGTGGCTGCGCGTGGCCCCACGCGCCAGCTACAGTGCACCTTCAACCTCACGTCGACCCGGTTCAACACAGTAGGCTACAGCTTGAACCGGCGTCAACGGTTCTCCGCCGTGCCTGCACTAAAACACCTCCTTCCTTCTCCTATAGCTTCGTCCAACCTTACTCTAAGCATCCCCATCCTCCAATCACCTCGACACAGCCTCCTACCCGTCGTCTCAAGCTCGAAATCAAACCTCCCCAAAACTCTGTTTCACGATCCGACCACCCAGCTCACCACCCTTCACGGTGGCTTCACCAAACTCTTCCCTGAACCTCACTGAACCTAAACCAACTCTCCTAGACCTTCGACTCAACCCCAATCGTCACGACTTTGGGTTCAAACATCACAGCAAAACAGAGCACCAGAGTGTCTGCCGTCGTCTGAGCTCCGCCGTGTACCTCCCCGTCACGGCGACCATCCTAGTCGACGCCTAGGACTCCCCTGAACCTCGCCCTGACCTCCAATTCCCTCGACTCTCACCCTAGACCCACGACTTCCACGTTGAACCTCAACGGAAAACAGAGTACCGAAACGGGGATGAGGAAATTACCTGCCTCCTGCTGCCGCCGTGAGCTCCTCCGGGGCTGGTCGACTCCCCACAGCCCTCACGACACCACCGCGATCTTCGTTGCACCGTGCACGGCTACCGCACCACCACAAGCCCTCAATCTTCTCCGTTTTCCCCCCTGAGTTCCTCCCTGGTTCCTGTGGCTCCCCACTCGCACACACCACGATTTCTCACCTCCCAACCGTCTCAACTGCTCTCTCCCACTCTCTAATCTCCTTCACACACTCACAAACTCACCAGCCACCACAATCAGCCTTCCAATTCTCTCAATTTCCTCCCTCTGTTTCCCTCTGTGTGTCGAAGCACCAGAATGCATAACACGGGTGCACCCCAATTAATTGGGCCGTGAATGCACAGGATTCTACCAGAATCCTCTACACACATGCCATGTGTCACCATCCACTCCACACACTCCCACATGGCCTAATCCCAGCCGTCCATTCCTTTCCTCTGTGCACAAATCCCAATGTGCCACAATGACCAAAATACCCTCCTGTTTTACTCATTTTACGGTTTTACCGAAACTTCCTAGACCCGTAACTCTCGCCTCGTAAGTCCGATGAATACGTGCCACCTGTCATCGAACTCAGGACGACAAGAACTATCTAACCATCCTAGGTCAACCTACCAAAACCCGATTATTCAAAAAGTCAACTATTCCCCCTATTTTACCAAAATTACGATAATGCCCTCGACCTTCCGAACATCACAACTTCCTCCACGGATGTCGGAATCAGGCGTGCCACCTGTCTATGGCTTCGTGACGTCCTAAACTACGTCCTGGTCATTGGTCAAAGTCCATCGGACCTCCCAAAATAAAAGTCAACATTTTTGCCCAAAGCAGGGGGCAAAATCGGCATTCTAGGTTCCCGGACCCCTCGGAACCACCTAACCCCTGATTAACCTTACTAATCACACCTTAATCACTCTACTCATCCAAATTCTCGGGACGGGTTGTTACAATCTACCCACCTAAAAAGAATTTCGTCCCCGAAATTCCACAGCTAGTCCCCGACACCTAGGGTCTCCTAAGGAACAACCTCTCCTAGGTTTCCTGTCTATCATCTCCACCTTGGGTATTTCACTCCATCCCCAACTACTGTTACCACAGCCAACCCTAGCTATGTAACAACTACATGGTGTACGCAAGGGAAACTCTATGAACAGAAAACAAAGGTATTATAAAATACCTCATTTCACAATACCCGACAGAAGTCATAGAGTACATCCTCGTATACAACCACCCTACCTGCCCGAACCAACTCAACTACTAACCCAAACAATCGTCCACCCATCTCCCTCAGCTACGTCCTGGTCATTGGTCAAAGTCCATCGGACCTCCCAAAATAAAAGTCAACATTTTTGCCCAAAGTAGGGGGCAAAATCGGCATTCTAGGTTCCCGGACCCCTCGGAACCACCTAACCCCTGATTAACCTTACTAATCACACCTTAATCACTCTACTCATCCAAATTCTCGGGACGGGTTGTTACATTTTATCCCTGCAACGCGTGCATAACAATAGGCTCAAGGACCGCTCAAAATCCGAGCATCCGCCGCTGTGAACACATCACAAGCCGGCAATCCAGATCTAGTGAACACATCACTTACCGATCCATATAATCCAGCACATCTGATCTGAGTCAAGCCTCCCCTGGGCTGCAAGACAAAGATCGTGCTACGTGACCTCTTCGGGGTAAACACTTCCATCCCGAAGGCGAGCGTTATCTCCAGGGTGCACTCCGGGGAAAAACATATTTTCTCCCGAAAGCCTTAAATATCCGCAACATATTATCATCACCAAAAACCAGTGAAAAACAGTTGCATAAAAATCTAATCACATATCGACACAGGGTCTCAGCCCAAAATTAACCAAAGTCCCGATTTACTTTATAAATCCGAAATCATCAATATCATCATATAATCACATGGGAATACAAATCCAATCAGAAACACAATTCCATTGGGTCCCAACCCCAAAATATCAATTTCACGTAAATCCGTGCAACCGTAAACCCGAGTTGCCACGATCACGTAAATCCATAAAATCAATCATTAACTCATAATCCGAGTCCAAATATCATTTTCAATCCGGGCCTAGCCCAAAATATCATTTGCACGTTCCTCGTAAAACGTGCCCGAAAGACTGATTAAAATAATCACAAAATCACGAGGATACCAAAAATCATCAAATTCACATGTGACTCCAAATCCGAGTCAAAATCATTATTTACTTGGGTTCTCACGCCCACACTATCATTTTTAACCAATTTCATGATTTCTCAAAAATCGTGCCAGAATATAATAATATAATAATCATAAAACTGAGAAAATCGAGAAATCACCGAATCAAAGCATCAATCATGTCAAATCATAGAAAATCATATAAATAAGCATTTTAAACCATATATGCATGCATCACAGTTAGAAAACCAAAAGTCCACTCACACACACCGTCCCGATTGTTCAGCCTCGAGCTGTTCGTTTTCCTCCGAAGTCCCGGGAATATTCCAGCCTGTCAAACAAAATGATTTAAGGTTACTAGACTATCATATTTTCCTCATATAAGAATCCCTTAATTGTCGGAATTTTATAATATTATTTTAATATAATTTAAACGTGTCGAGTACTCGGAACTACACTGAAACCATATCCGATTGACCCGAAACCAACGCGGATAGGTTCGTATCATCGAGAACATCAAGTTTCATGTTGAACCCTTTACCGGAATCCTCCCCACGCGCCGTCACGCGCCGCCACAAGCGGCTGCGCGTGAAAGCCACGCGCCTAGCACAGTACAGCTACAGTGCATTGTTCTCGCCCGTTTGTCTGATAAACGGGTTGAAATACCCGCGATAGGATCCGATGCAATCTCAGTCAATTCGACCTCAAATCGATCCGTTCTTTCAACTGATCTCATCTACTCTAACTTCATTTTAGTTCTGTGAAATCAATTACCTCAAGTAAGGTCCAAATCTTCACGACTCACGATCGAAATTCGACGGGTCTCCTATTCGGGATTCACGATTCCGTGCCTGATTTTTCAATTAATTCATATGGTTAGCATCGTGAGAGTATAAGGAACAATTTTCCATGATCAATTTCAAACGAGCTTACCTCTAAGTATCTGAACTCAAGGTCGATTTTTGGCAGCCATGGCAGCGTCTGTTCTTCCTCAATTCGACACGATTTCTTCTCGTTTTTGTTGCAAAGCTTTTAGTTTTGGTCCTAGCAACTTAATGGAATCCTCAATTGCTCCTCTCCTGACTCCCAAATCCGAATTCGATTTTCCCCCAATTTTCCAGAATTTTCGAAGCAAAATTCTCTCAGTTCTCTGAACCTCTCGAGTCCCTCTCTCTCAGTTATGCTACTTAGATGTTCAATTGCATAATGACGACGAGTTTGGGGTTTATCACGGACCAATTGAACATAATCATGGTTCAAGCCTTAATTTGGGGAAAAGTTGTCAAAAGGGGATATCATTGTGTTTCCCTTAAGACCCGATTCTGTGTTTCCTGAGGTGAGTATCAGACAAAAGACAAGTCTGATCAAGGCCAAAAGACCATTTTGCCCTTGGTTGGACAAATTACCATTTTGCCCCTAGCCTTCCGTGACCCGTAACGTTCGTAACCGAACTCCGTTTTCGACGTGCCGTCTGTCGTTGTACTCCGGGCATCGAGACCTACCTAACGGTCTTCGAATCGTGTGAAAATTAGTTGGCAAACAAAAAGTCAACATTTTCCCCCCTTTTCGCCCAAATTACGAAAATGCCCTTGGGCTTCCGAACGTCATAACTTTTTCCCAGATTGTCGGAATTGGGCGTGCCACCTGTCTATGGACTCGTGACGTCCCGAACTACGTCACGGTCATCGCTCAACATCCGTTTGATTCACCAATCAAAAAGTCAACAATTTGACCATACTATTCACAAGGGTAAAAACGTCATTTATTCATTATGTTACAAAATTACATTTTCCAAATTTCCGGGGCGTTACAACCTTCCCCCCTTAAGAAATTTCGTCCCCGAAATTTCAATGAAACAAATACGGGTACTGGTCTCGCATCTGTGTCTCAGGTTCCCACGTAGCTTCCTCCACGTTCTGATTCCTCCAAAGAACCTTCACTAAGGGAATCGTCTTTCGTCGAAGCACTTTGTCCTTTCGGTCCAAGATCTGTACAGGCTGTTCTTCAAAACTTAGGTCTTCTCTGAGTTCAACAGGCTGTTCCTCCAACACATGGGACTCATCATACACATATTTCCGTAGCATTGACACATGGAAAACATTATGGACCCTCGAAAGCTCAGAAGGTAATGCTAATCTGTAGGCAACCCGACCAATTCTCTCAACAATTTCATAAGGTCCAATGAAACGGGGGCTCAGTTTCCCGCGTCTGCCGAATCGCACTATACCTTTCCAAGGAGATAACTTCAAGAATACCCAATCTCCAACTGCAAATTCCAGATCTCTGACTCGGTGGTCTGCATAACTCTTTTGTCTGTCTTGGGCTGTCTTGAGTCTGTCTCGGATGAGTTTAACCTTTTCCGTTGTTAAGTCTATCAATTCAGATTTAGACAATTTCCTTTCGCCCACCTCAGTCCAACACAAACGGGTTCTGCACTGTCGTCCATATAAGGCTTCATAAGGAGCCATCCCGATACTTGCTTGGTAACTATTGTTGTAGGCGAATTCCATCAATGGTAGATGTGACTCCCAAGTACCCTGGAATTTCAAAACACATGCTCTCATCATGTCCTCCAAGGTCTGAATAGTCCGTTCCGATTGCCCGTCGGTCTGAGGGTGGAATGCCGTACTAAAATGCAATCTCGTCCCGAAAGCTTCCTGTAAGCTTTGCCAGAATCTGGATGTAAATCGGGGATCTCGATCAGATACAATAGAGACAGGAGTACCATGTAGTCGAATAATCTCGTCAATGAAGAGTCTGGCATACTGCGTCAACCGAAAGTCATCCCTTACAGGTAGGAAATGTGCTGATTTGGTAAGCCTATCCACAATTACCCAGACTCCATCGTGTCCTTTAGGCGTTCTGGGAAGTTTAAACACAAAATCCATTGTTATATGATCCCATTTCCATTCCGGGATCGGTAGTGGTTGCAGTGCTCCATAGGTTCTTTGCCTTTCAGCCTTTACTTGTTGACACTTACTCACAAACTCTGCAATCTCCCGTTTCATACCCGGCCACCAATAATGCTCTCGTAGCGTACGGTACATTTTCGTCCCGCCTGGATGCATAGCATACGCCGAACTATGGGCCTCGTCCAGAATGTCTTTCTTTAATGTTACATTTTCGGGCACACACAACCGTCCGTCCTTTACTAGGGCTTCATCCCTTCTAATTGCAACATCTTGTCGTTCCCCCGCATCAGCTTCAATTCGAAGGACACACAAGATAGGGTCTTCCAGTTGGGTTTCAATAACTCGATCAATCAGAATCGGTCGCACCTGGAAACTAGCTAGTAAGCCACCTTGGTTATCCAGTCCCAAAGCAACTCCAGTCCTACGTAGTTCCACCAATAAGGGTAAATGCACCATTCGTAGATGTGCCATAGTGTTAGCTGATTTCCGACTCAGTGCATCCGCTACCACATTAGCTTTTCCAGGATGGTACTCAATCGTGCAGTCGTAATCCTTAATTAGCTCCAACCATCGTCTCTGTCTCAAATTCAATTCCTTCTGTGTGAAAAAGTACTTCAAACTCTTATGATCCGTGAAAAGTCTACATGTCTCCCCATACAAGTAATGTCTCCAAATCTTCAGGGCATGTACCACCGCAGCTAATTCCAAATCATGGATGGGATAGTTACGTTCATGCGGTTTCAGTTGTCGAGAGGCATATGCGATTACCTTTCCATGTTGCATTAACACACACCCTAATCCTTGTAAGGATGCATCACTGTACACTTCAAACTCCCCACTATCATCCGGAAGGGTTAAGATAGGAGCGGAGGTCAACCTTTTCTTCAATTCTTGGAAACTTTGCTCACAGTCTTCGCCCCAAAAAAACTTGATTCCTTTCCTGGTTAGGCGGGTCATCGGAGCAGCAATCGCAGAGAAGCCTTCCACAAAACGTCTGTAATAACCGGCCAATCCCAAAAAGCTCCTTACTTCGGTTACTGTCTTCGGCTGCTCCCAGTTTTCTATCGCTTCTATCTTCTGGGGATTAACACGAATCCCATTCACGGAAATCACATGTCCCAGAAAACCAACACTCGTTAACCAAAATTGGCACTTACTCAGTTTGGCAAAAAGCTGGTTCCTCCTTAGCGTATCAAGCACAATCCTCAAATGTTCCTCATGCGCCCTCTTACTGCTTGAATACACTAGAATGTCATCAATGAACACAATAACAAATCGGTCAAGGTACTTCCGGAATACTCGGTTCATCAAATCCATGAATGCCGCAGGTGCATTAGTCAATCCAAATGGCATCACCAGAAATTCATAATGACCATATCGAGTTCGAAAAGCTATTTTTGGAATGTCCTCCTCTCGAATCCTTAACTGGTGGTAACCAGAACGCAGATCAATCTTCGAAAAATACTTGGCTCCCCTTAATTGATCAAACAGATCATCAATCCGAGGCAAAGGATACTTATTCTTTATCGTGACTTTATTAAGTTGCCTGTAATCCATACAGAGTCTCAAACTTCCTTCCTTCTTTTTCACAAACAATACTGGGGCTCCCCATGGCGATACACTCGGTCGAATGAATCCCACATCCACAAGATCTTGCAACTGTACCTTCAATTCCCTTAACTCAGCTGGTGCCATCCGATAAGGTGTCAAGGATATAGGTCGTGTACCAGGAATTAGTTCGATAGTGAACTCAATCTCTCGAGAAGGGGGTAATCCTGGTAAATCCTCAGGAAATACATCTGGGAAGTCACACACTACTGGGATATCCTCGGCCTTGATTGGTGCATCCCGCACATCGACAACATAAGCTAGATAACCTTGGCAGCCCTTCCTCAGAAATCTATCTGCCGAGAGGGCTGATATGACTCTAGGGGTTATCATCCTCCGATCTCCCTGAAATATCACCTCAGGTAATCCAGGGCTCCGAAGTATCACCCTCTTATCGAAACACTCGATAGAGGCATGATGGGTTGTCAGTCAATCCATCCCAAGGATAACATCAAAGTCACACAAGTCTAGGAGTATCAAATCAACCATTAAATGTACATCCCCTATCACAATAGGGTATCCTCGTATCACTTGGTTTACTACATACAATTCTCCAGTCGGTGTACCGACTCCCATCTCACACCCGATCGCAGAAATCTCTCTATCTGCCAACAGTGCATACTCCCGAGAAACAAAAGAGTGGGTAGCTCCCGGATCTATTAAAGTACGTGCATGATGACCGAAAATAGTAAGCATACCTGTCACCACCTCCGGGGCTGCTCGGGCCTCCTGTTGAGTCACTGCATAGACTCGAGCCTGTGGTCCCGAAGTCTGACCACGCCCTCGTGATCCACCAGATCCACCACGAGTTCTGCCACCTCCTCTCCCACTTGTAGCATTTGAAGCCGAAGTTGTACTAGGGCTCCGCTCAGTAGATCCCCATCCAGTACCGCTACTACCAACCAATCGTGGACAGTCTCATTTGAAATGACCCGGCTCCCTACAGTAAAAGCAGACAAGAACATTGCCTCGGTCATTACTCTGTCGGTCAGTAGATCCCACTGATGCCTCACTGAACTGTGCAGTCGCTGATGGTCGATACCCAAATGTCTGTGTTCCCTTACCTCCATAACTCGGACGAGCACCACGCGAAGATCCAGAGCCATAATTACCTCGCTTGGAGGACCTCTGGTTCGCAGATCCCTGGTACTGACGGTCCCGGCGTCGACCAGAGCCCGAAAACTGCTGTGGCACTGGCAAGGTCGCCTCAACTCGTGCAGCTGCATCAAACAACTCTCGCAGGGTGGCATAAGTTCCCACAGTCACAGCTCCTCGGATGTCATTCCTCAGTCCTTGCTCAAACCTTCGGCACTTGTCCTCCTCGTTAGATACATATAAAGGAGCAAAACTGGACAGGTTCAGGAATTTCTGCTCATAGTCTGACACTGACATGTCCCCCTGATGTAGTTGTAGGAATTCAACCTCCCTAGCATTACGAAAGGAGCGAGGATAGAACTGATCCAGGAAATGATGACGGAAGTCCTCCCAACTCAGGGTACGGGCATCCATCCCTGTCAGCTGCAATCCGCGCCACCAACGGTAAGCTTGGCTGCTCAGCATAAATGTGGCCAGTGGAACCATATCTCCTAGTGGACATTGCATAATCTCGAAGATCCGCTCAAATTGAGTAATCCGCTCAAAAGCCTCTTCTGGGTCAGTCAGGCCAGTGAATGCAATGGCCCCTAAACGTTGAGCTATCTCTATGTCCGGACCTCCAAAATCATCGCCAGACTGGGTACGGGGCTCGCGTCTCGGAGGCATATTGTGATGGTTTGTAAGGGAAACGTATCAGTATCACAACTCGTGCATACTAATGTGCAAGACTCAGACCGTGACCTAATGCTCTGATACCAATTTGACAAGACCCATCCCGATTATCCCTCGATAGTCGTGATGAATCCTGCTCCCGTCTGACAACAACTAAAAATTTCCGAAAGTAACCAAACTTATATACATTCAACACACAACAAATCCCGAAAACATTGTCAGACAAGGGATAGTTAAGTTTTACCGACCAATGACGTCACAAGTTTGACTAGTCAAAGACAATACAGAGCATAGGTACTGTTACAGATAGGGGTCAAATTCCTACTCTGTAGAATGTCTGAGTGCGCAACGGTCTATTTATTCTTTTGCCTCGCTTGCCTCGTTTTTAGCCCTCGTACCTGTATACTGGCCTGGAGGGTGCATAAAACAATAAAGGTGTGAGTGAACAAAAATAACCTCTTATAAAAACATTTGCCAAAATACATTTCTTACCCTCCAGTTTTCACAAACATGCATGCATATCATAAAACACGAGTAATAATAGGAAATCAATTAAATATGTTCAGTGGATCAATCAAAACAATTTCCACAAAATCACGGGACTTATTTCCATATCTTGTTGCTTAGAGTCACGTTTTATCCCTGCAACGCGTGCATAACAATAGGCTCAAGGACCGCTCAAAATCCGAGCATCCGCCGCTGTGAACACATCACAAGCCGGCAATCCAGATCTAGTGAACACATCACTTACCGATCCATATAATCCAGTACATCTGATCTGAGTCAAGCCTCCCCTGGGCTGCAAGACAAAGATCGTGCTACGTGACCTCTTCGGGGTAAACACTTCCATCCCGAAGGCGAGCGTTATCTCCAGGGTGCACTCCGGGGAAAAACATATTTTCTCCCGAAAGCCTTAAATATCCGCAACATATTATCATCACCAAAAACCAGTGAAAAACAGTTGCATAAAAATCTAATCACATATCGACACAGGGTCTCAGCCCCAAATTAACCAAAGTCCCGATTTACTTTATAAATCCGAAATCATCAATATCATCATATAATCACATGAGAATACAAATCCAATCAGAAACACAATTCCATTGGGTCCCAACCCCAAAATATCAATTTCACGTAAATCCGTGCAACCGTAAACCCGAGTTGTCACGATCACGTAAATCCATAAAATCAATCATTAACTCATAATCCGAGTCCAAATATCATTTTCAATCCGGGCCTAGCCCAAAATATCATTTGCACGTTCCTCGTAAAACGTGCCCGAAAGACTGATTAAAATAATCACAAAATCACGAGGATACCAAAAATCATCAAATTCACATGTGACTCCAAATCCGAGTCAAAATCATTATTTACTTGGGTTCTCACGCCCACACTATCATTTTTAACCAATTTCATGATTTCTCAAAAATCGTGCCAGAATATAATAATATAATAATCATAAAACTGAGAAAATCGAGAAATCACCGAATCAAAGCATCAATCATGTCAAATCATAGAAAATCATATAAATAAGCATTTTAAACCATATATGCATGCATCACAGTTAGAAAACCAAAAGTCCACTCACACACACCGTCCCGATTGTTCAGCCTCGAGCTGTTCGTTTTCCTCCGAAGTCCCGGGAATATTCCAGCCTGTCAAACAAAATGATTTAAGGTTACTAGACTATCATATTTTCCTCATATAAGAATCCCTTAATTGTCGGAATTTTATAATATTATTTTAATATAATTTAAACGTGTCGGGTACTCGGAACTACACTGAAACCATATCCGATTGACCCGAAACCAACGCGGATAGGTTCGTATCATCGAGAACATCAAGTTTCATGTTGAACCCTTTGCCGGAATCCTCCCCACGCGCCGTCACGCGCCGCCACAAGCGGCTGCGCGTGAAAGCCACGCGCCTAGCACAGTACAGCTACAGTGCATTGTTCTCGCCCGTTTGTCTGATAAACGGGTTGAAATACCCGCGATAGGATCCGATGCAATCTCAGTCAATTCGACCTCAAATCGATCCGTTCTTTCAACTGATCTCATCTACTCTAACTTCATTTTAGTTCTGTGAAATCAATTACCTCAAGTAAGGTCCAAATCTTCACGACTCACGATCGAAATTCGACGGGTCTCCTATTCGGGATTCACGATTCCGTGCCTGATTTTTCAATTAATTCATATGGTTAGCATCGTGAGAGTATAAGGAACAATTTTCCATGATCAATTTCAAACGAGCTTACCTCTAAGTATCTGAACTCAAGGTCGATTTTTGGCAGCCATGGCAGCGTCTGTTCTTCCTCAATTCGACACGATTTCTTCTCGTTTTTGTTGCAAAGCTTTTAGTTTTGGTCCTAGCAACTTAATGGAATCCTCAATTGCTCCTCTCCTGGCTCCCAAATCCGAATTCGATTTTCCCCCAATTTTCCAGAATTTTCGAAGCAAAATTCTCTCAGTTCTCTGAACCTCTCGAGTCCCTCTCTCTCAGTTATGCTACTTAGATGTTCAATTGCATAATGACGACGAGTTTGGGGTTTATCACGGGCCAATTGAACATAATCATGGTTCAAGCCTTAATTTGGGGAAAAGTTGTCAAAAGGGGATATCATTGTGTTTCCCTTAAGACCCGATTTTGTGTTTCCTGAGGTGAGTATCAGACAAAAGACAAGTTTGATCAAGGCCAAAAGACCATTTTGTCCTTGGTTGGATAAATTACCATTTTGCCCCTAGCCTTCCGTGACCCGTAACGTTCGTAATCGAACTCCGTTTTCGACGTGCCACCTGTCGTTGTACTCCGGGCATCGAGACCTACCTAACGGTCTTCGAATCGTGTGAAAATTAGTTGGCAAACAAAAAGTCAACATTTTCCCCCATTTTCGCCCAAATTACGAAAATGCCCTTGGGCTTCCGAACGTCATAACTTTTTCCCAGATTGTCGGAATTGGGCGTGCCACCTGTCTATGGACTCGTGACGTCCCGAACTACGTCACGGTCATCGGTCAACATCCGTTTGATTCACCAATCAAAAAGTCAATAATTTGACCATACTATTCACAAGGGTAAAAACGTCATTTATTCATTATGTTACAAAATTACATTTTCCAAATTTCCGGGGCGTTACATACACAGAGAGAAATAGAAACAGAGGGAGATTGAGAGGGAAAAATTGAGGGTTGATCAAGGATGTGGATGAGTTCTGGTGAATGAGTGAGGGACAAGAGAGCGAAGGGAAGCTGGTGAGGTTGTAGAGAGGTGCAGCGGGTGTGTGTGTGTGTGAGTTGTGAACCACGGGAAGATTGGGGGAAAACAGGAAGGCAGGCAGAGAGTTTGTGAGCTGGTGGTGGTGCGGTGGCCGTGTACGGTGCAATTGAGACCGCGGTGGTGTCGTAAGGGCAGCGTGGAGTCGACCAGCCCCGGAGGAGCTCACGGCGGCGACTGGAGGCAGGTAATCCCTCATCCCTGTACAATTACTCTGTTTTTCCCGTGAGTTTAGATTCGAAAGTCGTGGGGTTGGGAGTAACGTCGAGGGAATTGGAGGCCAGGGTGAGACTCCTGGAGGTCCCAGGAGTCGACTGCGTGTGCTGCCGTGAGGGGTGGTGCACGGTGGTGGATGGCACGGCGGAGAGACTTTAGGTGCTCTGTTTTGGCCGTGGGTTCAAACGGTGAGTCGTGATGTTTGGGCAAGAGTCGACAGTCAAGGGGAGTCGGGTTAGACTTAGAAGGGCCCTAGGAACCGTCTGGTGTTGCACCGTGACGGAGGATGACCGGAGTGGCTGGATCGTGAAACAGGGGGAGTTGGCAGACTGGTTCGAGCTTAAGTCGACGGGATTGGGGCGGTGTCGAGGTCTGAGGAGCTGGGGAATGGATAGATTGGAACTGGACGAAGCTTTAGGTGGAGAAAGGGAGAGAAATCGTGCAGACACGGCGGTGAACCGCTGACGCCGGTTCAGGTTGCAGACTACTGTGCTGAACCGGGTCTGCTCAAGGTTGAAGGGCACTGTAGCAGGCGCGTGAGGGCCACGCGCAGCCACTTTGGGCGGCGCGTGAGGGCCACGCGCAGCCACTTTGGGCGGCGCGTGGGGGCGCGTACGGCGGTTCTGGGGAAAGTGGTCAACATGGTTTTTGGTCTAGGCATTGTGACGAGTCCATTGGCTTTGGTTTCGGGTTGATCGGACGTCGAATCAAAGTAGTTCCGTGAGGGTGAAAGTTTAGGGTTCCGGTTCGGAAAGTTTAGGACCCGGGGATTTTTGAGGGAATTTAGATGGATACTCGTGGACGTGTTAGTGACGTAATTTGATGGTTGTTGACAGGATCAGGATTTCCCGAGGAAGCTGAGGAACGTGCAGGACGTTCGGGACACGATTAAGGGCTTGGTACTGTGAGTGGACCCTTTCCTTAAACTCAAACATGCATAACTATTTTCTATACTTGTTTTATATATTTGAGTTCATGATTGTTGGATTTACGATGTGATTTTACATAATTGCACGTTTTTCGAGAAAATACGGTATTTGGTACGTTTTACGATAAAAGGTTGATTTCTGTTTATAATGTTATAGTTTTGAGATTTCAAATGGTAAATGATTTCTAATGCTTATAAATGGATTTTGGAACATGATTTTGAGAAAGGGTTGGTTTTGAAATCGAAATGGACAATTGGACTTTGGTTAAAGGTTGAAAAGTAAATTTCCGGATTTGGGTTCGGAATGACGGTTCGGGATGCCGGAAGGGCGTCGGACCGGGGATTTCGAATTCGGATTTGGATATGGAAATGGACAATGGTTTTACAAATGATTTGGATTGGATTTGCTGGATCTGCTTATTGGGTTTAAAGACCCGGATATATTTGACGGGGGACGGGCCCGGATTGAGTTTAAAGACTCGGGAGTTTAAAGACTCGGATATATTGATTTTCCCCCGTAGGCCTTGAGTTTAAAGACTCGGGAGTTTAAAGACTCGGATATGATTAAGGCCTGGATTGAGTTTAAAGACTCGGGAGTTTAAAGACTCGGATAGGTCCAACAGGTTTGATCGGGAAATGATGATTTGAGCTTTATGGTTTATGCTACGGTTTTTGATACTCATGCCATGATTTCCATAACTGTTTTATAGTGTTTCTGTTTCTTATGATGTTTTATGAGAAGTGATTTATAACTGTGTTAACAAATGTTGGTTGTGCATGTGGTTTTCAAAACGGAGGGTTAAACTCAGTTTTTTTGATAAAGGATTTTAGAACTTTTCTTTTATTATGGTCCACTCACATTTTCTGTTTTAACTTGCCCTCCAGGTTGTGGAGCTAGCGCGGGGTCTTGACGTCGAGGCAGTGTCCGAGGCATATAAGTGACGTGAGGGGTCCCGGAATAGTTTAAAGTCTTCCGTGTGCGTGTAATTTGTCGTTTTGTTTTATTTTTTTCTTGGATTTCGTGCTATATGCTGTAAAACTATACCTTCGGAACATTGTGGTTAATTACTCCTGCGTCTGACTGGGTTCGAGTGAGTTTTATCTGAATGTTGCGTCGGGGAGTCAGACGGGAGCAGGATTTACCTCGGGTTTCGGGGTGAAACCAGGGTGGGTCCTGACAACCTGTCTACGGACTCGTGACGTCCCAAACTACGTCACGGTCATCGGTCAATGCCCAATTGACCACCCGAACTAAAAGTCAACATTTTTTCCCGTTCTAAGGGAAAAAACCGTCATTCTACGCTAACGGGCCAAAAATAACCAACTAAACACCGATTCGACTCACCATTCCGTTCCTAATCACTTTACTAATCCCGGCTCTCAGGACGGGTCGTTACAAGTGTCACTCATCCTATTGACCTATTCCCCCATGGTTTTGAATCTGATTAGGGTTTCTATTATCACATTTTCCTTCATTATTTTCAATCTTCATTATCTTCATTACTCTCTAAAAACCATAAACAACATACAAACACAAACACCATAACCTACATCCTATTTCTTGATCATCTCATGTGTTCATCACTAGAACTGAGTGAGCGAGAGTGAGGGGATGTGAAGAACGGTGGAGTGAAGGGCTGAGCACGGCGGAGCCATGGCGGGGAGGTAAGGACCTGAAACCGTGTTTTTTTACAAAAATTGGAAAGTTGATATTCGATTTTTTTTAGGGTTTTCGATGACTCTAACCTGTTCTAGGGACTAAGGCGACTCAGTAGGAGTTGGCTTTGAGGAAGGAGGTGGCCAGAATTGAGAGAAAACAGAGAAGGAACTTACGGGTTATTGTTCATCGAGTCAAGGTAAGCCTTTAATGGGTTTTTCATGATTTTGATTCAAGGGATCCATTCCTGGGTAGATGACGAGTATGTAGGAAGAAACAGGGAGGAAAATGGTCCAGAAATGAAGGTTTTATGAGGGGGTCAAGTTGCAGGTTTGGGCAACCCGTTACAGGGATCCGTTGAGAGGTCAGGGACGATGACATCATTAGCTAACGTCATCAACCCTGTCATGTTTCCAGATACATGGCCCAATCGCAGGACGACACGTGTCACTATCAGTGCCCAGTCAACACTAACATGTTAATGATGTGGACCAATCAGATGGTGCCACGTGTTACTAACATGGACCAACCGGCTATTGACACGTGGCACCTATCATGCTGACATCAACAGTGACGTTAGCGTTGACTTGACGTCATCATTGACTTTGCTGACGTCAGCGTTGAATTTTGACCAGAGACCGTTGACCCGCGCGTGGACGTGAATCTCGAGATGGGATCATTACCATTTTAAAGGCTTCGACGATCCAGATCAAATGGTTGTGGTTTCGGATCGATCAGAGATCGTTTGATAGGTTAAATTGGGGTTTAAAACCTGGGAAAACGTGTTGAGGACGTTTTCCCGAGCTGGGACTGTTCATGGGTTTTATGTATGAACTTATAGAGTCCGTTAATGATCTTTGGATATGTTTTGGACAGGCCGAAAACTGCGACTTAGCTTCGGAACAGGTTTAGACTGTTCGATTGCGCAGCGAGGATCTTGTGTGAGTGGGCTTTTGATTTCTAAATGGATTGCATGCATAACTGTTTTCACTATATTACTATATGCTTGGATTTGGATTACTTTGGGTATTATTTATGGATGCTTTATTGACAGGACCCACCCCGATTATCACCCCTCTAACCGGGACGAATCCTGCTCCCGTCTGACAACCCAACACAAAAGACCGAAACAACCTCACAAAAACCCACAATTACATTGCCAGACCAGGAAAAATTAAAATCCAATAAGTCAACAGCTAGACAGAGCATAGTACAAAATAAGGTAAAGTTGACTACACGTACAACGGAAAAGCTCGTAACGGAAAACTCTAGAATACTCTGGAAAAACTCCGGAAACACTCTATGCAAACTCTATGCCTCTGACTCTGCCTCAACGTCAGCCCCAGCGTTAGTACCACGACCTGGAGGGCATTTAAAAACCAGAAAAGTGTGAGTGGACTAAAAATAAATAATAGTTTCGAAAACAGTTTAATAAACAAACCAGGATTTTGCCCTCCGTTTTAAAAACATGCATGCATAACCAAGTAGGATATAAGCAGTATGATGATCATTATGAAAACATTATCATTAAAAGCATGAAATACCAATATCATCATCCGATCAAACCTGTTGGATCTATCCGAGTCTTTAAACTCTCGAGTCTTTAAACTCAATCCAGGCCTCAATATAATCCGGGTCTTTAAACTCAACATGCCTACGGGGAAAATCATAATATCCGAGTCTTTAAACTCCCGAGTCTTTAAACTCAGTACCCTGGAATAGTCACGGCGCATTGTCTGAGATAGGCCGCTCTACGTGAGAAACCGTAGAAAGGCTCAGGATCAAGATTGCTATTGGTATACCATGAGCAGTGATCCGGGAATACCCTAACACTGGTGGACCTAGGGGTGTACTCGGGATTGAGACCCCAGGTGGCATGCGTAGCCTCAGGTCCGTGACTTTATTGGACATCTAGGATATCAGACATCTGGGATGTCGAGGTTGGGATATACGGTGCACGATTATGATGGATATATATATATATATATATTCTACTATATGTGATTATATGATTTACGATTCAATTATGATTATCTATGTTTTGACTCAAATGCATTTATGTTTGAAAACGGAGGGGCAAAACATTATTTATGGTTTTATAAATGATTTTGAACTACTGTTTATTTTCGACCCACTCACACTTTCATTGTTTTCTTGATCCCTCCAGGCCGTGGCAACGAAGTAGAAGCTGATCCGGAGGCAGAGGCATAGTTATTATCGTTGCGAACCTCAAAACCCGTTTTGGGTAGGTTGAGGACTGTTTTTGTAAACTGCCATTTGTGCTCACATTTTGTAGTGCATTATTCCTAGTCTGACGATGTAGAATCTTAATTTGGTTATGTTTAACTTTATTTGAATTAAAAACCCGTTAAGGGTATTTTCGGCATTCTCTAGGTTGTCATCAGACGGGAATATGGCACATCCCCGGGTGGTCACAGGGGGATCGGTATGGGTCCTGTCATAGAGTCTAGATATTATACATCTAGCATACAAAGTAAGAAGAATATTAATGTGTAACTAACTATATTGGGCCAAATTCTATTGCACGGACATCTTATCAAGGAACGTTCTTGGGATTTGAATCTAGAAAATCATGTTAGGAAGTAACTGCAGTTAGTGGTGGATTTTTTATTTATTTATTTTTATTAAAATGGAGGGGGAATTTTTGAAAATTATCTATACATTGTGTCATCATGACTCGAACTTGAGACCAATTATCTACAAGTCAACACTATAAGACCCAAGTTAGTGGTGGATTAAGTGCTTTAATCTATTATTTTAATAAGGATAAACAGCATAAAAGTACCCAAACTATAGACGCGATTTCAAAAAGTACCCTAACTATAAAAAGTTTCAATTACGTACACAAACTATCAAAACATAACATTTTGGTACCTACCGTTAGTAATATATTAAATGTCCAAGTGGCATTTATGGGACAATTTTTCATGCTGAGTTGGACACCATGTGGAAAAAAAAAAATTAATAATTAAATTATATGAAAAATAATTAATAATTTAATTATATTAAAAATAAATAAATAAAAATTAAAAAATAAAAATCAAATCCATCGTCTTCTCCGTCCTCTCCAACTCCACTAAACTGCTCAATTTCCCATGGCTTTAAAACCCCAGATAAAAAACCCAAACCTAAAACCCAGCTCCAAACCTAGATCTATCATTGATTTCATCATCAATTTCATCTTGTTGTGTTTTTCATCATCGATTTCATCTTTTTGGGCATCCATTTACTACCTCAATCAACTTCAAAACCCAACCCAACCCATGGAGGAAATGATAACCCGAATAGTAGCAGAGCTCAAAGTACTCTGCAACTCCGAAAGCTCCTTAGATCCCCAAACCCAACCCATCTCCAGTTCCACCATTTCAGACCTCCAAACCCTCTTAGACATGAGGTATGATAAGCCAACAACGCAAATGGAAAGAAATCCAAAACTCCAAATCCAAAAATACAAAACTCGCATTACCATGCCAAACTCGGATATACATCATTATTAGGAAAATGAGATCGCGAGGTAAAGTGACAAAGAAACACACACAAAAAATACAAAAGGAACAAATTTCCCACTCAAGCAAAATGCAGAGCAAGGCAACAAGAGGGCGGTGATGTGCTGGCCACTTGACGCAGCGAGAAGGTCGTCACCCAGGGAGGCGATGGAGTCGACAGTGGCGTCAGAAGAGTCAGAGTGGTTGTTGTGGTGTTGATCTTTGGAGGTGTGGAGCTGTTGTTGTTTAGCGGCAGCGAAGGCCAAGCAAGTTTGGAGGAAAGAGGAGACAGCGACGAGAGCTCGTGCTGGCAGAAACCACTCGCGGGTTTGGAGTAAGATATCAGACCCATTGGCAAGTTAGAGAGGGAGGGCTAAGCACGACATGGTGGAATCAGATCAAGGTTAGATCTGATCCAGATTTTGGGTTTGTGATGTTGATACAAAGTAGTAGAGGAAAAGAGTGAGGGAAACTCTGATGGAACACTAGGAGTAGTTGCAGCTCGCGTTGAATCCAAACCCTTCGCAACGCCGTCTTACTCCTCTAGGTTGGCGCTTTCACTTCGAATGTTCATTTTTTTCTTCTAACCAAACAACTACTAATTCTTTCAATGCCCTCAATCTCTGGGTCCTCCTCGTGATGTGACCGATTCGATTGATATTCTATGTTGGAGCCAATCAATTCACTTCAAATCTTCATTTTTCTTCGCATCACAGTTTTACTCCTATGAACTGAGGGATTGAATTGTGTTTCTGGGTTTGATTGGAAATGAGCACGCAAAGGCAGCAAGTGACCATCTGTGACCTCATTGAGGAAGCCAAGAAGCGTTTTGGATTTCTTGCCATTCGTAGAAAAATGGATGCGCAAAAAGATGAAATCGATGATGAAAAGCACAACAAGATGAAATTGATGAGGAAATCATTGATAGATCCGAGTTTTGGATCTGGGTTTTGAAGCCATGGGAAATTGAGTTGTTCGATGGAGGTGGAGAGGATGGAGAAGACAAGGGATTTAATTTCGATTTTTTAATTTTTAATATATATTTTTAAATATAATTAAATTATTAATTATTTGTCATATAATTTAATATTTAATTATTTTTTTATCCACATGGTGTCCAACTCAGCATGAAAATTTGTCCCATAAATGCCACTTGGATATTTATCAAATTTTTTTAACAGATTACTAACGATGGGTACCTAAATATTATATTTTGGTAGTTTGGATACGTAATTGAAACTTTTTATAGTTAAGGTGCTTTTGAAATTGCGCCTATAGTTTGGGTACTTTTATTTTATAACTCTCTAAGTTAATTAATAAGACTACGTAATAAAGTATAACCATGGATGAAAATATCGATATATTTCGGTGAAATTTCGTTAGTTTTGGTCGGCGACACATAAGAAGGGGGGAAAGATATTGATAGAAGTTTGGAAATTTTTTCTTGTTTTAAGCCCATAGATCTCATTATGGGATCAAAACGATCGAGATAGATCATTAGTTTGTGAAATTTGGACGTAAAATGAGGATTTTTGAGTCGGGTCATGCCGTCGGGTCCAAAAATTCGAATCGCAGACCCGGCTCGCCGAAGAAGACGACACTGTGCAGGAGTGTGGCCACCAATCGTGGCCACGACGCGTGACCGTCACTGGCGCGTGCGGGGGCCGTTCGCCTTCCGTCCAACATGAACTATTTTTTATTTTTTTATGTTGATTTTAATTGACAAGACCCGTCCCAAATGATCTTTGATAAACGTGTCCGGTCCTGCTCCCGTCTGACAAGTCAACTGAAGTTCCAAAAACACCTTCAGCACTTGCTAGATAAGGGATAGTCACACTGATTCCCACTCATGCCTCCGCCTCTCTATCAGTCTCGATCTTTGTGCCACGGTCGTCTATGCGGTCCAAATCCGAGCCGTACGATCCTTCGTATATTCCAAGAATTACCAATTCTCGGGAAACGTGTCCATGCGCCCTCACGCACAGCTGCAAGCGACTGCGCATGAAACCCACGCGTCTGCGCTATTCACTGTCTCTTTTACACGTTTTCCTGAAAAATGGGTCACGCGACCCGATTCTTGACCCGATTCGATTTTACTCAATTCTGCACCATTTCTCATGTTCTAAGCACCCAACTCAAACTGTTCAATTCCAATCCAAACTTCGAAATGGGTCGCGACTCCTGTTCTGGGTTCAATTCCCTTCAATTTCAACTTTTTTCTCCATTCTAATCAATCAGGGACCTTCACAGGACATTTTTCTCTCCAAGCTTTGCTGTAGGGAGATAGGACGACACCAATTGCCACCAATCTGAAAATGGGAGCGACACATGTCACTTAACCAGCCTAGTGAGTCATCCCCTTAATGACTTAGCAATAACAGTAAAAGACAAAAATACCCCTTGCATTTAAAATTACGAAAATGCCCTTGACTATTTTAGATCCATAACGAATTTGTTCGAACTCTGATTTCGACATACCGCCTGTCTATGGATTCAATGTTCTGAGACCTACACAACGGTCCTCACGCAAAGTCCAAAAAGTGGCCCGAACAAAAAGTCACCTTTTGACCCCATTAACATTATTAATGGTACAACTTTGAAGTTAAGTGGATACCATATGGGTATATTTCTGAATATCCAATGTAATATGTTTTAAATTTAAATTAGTATTAGTATTTGATATAAAAAAATTGGGAATATAAATATAAAGGTAATTTGAATATTAATGAATTTTAGAAGCAAATTATGTTGAATGGAAGAATTCGTAGAGTAAAGATGGTTAATTTGAAGCAAATTATATTGAATTGAAACAAATTATGTTGAATTGAAGCAAAATAGAAAATTATATGTTGAATTGAAGTAAATTATGTTGAATTGAATAAAATTATTTGAATGGTTAATTTGAATATTAATGGATTTTAGAAAAAAATGAGATGAGCATATGATTAATAATAATTCGTTTTATTTCCAATTTTCACTAATTAATGTCAAATTTTCTAAATTATTGTGTAAATACAAACTCTCCGATTTTATAAATTATTATGTAAATGTAAACTCCATTATTATGCTTATTTTTATGTTTTAACTATATTAGCATTCAATTATAGTAATTCACTTCAATTTTTGTTTATGTTAAAAAATTTATATTATTAGTTATCTGTAAAACCCTATTATATCATATTATTCATCATATTTTTATTATATCAAAGTTATTTTATAATTTTTATTAGTCATATATAACCATTATTGGATACTTAAGTTTTTCCCAAAGTTTCATTCCAAATTTCCAATTTTTAGACCGAATTTCCGTTATTTTTATTGACCGTAAACGATATCGATATCAATATTTAGGGCGAGATATCCGTAAATTTGACTAATGATATATCCATCGATATCGATATTTCAATCCTTGAGTATAACGGATAAGCCCTTGATTCGATCATTACTTATTTACTATACTATATATTCGATTTGCACATTTGTAAGCAAGGATGAAAATATCGATATCGACGGATATATCGCTAGTCAAATTTACGGATATCTCGTCCCAAATATCGATATCGATATCGTTTACGATCACCAAAACGATGGAAATTCGATCTAAATTTTGAAAATTTGAAATGAAACTTTGGGGAAAACGTAAGCACCCAATGATGGTTATATAAGGCTAATAAAAACTATAAAATGACTATAATATAATAAATATATAATGAATAATATGATACAATAGGGTTCGGCAGATGACTAATAATATAAAAATTTAAATATAAACATAAATTGAAGTGAACTACCATAATTGAATGTTAATATAATTAAAAACATAACAATAAATATAAAAAAATTAAATGGAAAGAAAATTATAAAAATGAATAAATATATGTAAAATTGAAAAAAAAAAATGATGAAAAAGTCAATTTTTGTTTAAAAGTTGGTTAGAATTGATATATTTAAAATTGAAAAAAAAAAAATCTGGCCATTTAATAAAGGGCCTAAACAGCCCACAACCAAGTGAGCTAACAAGCTCAGTTTGATAATATAGCAGCCCACTAATATATAAACTATATTAATTAATTTAAAACCAGTCATCTCCTACCTCGCGCGGGTCTGAGAGTAGGGTTTTTTTGACCCGTGCGGCATGACCCAACTGAAACTCTATGATTTTACGTCCGATTTTCATGAAATTTAACCATATCTCGATCATTTTAATGAAATAAGGAGATCGGTGGTCTTAAAATAAGGAAAAATATTGATATTTCGATCAATTCCCCCCCCCCCCCCCCCCCCCCCCCCCCCCCCCCCCGGACATGCCGACAGCCAATATTTCTGATATATCGACGATATTGTCGACATTTTCATCAATGCTTGTAAGATTGAACTGAATATAATCAGCTTTATATTTGCGTTATCCATTTTATCCAACGACAAACTACCATTTACTATTTTTTATGGATTTTTTAAACAAGAAAACTCGAGTTTCAATAAAATTTCGTAACGAGATACGAATGTGACTCTAAGGTTCAAAGATATTAGAAATCATCTCTATCAAATTCAAAGTAACTTATTGGATGATGAAAATGGAAATAAAATAGAAATTTTGATATAAAGAGTTTTGATATTTTTGTCGAAATCTTAAAAACTGACTAAATATTGCGAGTTATATGGAACAATTTTTGTGCAAACTGCATCTTTGTGAAAAAAAATGTGATTTTTTAGATTTCGCAAAATATTTAAAGTGCACATTAACCAAACTATACTAACCATTTAAGACATTTCTACCATGTACGGTATCAATTAACCAAAAGTGAAATTCATCGAAATTAGAGGCCGTATTCATAAACATGCATCTCAAGCAACCGCCATATTGGCTAACTTAAGCTGTTTTTCAAGGGGCAGATAATCCTTCAGAGAGACACAAGCACAATGCACCACTCTCAACAGAAAACCAGCAATGTCATTCTCACTTTTATCAATAGGATGAATGTCAGGCGGCATATCCTTACCCCGTCCGATACGTGTAGCCCAAATGTAAATGCGTTCTGTCAATGAGAAGAAAGAAGGAACGACAAGCTCCGCGACTCCTCCCCAACTAGATTCCGAAAGAAGAGAGGAAAGGGTGACCGGTAAATCGTTGAGCACAGTATGTTGGTCCAGAATCAGAAGAGGCATGTATTTGCTCCAGCTACCGGACAGTAATGCAAGAAATCGTAATGCCTGCACGGGAATGAATGCCCTCAAATGAGGAAAAAGGTTAACATTTCTGATGAATTCAACTGAATGTGAAGGGAGGACGAGCCACAGCCCTGTAATAAGAGGTATGACATTCCCTTTACAGAAGGCAAACCAAGCCATGTCTGGTGAGGAGATTGGATTGTATAACTAATCAAATTCAATGTTATCTTGAATGTGTTTTAATTGTAGAAGGGGATTAGACATCAAAAGAAACTTACATCTTTCAATCCTACTATTTTGAGAAGATTGGATTAGACAAGTTCTTTTCTACGTCTACACCCCTCTAAACTTCTTAAAATAAAAACACATTCCTTTTTACAATATTTTGAATTTAATGAATTATTCAATCCAATCCAATCCGACTCACCAAACGAGCCCCAAGGGAACACCGGCATATCCTAGGACTTAATGCAAACAACTTTTGGAGTGTTCCTACAAACAGAAACTCGGAAATATGGCCACTTTGTAAAAAGTTCACTACTACCACCAAAAACGTTTCATACATAAACTGAGGCTGCACAAGCATATCCGTCTTGCATATGAAAGGGAAATTAATGCAATTAAATTACTGCTTATCACTTACCGTGGAAGGATAAGTAGATACACAGCTAATTTCAACTGCATCAACAAGCCACTGTCTTTTGATACTTCCATCTGCGTGTTGCAAAGCTGCTACAACTTCAACTAGCACATCCCACATACCTGCGAATATATAGTGTTGGAGATAATGTTCACTAAGGAACCTGAAATCTAGAAAGTTGCGATCCTATAATACTACAATCTGGTTTGCTGTTCAAAAAACATGAGTAACGTTGTAAATAATTCTTATACTAGATGTTATCAATGTTAAGGACTCAAAGTCAACGGAGGAGATTGCAGATCAATCTCCTCCTTAATATCTGTACTTCCTAGTATATACACTTACCTAGTTAGGACTCCTTTATTTTATACCTAGTTAGGACTCTACCTCCTCTGTATAAAATCTGCCTAGGCTGTACATCTTTAATTAAGTGAAATAATATAAAAGTTTTCATACCTTATAATCAAATAAGAATGAGCACTATAGAGAAACTCCTTTTCCATTGAGCACGGTGAGGAAACTAACCAATTCTGTTTATAATAATATAAAACTAATAGTCTTATGGATCCTCACCATTTGATTCCACGTTCAATATCCAAGCTCTCAGGCTTCCCAGCTCAGCCAAGGGAATAGAACCCATCCTAACCAGCTTAGCTTTGATTCGGATCTTTTTCAGAACTTCAATAAGGTGACCTCCTCTTTGTTGCAGGTCCTCCTGGGAAACCTGTAAGGACAATACAATCAGGAGTGAGCATACGACAGAAGTTGGACTACAACATTTGAATTTCAATGAGTTACAACATAAATCAAGCTGTATTGACAAATTAACAGACCATGTAAGCTTTTGTTATTAAACTTCTACTACTTTTGTACAGCAAGTTAGCAACAGACCAATTAAATGATTTTATAAAGGTTACAAGTCGTAACTCAATGCTTTTTTTTTCATATTCATCAATCAACAGACAATACTCAGAGTTTCATCAAACAGCATATAGATCAACAGAAATAGGTATTAGTATGCGATTATATGCTCACCTGCAGGAATCCCAACAACCAACTTTTTCGCGCTTTTCCTAAGCATCTAACTGCCACAGACCACTCCTCTGCATAATGCAACTGATCGGCTCCGAGTGTGGCAGCTAATTGCATTGCAGGTATCAAGGAAAAGAGCACCTCCATACACTTTTCTATGTGGGATATGTACTCTAAAGAGTCAACAGAAGCATCATCCAAACACTGATAGAGACCCTTCCAACATGAAATCCGTAAGATGCTTGTCTCGGCAGAGTCGAGTGACTTACATGAAGTAACTGAAGAGAAGTGGCTACACAAATCATCAAGTAATTTCTCAAGCCTGGAACCTGAGAATACTTTAATGAGGTCTACAAGATGATCAAGAAGACAAGATTGCAGCTTCAACTCAAGTGTCCTGAACCTGAACAAGTCGGACAGCTCATCAAGGAAACTTAAAAGTGGATCAAATTTATTTGCATGGGCCAAGGAGAACTTTACACATTCCTCCCTAAGGGTTCCTTTTTCAAGAGAAGACTCCATTTGAAACAACTCAGCAACCTGAGTCTCATATCTCATACAGCGTCTAATGATTACACCCCAATCCAAGGTTGGCAACCTAGGAGCTTGTGAAAGGCACCTTACCACAGTTATTACTGTGCCAGTTTGAGTGACTTTACCTGTCTGAACATAATAATTCAATACATTAGAAAGTCCCATAGAAGAAACTTAAAAAAAGAACAGAATCTTTTGTATATATAACTTCGACCTAAAGAAGAAAGGACTAAACAGGTATGAATTTCCTTGTTTATTAACTGAATAATACTTTACAATAGGAGAGTCCTATATATACAGTTCTTAGGTAAGTCTAAGTAGGAAAACAAATATAAACTAGGTAGGAAATCGTGGTCCTAACTAGGGAAGTATCTACAGAGAACCTAGGTCAGTTTTAGGAAGGAATCTGCTGATTTCCTTTGACTACTGAGATCTGGGAATCAGGGAGATTGATCCTCAATCTCCTGGGATTCCCGTGGATCTTTATCAAGGACAAACAAAAAACCATGCTGGAAAGCCACAAATTTTTTATTGGTTGGCTGATGTGGTATTTACGAATAATGATACATTACTTCCGCACACATGGCCAATATTTCCTCATTCATTCAACTTTTGACATGTTTTATTACTTGAATTTCCATCCTTTAGGCATAATCTCATTCCTTCATAAAGGTAATCACACTATGCAACATAAAACAATTTGACATCTCAAGTGCAAAATCAGAATAGATCCCTCAAATGAAAACATAAGAATTCATACACACTATTTACTGGCCACGGAGTGCTATAAATTGATGTCACAGGTATTCATATCGTTATCCAAAAAGGAAAGAAGGAAAAAAACACTTGTGGACAATACAAAACAAGTAGCAAGAGATGTACCACGGTAGAATTGAGATGCATAAGCCAATAAGAAAGCATCAGAACTGAACTGTCATCTGCAAAACTTTGGGAAGCAGATGTTGAACCACCTGCATCAGTATTGACACTATTGTCAACATTGAAAACTTCCTTGGAGAACAAATGATTTCGAAGAAATGAAACTGCCCATGCAGCATATTGTTGCAATTTCTGGTCACTGGAATTCTGTGCAACAAGAAATTATATCCTGCATCAACGACGTCAAATGTTGCTCGCAAGTAGGACTTGAAAGTAAAGGACCCGTGAGATAGGAAGAATCCTGTTCAGCAGAAACAAGAATATCTATATAAATTAACCAGAGCAAGAACCAAATAACATGTGTACTTTTTTAAAATAGAAAATCATAACTACCTTGTGTTCAAAAGCTGTCTGCACAGAGGTTGGAGTATGCATATCAACCAGAATTCCAGCACCTGCTCCCATAGCATTAACAACTCCAAGCATTCCTCCCAAATGCACTAAAGAAGGATAAGGATTTGAATAGCATTTTCTGAACAATTCCAGTAGATCTTTTACATGTTCAACTTCAATAGAGTGCAATCCTCCATTCAGTGTGCAGGCTACAAGACTTCCTGCTCCTATGCAAGCCGCCATCAGTAAGCTGTGATAGGAGGTGCTCGATTTTTTGACACACACTAATTCAGAAATGAGCTCCCTGTAGCCATTCACTATATGGTGTACCTCATTATCATCCATCAGTTCTACTCTTTGACAGAATTCCACTACAATGGGAAGTGCAAGAAGGATCCAACTGATAAAACTATCTCAGCACCCCCTCCAAAAGACTGAGACCCTTCAACAAGTGTACTCATATGTGGAACCAATGAGACAATTAAGTCTTTTATCTTGAGAACAGTATCATGTGCCCCAGCTCTGTACATTGCACCAATGGAACTCGCCAAACCAAGAACAAGCCCAGCAATACCCCAGATATCTTCGAGAAAGTCATCAGAGTTCTCATGTGACAGTTCAGCAGTTATATTCATATCTATACCAGATGTGCTAAGTGGCAAAAGTGCTGCCAGACTTTCCAAAATATCAGATGACGAATGAGTGAGCTGACTTATCATGAGGGATAATGCCTGAACTATCTTACCAAGTAAGTCTGCTTCTGACATATTTCCTGGTTCTTTGTCCATGTCAGAATTATGAGCAACATCAACTCTGGTAAGAAGATCTTGGCAAGAAAAACCCAAACCAACCCCACAGGCTCCTCTGACAAATGTGCTTTTGGTACCACACATAACCTGAAAACATGCTATACCAGTAAGAAAAAGCAAGAACTAATTAAATGCCTCGTCATCATTATGATTATCAAGATTACTTTAGAGATAAGAGATGATTCATAGGCAAGGAAAACGGGGGAAATCAACACCAAATTTTGAAAGTAAAACAAGAAAACAAGAATCAAGAATAACATCAAACAGAGCTTTACAAACCTCAAGAAGTCCAGTGATATTCTCAAACTTTTGCTTATGATCAGTTACATGTAAGCAACTTGAGATCAATCCAAGAGACACTGCAGCAGACCATGTTCGATGTTCATGTTCATGTTGGAGCAACCATGTCAACAAAAATTTTGAGGCAGCTGATTTAACAATATGAGCAGTTGAAGGCAAGACCTAACAAACAGCAATCATAACCAATTCTTCAGGCTGATCAAAGCATGTAAAGCCTAATAAAGATGCATTACTAACTATCAAGCGAATAGCTCACTGTGGAGGGCAAACCATTTTTCCTTCTCTCTCTCTCTCTCTCTCTCTTTGGTGAATGGGTAAGAAATGACCAGGTTGAAGCTTCAGTTTCTGAGATCAGTGTTTTAGTTGGATAATAATGTTCTCCAGTTTTCATTCTTTGAGGTCTTTAGATCATTCTAATATCTGCTTACACTTGGGCTTTCCTCCTTTGTGCAAACATATTACCCATAAAAATGAAGGATTTAGTGCATGTTAATGCAAATGTTGACCTAAGGGAAAGCCCCTTTTCATCAGAAAACGGAGCAACAGTTAAGCTTTACATGATAGGTGCAACTATGCCTGAGACCACCTAATTGACGCTAATTTTTTTTATTGTATAAACAAATAACAATGTTGAAAAGAAAACAATATGATATTTTTCTCAAATGATGGGAAAATGACCAAGGTATATGGGTGGAATAGATTCCAATTAGTCCTCCATCTGACGGAAATCAATGATGATAGGTAAAGTTAATTCCTGACATTTCCATCACATACATCCTTTGACAGTAACACAAAATATTTAGAGCAGTCAGACTATTAAGTTTACATAAATTCAAAGTAACAAAGAACTTTTACCGCACAAAGTGCACCAATAGCTAGTGCAATATTTTCAGCAGATCTAGGAATGGCCTCTTCTGCTGCTTTTATCATACTCTGCAAATTACACAAATAAAAATAAGGATCAACTACTAGACACCCCCAATCTTTGTTAGTAATTTCAAGTTGGTCCCAACCTTTTCAAACATTTCAAACAAGCACCTAAACTATTTTAAGTTTTACACCGTTAGGCCTGAATTAGTTTGACCGTCAGATATCTATTGGAAATAATGCACCCACTATACCATTAAAGTCTTCAAACTATTACTGTCACTACAAAACTACAAATGGCCATCTTGCACTCTTTCAACAACAATTTTCCCACATAGTTAACTTTTTTTGGCGTGCACAAGGTCTTTCTTTTTATTATTGGGAGTCCGAACTAGCGTAACAAGTCGTACACCGGGGCCTAACGGATGTAAATTTTTAGACAGGTTGGGTACTAGTTTGAAATTTTTTAAAAGGTTGGGACCAACTTGAAATCACCAACAAAGGTTGAGGGGTTTTACGAAGTTGGTCCTAAAAATAATTAAAGGAAATTTCAGCACAACCTTCGTTAAATAAAGATTAGATAGTGTATAATCGAAGCAAAATACAAAAATGAACCTTCAGAATGTCAGTAGCAGCTTTAATAGTTTTATCCAAGAGGACAGACGGCACTTTAGCATTGAAGGACAAGACATCTGCCCTCAGCCAACGACGCACAAAAGACTTCCATGATTGCAGTGAAATAAGGGCAACAAAAATATTCCTTGAGAGCTGAAGGGATGAAGACAATTCCACCAATGCTTTCGCATATCCAGTGTGTATATCCCGGAATCCCTGTACACAGAATGATGTAAGCATAGCAAAGAAAAGGACAGGGCTAATTTATAACTATCTTACCCTTGCTGTCCCTTGGGTGTTTACATCTTTAGGAGTGAAGGAAAGACATAGCAAGGCTGCACCAGGTAACCCTCTAGCATCACTTCTTTTCCCTGCAAATGAACTGTCATATGCTCAGAGCCTCAGACCCGAAGAAAAAGATGCCAATATGCTATGCAGGTCAAAAATAGCAAGAGAACATCGAAATAATTAAGTTTGAGAAATCACAATCAACAATAAGTTAATCATTCTGCTCAGAATTTGGATTTAATAAAAATAAGTAATCATGTACAATACATCTGCTTTCAGTTATGAAAAGTAAGGAAAAGAAAACTTCCTTACACATAAATTTCATGTTTTATAAACCTCAAGTAAAAGTCTAGCAATTTTATTAATTTTTCCATTTCTATTCTCTCTTTCCTTATACCAACTGTATTCATTTTGCATTTGTCTTTTAGCATCCATTCAAAACTTATGCAAAAACAATAATGGTTAAAGAAAGTATGACCTTCTCTAATGAGCAATCAAGAAAGTAACCAGAATATGTGTGAAAATGGTGCAAATGTCTCACTAGCTTCTCTTCACAAAACTTATCAAAGACACTAATCGTTTTAATACCTGAAGAAAACATCACTTGAGGAAATACATCCAGCAGCTTCTCAATCTTACTTCCTGAAACTCTTTTCTCTTTAACCAATCTTCGCCTTGTGCTAAAGCATATAAACATACGTTTTCAATATTAATTGCAACTTGTACAACAATCTTAATTCTGCATGTAATGAAATGAAGGAGTGGAGGGAAAAAAATGACTAGCAGAAGGATTATTTCTTACAGATGCTCGTATGTTATGATCTTGACTTGAAGTCCTTCCATGGCCCTGAGTACGGTAATATCTGCCTCAGAAAAAAGTAACTCTGCGCTCCTTTTCTTGAAATCTTCAATGTTTTGTTCAATATGTGATATCTAAGAAGGCATATACACAACATAAAGAAAAACACGTAAGGAAGATATAAAAGATGCTACTATGAGAAAAGTTGTCGACAACGCAAAATGTCACGAGATTCATAATAAACCGGTCAAGCAAGAAAGCAGTCATCAAAGCTAAGACAAGGTTAATATATAGGATGCAGCCATTCAGAAATTTTACCTCATATTGGGCTAATGCATCTATGGAAGAGGCCCTTGCCTTTGCCCATTGAGACTCCAGACCAGGATGTGCAGAGATCGTTATACTCCACAAAATTTGCAGGACATTCTTTGAGGCTTCAGGATGTGCTTCAGCATCCATTGCGCCCCACCTCAGAAGAAGACCAAAGCTGCCATTAAACAAAAACTAAGAAGCCTTAAGTATCTATAAATTTGAAGACAAAATGGAAATGCTCTTGAGGACTACCGAAACTTTAACCATGTATCCGACAAAAAAAAAACGCAGAACTAATAGAAAAATACAATTGACATTCAAATAAAACAAAAACGCTCTTGATAGTCACCAAATTTGTGATATTTTCATTACCAATCCGAAAACTAAGTTATATTCAGGTCGATTCCTTCTAGGTTGCAAAAAGTTAGGGACTCCTATATGAGTTGAGCCCAATCTCTAATCTTTACGTTTTTCCTTGTATTGCTGGCATAGTCAAGCAGACTCAAATCTAATGTCGCACATCACACATAGGCATGCTTACCTAAAAGCAAGAATTGAGTCTGCACAGTAATCCTGAGCATGCTTTGCGATGACATCCCAGGCTGTATAAAAATCTGAACAGGATATTTGTATAAAATTTAATCCAACTACTCTGTAGATTAATTCATTTGATTAAGAAAAAAAAAATAGATATAGTAAATTTCACTAATGCTCCTGAACTTTGGCTCATATCTCATGATAGCCCCTTTACTTTAAAATGTCACCCTTAACTGAAAAAACTAAAATCGTGCATTTCTGGCCCAATTCTTAATTGTTATTAAATTTTTTATAGAAGGGGTCAAGTGAGTAGAAAATGGCCATCTACTTTAAGGCCAATGTGGTCATCTCTGTCCTTCCTTACCTTCTCCGTGAAAAGGTATGAGAAACGTTTTTCCTTGTATATTTGATTAGGTTACAGCAGTGTCCTATCTGTACAAACTTAGGAGAGTCTAACTAGGAATGTAAGACTAGTCTAACTAAACTAGGAAGGTAATCCTATATTGACAATCTATACAATAGGTAAGGAATCAATTAGATTCCGTTGACAATAGACCAGCGGATCAAGGAGATTGATTCTCAATCTTCTCTGATCCTGGAGATTCCTTAATAATCCGGTCATTTTCTTGCCCTTCCTGCAAAAAGGGCTTCCATCACTAAGTGAAATGAGATTATGAGTTTATGATACCTGACTTATTCTTCCATCATAAGGATCCCAAATGAGAACTTCCTTACTATCAGATCAGACTAGAAGGAAAATGAGTTGCTGACAACTCTATTTCAAGCAATTTACTAGTGCTAACTCAGTTTGGACGGACAGGTGCCGGAGGCGAGTGAGGTGGCCTGTAGTATTGGCTTGACAGCTTCTTATATGGAGACATAGGTTGAACTATCTTTCTTTCCCACTTCTGCATGTCTTCAGGATTCCTCCGTAGAGAGCATTCAAGATACTGAACCTAACGCCATCAGCTTACCCACTTTTATGATGAGGATTATAAAGAAATAAGAGATCTTCCTGCAGCTAATGAGCAATTTCTTGCCACATGTAAATCAATTCGGCTGCCACCAGCAGGGTGGTAAAGGAAATCTGATTTATGGGAGATGCCCTCATTGCTATGACTAATTTTTTCTTTAACAAAGCGGTCATCTGAGCACATGGCTACTTCTATTATGAAAACATTTAACTGAAGTTGGGACTTGGACACCAAATACTCACTATTAACTTACCATCAACTTTCGCAGTTACTTATTCAAATGAGACATGGTTGTTCAGGAGTGTTGGTGAAATTTACTCGAAAGTTTAAACAGACAACAGAATTACCTATCACGTCAGCTTCACAAAGGTAGGCAAGACTTTGAAAACCAAGCGCTTGAATTATAGGATCTGTGTCCTCAATGCAAGCCTGTTGATTAAAAGACAGTAAGAATACTCCTCAGAACCAAATGCTTAGAGAACACAAAAAGAACACAGCTCCCATAAAAACCATACTGAAACAGACAAGATGAGGTCCACGCCCCTATCAGGATCCTTTCTGCAAACATCCCGAATTGATGCAGCCATACTGATGCATATATTTCTCTCTGACTTTAATTCAGTGAACCCCTTCGGAAGCAACACTCCCTACATATTGAGAAGAAGCAATACAAAACCCATGAGGACAAACGGCAATACAAAATGAAAAATGGCAAGGCAACACCAAAAGTAGCAGTTCCTCATGGATATCTTTCCAAATTCAAGGATTGAGGATTCAATCGAAGGATCAAATTATCTGAATCATAATTACCAGCACAGAAACCAAAACAGATGGAAATATTTTAACCGGCTTCTCACTTTCACTTCAACGTTATTACTCTTTTTTTAAATCCGTTTTGTTTTCAAAAAACTTATTTCTAAGGCAACTCCAGTACATGTAAATTAATGTCCAGCCAACCACCTAACCGGATTGCAACCAGACTTGGGGGATATTCGTGGAGAGCCATCCATTTCTTCAGGTTAAGAGTTGGAACAAAATAAAAAATTTCATACAAATTTGAAATAACTAAGTTTGCGCTGGGAAGCACCGGAGAGAGGTCCACATTCCCAACCATGTTAGGGTAGTTCATCCAGCTAGAAATTCAATTGGAACAAGATCAGGCATGCATTTAAACACCCAAATTAACGCCCAGCTGCATGTAACTATGCTTTACAGCATGCTCAACCTATCCAGGTACTTGCTTAGAAAATTGGCTCTTCCAATCTATGACCGAAATGATGTATTTTTAGCAAAAGAACTCTCAAGTCCGTTAGATGGACTAGTAACAGCGCAATTTGAGTCTTACTTGCAAACTCCCAAAAGCACGGTCATTGGTTTCCCAGGTCTGGCAAAGTAAACGAATGGCTGTCGCATATAAAGTTCTGCACAACAAACGAAGGATTTCAAAAAAAAAAAAAAGGAAAGAATGAAGAGGAAAAAAAAAATTCTCCAGAATCATACACAGTACGTACGGTTTGGTGTCCTTCTGAAGCATTGGTAATATAGTCTGAATTACGAGAGGAATCATCATAGAATGTGAGGCAAGTGCTGGAAGCATTGTCAAAAGTTTGGGCTGTAGCAACAGTTCAATAAGGTAACTGGGAAAAAGGGAGAGCCATATACCTTGCAATTGTAGTATGATACAAAATAAAAACTTACCAACATACTACAGCAACCTATATCTTTTCTAGTGAATATGTTATTGTAAAATAGGATGGTCAGTAATAACTGAGCTCCCATTCTAGGATCCATAGTAGCAATAGCAGCCAAAGAATCCAGAGCAGTGCTCCCCAGTAACTGATGCATCACCAAGACACCAGAAATGGAACAGAGTAACAAGGGCATTCCTACAAGAACAACCATGGGGAGTACGTGAACATGATGCAAATGGAAACAGGAATACCACAAATGAAATTAAATTCTAAAATCAAATGCACCAGGGTTGGAATAGGTCCCAAGTTCTAAACCCCTTCCCCACTGATCAGGAAAAAAATAAGAAAAACAACACGAAAAAGCTGAGGGCAGCATTTACCAGTTGTGAATATTTCTTGAGACTGAGACAAAGGTAGAAAGGACTTTCGTCTGTCAACAATACACAACGTGTACTCTCGCAATTGAGAAGCCCAACATCTTGATGCATCATGAATCTCTTTTCCATCAGATTTACTACCAGATGCAAGATTTATGAAGTAACCGGACCATGAACAGAGATCCTGAAAAGCAGAAAAATAGAAAATTTATAAAACCCTATAATCAATTGACAAAAAAAAGTTCAGTCTCCAATTAGAAATTTCTAATAATCTCAATCTACATCCAACATGGTCAATTTTTTTCCTTGTTTTAACAAGGGATTGCAACTAAGATAAATAGTCATGCGGTCCTTAGATTTTGGAAGAATATTACAACACCCTTATTTTAATAAGAAAATCATTCCAGAATGAGAAACTAAACTTGAAACCATAGATGCCACAAGAGTCTGAAAACAATAGATCCAGGTGTGCTTAGAGATGAATATCCTGCTTCTTTTTCTGCTTTATCCTTTGGTGCTATTAAGACATTTACTAAGAGCTTTTCGAGCATGACAAGCAAATCTGTTGCTGCTCCTTTGACATATTTAGAAGGAGAGGACAGTAGGCTAATGACAGGGAATATGAATAAAAGCTCCTCGCTCAGATCACCTGCGGTTCTGTCAACACCATATTCTACAACAGGAGAAAAAAATTATATAAGCAAAAAGCAAGAAAACACCATGATGATATTGAAACCATTGAATGTGGAATGGAATCCGAGGCAAAAAAACCAACCAAAAGAACAATGAGTTCATTTCTTATTGAAAAAACAAATAAATGCTTAAATAAAAGTGAGATCATAGCCACTATAAAGCTACTCAAAAAGTGAACAAGATACAGCTCTTGCCCACAGCAAAAGATGAGAAGTGCTGGACCATGATACAAAGATAAACTGACTAGAAGTTCGTAGTAGATTTGTAGAGACATCAAGACCTACTAAAGAAAAGAGATTATCAGATTTTGAAGAAAATTTAAGCATACCGTTTCCATACTTCCACTTCAAGAGAAGGTGGACAAGTTTTAATGTAGAAAGTTGTTCATGCTCAAGCTCTGACTGAGCGAGGATCATAAATATGGTAAGCATAGCTGATGATAATTTAGGCACATATTGCAACCCAATATCTTTCTGCGCAAACAATAAGTGCTTGGACAGTTCAACTACATGCTCGACAATACTAGAATGCATGTGACCAGCTGAAGAAACAGAGAGAATTTTCTCAAACAGTTCCAAACCACAAAGATGAGCTTCAGCAATCAGCTGCCAATAAGGACAAGGAAAAAATGATTTCATCATTAATTTAGAGAAAAGAAAAGAAAAGAAAAGAAAAAGCCGATTAATCCATCTTGAAGCAAAGCTACAATTAGAGTGGCAAAGAACTTACCGATTCAGTTCCAGACAAATGCCTCAGAACCACTGTATATGCATCCACAATACATTCTGCAAAATATATGAATATCCTAGAATCCTGAGAATTTTCAAGAATTAACCCAATTGGCATCAAAACAATCGAAACTCAACACTAACTTATTACACCTCCTTCAAACTTAAAATACCTCCAAACATGAACAAATAGGAGCGGAAGAAGCCAATGAACAAATTATGGTAACAAGTATACTTACTTCTGAATTCTTGTGCGGAACATATACAAGGCAATCTGTTAACATTTTAAAAACAGGGATTGCCTCCAGAGGAATTGAGCAACACAGAGAGGCCATCGATGATATTAGCTTCCGAGCAAACAAGGATGATGAGTCCGAAAAAGGTATCCTTAGGATTGAATAATATAAGAAGGGTCTTATGAATTCACATATTTCCACCATTCTCAACTGCTTATTTTGTGCCATGAACAGTAAAACTTGCTGCACAAGTTCAGATTCAGCATCCGACCGGCATGACAAAACCTGTCAACCATCAAACACATGCTATTAAGATTCAAACTCCTCACCCATTTACCTGTATTTATACCATTCAAATAATTCAACAAAATAACAAATCAAACAGTAAGTCGGTGTTTAGTCGTATCAAATTGCATACAGGGTTGAGTTGCCCGTCTAAACCTTCACTGGGAACACAACAACCAAATCGGAAGTGAATTCAAATTACACTATCCAATTCCCATACAATGCCATTCCTAAACTAAGAACTAAAATATCTAATCAACTAAAAACAGCATGAATTCATTGAACTTATTTACCGTAATAAAGGGGTGAGCCTCCGTTGAACTAAACGCCCATTTGCCATTGCTCCTCTGAAACCCTAGCCGAACTAGAAATCCCAAACCTTTGACGAAAAGGTCGACGAATCTCGGGCTGGACCCATCAAGTGCAGACTGGAGCTCCAAAAACCCGCGGGAGACATCTATTCTGGATTCCACCACAAGGCTGCATAGTTCGCGAACCGATTGGTCGACAACAGCTGGGGAGGTGGAGAGAAGGCACTGCGAAATGGCTTCTCTTCCGGGTTCGGATTCCGAGTCCAAATACTTCGGGGCGGATCGGAGCTTCGAAAAGATTGAGATCACGGCGTATTTCTGAAGCGACGGTTGGGGAACCCGGGTTTTCTCCAGCAAGGAAGTGTAGTCCATGAAGAGCTAGAGAGACGAGGTTACCGTTTCAGGGAGAGAACTTGAACTAACAGGTGGAGGGTAAGTCCATACGACGTCGCATTCATCCTGGGGGAATATATGGCCTAGAAGGTGGGGCCCAAGTTGAAGCGCCTCTAACATAGGATATAGGGTTCTTGAACAAAGACCTGAATTTCTTAAGGCTAAAAATCACTTTTGGCCCCTATAATTTGCTTAATTATCTATTTTAGTTCATGTAATTTTAATTTTAATGATTTTAATCTTATAATTTTACATTAATAGCAATTTAAAGCACATCTAAATTATCATCCAATTACTTAATAGAGTATTCATATACTTCACTTATATTTACGTTATATTATAATCATGTATGTTTTTTTTTTCAAATACATATCCTTATTCTTTAATTTTCTTACTACTTGATACGAACTTGAAAATATAAAACATGAGCATGACAAATAATAAACAATATATAACTCTAATCTAAATGAAGTACTCATTTATGTACGGAGGATGTCCTTATTCCTTAATTAATTGAATGAAAATTTGGATATTTCCTTGAATTGCTATAAATATGAAACTACATAATTAAAATTGGTCAAATTTAAACTATATAGACTAAAGCGGAAAATTTGAGTAAACTATAATGACCAAAGTGACTTTTGGCCATTTTTTAATAGGTCACACATTTTTCCTTCAGTATTAGTTCTGGATTGGTTTTTTTTTTTTTTTAATTCATGTAAATTTTCAAGATATATATGTTTTCAATGTTCCATAACCATTTTACTGTATGTGGGTCCTAAGAGACCTCACTTTTCCCTTGAAATTGAAGATTTTGGTAAAAGTTAATTTTGGAATTGGGAAAGTTCATACTATTTTCTATACTTTTGAAAGATCTTGAAATCAACTTTCTAAATGATTTTATGATTCGTGATTTTGAATTTCAATAAAAGAAATTACGGCTGTTACAATATGCACAATCGCACTAGAATTCAACTTGTATGATTCAGTAAAAATATTAGGTTTATTATTTAATATGCATTAGCAACGTATTAGTGAATCTCAAAATATACTAAGAATCGCAATTTATCTCATTGAGCACTAGGAACTAGTGCAAATCGCAGCTTGCATGATTCGGTAAAAATATTCGGCTTTTAATGTTGCACCAATTTAGTGACACCGTTAAGATGCTTATGTGGCAGGGGTATTTTGGTCATTTTGATACGCCTTATTAAAAAAAAAAAAACACCCCAAAAGAGGAAGAAGTTGATGATGAATTGGATTTTTCTCAAACAAACACAAACCATGCTTCCCTAACCCACCCCGAAACACTACCACTAGTACTTCTTCCGGCGTTCAATAGCTGCTGATTCTCTAACAGCTTCTTCTGTCACAACTTCAAATCCTGAAAAAAGGGTTCTTAGGGAAGCGTGGTAAGGGAAGGTAGGGGCTGTCGCAGTCAGAGGGCCCATACTACCTGCCTAACCCCTCGCTCCGAGGGACCGTAGATCGGAAAGCACCTTCTAAACCATCCCAAGAGAAAGGAAGGGGCCTATTTACTTGCATGACCCCTGCAGATTTTACCCTATCTACACCCGAAGCCAATCCCCTATCGGTCCTGGCGCTTGAAGAGCGTATCTACCGAAGCAAATACGATTGACTCGATAAGATATTCCTTTCATTCTTCCTCTATGTTGTTTACGGAATCTGGTTCTTTTGGGGTTATAGTTGATGGTTGTTTATCAATTCCACCCATCTCTACTACAGAACCGGACATGAGAATTTCTTCTCATCCAGCTCCTCACGATTCCGTATATTATTCATCGTCTATATCCGAGAAAAATATGTCTGGGATATATCATATCGGTATCGAGAAAAGGGATCACTTCTTTCTTGAACAATTTTTTAATTCCACTGTCTGATTGATGCGTCATAAGACAATTAATGGTTCGGACGGTTATTAAGAATAGGAAGGGATAACCGAATTGAGTTCATGGATTTAACTAGGTCGGGTTACAAACCAATAAATTATTTTTCTATTCGAAACCCGTTCAAAAAAAGGAGCAGTGTACGAGAAATCAAATCATACATAAATAATAGAAGCCTCGAACGTTCGGAAAATGCTATGAGGTGCTCGAAAATGGTTGAAGTAGTTGAATAGGAGGATCACTATGACTATAGCCCTTGGTAAATTTACCAAAGACGAAAACGATTTATTTGATATTATGGATGACTGGTTACGGAGGGACCGTTGGACCTCCTCGCACTACCTACCCATCAAGGCGGTGGTCGTTCTGCTCACTCCCATTACTGCATTTCATGAACATTTAGTGTATCGTCAATAGGCTTTGGCGTTTGAATGGTTAGTCCATTAAGGATATAAATAGGTCTGAGTGACCAAAGGCGTTGGAGATGATCGAGTTTCACAAGAGCCTCTTCAACCCATTCATCTTGTCAGCCAAAAATTTCGGATCAAACACATTGCGACAAGCAATCATCATAGTAGTTAATGATTCTACGCGGTTTCTTCACTCACTGGCTTCGAAACCCACCTAATATTTGGAGATTACGAGGTGCTCACTCCCATTACTGCATTTCATTGAACACTTAATGTATCGTCAATAGGCTTTGGCGTTTGAATGGCTAGTCCATTAAGGATGTAAATAGGTCTGAAAGACCAAAGGCGTTGGAGATGATCGAGTTTCACAAGAGCTTCTTCAACCCAGTCATCTCGTCAGCCAAAAATTTCGGATCAAACACATTGCGACAAGCAATCATCATAGTAGTAAATGATTCTACGCGGTTTCTTCACTCACTAGCTTCGAAACCCACCTAATATTTGGAGATTACGAGGCCGAATGGACTGAGTTATTGACTCGTCTCATCAAATTCTCTTTACTCAATGTGACGGATCGGATCGAAGAGTTCTCTGCTCGATTCATTGCTATTTAGCTAGTCGATTTCCGGTCCAGGTTCACTTGAGTCAACTGAAAGGGAGAGAATGAGTCGATGATTAGTCGTGGAAGAGATGAGGGACGGCCACTGTTTTTATGGGTAAGCGGTGGGGGAGGTGCAGTAGAATGGGAGAGGGAGACGAGGATCAGGTGGGTGGGTTGGGGAAGATGGCTTTGTGTTTGTTTGAGAAAAACCTAGTTCATTATCAACTTCTTCCTATTTTGGGTTTTTTTTTTTTTTTATAAATAAGTTGTAGCAAAATGACCAAAATACCGCCATCACATATCTTAACAGTGTTAGTGACGATGTCACTGAATTGGTGAAATGTTTTTCTAGTGCATAATGAGACAAATTGCGATTGCTTGTATGTTTCAAAATTTACTGGAATATTCTTGGTATATTTTAAGAATAAGCCAAAATATTATTTTTCACAATTTGAGTGCAAGGTTGCGCATTATCACTCCATTTTTTTTTGTTGGAAAATATGTTTTATTAAAACATCTAAAAATAGTACAATGTATATGCGTGTAACCTATCATGAACAAAAAAAGTGATCGCCAAGAATAATAGCAAAATTAAAAGATTTGCGGTCTGAAATGATTCACGGGATATAAAAATACAATAAAAGTGTTGACTACTCGTTAGGTACTATATTAGCAATACATGTGTCCTCAAGTGAGAAGAATGATAAAAGTTCAGGTGCTGACTCGTTAAAAAATTCTGTTAGAAAAAATTTATTAGAATAAAAATCTAATCGAATGAAAAGAGTGCAGCTTTCAGCAGAGAAAAGATGAAGGTTGGAAACGATCTTGATGTTGAGGGTGAAGAGTTATGTAACTGTGAAGCTGCAAAACAAAGAGAGGAAATGTTAGTACCGGAAATAAGAGATTGACTTATTGATATAAAGGAATGCATTATTACTCCACTTAATTATCAAAGTAACACCTAATACTTGTATATAATTTTGAGCCCCACGATAATAAAGGTACATCAAAAAGAGGGAAAAAAAGAAGCTTGAAATAAGAATTTAAAAAAGAAAAAACTGGTCGCTAGCAGTTTTAAATATATGTTTTTTAGTCAGGATGCACCATAAACCATCAATTTTATCTTAAAATGCACTACGAACACATTTTTGCTTCAGAATGCACCCAAAATCCCCCATTTTTGTTCTAATTCACATTTTTTCTGTCAGATAGCGTTAAATTGAGTGCTAAATTGGTCTATTTTAACACATCAGCCGGTAAAATTAAAATGAAGATTATATGGGAGCTAAATTGGCAAATCAACCCCTAAATAAGAGGTGGATGAAGACCTGGGGCGTTCATTCCAAATTTTTCGCAACTTCGGGAGCTACCAACGCGTTGTTTGCCCACAATTTTGACTTGGCCCTCGGCTGCATCACCTCCAAAAACTCCTGAAGCTTAAGATCATTATTCTCATCTTTCTCCTTACTCCAAATTTTCTCTATAGCACCTTCATTCTTGTCTGTCTTGTTCTTCTTCTTATTCTTCTCATCTTCATCCCTTTTTGTCTCTTTCTTTAGAGAGTGACGACTCTATGGTCGAGGAATCTCTGGATCCCCAAGCATTCGAGCAATGTCACAAGTATACGACCTTCATGACCGTGAAATCCGCCAAGTTTTAGGAGAATTGTGGCAATATGATGTATGATGTGTTTCTGGAATATTCTAATGGAGAATCTCTTGCGGATTTGATTTCAAAATAAGGCAAATTTGGTATACCAGAAATCCTAATAAGGAAATATACCTAGCAGATTTTGAGAGGCTTGATGTTTATTCATGAAAAAAGTTGCGTTAACTATGATTTAAAGCCAGCGAATATCTTGCTTGTGGGTGGTGGGTCAAATTCAAATTCAAATTCAAGTTGTGATTTTGTGCCCAAAATTGTCGATTTCGGTTTGACAAATAAGGCATTCAGAGCAATAAACTGATATTTGGGCATTAGGTTGCATTATGGTTAAGACGTTGACTGGGAGCGACACATGGAATGTGAAACCGACACCAAACTAAACGACATCTTCAATATAATTGTTTCTCAGGATCCTCATATTCATATTGGCTTGTCAAAGGATGCCACATATTTTATGGTGAATTGCTTGCAAAGGTATCCTAATGACAGGCTCGCAGCTTCAGAGCTATTGAAACAACCATTCTTCGAGTGTGAACTGTGTGATTTTTATGGGATTCAAGTTCAGCCTTGGCCACGGTTATACATTATCCCACTTAGAAGTTGCTATGCACACGATGTAGATTTGAAGGGAGGGGCACTAAATTCGAGAACGCAATCTACGCATGTTGTCATACCAAATTCAACACCACATGTGAGAGCTTATATTGATTCAAGACCACCTACCAGATCTTGGGAGTGTGAACTGTTTGGTTGTCCTTTGGAGGTTGATATGGACAAACAGCCTATCGATCCTAAACCAAGTTGATATCGGAATCAATTCTCATTCACATGCTTCCGCAAATTCTTCACACAAATCCTGGACTTGAAATTGAAAACCTTATGGTGTGTAAAAATTTGCAAATTTTCCTGGCAACCAAATAGAAATTTGGAGAATTAATTTGAACTCATGTGTTGTTAGAAGTCCGAATTACAGGTTTGGGATTATTCAACCAAATTGGAAAACAGGAAGCTGCCGCTTTGCCTCTGATTTTGGAAATCGACTCGGAGAAAACATGGTTTAATGCAGTAATGACGTTGAGGTTTTCGTTTTGGCAGTGAGAGACCTAACTACAGCCTACTCACGAAACAAGATCTTTGGATAATTCAAGGCTGTTTTTTTGGGGTTAATTTGCTTTAAAATTTGGAATGATTGCCCTAGGTTTTCATCCACCTATTATTTAGGGGTTAATTTGACAACTTAGCTGTCACATAATCTTCATTTTAATTTTAAAAGTTAAGGTGTTCAAATAGACAAATTTAGCCCTCAATTTAATACCATCAAATGAAAATGATGTGAATTGGAACGTAAATAAGAGTTTGTGATGTATTTTGATGCAAAAACAAATTCAGAGTATATTTTAAAATAAAATTGGTGGTTTGAGGTACATCGTGATTAAAAAGCCTTAAATATAACATGTGTGCGTGTACTCACAACAAGGCCCAAAGGGTGCCGGTTAAAGTTTCGGTTTTTGAGAAGTCTTGGCCCGTTTGTTTAGCCCAAACAAACGCTCTCTCTTCCTGTCTTTTTTCTTTCTCGAAAATATATAAATAATTTTCGTTGCTCTTTTCCCTTTCGTTTTGCTAAGAAGTGTTTCAAGTGGAGACTCGATTCACAAGGATGAAGACGTCAATGACAGAGCTCGACGATGAAACGGTGCGCAGCATGGCCGTTGGAGCCATTTTCACGGACTTTGTAAGCTCCAATCCCTATGTCTTGAATTTTCTGCGCAAACTGAAAAAAACAAAATCTTATGAATTCAAGCCGGTGTTGAAGTTTGGTATGAATTAAGGCAGGTTTGATAATTGATTAGTTTGATTTGGTTTGAATTAGAGTTTATTGTCGTGATTGTTCATAAATGGATTGAGTGAGCAATTTCTTGAATCTTAATCAAAAGCAAAACGTTGAAGGATTGAGGGTTTGCATTTGAAAGTTTCACCCGTTGCTTTTGGATTCTGTAAGCATCGTTTCTGACAGCGATTTAAAATTTAAATTTTTAGGGTGGGAAGATAAATTCACTTGATTTTCATCGCAAGGATGATTTACTCGTTACGGCAAGCGATGATGATTCTGTGCGACTGTATGACATTGCCGCTGCTAAGTGAGTTAACTCTTACCACATAGAATATTTTTATGTTAGGAGATATCGACTATCGTGGAAGAAGTTTTACAGTATATCATGTCCCTTAATCCGTGTTATTCATGCTCGGGAACATTTGATCAAGACGATTTTATGTTTTTATATTGAACCTTGTCGTTGTCAATTGAATTTGTTTTTAGTTGGATGTAAATGACTGCATGAACAGGTTTAATTGCATTTTTTGTGCTATAATTACTGTTTCAAAAGGATGTGGTATCTAGCTTGTTCTATGCACTGGTTTTTATCATGAGACTTCATTTTTTTCAAACATTTGACAGTGTAGTTGTGTACAGCTCTGACCGGGATTAAAATTTTGTCCTCCTTGAAGTTCTTTCCTTAATCTGAGATATTGATATCTCTTATAGATGTAGTGCACATAAACCAATGATCGTAAACTTTCTTTTTAAACATCTAATCGTCATTAACGTCAGGTTGCTAAAGACTACATATCATAAGAAGCATGGAGCAGATCGTATATGCTTTACCCATCACCCAAGTTCTGTTATATGCTCTTCAAAATACAATCTGGATACCACCGGAGGTGAATTTTTTAACTTTACATTCGTTATTTAACTTCTATATCCTGTGAAATTATGTTCTAAATGATGCTGACTGTTGCTTTAGCAGAATCTCTGCGGTATCTGTCAATGTATGATAATCGATGCCTTCGGTACTTCAAAGGACATAAAGAGAGGTTCGATCCTTTGACTTGGTTTGTGATACTTTAGCAATAAGAATAATGTGTTTGGATCACTTTTAATTATGTTAAGTAGAAATTCGTTTTGCCATTAACTCTTTACTTAAGGCAGTAGGATCTGAATGTTTTGCTGAAAAGCACCGTAGAATGACAGAATTCAAAAAGAGACATCAGAGTAGGATCTTTGTTTGCTAGGTTACAATAGTCGCTTCATGCTCTGATCTTTGAAGTTTATGTGAAATGCTGCAGGTATTACCTGACACTTAGCCAGTCTGTATGATTGTAGCACACATTCTGAACTCAATCCTAAACAATCAAAGAAGGAATTAACATCAAACCTCATTTCTTTCAACTTCTTCTTATAAACAAACATCATTGTTAATGCTGCTGAGTCTTTAAGTTTTATCATTCTCTGTTTTGTGAAGTTGTTTTGCTTATTATCTCTATTAATTTCTGCTGTAGAATTGTCTCCCTCTGCATGTCTCCAGTCAATGATAGCTTCATGTCCGGTTCGTTAGATCACAGCGTTAGAATATGGGATCTCCGTGTAAATGCCTGCCAGGTACGTTTTTGTGGTTTAATACAATAGATAATGAATATAAGCTAAATATAGAATAGCAATTTATATAACTTGAGATGCAATTCTAAGGCAATATTGCAATTCATGCTGACAGGGAATTTTGCATCTGCGTGGTAGACCTACAGTTGCCTATGACCAACAAGGTCTTGTTTTTGCCGTGGCAATGGAAGGGGGTGCGATTAAATTGTTTGATTCACGTTCCTACGACAAGGTTATAACCTGTGAAGTACTTTCTATTAGCATTATTATGAATTTACATATCATGAATTTAACTAAAATTTTCCTAATTAGGGTCCATTTGATACCTTTTTAGTTGGTGGAGATACTGCCGAAGTTTGTGATATCAAATTTAGCAGTGATGGCAAATCAATGCTCTTGACAACCACAAACAACAACATCTATGTTCTGGACGCATACGGTGGAGAGAAGGTGCATTTTCCCTTACCTTATTTTGTACTTCTCTTGGTTTGTAACAGTAGTGATATGCATAACGGTGCAGAACTTTGTGCTGTGCAGCGTTGCGGGTACAGTGTGGAACCATCTCCGAACATAATTATAGAGGCAACTTTTACCCCCGATGGCCAGTATGTGCTGTCAGGTATGTATATTTTCTGGACTAGGGTCCTCTAGGGATCTAAAAAGATCCTCACCATGAGGATCATTGTATCCCGGCCGTTCAATTAGATTCAGTAGTCAGAAATTGATTTGAATTGTTCTCTCATTTTCAATGTGGCCAATATATCCAGTCAAGATACAGTCCACATATATTGATCCTTATAGTGGGGATCTTTCAGATCCCTAGAGGATCCTTACCCATATTTTCCGCTGCTTGTTGCCATGTAGACATCTTAAGTATATGTTCTGATTGTTGTTTTTCGATCCATTTTTGTCAAAGGCTCTGGAGATGGAAATTTGCATGCCTGGAGCATCAACAATCGAAATGAGGTATCAATTTTTTCTTAAAATTCTGTTAGACTCGAAGTTTTCAATTTCTTAGCTGCTTGTGTCCACTAATATCTTTATACATTTATATATGCATGCCTCTAGTTGATAGTCTACTATATTTTTTTTTTACTGGATAGTACTACAACTCTTCGAGTTACCTTTTCCTTTTTTCCTTTGTAAATCATAAAATGGCCAGCTACTTGTTATTAAACTCCTCCACATATTTGTAGCTTTCATCATCCCCGAGAGTCATATTTGAGACTATACCGTTACAAGTGTTACTTGGTATTAAACTTCACATAAATATAATCAAATTTGAGACTACCGCTAAACCGTAATGCTTGTGTTACCCTCTCAGATATATAACGCTCCGTGAGAATCAGAAATCGAATCGAACCTATAATTACCTATTTAGTTATTATACCACAGCTGTAGCTACATAAGAGTCAAGTTAGAGCCGACTTATATATTTAGTTAGATCACTGCTTACCTATTTGGTTATATCACAGCTTCATCTATAAGAGTCAAGTTAGAGTTGAAACTTATCTATTTAGTTTACATCTTAGCTTCATTTATAGGCGTCTCTGTCGAGTTTGTACCGTCATTTATGGAATCGAACTTGAGAAATAATCGAGTCTCTGTCAAGTTTGGTGCCGTCATTAATAGGTCCCATCATTTATAAGAATCGAATTCGATTCGGGGCCATCATCATTTATAAGAATCGAATTTGAATCGAGTTTGTGCCTATGATCATGACCATCTAGAGTTGAACTTGAGACAATCGAGTTTCCTATGATCATGACCATCTAGAGTTGAACTTGAGACAATCGAGTTTCTGTCTATGATCATGACCCTCAGACCATGGTGCTTGTGTATGATCACAAAATGAACGTGCTACTATTATAATGTATAAAACTGTGCCATTGGACTTTGATAGTAGTTTTTTTTTTTTGGGCTTAGGTGGCAAGCTGGAACAGTCACATTGGAGTTCCCTCTTGCTTGAAATGGGCTCCTCGCCGGGTCATGTTTGCCGCGGCATCATCTGCTCTCACGTTTTGGATACCCAAGGACTCGGACGCCGAGCCTACTCACATCAACACCGAGACCAGTGCTGCCGAATCGGACCAGTATCCTCCTCAATGAGCCCTCCTGGGTTCCACACAACCCGAAATCGTTGCAACCGGCATCCTCCTCAATTAACCCTCCTGGGTTCCCCACAGCCGGAAAATCATTGCATCCACTTCCTGCAGACCGCTTAGCGTCATTTTTCTCGGTTTAGTAGTCACTCTTTCTTTAAATGAGTTTAAACTTCAAATGTACCGTAACTTTCTTCTTTTACTATTGCATGGTTTTGGTTTAATTTGAGCCGAGGCGTTAAAAATAACGATGAAAATACACATTCACTTCAACCAACATTATACAGGTAGCCATAATTCAATTCCACGAACACAAACCTATGAACACAACATAAACACCAGACAGATCGAAAAGCCCGAAAACCCAACAGAGGTTTACAACATTATTTCCCTTCTAATTCTCTCGTATCCAACACTCGTAAGTTGAAAACCTCTTCAACTCTGTTCATCAACGGGTCTCATATCCTACGTGCCTCTTTTCTGCTTGCGCCTTGCCCTGAATGTCTTGCCCCACCTCCTTGGTCTTCTGCCCTACATACTCTGCCATATCCGCCGCTCGCAGCTTCGCATGCTCCATATCCGGCACCATTCCAGTCGCCCTCCGGAGGTAGTTGACGATCCAAGACAGAGATGAGAGCGCAGTCAGCCCAAAAGCGCCAGAAGTGAGAAATCCAGTGACGGCCAGGCTGATGATAAAGACGGCCGGCACAAGTACCGGGCTAAAGATGACGAAGAGTGGGGTGGCAACTAGAAGTGCGATGACGGTGCCCATGAGCGTGAGAGCAGCAAGGCCTAGGAGGGTGCCACCGACCGGAAGACCGGTTATGACGGCGAGGACTTGGCCGGCGGACAGGCCCCGGTGTTGTTGCTGGCTCTTGCCACCACCGTGCTCAACGCCTGAACTCACATCGTAGCGGTATTGGGGGCGAACTTGGATTTGGTGTGGCTGAGGACGGTCCGCCATTGACGGTGGTTGGGGAGCTGAGATCGACGTTGATGAAAACAAACAAATTAATTTAAAATTGTGGTAGCTAGGTAGCGGTGAAGGAAAAGATGGGGAGGTGGTGATATTTTATAGAAGGGTGGTGGGTGCATGGTGGCGACACGTAGGTGTCTGAGAGGGTGAGTTGGGGCCTTGCATGGAGAACAAGTTTTAGTGGGCTCTTGACAAAAATAGTGAGAGAAAAGGTTTTGATTTCAGAAAGCTGAGGTCTTTATTACCACATTTCGCCTGCACTCAGCCAAATTATTTTTTGCTCTGCTTATATTGTTAGTGTTTTTGAAGTTCTATCTCATATGTCTATCTAATATATAGTCCATATGCAATTACTTGTTTTTTTTTTTTAATAACCGAATAAGTTTGGATCTCTTATTCTGAATTATCTAAGTTCGATTTTTTTTTTTATTATGTGATTTATAAGTTCGAATATTCCATTATCTGTTATATAGGCTGTCTTATATAAGTTCGAATATTCCATTTTGTATAAAGTTTGAATTTTTCATTATGTATTATTTAAGTTTGAATCTCTGGTTCTGTATTCATGGGCGGAGGGAAGGGATCCACTGGGGTCCTGGGCTTCATCTCACTGTATTTATTATATATAATATATAAAATATTTTTAAAAATTAATATTAAATTTATTTTATTTTATTTTTCTTATAATTTTATTTTTATTAGATATATCAATTAATAATTTTCATTAATTATGACTCGTTTGAACTCTTTAGCCTATATATTTTTATGTAAAAAATCTTTAAAAATATAGTATAATTTTTCACATCCATATTTAGTTTTATATTATTATATTAATAAAAAAAATTGTTCCATAAAAATATAGTATAATTTTTTTTATAGTTTTATATTATTATATTAATTTGAACAATTTGAATACCACTTTAATAAAACAAAATTATTCAGATATTATTATAAGTTAAATTACATCAAAATGTTAAATTGTTAACCCATTTATATTATATAAGTGAGATGAATTTATTTTTATTTATTTATTATTATAATGTATGTCTAATGACCTATTAATCCATTTAATAAACGATTAGATTTCAGATTAACTTATTAATCCGTATATTGACTTATATATTGCTCCATTTAATAAACGTGTCATTTCTAACTGATATATTTACTCATTTACCTATCTAAAAACTTATTAAATCTTATAGTTCAAATATGTTGAACATATTAAACAAATTAAACGGATCATAGATTAAGTAGGTTTTCAGTACAACCTATTCATTAAATGTGTTATACGTGTTACACGAGTTACTTGAGTCATTAACAAGTTGGGTTCGGATTGAACATCCTTGACACAATTATTAAACGCTTCGAATTTATATTGGCATATTTGAGTAAAACAGAATTCATGATGACACAAACTTGACACAACACAACTCATTATCAACCATATTATTATCACGATAGTTTGCTTAGGATGATTCCAAACTCAAGGATAGCTAGCAACTCTTCGTAATGGGCTTAAGGGCCTTTACTATAATTTTGTTGGGTATATTATCTTTCAAATCCTCAATAGACCATAGATTGTATAAGATAATAAAGTTTGAAATAATGCATTAAAGAAAAATATAATTAGATCGAGAACTCTTCCGTTTCTTTGGATGATTTTTTTATATTCTAACGAATTATTATTTGTTCTCAAAATACATCACTAGTTCCTTGATTATGGAGTTTGAAGACGTGCACATATAAAGGACAGAGCATTTTATTCGTGGTGAAATAAGGACGATAGGACATACAACTATCTAACCCCAAAAAAAGAAAACTAATTTATTTTTGCACAAATGCAAAATATGGGCATTCATGAAGGCATGAAGCTAAACACAACACTAACAACAAAGTAATTACAAATCAACGGCTTTGATCATGTCCACGTCCGCCTATTTGCCTCTTTCCTTCTTGGGCCTTGCTCTTGATGTCCTGGCCCATCTCCTCCGTTTTGTGGCCCATATACTCCGCAATATCCGCCATCTGCCTCTTGGCCCGGTTGGTGTCGACGGCCCAAGACAGAGACGAGAGCCCAGCAAGCCCAAGAGCTCCGGACGCCATAAATCCAGCAACAGACAGGGCTATGAGAAAAGCAGACGGCACAAGAACCGGGCTAAAGAGGACGAAGAGTGGTGTGGCGACAAGAAACCCAATGAAGGAGCCCACGAGTGTAAGCCCAGAAAGCCCTAGCAGGGTCCCAGTAACCGGCAGCCCAGTCATGACTGCGATGACTTGGCCGGTTGATGGCCTACGATTTTGCTGTTGATGCTTTTGGGTGACCTGAATCTTCCCGCCACCACCACCACCGCCCTGAAAATGATCATCATCCTCTCCACGGCCAGGCCGCAGTGGTTGCCGGACTTCGATTACGTGTGGCTGAGGACGGTCCGCCATTAAATTTAATTTTAATAATTTGGAGAAAAATTGGATAATGTTCAATTAGGGATGGTCATGGTGATATTTATACCAGGGTGGCGTGGTTCGAGCTAATGACACGTGAATTTGAAATTTTGATGAGCTGGGGCGATGCATGAGAAACATGTTTCACCGCCTTCGGTTTTTTTTGGACTCACACACACAAACATGACGCCGGCATTCATAACTTAAACCTACGGATATTGTAGAGGAGAAAATTACAAATTCAATGATTACTTCTCCGCTTACAAAAGTCATAAAATTCATGCACCTATTTCATTGTTTATGAATTTGAATTTATATTTATATTAAGAAATAGAAAAATTATCGTGGAAAGGGTTAGACTTACGGGATATAGGTATTATCCGATTGAAATAACTAAATATGATCATATGAATTAGGCATGGCTCAGGGTGGATTTGGATTTTCAAAATGAAAATTTATTACATCTAATCTGAAACGTTAAATAATATATTAATTTTTATTAATTTAAATATATTATTAATATAAAATAATAGAAATAAAACAATATCAAGATATATATACACAAAAATATTGCAGCGTGTGCGTGTATGAATGTACTAACATCTGAACCCCCGACCTTCTCCATTGCCATCCCTAGTTAGTGTTCATGCACATTCCTAGGCACAAGTAGTGCTGAAAAGAGAAAAATGGGTGATGCCTGCATAATCACTTTATTGTTTCGTGAGAAGTCTTGAATAGTATTTGTTGATGCAGAAATCGTCCGGATCTGTAAAATTTCATCCCGACCTCTACACACAATAATGAAAATCAAACAGGATTAATGTTGAATAACAGGGGGTGGTTCACTCATGGCAGTGATCACAGCAACGGATGTGGTAGCCTCGAAGATTTGTGTAGATCGGCGTGTTCTAGCCTTGTGAGGAACGGTAAGTATCGAAAGTGTAATGGAGTTTTTCAAGAACAAACTAAATAGCACGGCTTGAGTGTTTCTCAAATCGGCTCTCAATGAAAGCACCAGTTGTTGATGCAGAAATCGTCCGAATCTGTAAAATCCTTTTCGATCCCTACACACAATAACGAAAATTAAACGGGGTTAATGTTGAATCTCAGGGGGATGGTTCAACTGTAAACGCTCCGATACTTAAATTAGTTTTCTGAGAAAGAATAAACCGACAGAGTGTTTGTAAGAGTTTTTAATTACCTTTAGAAGTGAGATGATGCTTTCTATTTATAGTGAAGCGTTGAGAGTCACTGGAGCGTCTGATTGGTTAAAGGAGAAAGTATTAAATAAGTGATTGTACCGAGTGTAATCACTTATTTATTAATAAAAAAATAATTCACTGGGAAGTTATTTACTGTCTGCATTGATCTGATCACTTAATATATTTAGCTAGAAAATATATCAAATTAATGTGGAGATCATAACATATCGATGTCGATTTCACCAAAGGTGATATTGACATTACGAGAATTTTTGATCACTTGCCAACTCCAAAATATTCCAATAATTTATGATTTCACAATATTCATACTCACTTTTTTGCGAGAACTTGAATACTATTCATACTCAAAAGGGGTAAGCCATGAGCCAGTGGCTATCTATAATAGCATGCACACTCACTTTATTGTTTTGTGAGAAATCTTGAATTTGTTATTATTAGGTGAAAATAGCCAATATCAATTTAGATATTTATTATGAGGTAAAATATGTATATTGGATCTTTTATATATTATGTATATTTTCTTTTTGTAATTTTTTAGTCATTTTTATATATTTTAAAATATATATATATATATGATACTATACTAATTTATTATATATTCATTTAAAATATCCAAATTTTAAACTATTTTTACCCTATTTCGTTAATTTTTTTTTTCTTAACAAATGCTTTTAAAATGTATTTATTCCATACTTCCAAATAGATCAATTTTTAATTTCTATTTTCCTACTTATTTTTTGTTTCATTTATAAAGGTTTATAATGACAATGAAATTTATAAATTTTCTTAAATTATCTTTTTATTAGATTTAAGAGTATAAATATATGATTCATAATGTTCATTTAAATATATGATTCATAGTGCTAATATAAATATATGTTTCATAGTGTTCATATAAATACATTGAACAAAAAAATAAGTCGGGAACTAATTTTTCTTTTTGAGAAACTATCAAGAGGCACTTGAAATTTATTAAAATGCGAAATTTTGTATAACCATATATATATTTGTGAATTTGGAATAACCAATATAAAAAAAAATCACCAATTAATCATCAATAAAATCTATTTTTTGATTTTATAAAAAAAATCTTTTGATAAAAAAAATATATCACCCATTAAGAATATTTTAAAAAAAAAAACTCATTAGCACTCCTATAATATTAATTCTTGCCTACACCACTGTGATAAATATGATGGGTGTCTCTATATATACCGGGATGAACACCCTCTAATTTATACAATAACGCTAGACATCTTAAACGTATGTGTATTCCATAAAAAAAAATATGTTCGACTTTTGTTGATTTGGTTGTTGGGGCAAGGCCATTTGCTTATGGAAATGGCCATAATTGAGAGGGAATTTTCTTTGTTTGTCGGTCCAGTTAAAAAAGATCATTATTGATGGTCCAAGATCATAAAAAGATTATAAATATTTACAAACATAAATGTTATTTATCGGATGATAGGTCATCAAATAAGCATTATTTTATATTATTTTATACCCTTTATACTTAGCTTTTAATATTAAAATATTAAATAAATAGATAAAATAATTTATTTTGTGTTATTTTTGTTTAAATAAATAAAGTTTGTAATTTGGAGTATTTTGGCGAAAGAATCTTCCCGATCGGAATTATAACGAAGAAATTATGGACGAATTTCGGTGAAATATTACTAAATTAACTAAATAAATTAATTAATTTTTATTTTGCAGCCCAGCCCAACAGAAAAAAGAAAAAAAAAGAAAAGAATTAAAACCCAGCCCGCCTGCAATCACCGGCCCAGTCCGTGCGGCCCAGAGTTCCAGCCCAGGCGAAGCCCAACGCGTCAGCCCACCTCACCAGCCCCATAATTTCCTTCGGCGTGCGCTTGCCGATCCTTTCTCATTTACTTCAGCGCGCGCGTACCGATCACCAGAAGCCAGCCTCAGCGCGCGGCAGCCGAATTTCTTCCCTTCTGATCAGCAGCAGCCCACCGAAACCTGCTCCTCTCTGCTGCAGCTGCCCGCCGAACAGTCTTCCTCCCTTTCCAACAGGGGCTGCCAGCCATTTTTCCCACTTTCCAGCACAAAATCAACTTAAATCACATATAAACATCATCACAAATCTTTATTACTCATCATTCCATTGTTCCACATTTTTTATTGTATTTTTATATTATTTTTGATAGCTTTTTCCACCTATAAATAGGGCTTCAATTCTTGTATTTTGAGAGTCCCCAATTAGTTTCATTCTTCCATTTCTTTCATTTTTCTTAGTTCTAGTTCTTAGTTAGTTCTTTTGTTTCTCTCTTTTGAGAGACATTTTTGGGGACCATTTTAACTTCTTGTAGATTTTCTTATTAATTAGCTTTCTTTTAATTCTTGTTCTTAATTTATGTTATTTTTATTTTTCTTAATTTCATTTCTTCTTTACTTTGTTCTTGTGATATTTCTTTGAGATCTCTTAAACACATTTTTATGCTTTCCTTAAGAAATACCTAGGCCAAGTAATTCTAAGGCAATTCAAGAGTTTTAAGACCAAATTCCTCGTATTTCTTCTACCATCTTCACAAGTTTCCTGCCGCTGTTCGGTGATTCTTGTGAAAATCCATACTTCTCTACTTAAATTCTTGTTATTGTTATTGGTTTTACTTATAATTCAATATATGTGTTGGTATTTTCTTTCTAACATTTGTAAGTAAGAATGCAATCTCCATGTGTTTTACTTTTTGAGTTTCTTTTACTTCATATGTTTTAGTGCTTAAACTTCAATTCGAAGCTAAATGTTGATCCGCTGTTCGGGGCATTTAGAATAGAGTTGAAGAGATTTAATGTTTGATCGCTGTTCGGCGCATTAAATCACTTACTTAAGGTGGATCATATTATAAGTAATAATCCGCTGTTCGGTGCATTTATAATATGAAAAATGTATGCATGTATTTGAGATGATTAAGGTATGATTTCGTGATTGGTTTAATATGAGCATGATGTTAGAGTGTTGGTAAAAATATGTGTTTGAAGAAAGTTCACTAGTACAAAGGTTAAAATAGAAGTAAAATTAAGTATTTAATTATTTTTACTTGTTTTCTTTATTTTTATATTTACAACTTTTTTCAAAAACCCCCATTTTCAATTCTTTATTCTTTATTCTTTAATTCTTTAATTCTTTAATTCTTTAATTCTTTTTTATTCTTTATTCTTTTATTATTTTATTCTTCTATCCTTTTTATTCTTTATTCTTTTATTCTTTTATTCTTTTATTCTTTTATTCTTCTTTTATACTTTTAGTTTATTATTCTTTGATTCTTTCATCTCTTTATTCTTTTATTCTTTAATACTTTTAGTTTATTATTCTTTGATTAGTTAATTCTTTAATTCATTTATTCTTTAATTCTCAATTCTTTTATTCTTTAATTCATTATTTCATTAATTTGTTAATTATTTAATTATTTAATTCATTAATTTATTCATTATTCATTTATTCATTACTCTTTCCCACTAACACATTATTAACGTTCCCTAATTTCCCCGGTTAAGAACGATCCCTATTTACCAATACTACATCTACACAAAAGGGTTTAAATTGCACAACACTCAAATTACGTGTTTAATTTAATGCGTAGTTTGGGCGTAGTCAATTTTTGGCGCCGTTGCCGGGGAAATTGAAAATCATTTTAATTTGTTAGTGTATGTATATAAATTGTGCATATTATACTTGTTTATAAATTTTACTTTTGTTAATATTATATTTGTTTATACCCTTACTTACTTGTTTATATTTTATTTATCCATCTTATTTTTGTTCTTATTATTTTTGTTTGTAATGTTCATACTTTACTTATTCATAGTTTCTAATTTATACTTGTTCATAAATGTTCATAATTTTTTTTTATATATTTGTTCATATTCAAATTGTTTATGTAAATTTAAAATTCTATCATACTTGTTCATAATTTAATTTTATTTGTACTTGTCATAAATGTATATTGTACATATTCACTTTTCCTTACTTTTAATTTTTTTTTCTTTACACTTTCTAACTTTTTCTTTAATCCATTAACTTTAATTTTATTCCATAAACTTTTTCTTTATTACATAAACTTTTTCTTTATTCCTTTAACTTTAAATTTATTCATTAACTTTTTATTCCACTAACTTTTTATTCCATTAACTTTTTATTCCATTAACTTTTATTACATTAACTTTATTACATTAACTTTCTTTTAATTTTATTCCATAACCTTTATGTTCCACTGATAGGTCATCAAATAAGCATTATTTTATATTATTTTATACCCTTTATACTTAGCTTTTAATATTAAAATATTAAATAAATAGATAAAATAATTTATTTTGTGTTATTTTTGTTTAAATAAATAAAGTTTGTAATTTGGAGTATTTTGGCGAAAGAATCGTCTCGATCGGAATTATAACGAATAAATTATGGACGAATTTCGGTGAAATATTTCTAAATTAATTAAATTAATTAATTTGTGCAGCCCAAACCCAAATAAATTCAGCCCAACCATCTGCAGCCCAGCCCAATTCGCGGCCCAGTTCGCCAGCCCAGTCTGTGCAGGCCCAATCACATCGGCCCAGGCTCTTCACCATCGGCGCGCGCTTGCCGAACGCGGGATCTGCTCCCCAGCTCACGCTTGCCGACCAGCCGCCCACTTTCCAGCGCACGCCTGCCGGCCACCACCTCTCTTTCCAGCGCACGCCTGCTGACCCACTAAGGACCATTCCAGCCAGCATCCACCGAATTCTTGGCCCTTTTTCAGCTGTTTCTGACAGCCCATTTCCAACAACATTTCTTTTGTTTTTTTTACATCTTTTCCCCACAAACACCACCCAATCTCATCATTTCACTTTTTAATATTTTTATTATAACTTTTATTTGTTTTTATTTATTTTTTTTAGTGTAATTAGCTTTTCCCCCCTATAAATAGGGAGGTCATTTCATGTATTTGGGAGTCCCCCATTAGCTTCATTTCTCCCATTTTGCTTAGTTTTTAGTTTTCTTCTTTTAGTTCTTTTGTTTCTCTCTTTTGAGAGACATTTTTGGGGACCATTTTAACTTCTTGTAGATTTTCTTGTTAATTAGCTTTCTTTTAATTCTTGTTCTTAATTTATGTTATTTTTATTTTTCTTAATTTCATTTCCTCTTTACTTTGTTCTTGTGATATTTCTTTGAGATCTCTTAAACACATTTTTATGTTTTCCTTAAGGAATACCTAGGCCAAGTAATTCTAAGGCAATTCAAGAGTTTTAAGACCGAATTCCTCGTATTTCTTCTTCCATCTTCACAAGTTTCCTGCCGCTGTTCGGTGATTCTTGTGAAAATCCATACTTCTCTACTTAAATTCTTGTTATTGTTATTGGTTTTACTTATAATTCAATATATGTGTTGGTATTTTCTTTCTAACATTTGTAAGTAAGAATGCAATCTCCATGTGTTTTACTTTTTGAGTTTCTTTTACTTCATATGTTTTAGTACTTAAACTTCAATTCGAAACTAAATGTTGATCCGCTGTTCGGGGCATTTAGGATAGAGTTGAAGAGATTTAATATTTGATCGCTGTTCGGCGCATTAAATCACTTACTTAAGGTGAATCATATTGTAAGTAATAATCCGCTGTTCGGTGCATTTATAATATGAAAAATGTATGCATGTATTTGAGATGATTAAGGTATGATTTCGTGATTGGTTCAATATGAGCATGATGTTAGAGTGTTGGTAAAAATATGTGTTTGAAGAAAATTCACTAGTACAAAGGTTAAAGTAGAAGTAAAATTAAGTATTTAATTATTTTTACTTGTTTTATTTATTTTATATTTACAACTCTTTTCAAACCCCCCTTTTCAATTCTTTATTCTTTATTCTTTTATTCTTTTATTCTTTTATTCTTTTATTCTTTTATTCTTTTATTCTTTTTTATTCTTTAGTCTTTTATTGTTTTATTCTTCTATCCTTTTTATTCTTTATTCTTTTATTCTTTTATTCTTTTATTCTTCTTTTATACCTTTAGTTTATTATTCTTTGATTAATTAATTCTTTAATTCTTTAATTCTTTAATTCATTAATTCTTTAATTTGTTAATTCTTTAATTATTTAATTCATTAATTTATTCATTATTCATTTATTCATTACTCTTTCCCACTAACACATTATTAATGTTCCCTAATTTCCCCGGTTAAGAACGATCCCTATTTACCAATACTACATCTACACAAAAAGGGTTTAAATTGCACAACACTCAAATTACGTGTTTAATTTAATGCGTAGTTTGGGCGCAGTCAATTTTTGGCGCCGTTGCCGGGAAAATTGAAAATCATTTTAATTTGTTAGTGTATGTATATAAATTGTGCATATTATACTTGTTTATAAATTTTACTTTTGTTAATATTATATTTATCCATCTTATTATTGTTCTTATTATTTTTGTTATAATGCTCATACTTTACTTATTCTTAGTTTCTAATTTATACTTGTTCATAAATGTTCATAATTGTTTTTTATATATTTGTTCATATTCAAATTGTTTATGTAAATTTAAAATTCTATCATACTTGTTCATAATTTAAGTTTATTTGTACTTGTATATTGTACATATTCACTTTTCCTTACTTTTAATTTTTTTTTTTTTTTTTCTTTACACTTTCTAACTTCTTCTTTAATCCATTAACTTTAATTTTATTTCATAAATTTTTTCTTTATTCCTTTAACTTTAAATTTATTCCACTAACTTTTTATTCCATTAACTTTTTATTCCATTAACTTTTTATTCCATTAACTTATATTCCTTTAACTTTATTCCATTAACTTTTTTTTTCATTAATTTTATCAACTTTATATTCCACTAACTTTATGTTTACACTTATTTTATTTTTATATAATTAATTGTTTGTTTATGTCTTTTTAGACTTTAAATTTTTAAATGAAAGAAAAAAAAATTCGGAAAAAAAAACATAAAATAATAATAATAATAATAAATTAAAAAAATCGAAATAAAAAAAATATAAAAAAAAAAAAAATCTTATCTTAGCTTTATGTTAGTGTTAATTCATACTTGTAAATAAATATTGTATATATGTTACTTGTTACCTTTTATACATGTTCATAACTTTTATATTTCTTAGTATACTTACATACTTGTTCATAATAGTCTTTCATTTATGTTTGTTTATAATTCTCTTACTTGTTATTTTATTCTTGTTCATACTTGTACATAATGTTCATTCTTTTTAATTGTTCATAAATGCTTATGGTAAATATTCACTTTTCCTTATTTTTATTTTTTTATATTGTTTCTGTAATTAAAAAAACATAAAATTCGTAAAAAAAAATTTCTTTTTCTTCATTTATTTAATTTTTAAATTCCGAAAAAAAAACAATATAAAAAAATTAAAAAAAAAATTAATTATAAAAAAAAAAATTGTTCATACGTAAATAAATTATTTTCTTTTTCTTCATTTATTTAATTCTTAACTTGCAATTCATCTTTCATTCTAACTTGCATTTCATATTTCATTTAACTTGCATTTTTAACTTCACTTGCATATCTAGTTTAACTTGCATTGCACTCTTCCTCTAACTTACATCTTTAACTCACATTGCATCCTTAACTTTAATTTGCATATCTAAACTGCATTCTTAATTAACGTACATCTCTGACTAACTAACTTGCATCTCTGTCTAGGCTGGATGGACGTTAAACTTCAAGCGCTTGTTGGGAGGCAACCCAATGTGTTCTCGGGATGTGAAGGAGTCATCAATACAGATTTGCTATCCTTTTACCCTTCACTCTCTTTTATTTTGTTTATTTAATGTTTTCCTATTATTTTCGTAAATCATCTTCCTTACTTTGATTCTATGTTTAATTACTTCGTATTTTCCTACATTGAGGACAATGTAGAATTTAAGTGTGGGGGAATGGTTTACAATTTTGAATGTTCAAAAAAAAAAAAAAAAATACTGTTTTGAATCTTTTTGTTTTAACTTAGTATTTTTATGAGTTTTTTTTTTATTTTTTTTAATTTTTATTTATGCAATTGAAATTTTTTTTTATTAAGTATTTCTTACGAAAAAAAAAATTAAAAAAAAATAATAAAAAAATATATAAAAAAAAAGGTGAAAAAAAAAAATTGTTTTCTTGAATCTTTTTATTTTAACTTAGTGTTTTTATGAGTTTTAAGTTGCCATTTAACTTGTCAATGATATAAATGAACGGAAATGAATATGTTATGGCCATAAAGATAATCACTACAACTTGAATTTGTTTGTTAATATTTTGTGATTAAGTGTTATAACTTGAAGATAATGCATGTAAATTGGTACATAAACAAGCATGATAAGATAAGTATGAATCATATGAACCTTATGTGAGCTTTAGAACTTTATATACATCTTTGATGAGTGATTCATAAGTTCTTTGTTTAAATTGATATACATATGCCTCATAACTGCTTGCCATAGCTTTTAATGAACTCTAGAGTACTAGAACTTATTTTATGTGATTTTCAAAGCTTTTAAGTCAATAAACTCTCTGATTTTGGAAATGATTAAGGCATTAGGGTTAACACCACAAATTCAAACATCCATGTTCCCTATTTTGTGCGCACAAGTTGCGACCCCCCTTAGTTTTAACCCTTTCGAGCCCACATTAAGCCTTTCTTTCATCACCATGATTATCTAAACACTTGAGCTTAGTATAGACATCCTTTACCCTTGTTCCAAGAACTCGGTTGAAGATATAAAGATTGTGTAAGGAGAAAATGATGATGTTGGAAAGAATTTTATGTGAATTATTTGGATTTATCGACTCAAGCTTTGTTGTATTGTTGACACATGTTATTACCTTGATATAAAAAAAAAATAATAAAAAAAAAATCAAAAAGAAAAAAAAAAAAAAAGAAAAAAAAAAGAAAAAAAAAAAGTTGAGTCTCGATCAAGGTAATAAGGTTTGGTTATGTAATGTTTGAGTTAAGTCCCTTACATTTGTAAATCCGACACGAAGAATGATTGTGAGGCCCAACATGATGGAATTAGGCCTATGTTCGAAGGGATGGATTACCAACATCATTGCACTAAGGTTGGGAAGCTATGATACGTTTTGGGAGTCTATTGAGTCTTGGAACGAATTGAGCACCACTTGTCCTATATTGTCCTTGCCTCTAAACTTAGCCCCATTACAACCTTTATAAAGACCTTATGATTCTTAAGATGGTAAATTTTGATTAGTTGAGTTAATCACTTGAGTAAGCTTATGGTTTTGGTTCATTTGCGCAAGTATGTGTTGTTTTTATCTTGAGGTGTTTGTTTGAGATTTTGCAAAAGTACTTCATTTCGATTATGTGAGTATTTCTCACATACTTTGAGTGCAAACACAAACCCTTACAAAATTGAGTGAATTTATGAGTGCATATCCTTGTGAGTTGATTCATACTTGTTTTATTCATGTTGAGATCCATTTCACCATATTTACTCATTATCATACTTGTTGAAGCATTTTGTTACAATGTATTAACTCTTAAATTCCATATGCTTAAACGCTTTAAGTGAAAATCTTTTATGCCATGATTGTAATAATGAAATATTGAGACAAATGGTTAAAGGTTACTTGTTTTGAATTCGTAGTTTAATTTTAGTATTTGCTAGGGACTAGCAAAGTTTAAGTGTGGGGGTATTTGATAGGTCATCAAATAAGCATTATTTTATATTATTTTATACCCTTTATACTTAGCTTTTAATATTAAAATATTAAATAAATAGATAAAATAATTTATTTTGTGTTATTTTTGTTTAAATAAATAAAGTTTGTAATTTGGAGTATTTTGGCGAAAGAATCGTCTCGATCGGAATTATAACGAATAAATTATGGACGAATTTCGGTGAAATATTTCTAAATTAATTAAATTAATTAATTTGTGCAGCCCAAACCCAAATAAATTCAGCCCAACCATCTGCAGCCCAGCCCAATTCGCGGCCCAGTTCGCCAGCCCAGTCTGTGCAGGCCCAATCACATCGGCCCAGGCTCTTCACCATCGGCGCGCGCTTGCCGAACGCTGGATCTGCTCCCCAGCTCACGCTTGCCGACCAGCCGCCCACTTTCCAGCGCACGCCTGCCGGCCACCACCTCTCTTTCCAGCGCACGCCTGCTGACCCACTAAGGACCATTCCAGCCAGCATCCACCGAATTCTTGGCCCTTTTTCAGCTGTTTCTGACAGCCCATTTCCAGCAACATTTCTTTTGTTTTTTTTACATCTTTTCCCCACAAACACCACCCAATCTCATCATTTCACTTTTTAATATTTTTATTATAACTTTTATTTGTTTTTATTTATTTTTTTTAGTGTAATTAGCTTTTCCCCCCTATAAATAGGGAGGTCATTTCATGTATTTGGGAGTCCCCCATTAGCTCCATTTCTCCCATTTTGCTTAGTTTTTAGTTTTCTTCTTTTAGTTCTTTTGTTTCTCTCTTTTGAGAGACATTTTTGGGGACCATTTTAACTTCTTGTAGATTTTCTTGTTAATTAGCTTTCTTTTAATTCTTGTTCTTAATTTATGTTATTTTTATTTTTCTTAATTTCATTTCCTCTTTACTTTGTTCTTGTGATATTTCTTTGAGATCTCTTAAACACATTTTTATGCTTTCCTTAAGGAATACCTAGGCCAAGTAATTCTAAGGCAATTCAAGAGTTTTAAGACCGAATTCCTCGTATTTCTTCTTCCATCTTCACAAGTTTCCTGCCGCTGTTCGGTGATTCTTGTGAAAATCCATACTTCTCTACTTAAATTCTTGTTATTGTTATTGGTTTTACTTATAATTCAATATATGTGTTGGTATTTTCTTTCTAACATTTGTAAGTAAGAATGCAATCTCCATGTGTTTTACTTTTTGAGTTTCTTTTACTTCATATGTTTTAGTACTTAAACTTCAATTCGAAACTAAATGTTGATCCGCTGTTCGGGGCATTTAGGATAGAGTTGAAGAGATTTAATGTTTGATCGCTGTTCGGCGCATTAAATCACTTACTTAAGGTGAATCATATTGTAAGTAATAATCCGCTGTTCGGTGCATTTATAATATGAAAAATGTATGCATGTATTTGAGATGATTAAGGTATGATTTCGTGATTGGTTCAATATGAGCATGATGTTAGAGTGTTGGTAAAAATATGTGTTTGAAGAAAATTCACTAGTACAAAGGTTAAAGTAGAAGTAAAATTAAGTATTTAATTATTTTTACTTGTTTTATTTATTTTATATTTACAACTCTTTTCAAACCCCCCTTTTCAATTCTTTATTCTTTATTCTTTTATTCTTTTATTCTTTTATTCTTTTATTCTTTTATTCTTTTATTCTTTTTTATTCTTTAGTCTTTTATTGTTTTATTCTTCTATCCTTTTTATTCTTTATTCTTTTATTCTTTTATTCTTTTATTCTTCTTTTATACCTTTAGTTTATTATTCTTTGATTAATTAATTCTTTAATTCTTTAATTCTTTAATTCATTAATTCTTTAATTCATTAATTCTTTAATTTGTTAATTCTTTAATTATTTAATTCATTAATTTATTCATTATTCATTTATTCATTACTCTTTCCCACTAACACATTATTAATGTTCCCTAATTTCCCCGGTTAAGAACGATCCCTATTTACCAATACTACATCTACACAAAAAGGGTTTAAATTGCACAACACTCAAATTACGTGTTTAATTTAATGCGTAGTTTGGGCGCAGTCATCCACTAACTTTATGTTTACACTTATTTTATTTTTATGTAATCAATTATTTGTTTATGTCTTGTTAAACTTTAAATTTTAAATGAAAAAAAAAAGAAAATTCGGAATAAAAAAAAATATTAATAATAATAATAATAATAAATTTTAAAAAAATCGAAATAAAAAAAAATTAATTAAAATAAAAAAAAAATCTTATCTTAGCTTTATGTTAGTGTTAATTCATACTTGTAAATAAATGTTGTATATATGTTACTTGTTACCTTTTATACTTGTTCATAACTTTTATATTTCATAGTATACATGCATACTTGTTCATAATAGATTTTCATTTATATTTGTTTATAATTCTCTTACTTGTTATATTATTCTTGTTCATAATTGTACATAATGTTTATTCTTTTTAATTGTTCATAAATGCTTATGGTAAATATTCACTTTTCCTTATTTTTTATTTTTATTTGTAATTAAAAAAAACATAAAATTCGTAAAAAAAAAAATTAAAAATTAAAAAAATTTCTTTTCCTTCATTTATTTAATTTTTAAATTCAGAAAAAAAAATAATTAAAAAAAAAATAAAAAATTTCTTTTTCTTCATTTATTCGTAAAAATATTCATTTATCTTCACTTTGTGTTAGTGTAAATCTAAATTGTTAAATAAATCTTATACTTATGTTAGTTTGTTAATGAGAAATTGTTTTGTAAATATCATTACTTGTGAATAAAACCATACTTGTAAATAAATTGTTCATACTTGTATAAATTGTTCATACGTAAATTGTCATGTTATATTTGTAAATTGTGCATAAAAAAAAAAAAACATACTTGTAAATAGTTATTGCATTCATGCATTAGTCTCAGCTATATGTAGATCACTTGTGCTTCGAAGTTTAGATTTTGATCTTTATCGGCGATGACTCTTTTGTTAACTCTCACCCACGGTAATTGTTAACACTTGAGTCATCTTAATTCCTCTGAAGTAAGAAATTTTCGAGGGTGATGTCTAGGACAAGAGACGGTACTCATAACGGGTTTTGGGTCTAAGAAAATAGCCTTGCCTCTTATGTGTATTCTTTCTAACCTGGTCACTTTTGAAGTTGCCCAAACAGTTGAATTAATCCAAGATATTTACTTGGGCCGCACGGACGTATAAGTCTCCATTTAAACTTTGAGGCTATGTGAACCATATATATATTTGACTTCCCCCGACATGTAAATATTGTTTATATCTTAATTTACATTATTTGTCATGACAAAGTTAACTTGCATCTTTCGTTTAACTAACTTGCATCTTTCATTCTAACTTGCATTTTATCTTTCATTTAACTTGCATTTTTAACTTCACTTGCATATTTAGTTTAACTTGCATTGCACTCTTCCTCTAACTTACATCTTTAACTCACATTGCATCATTAACTTTAATTTTCATATCTAACTTGCATTCTTAATTAACGTACATCTCTGACTAACTAACTTGCATCTCTGTCTAGGCTGGATGGACGTTAAACTTCAAGCGCTTGTTGGGAGGCAACCCAATGTGTTCCCGGGATGTGAAGGAGTCATCAATACAGATTTGCTATCCTCTACCCTTCACTCTCTTTTATTTTGTTTATTTAATGTTTTCCTATTATTTTCGTAAATCATTTTCCTTACTTTGATTCTATGTTTAATTACTTCGTATTTTCCTACATTGAGGACAATGTAGAATTTAAGTGTGGGGGAATGGTTTACAATTTTAATTGTTCAAAAAAAAAAAACAAATTGAAAAAAAAAAAATTATTAAAAAAAATGAAAAAAAAAAAATTGTTTTCTTGAATCTTTTTATTTTAACTTAGTGTTTTTATGAGTTTTAAGTTGCCATTTAACTTGTCAATGATATAAATGAACGGAAATGAATATGTTATGGCCATAAAGATAATCACTACAACTTGAATTTGTTTGTTAATATTTTGTGATTAAGTGTTATAACTTGAAGATAATGCATGTAAATTGGTACATAAACGAGCATAATAAGATAAGTATGAATCATATGAACCTTATGTGAGCTTTAGAACTTTATATACATCTTTGATGAGTGATTCATAAGTTCTTTGTTTAAATTGATATACATATGCCTCATAACTACTTGCAATAGATTTTAATGAACTCTAGAGTACTAGAACTTATTTTATGTGATTTTCAAAGCTTTTAAGTCAATAAACTCTCTGATTTTGGAAATGATTAAGGCATTAGGGTTAACACCACAAATTCAAACATCCATGTTCCCTATTTTGTGCGCACAAGTTGCGACCCCCTTAGTTTTAACCCTTTTGAGCCCACATTAAGCCTTTCTTTCATCACCATGATTATCTAAACACTTGAGCTTAGTATAGACATCATTTACCCTTGTTCCAAGAACTCGGTTGAAGACATAATGATTGTGTAAAGAGAAAATAATGATGTTGGAAAGACTTTTATGTGAATTATTTGGATTTACCGACTCAAGCTTTGTTGTATTGTTGACACATGTTATTACCTTACCGACTTATGTAATGTTTGAGTTAAGTCCCTTACATTTATAAATCCGACACAAAGAATGATTGTGAGGCCCAACATGATGGAATTAGGCCTATGTTCGAAGGGATGGATTACTGACATCATTGCACTAAGGTTGGGAAGCTATGATACGTTTTGGGAGTCTTTTGAGTCTTGGAACGAATTTGAGCACCACTTGTCCTATATATTCCTTGCCTCTAAACTTAGCCCCATTACAACCTTCGTAAAGACCTTATGATCCTTAAGATGGTAAATTTTGATTAGTGGAGTCAATCACTTGAGTAAGCTTATGGTTTTGGTTCATTTGTGCAAGTATGTTTTGTTTTTATCTTGAGGTGTTTGTTTGAGATTTTGCAAAAAGTACTTCATTTCGATTATGTGAGTATCTCTCACATACTTTGAGTGCAAACACAAACCCTCACAAATTGAGTGAATTTATGAGTGCATATCCTTGTGAGTTGATTCATACTTATTTTGTTCATGTTGAGATCCAATTCACCATATTTACTCATTATCTTACTTGTTGAAGCATTTTGTTACCATATATTAACTTTTGAATTCCATATGCTTAAACGCTTTAAGTGAAAATCTTTTATGCCATGATTGTAATAATGAAATATTGAGACAAATGGTTAATGGTTTACTTATTTTGAATTCGTAGTTTAATTTTAGTATTTGCTAGGGACTAGCAAAGTTTAAGTGTGGGGGTATTTGATAGGTCATCAAATAAGCATTATTTTATATTATTTTATACCCTTTATACTTAGCTTTTAATATTAAAATATTAAATAAATAGATAAAATAATTTATTTTGTGTTATTTTTGTTTAAATAAATAAAGTTTGTAATTTGGAGTATTTTGGCGAAAGAATCTTCCCGATCGGAATTATAACGAAGAAATTATGGACGAATTTCGGTGAAATATTACTAAATTAACTAAATAAATTAATTAATTTTTATTTTGCAGCCCAGCCCAACAGAAAAAAGAAAAAAAAAAGAAAAGAATTAAAACCCAGCCCGCCTGCAATCACCGGCCCAGTCCGTGCGGCCCAGAGTTCCAGCCCAGGCGAAGCCCAACGCGTCAGCCCACCTCACCAGCCCCATAATTTCCTTCGGCGTGCGCTTGCCGATCCTTTCTCATTTACTTCAGCGCGCGCGTACCGATCACCAGAAGCCAGCCTCAGCGCGCGGCAGCCGAATTTCTTCCCTTCTGATCAGCAGCAGCCCACCGAAACCTGCTCCTCTCTGCTGCAGCTGCCCGCCGAACAGTCTTCCTCCCTTTCCAACAGGGGCTGCCAGCCATTTTTCCCACTTTCCAGCACAAAATCAACTTAAATCACATATAAACATCATCACAAATCTTTATTACTCATCATTCCATTGTTCCACATTTTTTATTGTATTTTTATATTATTTTTGATAGCTTTTTCCACCTATAAATAGGGCTTCAATTCTTGTATTTTGAGAGTCCCCAATTAGTTTCATTCTTCCATTTCTTTCATTTTTCTTAGTTCTAGTTCTTAGTTAGTTCTTTTGTTTCTCTCTTTTGAGAGACATTTTTGGGGACCATTTTAACTTCTTGTAGATTTTCTTATTAATTAGCTTTCTTTTAATTCTTGTTCTTAATTTATGTTATTTTTATTTTTCTTAATTTCATTTCTTCTTTACTTTGTTCTTGTGATATTTCTTTGAGATCTCTTAAACACATTTTTATGCTTTCCTTAAGAAATACCTAGGCCAAGTAATTCTAAGGCAATTCAAGAGTTTTAAGACCGAATTCCTCGTATTTCTTCTACCATCTTCACAAGTTTCCTGCCGCTGTTCGGTGATTCTTGTGAAAATCCATACTTCTCTACTTAAATTCTTGTTATTGTTATTGGTTTTACTTATAATTCAATATATGTGTTGGTATTTTCTTTCTAACATTTGTAAGTAAGAATGCAATCTCCATGTGTTTTACTTTTTGAGTTTCTTTTACTTCATATGTTTTAGTGCTTAAACTTCAATTCGAAGCTAAATGTTGATCCGCTGTTCGGGGCATTTAGAATAGAGTTGAAGAGATTTAATGTTTGATCGCTGTTCGGCGCATTAAATCACTTACTTAAGGTGGATCATATTATAAGTAATAATCCGCTGTTCGGTGCATTTATAATATGAAAAATGTATGCATGTATTTGAGATGATTAAGGTATGATTTCGTGATTGGTTTAATATGAGCATGATGTTAGAGTGTTGGTAAAAATATGTGTTTGAAGAAAGTTCACTAGTACAAAGGTTAAAATAGAAGTAAAATTAAGTATTTAATTATTTTTACTTGTTTTCTTTATTTTTATATTTACAACTTTTTTCAAAAACCCCCCTTTTCAATTCTTTATTCTTTATTCTTTAATTCTTTAATTCTTTAATTCTTTAATTCTTTAATTCTTTTTTATTCTTTATTCTTTTATTATTTTATTCTTCTATCCTTTTTATTCTTTATTCTTTTATTCTTTTATTCTTTTATTCTTCTTTTATACTTTTAGTTTATTATTCTTTGATTCTTTCATCTCTTTATTCTTTTATTCTTTAATACTTTTAGTTTATTATTCTTTGATTAGTTAATTCTTTAATTCATTTATTCTTTAATTCTCAATTCTTTTATTCTTTAATTCATTATTTCATTAATTTGTTAATTATTTAATTATTTAATTCATTAATTTATTCATTATTCATTTATTCATTACTCTTTCCCACTAACACATTATTAATGTTCCCTAATTTCCCCGGTTAAGAACGATCCCTATTTACCAATACTACATCTACACAAAAGGGTTTAAATTGCACAACACTCAAATTACGTGTTTAATTTAATGCGTAGTTTGGGCGTAGTCATCGGAGCATTGCCTACTCCTTGAATTTCGTTCCATCACTCAAGGTCAAACAAGAGCGAAAGCAATTTATGTGATTCAAGAACTGGTTTAGCAAGATTTTGAGTCCTCACATTGAGAAAAATAATATCTATAAAATAATTTTAGATTATATTTGGTACGCTGTATAAATAATTGAATATGATAATATAATACGAAATCGATATTTGGTATTACTCGTATTAATTAGTCACCGTATAAATTAATATGATTGAGTGCTTTTATACAGTCCAGACACGCTAAAATAATACTGTCCAAATTATCTGTATTAAATAATCGGATAACTAATAATCTTAAAAAATATAATAACAACAACAACAAAAATAATAATAATATAAAAATATTCATAATAAATATAAAAAAATAGAAATAATAATATATTAATAATTAATTTAAATAAAAATTAAAAAAAAATAATGTACATAATTAATATTTATGATATAAATATTTATTGTCAACTACTGTAATATAATACATATGGTATAATATAATTGACATTTTAATACGCTTGATTAAATAATCAATCTATTCAATGAACAAATAAGTCTATCCGATTGAAATAGTCATTACAATACAATGTATCAAATGAGACTTTAAATTCTTAATTAACATAGAGGAAAATCTTCCGGTGAAGGCTCAATCGACTGCCCTAATTCGATTGTTTACCACGAACACCATGGTTAAAATTGAGTTGATATGAAAGTGATGATGCTTCATCCAAGCTACGACTATAATTATTATTATTTTTTAATGAAACTCATGCAATTGTGAGAGATAAAGAATCCTTTATTTTCCCCTCGTTTATATTAAATTTAGGAATTCAAAACCCTCTAAATAACAAAATTTTACAATAATGGGTGAGATAAAGACTTTGTTGGGGCCCTTTTTTCTTAAAGTTCATAAACTAACTAAAAAAGTCTTTTAGGGGATCTATTGGAGATGCATACATCGTTATGTGTATATGAAAAATAAAAATAAATGAATATTTAAGCCTTAATATATTTTAAACCTTAATTACCCTAGTAACACCAATGAAAAGGTCAATTTAGTTTGTATATGCATCCAACTATTTAGTATTTACCCGTTGGTCCTTTTGCAGTCCAGGACAGTAGTTGGCGCTCCAAACGTGCCGTGAATAGCTAGCTCACGTGTGACAAGCCTTTTCCTTCAATTGTTCACCGCCGCTACCGCGGCGTCGCCCAACTCACTTGCCATGGGGGACGTTGATCAACCCGTAACATTGGAGACATTATGCACAGAAACCTCTTCTTGCTTCTTCTCCAAAATCAGCATACCCATTTCCCCAAATCCCCTCACCGTCGTCGCCAGCAGAAGCAACCACGGCGGCGAGGCTATGGAGACCTGCTGCACAAAGAAACCTGAGAAACCAGTGGCCCAAGTTAGCTTCTTACAGACAACAATGGGCCTCTTCTTCATCGATTGAAAAATCACACGCCACCTCTCTTGTAAACTCCTATCTTTCTCTCATGTACTGCTCTTAACTTATACATGTATTTTCAAAATTGATATGATTTTTCTGGGGCATGCTTGATTCAATTTGTCGCTTAAAAATCCATGCTTTTGTTTTTCTTACTAAAAAGTTTCATACTTTTTTAACCAAGACAGAAGAAGTTCCATACTTTCTGTTTTTATGGTGGTTTTTAAAATTTGGGGTTATTTTTGCTGATTCTTTCAGATACATGTCTTCAATGGAAGTGGGGGTTCTGAGTGATATTTCTGATATACGAAAGAATGCTTCTCAGAAATTATTTAAGCAACAGGTAAATAATACAAGCAACCCTTTTTACTTCACTTGTCTTTACAACCCTTGTAAATCTTGATTAAGTTGACCGTTGAGCACCTCTTGTGATAATTTTGTTTCAGGAGCTCTATCGGAGCAAGCTTTTACCTTCATCCAAGGAAATGGTACGCATTCTAAAAAGTTCTTTTTTGCTTCGTACTTGTATATACTCAAAATACCAATAAAGCTTATGAGTTGCTGGGTACATGAGGGTTTATGAGCTCAATGATTCAGAGAAGCTCTCTGCAAAAATATTACTGACGAATAAGTATGGTTTTGCTTCTCTGGTGATGATGATCTTTATACTGTAGAGATGCATATTGAATGATAAAGGAAGGATTTTTCCTTCTTTAAGAGATCATTTAGTGGGTTTGTTGATGATTTTTTTGTTTCCTCACTATTATATCCAGGTGTCATGTTGTAACTCACATGATCCGAACTAGTCGATCAATGGAGATGCTTTCTCAAAGGGACAAGCAATGGACAGCTAGTTGAGTCATCCGAAGAAAAGAATGATCCTGGAGATGGTGGTGAAATTCGAGTCTTTACATCTTGGTCGATCTCTTGCTTCGGTTTGTTAATCAACTATCTTATATGGTTTTATCTTTCATATGATATTGATTGGGCTTCAGTTCTATAAGCTATTTGTTAGTTACTACTAATTTGATTCAAGGAACACATTTTAAAGTCGAAATCGCTGTTCTTAGGTCTAATAGCACTTACTCATTTAGTTGTCTGTGTTGATTTGTGATTGGAGAAAATCAAAACTAACTCTTGATTTTCGACAACAGAATTAGAGAACTGCCAGAAAAAGCATTGACTGTCATAATATTGCATCAAAGTATACAATTTGTAAATGTATAAAGCTCAAATATGTTTTTTTTTAACTGTAATCTTTGAACAATCTCAGAAAAATTGGCAGAGGAGCTTGTCAAGATGCTTGTATTGGAGCTAAATCTAAAGGTAAATCCCCGCTCTCGGTTGCCAAGTCTTTTTACCGCATTTAGGCATGTTCTTGCTTACATTTCTGTTTTTGTTACCTTATTACCTGTTTGGTTTTTCCAAGTCTTTTATCACATTTAGGCATGTTCTTGCTTATATTTCTGTTTTTGTTACCTTATTACCTGTTTGGTTGTTTCGTTCAACAGCGTTTGCTTGTAGTGGAGTTACTATTCATTAATACCAAAGGTCCAACTGCTACCAGCTTACATTGGTCCGATGAGCTTTATCCAGGTCAATTCGCTGATTTGAGAATATGCAACATATATTCTGGCGAAACTTGTAAGCCAAGCTATCCAAGATTGAATGATCAGAAATCTGAAAAGTGACCAGCAGACAGATCATGATGTTCTTCATGTATGGCATTCATACGTGCAATTGGTAATTTGCGGAAATTATGTTTGTGCTTGATTTGTTTCTCATATATCTTCGTTTAGCCAATAAATGTGTTCAAAAATAAAGCAATTTTCTTGAGTGGAGAGATTTTCCAGTATGGATATCAAGAACTAAGACGAACATAGATAATCGTGTTTTCATATACATTTTCAAATGTTTGTGTCAAAGTGAAGTAGAAAGTTTATATAATCTATTAATACTATCCAAGAAATTTGAATTTGCTGGTTTAGCTAACGACATGGCTTGCAATTGTGAACATAAATGCTCGCAGGTAAGGATGATCTTTGTTTGTATGATAATTTGCAGTTGCATACCATAAAAGATGTTTCTTAAGTCGCAAGTACATAAAAATCGACGACGAAAAATTTATATTTCAGAGGGTTTGATTAGGTTCTTGATCTTTTAAAAGGATGGATGAAATATTTGCGGAAGTTGCGGAGGAAATACATGCGATGCGAGGATATCATGCGCTTGAAAATACCTGAAGCTTGAGAAATTTACCAGATCGTCGGTGCAAGTTACCAGCGTATTTGTATTCCTTTGCAAATCCCTTCTTAGATTAGCATTAGGTGTAGAGTTTGCACGATACCTTGATGTTGTTTAATGTTAATTTTTTTTTATTTCAAGAGAAAGGCAGTAATAAAAAAAAAAACAAACAAATGAAGCATCTCAATCATCAATGACTAAAGTCGAAGGTTTACAAATGTCAAAAATTCAAATCAAATATTTCGAAGAAGGAAGCATTTTGGCGAAGAGAGATAGGATGAACGTGAATTTCCAAATTAACTAACTAAGAAGTTGGTGTTAAGTGGAAATAAAATACGGGTATTTTAGACAAACAACTATACAAAGAATAGATAAAGAAAGAAAAAAAAAAAGTAAAGGATAAAGTTAGAAATTTATTACATATGAAGGACAATAAAGGAAATTCATTGTTTATGCACTGTTTCATGAACAGTTCCCATCTCCACGGGCTTTAGTGTACAAAATATTTCAGCCATTTTGTTTTCTGTAAATATTATAATTAAGTAGCAAATGCACCTATATAATCATGCTCACATTCCATTCAAGTCTTCGTCCAAAAAAAAAAACCACTTGTTGAATTGGTATGATTTTGTATTGAGTAAATATTTTTGCATTATTATTGTTTTATATGTATCTTTGGTACTATATTTCAATGATATTTCATTTTATAAGGAAAGATCTCGATGTTGATTATCGTTCGAGATTGATTATCGTAAAGATTAATGTTAATATTCAATGTTTATAATTGCTTTTTCAACTTTGGATATTATATTAATTGATATAGTGAAATTAACTGAGATAAATGCCGCCTAAGCATAATAGTTTTGAGCTTAAAATTAAAGTTTGACAAAAAGAAAATACAAAAAGAAGAAGAGGAAAATAAGAAAACATGGCAAAGCCAACTAGAAATACTGAAATAGAGACCTGTGGCTCTCGTCACTTGGGAAGTAGGGGCCTCTTTAGACCTTTCACTGGGCACGCGATGAAAAGGCACAAGGCCCCTGAGAGTTTGAGGTATGTCTAATCAGTCTAGTCAGTCAAGAGGAAGTCATGTCTGTCGATTCTCTCTGTTTGGGCCTTTTGGGTCTCCTTTTTGGGCGGTTATGGTGGCCCAACACCTGGAGAGCGATCGTTGATAGATAGACATGGCCTACGAGTGTAGGACACTGGACCTCCATGATTAGGACCTTTTTTTTTACACACTTTTATAATCAAAAACTTAATTTTATACTTTGCTTTTTTCGTGCCACTCTTAATATGATTCGTTAGGAGTATTTTTCTTCAATATTAATAGTTAAACATCTCGTTTGCCGCTAATACAATGGGCTAATAATCTTCTTAATATTGTATAGTTTGAGATCGATTTCATGTCTCTTTCGATCCCTAAAGAAAGAGGTCACTTCCCTTTCAATTTTTCCATTAAGCGTGCTACTTTATGCAGTGCTTAAAGAGAAACATATGGCATATCTTTACTTAGTTCATTTTTATTTCATTGTTTCTCAAACTTTGTGTTTACTTTACGTACCATTCTCTAGTCTCATCGTTTATAAAATTCTTCAACAAAGTGAAGCCAATAAAATAAAGACAACATATTTATAGATCAATATTTTACTTTACGTCTCTCTGACTTATCTTTCATAAGATTTGAATTTAGATATTCTCTAATAAAATGCAGACAATTCTATAATCGTAAAATGTTGTATAGTACCGTATTTTACCGGTTGCCTCTCAACTTCATCTAAGTGTAGCTACCTTGTACTTTAGAAAATGAAACTAAAAATAATTAGAGAATCTATAGGGTAAAAAAAAAAAAAAAATCCGACATGAATCTTTTTGCCTAGCTAATGGCTTTTAACCCAGATGGCCAGCAATATCACCAACATGAAAAAACATGCATGATCGAACACGTGACAATATAACTATTTGATTTGAATTTGTCCTAGCAGAGAATCAAATTGAAGATCCTAGACAAAAGATATATCAACGAAAAATGTTAGCAATTTTTTTTTTATCAGACGTTTTTCTTTCTATTTCTTATATTCGTAACATTTTCTTGATTATCCGACGAACTGTTTGCTTTATTTTATGACAATGTTTAAATTATTTTCAATATTGTTAATATATTTTTGTTCTGAATTAATTTTAAAATTTTAAAATAAACGATTTTAATTATAATATATGACAAATGAAGAAAATAAAAGGAAAGGGCTTTATTTTATGACAATGTTTAAATTATTCCGTTGATATATTTTTGTTCTGAATTAATTTTAAAATTTTAAAATAAACAATTTTAATTATAATATATGACAAGAAAAAGAAATGTAAAAGAGTGAAGACAAAAGGTAAAAATCCAAAAAATAATTTAGAAAAATGCTGGGTCCTCCAAATTAATTATCTGTGAAGGTGCAGGGTAGAGGGTACCCTTCAATGTTGATCACATCACATGGGCAAATAGTCTCCTTTGTGGATCCTAATTCATAGAGTAGCTATCATCTGTGTGACTTACTGTGCCACCTCTGTTCAGACAGTGACAGTAATGCTATGATGAACATGACCTCAATTTCACAACCAGTAAATTTATTATTTAATTAGGTTCAAATATTTACTGCAGAAACTTTTTTAGCTGTAATGAAAAAATACATATATGTCTAAATAAGAGTATAATAAAAAAAAATATTAATTGGACAATGTTTGTTTGATAGATTTTAATAGAGCGGTAATGTTTGTAATCCAATCATCCGCAAGTTTAATATACAAAATTTTTTGTATTGATTATTCTACTGTTTTTTGTATCTTGTTGTTTTTTTGTATATCCCTACTTTTTTTTTTTATGCCTAAACGGTTTCAAACCTTTTTGATCCAAACCAAACCGTTAATAAGGTTTGTTTTGGATCGAAACGGTTTCATTTCTAATTTTTTAAAAATTCAAACCGTATCGAACCGTTAGGATTTTAACAGTTTCAATTTAAATATTGACATAATTCGTATCGAACTGCACCGTGTCCAACTCTACTTATAGTGCACGTGATCAAAAATTAGAAACTTGTAAAAAAAAGGAGAATATCAAATAATTAAATTCTAAATTTACAGTTGATCTCAATTCCGTTAAACCAGAAAGTTAAAATATTTAACATGGGTGGAGAAGTCAACATGATTACAGTGCTGCCATGCCCCTTGTCTCTTTTCCTTGAAAAGAACAGATATATTCTTGTTGGTTGTGGGAAATTGAGGGAAATTAATTATGAGATGCAGCTGGGCACAAAAAGCAATAAGAACAATCCCCCACAACCACAGATAAATCCACCAATTCTAATTTCACCATGTAATTATAATTAGACCTGATACAATGCATGCATGGATAAGGGAAAATTAAAGGAGGGGGAGCTAGCTAGGGAGAAGAGGGAGCCCATATGTTGGATGAGACTCATATCGTGCTTCTTTTTCTCAAACCCTTTCACTGTGTTTTGATTGTTAATTGACCTACATCCCACCTAACTGAGTATATATCTATGTGTGTGTATATATATACACATTAGGGTTTATATGTATAGGATCGAGTGTTGAAATGCCAATTAAAAAAATATATATCTTGTAAAACCGAAGTTAAATCTTGTATTAGAGTGTTTATGACGCGTGACGATGGACGTTAAAAACAAATCATACATAAGATGCAATTTAAGAGATTTGGGTATTGATCTGTAATTGACTCTAGTTCTTATAAGAGTTATATATATATATATATATATATATATATATATTCCATTTTCTAGGTAGCTAGGGTTCACTCCAAATGAACCAAAATACCGGCTATCTAAAAAAAACACAAATTATATTAAATTCAAATAGAATATCGTTCATATATACAGAACAACATCATATAATTAGATATTACAGATCGATCAATCAAACCAAATAACAATCCTCTAATTTGAACTTCAGTTAATTTTATATAGCAAAAGAGAGTCCCATAATCCATATACATATTAATTATTACACCATGTTGACCCTTAAATCCTGTATAAATAAAACCCAGGAGAGATCGAGGAACCCTAAATGGATATGTGCCAACAACCCTAAAATAAAAATAAAAATCAAAGACAGAGAGAATAATTATAAGCCTCCTCTCTTTGTTGACAAAACATATATAATATTTCACACACATATATATATATATATGTATATATATATATATATATTAATTGTTTCCTTCTCCTTCCCCTCCTCTCTCATTTCTATCTCCATAACCATCATCTCTAATATTCCACGGTGATGAAGAATAATAGAAACCAGTACCACCATCATGGTTGCTGTTTTGAGCAAAAGGCCCACCTCCATGAGCTCCCATACCCCTCCTGGAGCGGGGCGAAATTGGCATTTCATGGTTGCAGCTGCTGGCATAGCGGATGAGATCAGCGTTGGTGGCGTCCAGCTCCTTCTGCAGCCGCATTACTTGCCTTTGCAGGACGGAGATGGCCCCGACGCAGCCGTACACTGGATCTTTCATCCGGGCCTCGGCCTCGTAGGCCAGAGAGTTGACAGCGTCCTCCCTCTGGTGGGGGCGGACTTCATTGAGAAGCTTGCTCACATTGCTTGCACCAAATATTTTGTGAACGTTGGCGAACTTTTGCGGCTCCTCCGGCGGGAAATACGGAGCATATATGCAATCCGGCATGCATTTTCTCCTCAAGAACTTGCAAGCTGCGCAGGGAGAATTCGTGTAGCTGCTACCACTCGACGAAGCCATATATACGAATTTGATATGTATCCAAGTTCTGCAACAAATTAACTTAGAAATTCAATTCAAATTGACTCTCAGACTATATATCACCATATATATATATATTCATCACCTGTTTTTTTTTTTCTTTTTTAAGAGAATACGATAATATATTAGCTAAATATGAAAATCGGACAAATTAGGTGACGCAAATAAGACGTTGTGACCTCATTCAAACCGAGAGATACAAACACTGAATTAGTAATATAGAAATAAATTAAACTATTGAATTTTTGTATCTTCATAGAACTTTTAATTTTGTATTAATTTGGAGCTATATATATATATGTGCGTGTGTGCTAATATGACCTAGAAAACTAGGGTATCCTACATATATATGGAGTCGACATGTAGTACTCGATCTCTGGGGATCAAGAAATAAAAAATATATATATACCAGCATGCTTATTAATTAATTTCTTAATTTGTATCAGTTTCAAACTTGTTTACTAGCTCCTTTACCAGTCGACAGAACCAGCAGTCTTCCTTGAATTTGAACACACAATTGCATGTTCTGAAGAATATATATATACATATATATATATATATATATATATTGTTTCCTAAAAATACTAATTATATCCAAAAGTGAAAACCTCCATAAATTAAATAGGAATCTCTCAAACTTCCAAATTATAGTTCCTCTCTAATTTTTTTCTTTTCCTAGCATCTCACAGGAAAATAAACAATAAGGGGAACCAACTCCTAATTTCACAGAGATATATATATATATATATATATTCTTTGTGTAATTTAAGGTTGTAGTTCATCGATTCTAATTGCTTCCTTACCTATCAATTCCTCTCGCAACTTATCGAATGCCCTGGATGAAATCCCTAAACCTAAAGTGAAGCAGCGGATTTCACCAGAAATATATATATAAGACGTTAATATTCAATCACAATCATAATTTTCTGAAAAAAAATGCTTCTTATATATATATATATATGTGTGTGTATGTATAAGTATGTACTGTTTCCCTTCTTCTTTGACATATTTTCAACATCATCACAAACTAACAGATACAAAAACAATAAACATAATATATATATATATATTCAATTGATTATATATACCTAGGTTTTCTCCTGTGTAAAAAACCTCCTCTGGAGATCTCTCCTCTTTGTGATTGGATTAATTTTCAGTGATGGATATCAGGATATGGTGTGAAATTAAGCTCCAATTAAGATCTGGCAAGTACAAAACCCTAGCTAGGTAGCTGCTAGCTAATTGCAGCTGAGAGAGAGAGAGAAAGAGAGGTGCAATTGAACTAGGAAATGAAGTGAAGTGATGAAAAATAAAAAAAGGTTAGAAGGAATTGATGATGGTGATGATGAGTGAGAAGGGAGCTAGGCAAAGAGCATTTTGAGTGGGGGGAAGGAATGGAAAGCAAAACGACAATTGTGTAATAAATCATGGGCTACCCAAGGGAAAAAAGCAGCTACCATTTAGTATCACTCTGCCTACGCCTATAGGGCTCCTTTTATAATAAAAACTAAGGCATCAATATTTACCCTTCAACAACCAAAATCTATATTATTGCCACCACTTGGTGTTTTTTTATTTAATTTTTTTATATATACGCAACGTTATAGTATGATTGAATAATATTCAATATTTTCAAATGAATCGTAAAAGAACTTAAAATTGAACTTCTTTAGGTAAAAGAAAAGATGGGTTGTACTATTTGTGATGATCAATTAATTAATTATAGGATTTAATTTTTTTTTAATTATAATAAGAGAATATATATGTACTCGTTTAAAATCAAGTCATATTAAACTCACTTTTGTCAAACAAAAACTTATGAAAACTAATACAACAACTCACCCTACCATATATACCCCACGTAGGGATGAGCATAATTACTCATGGGTATTGCTGAAATTAGTAGAAATTGGATGGGCAAAAATTTACCCATCATCTAATGGGTAGGGTGAGGGTTTACCTATGGGTATTGAGGGTATTTAATACTCATTAAATTCAAAGTATATTCATTATTCATCCTTTAAATTATCTATGAATTTTTAATACTCTTTCTTCCCTTTACTAATTTTTTTTCTTCTTTCTATTATTATTATTATTATTATTATTATTATTATTATTATTTATTAGGTATTATTATTTAAAATTTATTTATTTCAATTAAATATCAGTTATTTCATCTTTCATCAAAAAATTAAATACAAAAATGTTACGAATTTATATTAACATCAAAATTTTGTTAAGAACTTAAATCATTCATTTTAAATGATTTAACAAAAATCAACGTAAACTATATCAATTTTTCAAGATTTCACAACCATGAAATAATTTAAAGGGAGTTTTATAAATTCTTAAAAATGGTTTATAATGAAATTTCTAACGACTTTTGTTTTCAAGTTTTGAATTTCATTTTGACGTTTTCTACTCATTTTTCATTTAATTGGAAAATTTTCGGAGTCAAATTCTCAAATAACTCCTTCACTAGCCTTGGTCAACTTGAAAAATTTTGATAATTAAGGATAGAAGGGTAAATTGGTCATTTACTAATTCTCACTTTAAATTTCAAGACGGGTTGTAATAGAAACTCCAATAGAAATTGAGAGGATTTGAAAAAAAAAATGAAAAGCCAACAAAAAAAAAGCAAATGAAAGTGAAAGGAAAAAATATTAGAAGTTAAAAATAAAAAGTTGAAGACAAATGAAAATAAAAGTAAATAAAAAATAAAAAGTAAAAGAAAAATGAAAAGTAAAAAGAAAATGAAAAAAAAAATTGAAAGGGATAAAAAATTAGAAGTTAAAACAAAATAAAACACAAAGAAAAAAATTGAAAGGAGAAATAAATGTAAAATATCATGGGTACCCATTACCTAATGGGTAAGGTTTGGGTAAACCCTCAAAATTGAGGATGAGTCTGAATGGATATAAAACTCATTTGTATCCATGTAGGGTAAGGATTTACCCACACCCTCAAAAAAACTCATTTGGTCATCCCTAACCCCACGTAATTCGTAATTTCATCACAGCTTAATACTTCATTTTTAAAATCTTTATGTGTGTGTATATATATTATTTTTTTCCTAGTTAGTCACTGGCTAGCTAGTTTGTTCCAAATTTCTATATGTACTAAAACATTAAGGTTGACATTCCTCTTTCTTTTTTCCTTAGGTAAATACGTGTTTTCACACTCAAAGGGTGGGCTATCCCTACCTGGGGTGCGGCTTGATTTTGGCTACAAAATGTTATAATAACTAGTTTCGAATTTCTGCCAATTAGGCATCAAGAAATTCATCCTCTGGAGATGGTAGTTTACCAACTGCAACACGCGCTTGTGGTTGACATTACTCTTTATCAGTAATCTAAATTAGCATGTTCTAACGTATAGAAAATCGTTGTATTAAAAATAGAAAATCGTTATAATATATACATAAGCCACTATTAATTAGAACTTTAAATTGATCGATAGTAACAATATTCGTAGACTCACTCCACAAAACAACATATCACAATAATTTCATCTTATATATATCGCAATAGAAAGGCCTATTGCTAGCATGCTCTCGTTCTTGCCTCCTTGCCACTGCGTAAATTTTACTGACAAAAATAGGCTGAAACAATGAGGACCAAAACAAAATAATTTAATGTGGTCGGGTCTACATATATATAAACATTTCAGTTCAATTAGGGACTCTCCTCAATTTTAATTTTCCCCTCGCTAGCCGCCAAAGGTGATGTACCAACCATCAAATGATGAACATGTAGAAACGTCAGCCGGAGAGTTTTTACTAGGAATCTATAAAAATAAAAATAAAGACCGATTAAATATTAACGTGAATTTTTTTTAGCAAATTTTGATGGTATAATATTAACGTGAGTTTTTAATATTATATAAAATTTTCTTTTGGATTATCAATTTTGAGTGTGACGGAGCACAAGTGGCTCGTGCATATTTACATGCATTTGTGGTTGTTTTGTGTTTTTTTAATGTATAATCGTTAGTATTGACATCATATCTAACCAAATAATTAACAAATCCATACAAAAGATTCAGAAGATCACATCAGGCTTATTCCTAAGACCCACTAACAAGAGGCTTACCATGAAGGCCCATCACTAAAACCCATAATTGGATTCCACCATTAAGACCTAATTTTGCCTATATAATAAAAACACTATTACCCTTATCGGAGGGATTCCACTCTTGATCACTAGAGATACTACTATTTCTAATCTCGAGAGATCTCCCTTCTCTTTACACACTTCTTTTTCTCTTTCTAAAATACTCTAAGCATATTGTATCATATACAAGTAAATACTATTATACTAATAAGAATGGGATAACACCGCGAATGTAGTCTGATTTAGGTGAACCACATGTATACATATTTGTATTCTTGAGTGAGTGTGATCTTCCTACTTCTAAGTTATTACATTTTATGCACCAATATATAGCAATATTATTACGTCTAATTTGAGACTTCTCATTCATGACTACATGTGAATATATATATATATATATATATATACATACCATTTTTATGTTAAGAATTAAATGTCAACAATAATGTTTATTCATACTAAAATATGTGACTATGATATGGACTACGATTTTCATGTGAATCGAAGGGATCAAGATTCAATGTTCATATACCACAAAGCTGACTGCTTTCTTGCAACTATACTTAAAAAGTTCCCTAGCTAGCTAGCGAGCTATAATCTAATCAGATATATCTCTTGCCGAAAGGCCATAAAGTTTTAAGATAACGCATGAGAAGTTTGGCCCTTAATAAGTTTTGATGGTGGGATTCCTTAAGTTGATTGAGTACGTCCTCACTAATTCACTAATTGACTATTCATATATATCAAGTGATGTGACAATTTTTAATTGAACTAAAAATGACAAAGACATATCAAAATTTTGATTTTGATTTAATTATGTATCGGGTTTTTATATAAAGTCGCAAGTGATCTGAAGGAGAAATAAAAACGAAGCAAATCGTACACCTCATCATTTTGATGCTTAAAATTTTGCTCCCGTTATTCATTTTCATGTGAATATATTGGAGATGGCGAATATTATACACATTATATATTAACCTTATTTTTTACAAAAGTCAAACTTGAGACCTCCCGGCCACTATATATTAAATTAAATAAAAATATCATTAAACGAATAATCTAATGGTGATCGAGCATGCATGAATACTCTTAATCGTGGAACAATATTGATGATCACCAAATCTCTCTTTAGATTTGCTCCGTATTAAGATACATGAATTAAGTTTGCACTACTCAATCATATGTCATATATAGAGTAATGCTATTTAGACACACTAAATTGACATACATTTAGTGACACACTTGATGTGACAAACAATTGAATGATATTATTTTAATAAATTAAATCACTTGGTGCACTCACTTCACCATTCATTGATTGCCCCATCAAATGCATAACTAAATATGATCAATTTACTATATCCAAATAGCATTACTCTTATATATATTGCATACATAATTAACGCATTAATTAGGTATTAGCCAATGACCAATCACTCTTTTTCTTAATTATTTTTATTACTATTAATTACTATTAATTATATATATATATATGTCAAAAGACCTTGCCATTTAGGGTTTGAATTTTTCCAACTCTTCTAAATTTTTGTTGTTAATGCCTCTTGAGTCGTGATTAGGACATATTTGCTTTCATATTTTGTCTTATAATTTGTGAGTTTAATATTCAACTCTTCTAGATTTAAACTAAAATTTAATAGTCACTATAACAGTACGTAAGTTATTACACTAATTAATTTTTTTCGATATTTTAATTACTCGATAGAGTTTCTTCATTGATCGACAAAAACAAACCACCTTTGGTTGAGAGATGAAATGATATATAAATAGAGATAACAATTAAATTATAGTTTCATGATATATATATGTACTTAGTATTGAGCCCATAATCAGACAAGACTACTTTTTTATCATAATTAAACTATTAACTATGTAATGTCCCCATTGATTCCACCAGGAGAAACTTTCTCTACTTGCTTATGCCCTGTTGATCGAGAGAATATCATTATTCGTTGTGGCGGGGTTGGTTGGATATATATATATAGACACATACACTTAAGATTTGTTCACCACAAGAAAAGTTCAGTTGCTCGACGAAATTTTGCCCAATAGAGAGAATACTCGACAAAACTCACTTTAACCGATTAACGAATTTTAATATTACCCGACGAGTTTTAGGGAGTTTGTACATGGGTTAGGCAGTTGGATTGTTGAATTCAGTGGAAGTTGGACAAAACCACTTATTTATTGAGATTGACTAAATGAGGTGGTGCCTTCCTTATTATTATTATTATTATTATTATTATTATTATTATCTTTAATATTTTGTTTTAATATCAAAATATTCAATCTTCTACTATCACGCAAGCATACTAAACACACCGTTAGTAATAAAGACTACCTCGTAGTGTAACAGACTCAATGAAATATGCGTTCAAAGAGGACATTATTATGATTTGGCATTAGTGGAGCAAATTGAGATTTTACAGCGAGTATGGAGTAATTTGAATAATAAGCTTAATTGAAATGCAAATATCCACTTTTTGGATAGAGTATTCTAGTATTTTGCATTTTAATGTTAAAACGTAAGTGTTCGGTGTTAGTCCACTGAATATGATTGGAAGGTACGGTACAATCCACCGAAGAGGGCTATTCATTTCGACAAAAAAGTAACAGCGTTAAACTCAAGTGAAAGGTTTCCTTAGATTTGAAGGAAGAAGAAGATGAACAAGCTGAGCATCAGCGGACATCAATACAACTAGGCACCAAAATCAAATCAAATCAAATTGAAGCAAATCATCACCAAATCCAAATGGCTGGACTAGAGGAATTAAGGAAAAAGCTCACACCTTTATTCGATGCCGAAAAGGGCTTCTCTACGGGCTCAACCTTGGAGTTGGACCCTTGCGATTCTTACACAGTAAGCTCTTCGGTTTTGGACCTTTGATTTTTGAATTTGATTTTTATGGCAATTGAAATTGGTTCTTGGCTTGGCTGAAGCTATCGGACAGTGGAACGGTGAACTTACTGAGCAGATCGTACGGCGTCTACAACATCAACGAGCTTGGATTGCAAAAATGCACGACCTTGGCCGTGGACGACGGCGCCGAAAAGACCTACCGGTGTGCTTCGCAGGAGATGAGAATATTTGGGGCAATTGGCAGTGGCGCCAGCAGCGTCGTCCAGAGAGCTATCCACATTCCGACCCATCGCATTTTAGCCCTCAAGAAGATCAATATTTTCGAGAAGGTATAATCTTCAGATATATTTTTATTTTGTTTTTATAGGAAAATGGGACCACATTATGTATTAGTCATATGTTGAAGTATCGAGTTTACCCAGTTTCTATATAATTTCGAAATTTAGGACCTTTCTTTGCTAGTGGCTAGGGACCCAATAGCAAATGCTGCAAAAACAAAACCAAACGCCAGTAAATTTTGAGTACGAAAATTGAATGGGGCTCTGTTATTAATTGCATAATAGGAGAAAAGGCAGCAGCTGCTTACTGAGATAAGAACACTATGTGAAGCACCTTGCTACCAAGGCCTTGTAGAATTTCATGGTGCATTTTACACGCCGGATTCTGGACAAATAAGCATAGCTTTGGAGTATATGGATGGAGGATCACTGGCCGATATCTTGAGATTGAGGAAAAAAATACCTGAACCTCTACTTTCTTCAATGTTTCGAAAGCTTCTACATGTAAACATCTTCTTCACACTCGGTTTCAGCTGGATTCGATTAGATATATGGTACATTTTCATGTTGTTTAAGAAAAAATTGTTATGTTTTCGTTGTGGCAGGGACTGAGCTATTTGCACGGAGTTAGGCATTTAGTTCACAGAGACATAAAGCCTGCGAATTTGCTTGTAAATCTCAAGGGTGAGCCGAAAATAACAGATTTTGGTATTAGCGCTGGCTTAGAGAATTCAATGGCAATGGTTGGTGTTGTCTACTTTCATTTTTTATTTGGCGTATTGATGTTTAGTTTAGTTTTAACAAATTTTGACAATGTGTTTACCAGTGTGCAACGTTCGTTGGGACGGTTACATACATGTCGCCTGAGCGAATTCGAAATGAGAATTATTCTTATCCGGCTGATATTTGGAGCCTTGGGCTTGCTCTCTTTGAGTGTGGTACGGGAGAATTTCCATATACAGCTAATGAAGGACCTGTCAATCTTATGCTGCAGGTAACACTCCCAACAGTTGACAATAATTTTTCATTTCTTATTGCTCATCAAACCGGAAACGATTATATAATCAAAAAGCCTCATAATTTATGTTGCGTGTGTGCGATGCTTTGGAGATTTGTTTGGCAACTTAGCTTTTCAGGTCTAATTGCAGATTTTGGATGATCCTTCACCGACACCTTCCAAACACAAGTTTTCAGCGGAGTTCTGCTCGTTTATTGAAGCCTGCTTGCAAAAGGATGCAGATGCTAGGCCAACAGCAGAGCAGGTGATGATCATATACAAGATAGATATTAGCAATAACAATACCTAAAAGCATCGACATGTTCTAACTAGTATACTCATAATGCAGCTACTTTTGCATCCCTTCATTACAAAGTATGATGATTCCCAAGTGGACTTAGCAGCATTTGTCCGAAGCGTTTTTGATCCAACACAAAGGATGAAGGACTTGGCAGATGTGAGTGCTCGGCTCTTGCTTTCTCTTTTTACTGACAAAATATTTGTTTGTATGCACTAATCATGCCCTTCATCTACTCGATATTTGTCTCACTTGTTTTTTCCTGGCCAGATGCTTACAATACATTTTTACCTACTGTTTGACGGACCAGATGAGCTCTGGCAACATACAAGGACCTTATACAACGAAGATTCAGTTTTCAGGTACTGAACATTGCTACGAGTACTTCTGCTTTCATGGTTCTTCTAGTGAAAACTTGATTTCGGTAAAAGAGTTCTCCATCATTTAAAACGCCCAGAGCTTGTCGGTCTAGTACATTGCCCATAACACTAACTCTCTTATCTTTTTCAGTTTCTCTGGTAAGCAACTAGTCGGCCCAAATGACATATTTGCAAGTCTGTCAAGTATACGAAGCACGTTAGCCGGTGACTGGCCTCCGGAAAGACTTGTTCATGTTGTGGAGAAGCTTCAGTGCCGGGCACATGGCGAAGACGGGGTAGCAATTAGGGTTTCGGGATCCTTCATTGTCGGGAACCAGTTCCTCATCTGTGGAGACGGTGTGCAGGTAGAGGGCTTGCCAAGCATCAAAGATCTTTCCATTGATATTGCGAGTAAGCGAATGGGTACGTTTCGGGAACAGTTCATCATGGAGCCAAGCAATGTGATAGGACGCTACTCAATAACTAAACAAGAGCTTTACATTATGCAGTAAAAATTGGAGGATTTTGTTTTACTGTGGCGGTAACTGTTAGGAACGTAACTTAGCATGTGATGATGTTAAAGGTAAAACAAATGTACAGTTACAAGATCTGATGGGCAAAGAACTTGGAATGCCATGTATGTAACATTAACATTATTGTAATCAAGCTAGGCGAGTTTCTGACAATTTTCAAATCCCCTTTTATCAAGTCAATCGAAAATTGCCATCTCCATACATGAATCAACTTACATCCACTAGTTTCATGGGAGTTTATCGTGCCAAAAAAAAACTAGGAACTTCAAACTACTGAAGGCTAGAGTTGGATGAGGAACTTTAAACTACAAAAGATTTAAGCAAAATTAATTAAAAATGAGAAACTTCAGAGTACCAAGAAACTTCAAACTATTAAATCGTTTGTAACATTTTTATTACTTATATAATATAAATCCCTTGATACTTTGAATTCCACGTGCAAACATAACCTAACTGATTTTTCATTGCAATGTACCTTCCAATAGTTCCCTACCAGTTTTGGGCACAGCCTGACCCCTCAAACTCTGTTACCCCACTAAACAAATTCCTACATTGATTTAGAATGTACAGAATCATCACAAAACATCAATAAAAATCTCTTCTCATTTCTGGTCTTTTTCTTGGGGAAGGGGGTGAACAAAAATGAGCTGTCAAAAAATTTTCATGGTAAAAAAATCCCTTCTGCATCCCTCTTTACATTCCAAGGTAGAAATCTGCATAGAGTGAGCCCAGCAAGTCAACATTGCAACTAAGAATGGCATTTCGGTGAAACAAAGCGAATCCAAAAATTTGAGGATGCTTACCATTTAGTCATCTGAAAAGGGAGGTTGATGCATCCACTTCTGAAGCAATAGACTCAGAGGCAATGTCAGCAATTTGTACACAAAACCCAGCATAAAGGAACGAAACAGGCTACAAGTTTCAAGTAGGTGTTCTGAAGTAATCACGGATTGTTTTCCTTTTTAGAGATGAGGGAGGGTTCAGAACAGAAGATGGGCTGTTGAATGCAGCTTCAGGAGTCCTGTCAAAGGTTTTGCTAAAGTCGGAATCCAGCAAAGACTGATTCTTCTGAGACGGGGGTGTACTAAGTTTAGGCATCTTAATCGGATTTTGTGAGTTGGTTTCATCTGATGGATATGAATTTCCAGCATCCTTTGATGTATGTATTGACTCATTCATCATAAGCTTTCTACATTCTACACCTGGGATTGCCATGACTCTCCTTCGGATGGCAGATGGTGAGCTTATGCTTGGGGAGTAAGTACTTTGAGAGTTCCAAATGCGAACCTATAGAAGAAATAAGCTAGTGAAGTTTGAAACATTAAAATGTATAGAACAATCTGCAATCTCATATATGAATTGTTTGGCATACCGTAAAATCATCTGAAGTAGTTGCCATCTTTCCAATGTCAAAATTGGACCTATAAAAAGTAGGAAACAGTTCAGTTTCATCATTTCTTTTGGAAATATTGAAATGAAGGGCAGCATTACAGTATGAAACATACCAATCCACTGCTGTAACTTCTCCTTCATGGCTTTTCAATATTACAGGATCTTCTAGAGGCTTGTTTACCTGGGTTGACATTGCACAGTACAGTTATTCTGTAACTGAGACGGCAAGGCCAACATCATTTTCTGAAGAAAACAAAGCTTACCTGCCAAATATAGGCATTTCCGTCACTAGAACCACTGAGGATGTGAGCGGCATCAGGGCTAATAACCGACTGCAATTACATAATTGAAATGAAAGCTTGTAAGGAGGCAGGAAATCAGTTGGAATGAAAAAGAGGTTTAGTGCACTTACAAACAGAAATGATTACCTTTACAAAAAATGATTCAATCCGGCATCCAGAGAAAGATTGCATTGGACCCTTATCTAGCTGAAGTACATTATACAGATATATTCTGACACGAAGCACAGGAAAAAAGTGTTATAAGGTAAAAATTTCGTAGTATATTCTGTATTTTAATGCATGGTAACTGTCCAAGACAACACAAGACTGGGTTCTTAAGCTTGAACTAGCCTGAACTCTGAAGGTTGCGCATGACTATGGTACTGGGCTATGTGCTGAAATCTCATCGTTCTAATTTTCAAACAATGTTCTTTTGAGTAGCTAATTCAGTTTGCAATAGGAAAAGATACTAAGAAGAGCAAAAAGGTACCTGCTGTCCATACACGAGGCTGAAAGGAACACTCCATTTGAATCTTGAGATAAGCTTGTTATACCATGTAATCTTCTATCCTGAAGTGATATATCAAGATACCAATATAGTGAGCGCAAAGGGAAACACACACACACACGCACACGCACACACTCACACACACGAACCAAGACTAGATCTCTAGCTATTTTAGAAAAACTACAGCTATTGCAGCAGCAAAGTGGCAATGATATTTAGAACATTTTCAGCTAACCCCAGAACATATTTCCAAAACATATTTAGATCTATAATAACTGATTTTTTTTTAAATAAAAAACAGTTTCTTTAGTTAGTAAATGAACTTAAGTGTTCCCTTGTTGCAGGCTTTCACTGAGCTTTTCATGCACAGCTTTGGTTGTTTCTACTGTGTTTTAATCATTAGGTATAAGCAAAAAATAAATCATTGGCTCAACAGAAGCTTCAAGGCTTAATGTACATAAGAAAATTATCCTGTGGAAAATTAGCATCCTCATATAGTTTAGACCAACCTTCTCAGTTGACTCCGGGTGAGGGCATGTCTGTGTGACTACGCTTTTCAAACTTCTGGTATCCCAGAACTTGACAATGCTGAGATAAACCATACGATGACATTAAAGAATGATCTCGAGTCACTTAGTGTCATACAACTTATGACTATGATATTTGGGGTTCAATTATGTTGTATCATTGCTACTGTTCTATCTATACCTGTCCACAGCTCCGGCAGTAGCAATGGAAACTTCATCTTTAAGATAAAGAACTGATGTGATGCTCATGGAAACAGCCTGAGAAATGTGGTTTTAATGGAGTAAAAGGGAATTTAAATTAAAAAGAGACTAAGTATTATAAAATACAAACCTTTCCTATCCTAACACGCTTGGCCCTTGGAAAAAGATGAGCGCCATTAACCACAGCAGTTGAGCTGAACGGAAATTATTAAGAATTTAATTTGGAAAGGTAAAAACACACTTATTGTGATATTGAAAATAGCTTTACATGAAATTATTTACCATATAGCAAGCTCCCCGTGCATATTTTTGGATCTTGAATTACATCTCATATCCCAAAGTGCAAAGGAGCCATCTCTCGAACCAGAAACGATAATGTCTAACACATAGAAAGAACCAATACTGTAGATTAGTTGTATTTCTCATTAGTCATTACACAAACAGCACAAGAGAATAAAAGTACGAAATCCTTTGACAAGCTAAACCTACCAGGATCAGTTGGATGAGGACACAGTGATTTCACACTTCCTGTATGCCCCATGAGTATTGCAGTACATTTCTTTTCCTGAATATCCCATACCTTGATCTGGGAGAAAATAGAAAAGGCAGCATAAGAACGATTGTAAGAAACTGAGCTAGTTGTGATAAGAAGTGAGAACTACTTAAATATAACTTTATTTTCATGAGTTATCTATTATTGCACATTGTAGTAATTATAATTTAATCACTTACAGTCTGGTCACCAGAAGCTGTCACAATTTGAGTATCATCCTGCAAAACGCAAAAAAAAAATAAATAAATAAAAAAAAATGATAGAAATCTAAAACTCAACTCAACTCTGTCCCTTCATTTTCTACTTTACACAATTTTAATGTTATTAACACAAGTCGTCATTGTTTAACAACCTAATCAACACTGAAAACACTATAGAAAGCAATGCCCTTTTGATAGTTCCAGATTAGCAGCAATATCACTTCCCAATTTCAACTAGTAATTACTGCTTCCCCGGGAATCATTGTGGCGTTCAGCATAACTGATATTTTATATATTTGATGATTATTGGGATAATAATGCTAAATTAAGCATGAAATGGAAAAGTAGTAGATTATACCTTAATCCAACAGAAGTCAAACACAGCGTTGTTATGTGCAACCCAATCGCAAACTTTAGTTTTATCTGATTAAAAGAAAAAAAATCAGTATACTTAAAATACAACAAAAACAAAAGCAATCAAGGTTCCGTAGCGGCTGATTTGAAATTCAAGTAATCAACCTGCATTTTCTTCGTGAGATGCAGATGCAGGTAATTTCCGACGGGTATCGAACAGGCTCAAGTATCCATCCTCGTCGGACAAAGCGATGATGTGAGAGTTTCTAGAAGTCTGCACAAAAAGACAACAAAACAAAAAAGAGAGACAGATGAGATTTCAACGAATCGCGATTTGAAAAACGGAGTCGAACAGATTTTATACCTTGCCGAACGAAATTGCCATGGGAGGGCCGTTGTGCACGGCAGCAATGGCCCCGATTGCATAGACATCGGATACCAGGCCATCGATGTATGATCGCTTTGGAACTGGAAAAGACAAGATAATCGTAAGATGACAAAACAAATCAATTGCTAAGTGTAAATTTAGAGAGTGAGAGAGAGAGAGAGAGAGAGAGAGAGAGAGAGAGAGAGAGAGAGAGAGAGAGAGAGAGAATGGGAGAGAACCTCTGAATCCATAAAGCTCTCTGGATCTGATGTCTTGGAAGAACGATTGCAGCTTTGAGATCTCCATTGGAAATTTTTTGGAGAGCGTCGTCAGACGGAGCAGACCACCACAGTCCACAGAGCTTCAAAGAAATTAAGAAATGCGGAATTTTCATTCGTTTTTCTCCTTTTCTTTTATTTGCTTTTCACTCCTTGGCGCGAGTGAGGATTGGCGGGAAAACTATTCGGTGAAAATTTTGCGGATACCAGGTGGCGTGGCGCCATGGGCCCATGGGGTACTAAACTGCTGACGTTTGTCCTTACACGAACTGGGCTTTTTACATGACTAGCGGCTTATGCTGACTGGGCTTTTTACATGGCTAGTGGGCTGAAGCTTAACTGAGCCCGCTAACCCAGTAATACGTGACCCGAATTACTACGGTCCACACCCTAAAATATGCTTAAACCTAAATCGCAAAACCTCAAAGTCGTCTTCTTCAGCCTCCGCTCGCTCTCTCTAACTCTCAGTCTCCGCAATCTTCGCAGCCATGGTGAAGCAAGCGGTTAAGCATAAGCATTACAGGCCTGCTGTAAGTTCCAGTTCACCTCCTCCGTCTTCAATTTTTTTTTTTAATTTCACAGTTTTCTAACAGTTTTCTGGCTAATTTGTATTTCAGGGGAAGAAGAAGGAAGGAAATGCTGCAAGGTACGTCACAAGGTCACAGGCAGTCAAGCAACTTCAAGTCACCCTACCTCTGTTCAGGTATGTCTCTCGAACTTTCAATTTCGGGTTAATTCTGACTTCTTATTTATGGTTACTGAAGATTCATGCTGAATAATTTTAGACCGATTTGTTTGTGAAGACAAAGAGTTGTGTTATGGATTGATTTGATTGATTTTCATGCTTATGGAAATTGTAGGAAGCTCTGTATTCTAAAGGGTGTGTTCCCTCGGGAACCGAAGAAAAAGGTGAAAGGAAATCACCATACTTATTATCACTTAAAGGATGTTTCTTTCATTCAACATGAACCATTACTTGAGCGAATGCGAGAGATGAGGGCATATGAAAAAAAAGTAAAGAAGGCTGAGGCGAAGAAGAACCGGGACCGTGCTAATCTTCTGAAAGAAAGAAGACCTACTTATAAATTAGATAAAGTTATCTTGCAGAGGTTTGTAAACTTTGTCTTAACTTACAAAGTTAGTTGCTTGTCTCTTATTCTGCGCAAAGCCTCTGATGACCGTTATGTGGTATGGTTGAGGATGCAGGTATCCGAAATTTGTTGATGCACTCAGAGACTTGGATGACTGTCTTACAATGGTTCACCTCTTTGCAGCATTACCTGCTATAGAGGAAAGAATTCAAGTGAAACGCATCCATAACTGTCGCAGGTAGATACTTAAATAGCCCCCAAAACACAATGGTTTGTGTTATGAAATGATGTTTGCATAGTTTTAAGATTTGATCATTTTGTGGAGTCTTATCTTAAATTTTATGTTGCTTTCTTGTTAGGTTGAGCCATGAATGGCAGGCTTATGTATCTCGGACTCATAAACTACGTAAGGTGTTTGTATCTGTCAAAGGCATATATTATCAGGTGTGGATACATTTTGGACACTGTTTCTTTAACTCTGCATCTTCTGTTGTTTGGGTTATAATCTATTTTCATGTGTTGATTTTCCTTACAGGCTGAAGTTAAGGGGCAAAAGATCACGTGGTTGACCCCTCACCCTTTGCAGCAAGTTTTGACGGAAGACATTGATTTCAATATCATGCTGAACTTTTTGGAATTTTATGAGGTCATATTATTCATGTTGTTTTTTCTTTTTTTTTGCTTTATCAATGTTTGTAATTTGTATTGTAAATTTTATTTCTTTCATGTTTTTTTTCATACTTTAAATAATTTTTTGCTTCCCTAATGGTGCAGGCTCTTCTTGCCTTTGTGAATTGCCATTTATATACTTCCATAAATGTGAAGTACCCACCCATTCTTGATCCTCGATTAGAAGCTTTAGCAGCAGGTAGGCATAGTTGCCTAAGATAAGCTGCAAATCCCTAGCTTGTCATATGGAGTTTTTTGCATTGTCGAGCTGTGATTGTATGCATGCGTGTTTATTAATGGAGCGTGATTGTTCTGGACTTTGCAGAACTTTATGCACTATCAAGATACTTTGATGCGAAGTCTCGGTCTGCTGCGGTGGATACTCAACCGTCTAGTTCTGGATCTGGGAATGTTGAGACCCAGCTACTTGGGAATTTGGTTGATGAGTCTGAACTTAGACTTGCCCAACTTCAGCATCAACTCCCTTCCAACGAACCTGGTGCTCTGATGCACCTTGTTGAAGAAGTTGCTGGCGATGATGAAGAGGATGATGATACGGCGAAGTGTAAGATACTCTTCAAGGATATGAAATTTTTCTTGAACCGTGAGGTTAGTCTTTGGAAATATTAAATTGGAACCTAGTAGAATTTTTTTTCCCCAAAAAACCAATGAATAGTTCTGGTGGGTGAGGCCTTAAAGATTCTTGAATAGCAGAGATATGGGGATCTTTGGAAATTTTGTTCCTTTAGTTGATATAAATTTACGATAATCTTTTTATTTGTTCAGGTTTACAGAGAGTCATTGCTTTTTGTCATTCCTGCTTTCGGTGGTACCGTGTCCTGGGAAGGTGAAGGGGCTCCGTTTGAGGAAAATGATGAAACCATTACTCATCAGGTATGTCATTACATTTTTATTTTTGAGTCGTTGGCTGATCTGTGGCATTTCTCCCCCTGTACTGAATAGAAGAAGTTTCGTGTATTACTAGACTGACAAGCCGGCTTGTTTATTTTGTAGATTGTTGACAGGCCAATGCATGGTCGTGAGACACATGCGAGGGAATATGTTCAACCACAATGGGTTTATGATTGTATAAATGCTCAAATCCTGTTGCCAATTGGGGCTTATTTGGCCGGAAGGTAATGCTTGGATCCTGTTGTCAAGCTCTAATGATGGAATGACTACTTAATGTCTCATTGCTATGTGCCTCGATTTTAGCTTAACATGTTCATTTGTGCTCTCCTAGTAGTTAACCTCTACTTTGGACCATGATGAAATGATTTTTTACCTTTATTGATCAGTTTTCTTTTCGATAATAAAGTTATGACTTGTATGATTGCTAATTTGGTTGCTCTTCTAACAGGGATCCTCCCCCACACTTGTCACCATTTGTTGACAATGAGGCAGAAGGTTATGTTCCTGATTATGCTGAGACCATTAAACAATTGACGGCTTCTGGCAAAAGCGAAGTTGTCCCCTTGCCGATTGTGGGAAGAGAAGAGATGGAAGATCCTCAGAGTTTATTGGTGGAAGGTGTTATTGACCGAGCAAAAGCAAAAGAAGCTGCTGATAAAAAGAAAAAGGTTGAAAGAATTTAGCATGGTGTTAGGACATGATATTTTTTTTTCCTCCTTTTTGACTTCATGTGTGCATGGAGACTTTAGTACTAGGTCTTGATTGGTTCTAACTAAATTCTGACGTGATACAGATGATGGCTCTTGAGAACCAGTACCATGAGGAATTGAAAATGGAGCTTCAGGGCGTTACGCCTTCGGCATCTATTGCAGACGTAGATAACCAGAGCTCTGGCAAGGACAAGGAGGCCGAGGATGGGGAAGCATCTGACCATGAAAATGACCTTGCTAAAATGTCTAAAGTTTCATTGTCTCGAAAGAAGAAGGGTCTTCTTGAAGCTATTGAGGTAAGTTTCTTGGTACTGGCTTTACTATTTTTACGTTTCTTCGAGAAAGTTCAGAAATTTCTTCTGGTAACTTATTTCCAATCCGACCCTAATACTTTGTCCTGGATGTGATTCTTGGATGTTTGTTTCATACAGAAAGGCCAAAAACGAAAGAAGGATCAGATCGAGGTTATTAAGGAACGTAAGAGAAGACTCAAAGCATCTCAAAAACCAAGGGAGGATTGAGGTAGGAGAGAAAACTATCATGTATGGTTTTGTAATAGACTTCTTGTCTTTGAAGCTCAAAAGTCTAACGAGTGTTGAAGTGGGAAGGGAATTTTGTTGTTTACTATTGTTATTTTCGGACTGATTTATGTGAGATTTTGTTAGGAAATAGTGGTTCTAAATTTAATTAAGCATAAACTACATATATGGTTGATTTTAAAAAGATACTCTAATTATAAAAATTGGATTTTAACTTTTAAGCACTTTAGATTATATTATCAATTTCAAAAGAGTATTATAATTTATCGGTAAATCAATAGTGATAAATCGATTAGTCAGAGTCAACTTAGAAGGGCACTTTTGTCATCCTGTTTCCTTCATCTTTCTCAATTTGTACTCATCATCATTATCAATCATCATCTCATCTTCATCAGCCATTCATTCCAAAATACAAACAACAATAACCATTCATCTCAAAACACAAGCAAATTTCTAAAAATATATTTCTCAGTAATAAATTTCCAAAAACAAAAAACCCATACCTTTGTTACTTTGTACAAAGCCCATAAATAAAGAAAGAAAAAACTTAGGTTTCTTCTCACCATAGACGGAGAAATCAAAGTGTAGTATGGGATTGGGTTTAGGGTTCCGAGTCAATGATTGGGGGCAGTTATTTCGAGTAGAGAAGTAGAGGAGCTAAACCCATAAATTTTACACCCAAATCCTCAAAAAACAATCGAAATGTAGTAACTTTCTGAAATTACACACATATTAAAGAAGAGCATGCTGATGACGAGAGAAAGCCGAAGACTTGCATTGTTTGGATGTGATGATTTGAAATGATAGTGTCCTCTTTCACCCTCATCTCTTGCCTACGCCATGCCCGCCGCCTCAGTTGTTGTTGATGCCTCGCCCATTTCTGGTGTTTTACTACCCAAATCTGAAACACACTCAAAACAACTATCTACCAAAACGCCCTGGTTAGCTCCTCTACTCGTGGTCTTGTTTCCTCAACTGCTTGCTCGAAACGGCTCGCTTTGCTCGACTTGGTTTGGTTTTGTAATGGTATTCATTGCTAGCAGCAGCAGCGTTATCACCAACAAGAGCTGTATCACTTATTCCATCGCAGTGAGTTCCTTTAATCGGAACAGCCGCTTCCAATCGGTGACTAGGAACCCTAAATCCAATCCCAAACCTAATCTCATACAAGACTTTGATTTCTCCGAACAAGGTGACAAGAAACGCGGGTTTTTTTTTCCATAAATTTATTTATGGTTTTATAGGTTTTTTACCAAGGTGAAAAGAAGATGTGGGTTTTTTTTTTTAGAAATTTATTTATGGTAAATTTATTTTCTAGAAATTTGTTTGTGTTTTGAGATCAATGGCTGTTGTTTGTGTTTTGAGATGAATGGTTGATGAATATGAGATGATGGTGATGATTGATGAAGATGATGAGTTGGGGAAGATGAAGAATGGAAGAGGATGACAAAAATGTCGTTTTAATTTTGGCCATCTCAAAAGCTTATTGAATAATGATTTATTGTTTGTATGTATAAAATATGTATTATAACTAGGGGTATTTTTATTTTATTTTTTTATCATTAAATCACTTATACCATCACACATTCTATTTATCCAAATTGCATTCAAGATTATATATATGTCCGCAAAATAATATCTACCTTATTTTTGTGTGAGTTATTTCGCATTTTCTTTTCGTGTAAAAGAAATATTACTCGTAATCAAATTTTTTTTATTTGTCACAAAATATTTGTTTTAATTTCTCTATAACATGAACATATTATGTTAAGATCATGAAATTTAGGTTTCAGGTAATGATAAGAAACTGCATTTCACTCCCTGCAACAAATTTCATCCAACATAAAACAGATTCTAGATGTCAACATGAGAATTAATTAGTCATTCTTACCTCACTTGAGTTTCAAAGTATTTTTGCTATATCCTTTCTTATTTTCCAATTCAATATAAATTTTCTTATTAGGTGAATTATGATAAGATGTTGGAGGAAATTAACAAATTTTTCTTATACTTAACCTTTTCAAATGAGTGCAAACCAAAAATTATAAGTAATTTATATTTAATGTATTGGCGTAGGAGGAGCTTGTCTTTTCTGTTTTACAAGACTCGGTTGTGCAGGGATTATCCCATCTGCCTTGAGGAGGATTTACATCTGCCGTGAGGATCTTGTTTATGGTATCACATCATCGATTTTATGACACGACCCATCCCAATCCCCCCGGGATTACCATGGAATGTGACGTGCTCCCGTCTGACAAGAGGCGCCAGACAAGGGATAACCGATTGCCATTGCCCCAACGGGCTTCCAGAGTGCGTAAGGATCGATGGAGGAGGTGTGCGATGCTCAAGTCTCTGCTGCAGTCGTATCCGGAATCAACCTGAAGGGCATTGAAAACAAAAGCTGTGAGTGGACGAAAATAAACAAGTCTGTTTAAAACATTTATAAGACATTTATGCCCCTCAGTAAAATCATATGCATGCACCAAAACCAATAATCCCATATTTATTTAGAAATAACCATTAGGGCCTTAGCCCGGAAACCAAAGCATATTTTCAATTTCCAAGAGTAAATCCAAGAGTTATTTCATCAATCCAGTAATATTCATTTATTATTTTTCCATCTCCGGCATCCCCGATGCCTAGCGTCCTAGACGCTTGACGTTCCAGACGTCATATCTCACGGTATTAAGCAACGCGTGCTGCCCGGGGTCTCACCGGGTCCATATCTCTGACATCCCCGATGTCTGACGTCCATGACGTCCAGCAATCCTGCTCCTGGATCACTATACGGTCCGGTAGCTCCGTACAATGAGCCCTCGCAGGCAATGCACCGTGACTTCTCCAGTGTCCCCGACACTTGGAGGAGACCAGGATATAAATATCCTCATATCGAGATGGTTTTATGGAACACATTTTATTATTCATTTCCAAAATATCACAAGGGCCCTGCCCCGAATTTCCATAAAACCGTCATAAGTCCAAATAGTTGAATCAAATCCGAAATAGTTTATTCAATTCCATTTTAGGGTCCCCGACCCGAAATCACATACATAAGTCAACTGAGCCCTTGGCCCGATTCATAAGTTAACTGGGCCCCTGGCCCGATTTCATAATTCAATTGGGCCCCTGGCCCGATTCAACAAATTAACTGGGCCCCTGGCCCGATTTCACTTTATCAAATTCGTAACCGTTTCATGAAATCATATCCATCCATATTTATGGAAATCAGTGCAAATCCAGAAAACCTCGATTCACGTGCAAACACGTAAATCGCCTCGAAAAGCGTGAAAACATATAAATTCACTGATATCCAAAATAAATCATATAATCCCAATTATAATAATCATGAAACAGTTATGCATGCATCGAATTTATAAAACCAATGTCCACTCACAGACCGTTTAACCGAGCGCCTCGATACGCGTGCCATAGGCCCTCCCGGGCCACCTCACTATCACCGGGACTCCCAATCCTGTTCAAATCAATTTAGAGGATCACTAACCTCATCATTAACATCCTATTCAAGTCCCGTAATTTTCCCGAATTTTTAAGTATTTTTAAATTGGATTTAAAACCTTCGGACATCCCGAACAATATCGAGACGGTGTCCGATCGACACGAAACCAATCCCAAAATGTTCGTTACAATGTATAGGATAAAAGTCATGTTGACCTCACCTCGAGATTCGTGCCCACGCGCCGTCACGCGCCGCCGTGAGTGGCTGCGCGTGAAAGCCACGCGCCTGCTACAGTGCTCCTTCTCCACCCGAATGACTGGTAAACGGGTCAGATTACCCGCGATAGGATCCGTTTCAAACACCCTCAATTCGATATCAATTCCATCCGTTCTTGATCCTACAACAATCACCAATCCACCAATTTCAGTTCTGTGTCCATGATTAGCATCAACCGTCGATCAATCTTGTCGACAACCCGTGATCACCCAAAACGGGTCGATCACCAGAGCTCCTCCAATCCTTAACCAAAATCAAATTAACTTCACAGGAAGTTAATAAGGACTACTACGAACTAATTAGCATAATTAATTTAACTCGACAATACCTCAATCGTCACAACTCAAGCTCGAGTTTTCCGGCCGTCCACCATGTCCGTTCACGGCCCTAGGAGCTCCCAAGCTTGCCCCATTTGATCTGGTTCGACTCGTTGAAGTTCCAGGAAGCTCAACCACTCATCAATTAGGCTTGGGCTGGCCTGAAACTGGAAATTCGAATTTGAATTCCCCAGAACCCAGTTTCGGGTTTTTGAACCTTCCTCTACCATTTTCACTCCATTTTTCCACCTCTCAATCTCAGAGAATCACTCTCCCATTCCTCTTCTGTTTCAAGTCATCAATTCCCTCAAACGACCGTGTAGGTGGTTGATCGTGTGTGGGGAACATCCCCTGTTTTCTTCCATTTTCATGTCCACCAGCCAAGGTTTAATGGCCAACTCACCGTCCACACAGCCTTGCATCGCACCAACGTCAATAAACAATCCAACAATCCCATAAACAATGGTTTAGGCCAGCAATTTGCTCCATAAACGCACCACCCGTGCGCTGGCCACGTTCCCTCCACGGTGCTACAGTAACTGTTCAAACACCCGTGAAATTACCATTCTGCCCTTGTGCAGAAAATTACCAAAATGCCCCTCACGCATCCTGACCCGTAACTCGGTCATACGAACTCCGATTGATGCGTGCCGCCTGTCTACGAACTCAGGGCATCGAGACCTTCCTAACGGTCCTCGGTCCTCGGCCATCGGGCATCCCGATCAAAAAGTCAACATTTCCCCCTTATATCGTCCAAATTACGAAAACGCCATTGAACTTCCGTACATCATAACTTTTACCACGAACGTCGGAATCGAACGTGCCACCTGTCTATGAACTCGTGACGTCCCGAACTACGTCACGGTCATCGGTCAAAGTCCATTTGACCATCCGAATTAAAAGTCAACGTTTTGCCCACACCCAGGGGCAAAACGGTCATTTTGCACAATTCGTCCGAAATCGCCCAACTAATCCCAGATTAGTAAATCACAATTAAATATTATTAAATCCCGATATTCGGGACGGGTCGTTACAACCTTCCCTCCTTAAAGAATTTCGTCCTCGAAATTACCAATAACCTTATTCCACAACCACCTTGTGGAAACAATTCGACCACACATCTGTGTACACTTGTACACCCACATACTGGGACAACACCAGTCTCGTTGTACCCAGACATCCCATCACAGTCATACGTCATAATAGCAACAACACTCGACCACCTCGAGTGGAAATGATCACCTGATCCGCGATAAAATCGCCTAACCATTTAGCTGACTCCTTCAGCTAGATGGTTCCTTTCCATTGCCAATAAATCCTTACATTTGCTCCCGTCGGGAGTCACCAAATCTCATTTGTCAGTCCATGCTGACACCACTAGTCAAACTGTCATCACAAAACTTTACCACCCTAGTAAAGCCCCAACCATCTGTCCGTCCGTGACAACACCACGTACTACATCACCCTCGATGTAGCGTAAGATCAACCACATGATCTCAATTCGCAGGGCAAGCCCAATCCTGCGACACAAAATAATCTCAATGTCCATAATCGCCGACTCCCTCAGCGAACCAAGACGCTGGAAAATATAACGGCGTAGTAGCATCACGCAAGGCTACTCGTGGTTACTCTGACCCAACTCACTCATCCCGAGTGTACGTATACCGCCAACTTACTCAATCAAGTGGTGTAACTGGAACACATTGAATACCAGCCCAGCAGTGACACACATCTCAGTACTAGGGTTCCATAAGCCAACCATGGCTAAGAGCACCTGCTCATACACTCACTGAACCCTGACAAAATCACTCTGCCCAGCGCACAGTATCCAATGTCCAGTCCACAATATAGCCAAACAAATGATATCAGAACCAATCCGATTACCAACACATTAGTTACACACCACTGGTACATTCCATGTACCGCCATTAGGCACCACTCAGCCTAACCAGTATCAATCATCGTACAACGTACCCTGTACGTACCTCAATCCATCAATCTGACTATAGCCACCCAGGTTATAGCCAAACACGTTCTAGTAATGGAGTACATTTGCCCAAACCAACATGAGACAAAACGAACTCCACCCGTCATTTAGTCCCAACTCCGAATCCGAATTCGCAATTTCGTAAGAAATCCCGAATCCGAACCCAAACATCACATTTTTATTCCAGTTCCAGATCCGAATCCGAAATCATTATTCCGTAAGCTAGCATTGGAATAACCATTCCGTACCCAAATCCAGTAATCCATTTTCGAGCTTCGCAATCGAATCCTGAATCGTCACCCAGAAATTCGATTCCAAAACCCAAAATCTCGTTTACGTCCACCAAGACGTAACAAAACCGAACCTATCGGTTGCCTCTCCAAAACACTCGATTGACTTCATAGGGAAGCCAATCCCAATATCCACACGTCAAAGGTTGACAAAATCTGACCACATCGGAAACCTACTCAACCAAGTCACAAACCATATGGACTTCACTCCGAAAAGAAGTTCTGTCCCGTCATTTACGACTCACATACCATGGTAAGAGTGATAAACTCTCCACCCATCTGGATCATCAAGATCACAATCCATGTCCATCGCTACGTCACCCGACAAGCAACATTACGATCCTAGATCGTCACATCATCCACAGTCGACAACATCGCAAATCAGATCCACCTAGGATCCACACATGCTCGCATAGCTAACAATCCATCCGAAAGCTGATCGTAGGGTCTTACACCCTCAATTGAATCCTTCGCCAAATTTCCCTTGGTGGAAAGATGACCACGCATTTCACCACCAAATCCAAAATCATACACAACTGCTTGTGTCCAATGACCCAAGGCCAAACCTGGGTCCACCTACCAATACACGCTCAACGTACTGGTAGCAACAATCATCATCTGCCACGACAGGAACTATGAAGTCAACCCTAATGACTTCGGAATACCAATCACTGATGCGGAAACGAGCACTCCTCTCGTCTCCCAATCACAACTCTCCCCGAAACGGGAGTTCCAACCACGTTGGAAACAGACATGCTCCCAATGAGATGTCAAGTCCAACCACTGGACTGCCCATGTCCATACCTTACTTGGACCACCACGTGTCCAAGATCGATTCATTACTCGGACCTCACGTTCGTCAATAATCATGTATGCACACACCCCGATTCCGAACGGAATATCCACAACTCTGCCTGGATGTGCATACCATACTGCCTTCGTCTCACATCTCGACCTTAACAGGTTCAATCCTCAGGTTCCAAGTGATTCACAATCACAAAATCCCACATCACCACCACGAATGGTTTCCCCGACTTTTCAAATTTCAATAATTTCCTCGTACTCTCAGGGGATATAAGCAGTACACAAACTTACCAATCTCGGAGTTGACCACAACTCCCCAAATCCACCAACTCGCATGACATAGGGAACATCGTCCCTAGATTCCCCAAGTTTCAATCATACCATTTTATCCGTTCATCACCTGTCATCATAAATCTGTTGGGACTTATCCCAACACATCACGACCTCCACTGGATCCCATCCAGTCCAAGACTCAACCACCACTGAGTCGCCGATACCAATCGTCTGTTCATCATGACAGAGTCACACCCCAACTGGTGGCTCATCGTCATCACAATTACTGTCACCAGCACCAGCGCTAGTACCAGCACCAACGCACCATCATCAACACTAGTATCAGCACACAGGCATCCATACCAGTATTGGCATAAAGGTATCACCATACCGACATCCATACATAGCACACGAACATCCATGCTAGCACACAGTGTGCAAAGTTGTTACCCTGGATCTTCGTTCATTACGAACGACGATCCCGTAACACCACTCGTACCCCACGACTATGGGTACCTCCAATTTGCCATCGGCACATCAGGATAATGAACGTTCCCTGAACGTCCCCAAGTATTAAAACCACACTAACTACCCTCGATAGCCAGTTATCTCGACACAACTGTCGACCAACAGTCATCATTGTCAAGATCCGTATCCACACATCACACTACTATTCGATCCAACACGGGATTCCATATTCTATCTCATAACCGCATCCGTGGATCGAATCCCATAATCCAGACTAGACTCACTAGAGTCGTCCACATGGTCATCCATGACCTCAGCCGCTCGTCGCAGCACAAGTTCTCACTTAAGGTTCACCTTTCGGTCCATCAATTACAAGTTAGGGTTCCAAAATCACACCCTAGGGTTCCACCGAACCCAACTGCCTTCTGCAGTAAAATCCACAACCTGACCGACTCTGCGGTCCTGACATCGTATAGACGTCCAATCCAATCCAATCGTCAATTCAACGTGGGTTCCTTCGTGGGTTCCACCACGAAGGTCATCGGCTAACTCCGATGCACCAACACCCGTACACTAGCCAACACTACTAGGGTCCAAAACTTAGACCAATACTCAACTGAGTTTCGCATTTCCAATCAAATGGGGTTCCCTGAACCTAGCTGTGCCCAGTGGCACAACAATCCATCATCACATGACCGAACCGACGGTCCCACATTACCAGTTAATCGTATACAACCCCACCTGGGTTGAATCGCAACCATGCACGGCGTATCAGGCCAAACACACCCAATTCACCATACAAACCCAAAACTATCTATCAGGTTGACAACGGAACAGCAGCCCAAAGAGACATCACACCCTCGTCCTTCGCGCACAAAAGAGCAAAACCTGCTCTGATACCACTTGACACGACCCATCCCAATCCCCCCGGGATTACCATGGAATGTGACGTGCTCCCGTCTGACAAGAGGCGCCAGACAAGGGATAACCGATTGCCATTGCCCCAACGGGCTTCCAGAGTGCGTAAGGATCGATGGAGGAGGTGTGCGATGCTCAAGTCTCTGCTGCAGTCGTATCCGGAATCAACCTGAAGGGCATTGAAAACAAAAGCTGTGAGTGGACGAAAATAAACAAGTCTGTTTAAAACATTTATAAGACATTTATGCCCCTCAGTAAAATCATATGCATGCACCAAAACCAATAATCCCATATTTATTTAGAAATAACCATTAGGGCCTTAGCCCGGAAACCAAAGCATATTTTCAATTTCCAAGAGTAAATCCAAGAGTTATTTCATCAATCCAGTAATATTCATTTATTATTTTTCCATCTCCGGCATCCCCGATGCCTAGCGTCCTAGACGCTTGACGTTCCAGACGTCATATCTCACGGTATTAAGCAACGCGTGCTGCCCGGGGTCTCACCGGGTCCATATCTCTGACATCCCCGATGTCTGACGTCCATGACGTCCAGCAATCCTGCTCCTGGATCACTATACGGTCCGGTAGCTCCGTACAATGAGCCCTCGCAGGCAATGCACCGTGACTTCTCCAGTGTCCCCGACACTTGGAGGAGACCAGGATATAAATATCCTCATATCGAGATGGTTTTATGGAACACATTTTATTATTCATTTCCAAAATATCACAAGGGCCCTGCCCCGAATTTCCATAAAACCGTCATAAGTCCAAATAGTTGAATCAAATCCGAAATAGTTTATTCAATTCCATTTTAGGGTCCCCGACCCGAAATCACATACATAAGTCAACTGAGCCCTTGGCCCGATTCATAAGTTAACTGGGCCCCTGGCCCGATTTCATAATTCAATTGGGCCCCTGGCCCGATTCAACAAATTAACTGGGCCCCTGGCCCGATTTCACTTTATCAAATTCGTAACCGTTTCATGAAATCATATCCATCCATATTTATGGAAATCAGTGCAAATCCAGAAAACCTCGATTCACGTGCAAACACGTAAATCGCCTCGAAAAGCGTGAAAACATATAAATTCACTGATATCCAAAATAAATCATATAATCCCAATTATAATAATCATGAAACAGTTATGCATGCATCGAATTTATAAAACCAATGTCCACTCACAGACCGTTTAACCGAGCGCCTCGATACGCGTGCCATAGGCCCTCCCGGGCCACCTCACTATCACCGGGACTCCCAATCCTGTTCAAATCAATTTAGAGGATCACTAACCTCATCATTAACATCCTATTCAAGTCCCGTAATTTTCCCGAATTTTTAAGTATTTTTAAATTGGATTTAAAACCTTCGGACATCCCGAACAATATCGAGACGGTGTCCGATCGACACGAAACCAATCCCAAAATGTTCGTTACAATGTATAGGATAAAAGTCATGTTGACCTCACCTCGAGATTCGTGCCCACGCGCCGTCACGCGCCGCCGTGAGTGGCTGCGCGTGAAAGCCACGCGCCTGCTACAGTGCTCCTTCTCCACCCGAATGACTGGTAAACGGGTCAGATTACCCGCGATAGGATCCGTTTCAAACACCCTCAATTCGATATCAATTTCATCCGTTCTTGATCCTACAACAATCACCAATCCACCAATTTCAGTTCTGTGTCCATGATTAGCATCAACCGTCGATCAATCTTGTCGACAACCCGTGATCACCCAAAACGGGTCGATCACCAGAGCTCCTCCAATCCTTAACCAAAATCAAATTAACTTCACAGGAAGTTAATAAGGACTACTACGAACTAATTAGCATAATTAATTTAACTCGACAATACCTCAATCGTCACAACTCAAGCTCGAGTTTTCCGGCCGTCCACCATGTCCGTTCACGGCCCTAGGAGCTCCCAAGCTTGCCCCATTTGATCTGGTTCGACTCGTTGAAGTTCCAGGAAGCTCAACCACTCATCAATTAGGCTTGGGCTGGCCTGAAACTGGAAATTCGAATTTGAATTCCCCAGAACCCAGTTTCGGGTTTTTGAACCTTCCTCTACCATTTTCACTCCATTTTCCACCTCTCAATCTCAGAGAATCACTCTCCCATTCCTCTTCTGTTTCAAGTCATCAATTCCCTCAAACGACCGTGTAGGTGGTTGATCGTGTGTGGGGAACATCCCCTGTTTTCTTCCATTTTCATGTCCACCAGCCAAGGTTTAATGGCCAACTCACCGTCCACACAGCCTTGCATCGCACCAACGTCAATAAACAATCCAACAATCCCATAAACAATGGTTTAGGCCAGCAATTTGCTCCATAAACGCACCACCCGTGCGCTGGCCACGTTCCCTCCACGGTGCTACAGTAACTGTTCAAACACCCGTGAAATTACCATTCTGCCCTTGTGCAGAAAATTACCAAAATGCCCCTCACGCATCCTGACCCGTAACTCGGTCATACGAACTCCGATTGATGCGTGCCGCCTGTCTACGAACTCAGGGCATCGAGACCTTCCTAACGGTCCTCGGTCCTCGGCCATCGGGCATCCCGATCAAAAAGTCAACATTTCCCCCCTTATATCGTCCAAATTACGAAAACGCCATTGAACTTCCGTACATCATAACTTTTACCACGAACGTCGGAATCGAACGTGCCACCTGTCTATGAACTCGTGACGTCCCGAACTACGTCACGGTCATCGGTCAAAGTCCATTTGACCATCCGAATTAAAAGTCAACGTTTTGCCCACACCCAGGGGCAAAACGGTCATTTTGCACAATTCGTCCGAAATCGCCCAACTAATCCCAGATTAGTAAATCACAATTAAATATTATTAAATCCCGATATTCGGGACGGGTCGTTACATTTTATGTCTACCGTTGAGGATTTACGTTTGCCGTTGGGGTCTTGTTTATGGGCTCGATTGTGACCGCTACGATCCTAGCGATTATGCGGGCGACTGTTACTTGGAGTTGGTAGTTTTACCTTTGAGGTCTTGTTTATGGGCTCGATTGTGAACACTACGATCCTAGCGATTATGCAGTGACCGTTACTTGGAGGTGGTAGTTGGTAGTTTGTACATGGGAGGGATGGGAGTGGAAAATTCTTATTACAAACTAGGATGTCCTTTACTTGGAGGTGGTAGTTTGTACATGGGAGGGGAAATTCCTACCACAAACTAGGATACACGTTACTTGGAGTTGGTAGTTTTGTTAGACCTTACCAACAGAGCTGGACCACTTAGCTGAAGGTAGTAGTTTTAGGACGACAGTTATTTAATGGTGATAATTGAGAATTTATAAAAAATAATCAATATTTAATATTTAAATTTATAAATATCCTTTTTTAAATATAAAAAAACGTTGGATATAATCAAAAATCTAATTAAATTGATTCTATCCTTAAAATTTAAAAACTAAATAAGTCTTCATCAAACCAAAAAAAAAAAAAAAAACAAACATGTTTGTACATTGAGCATGTGTGTACATTGCTTTTGGTTTTTTTCTTTGTTTGTCGTCAATGTCCTCCTGCTCTTGGCAAACCAACAAGAATAAACAATGTATTATAATTTCTTGAATTAAAATTAAAACAAAATAAACATGAGACCACATCACCTAAACCAATGAGGAGGAGCCTGGGCTGATGCTGAAATTAAACTACGACGACGTTTTGAATTTCTGGTCCTGCAAAACCTTGCTGTTTTTCGAGGAAATTCCGATATCCAATGTTCATGTCTCTGTACATTTCTCATCTCTCGCTGCTTTAGGAAATCTTAAATGTTGTTGAAAGGTTTGGGACCTTTGGGTTTTTTGCTAGGTTTATTTGATTTTTAATTTTAAAGGGTATTTGAGTCTATTTAATTATTATTTTTTGGTATTTATTTTTTTTTTATAAAAGGTAACATTTATGAATTTGAGGGTCAAATTTTGGTTATTTTTTTTTATAAATTCTCGTGGTAATTTTTGGTTGAGGTTGTCTGTATATGCTATTGAGTCTAGATGTAAGTTTGGTTTCTTTTTATATTAGGACTTTGTAATTAGTAGTTTTACTGTAATTGGCTTATTTTCCCTTTTTTATTATAGGATTTATATCTTTTATACACTATAAATACCTCTTCAAGTTCAACTTTTAAGTTTCCTTCAACTAGGTTTTTATCTAAGAGGTTTTTTCTAATAAGGTTTATTAACGAGGTAGCACTTCAAATTTTATCATTTTTCTCGCTTGAGGAAACATGAATTGCTAGTATAGTATCTAGCGAGTAGTCGGCTCTTTTATTGTAATTTTATACCCTATGAATAATTTCATTCAGCAAATCTTTTTTATTGTGCTATTGTTCCTGACGATTACGTTTTGGGTTCTTGATAGGTTACACGTCATCTATCCATTGTACTATTTCTAAATGTTTCAATAAAATATCTCTTCTATTAAAAAAAAGTGTTCAATTTTTAAGTGGTCCTCCCAATTAATCAATCCTCTTGCCTCTTTTGAGTTTTTTGGTTACTAGTTTCTGGATTCCAGTTCCGGATTGGGTAAACGGTTATATCTTTGAAAATTCCTAAATACTGTTTCCCTCCTCCTATTTGTTGGAGTCCTCACTTGGCGTACTCAAGGATGAAAATATCGATATCGACGGATATATCGCTAGTCGAATTTACGGATATCTCGCCCTAAATATCGATATCGATATCGATATCGTTTACGGTCAACAAAAATGACGGAAATTCGATTTAAAAGTTGGAAATTTAGAATGAAATTTTGGGAAAATCTTAAGTGCTCAATGATGGTTATATATAACTAATAAAATTATAAAATAACTTCGATATAATAAATATATGATGAATAATATGATGTAATATGATTCTGACGATAACTAATAATATAAAATATTAAATATAAATATAAATTGAAGTGAGTTACTATAATTGAAAGTTAAAATATTTAAAAATATAACAATAAACATACAAAATCATTGTAAGAAAAATGATAAAATAAGTTTAAAATATTTAAAATTGGAAAGAAAAAAAGATGAAAAAATATGATCAAACTTTGTTAAAAAATTGGAAATAATGGATATATTTAAAATTGGACAAAAATGAAACAAAAAAAAAGACCAACCTTTGTTGAAAAATTGGAAAAAATGAATAAAGAGGGGGGGAATTGAAAAAAAATGAATAACAAGGGAGAGGAAAAAGAAATTGGGGAAAATGAATAAAAAGGGAGGGGGAAAAACTGGAAAAAAAAATGAATAAAAAGGGAGAGAGAAAAAAAATTGAAAACATTGAATAAAATGGAAAAGAGAACAAAAATTGAAAACATTGAATAAAATGGAAAAGAGAACAAAAATCTGCAATTTGGACAAGGGGGGGTTCGAACCCGTGACCCCCCAAACTTAACCAACAGTTCAAACCATCTCTGCTACACTTCATTATTGTTATTTAAGATCGTTTATTATATAAATATACACATTACCAGTCATCTCTAACCTTCAGCCGGGTCTGCAACTCGGGTTTTTCGACCCGGCGGCATGACCCGACTCAATCTCTCTCGTTTTACGTCCAAATTTCACGAATTAATAGTGTATTTTCATCGTTTTGATCTTAGAAACGGATCTGTGGGCTCAAAATAAGAAAATTGTTCGATATTTTGGCGAATTTCTTTCCCCCCCGTCTTATGTGCCGTCCGGTAAAAATCCCGAAATTTCGCCGAAATTTCGGCGATATTTACCGATATTTTCATCAATGGGCGTACTAGACAGAGCTCGACTGTTGTTAATTACCAATACTTCGACCAAGAGCATGAGACTAATTAATAATTATGGGTTTCTACTTGCTTGAGCTGAACGTGTGAGAAATTATGGGTTTCTACTTGTTTAAGCGGAGCGTGGGTGGTGAATAAACAATGTATACCGTGCTTAGATGAAAACGTTACGCTGAATTATGAAAATTGTCATTTAGATTAAACGTAAATATATCGACATGAAAATAATGTATTTACTATTAAAATTTGGCAGTTACCATGTTACACATAAATATAGCGACATGAAAGCAATGAATTTACACCCTTGAAATTTTACGTTCACCAAAAAATTCTTCATGCACACAATGGATATATCTGTACAAAATGGTAAGAAATTACAAATTTACAATCATGCAATTCTTCCAACTCACTTTATACACATAATGAATATCACCTTATTCAACCTGCACAAACCAACCACACTCAAGCCTCTTGAAAATCACCGAAAATTTCAATCCTACTAAGAGCTACCAAACCCACAAACTTTTATGCATCCAATTCTTAGCTGTACAACCATCTGGCTTTTTTTTTTTCTTTTTCTTGTTCTTGTTTTTTTCCCCTCTACTTTTCTGTTTGTATCTTTGAATGAGAAGAAGATTTTCCAGTGATGGCTTTCTTCACCTTGGAAATCGAATGCTTGATACCCGAAAGAATGTTATGAGATTTCTTATGTGAGGAAACCTTAGTAGCATCAGAATCTTTAGATGCCTCTACAATGACGGGAGCATCGTAGCCTGAACCCGAGTTTTCGTGTTCATCCTCTCCTTTCTCTTCATCTGTCTTTACTTCTTCAACATTCTCATGTTCTCCATCTTCTTCTTTTTCAGCTTGCAGTTCTTTGTTTGCTGTTGAATCTTTCTCCTCAGTCAAATGTGCTTCTGCTGGCTTTTTTATGTCTTGGCTGGTTTCATTGTCTTCTTCAAAGCCCAGGATACCTTGTTGAGAAGCCTCAGCGATCGAGCCCTGCTCATGAGGTGAATGGTTGATTAAACTTCTAAATTTATGTCTTGGATGGCAAGAAATGAAAGATCGAAACTTTGTTCAGAAAATAACAGCCAATTTTTTTCTTCTATAGAATTAATGAACTTATCTTGGAGGGCAATAAATGAAAGATCGAAACTTTTGGTCAGAAAATAACATGGCCAATGTCGGAATATTGTTTTTCTTTTGCAAATTAATGAACTTAAATATCTTGAATGACAAGAAATGAGTGAGGGTTTAATCTGACCTTTTCTACTTGGGTTGCTGTTGTGCTTGTTTTAGACTTCACTTCGTCTTCCTCATTTTGGAGGCTAAATTCAAAAGCTGCATCCTCAACAGTCCCCTCTTGTTCTTGTGTTGTCTTATTCTCGACGAAAAGCGGGTCATTGCTTCTGATTCTTATATCTTCAAATGTGAGCTGTCTTTCATACTTCTCACGAGCAATTCCCTTTATAGATAGAAAAATTCAACATTAATGAGAATTTATATTGAAATAGAAGTTATATTGAAATAGAAGTTAAGAACATTCGTTTACCTTGTTCTGATTTTCATTCGTTCTTTCATTGGTCTTCTCTCCATGATCCTCTACATCGGTTGCTTGGTTTTGTTGATGGATCTCTTCTGCTATAGATTCTGGCTCAGAATCCTTCTGAAGTTCCTTACCCTCAACCTGTTAATCTAACAATAGTTAAATACTTTTTCTTTTAACATATAAATAATTGCAGGAAAATAAATAAATCTATGAGTGAGTCCATTTCGATAAATGACCTCTTGATCATTTGAAGCTTCATTCTTTCTGATTTTATTTTCTTTAGTTGTTGTCTCACACTGATTCTCTTCCGCCTTTGAATCGGATATTGCATCTTCTGATTTTATGAAGCCTTCTGTTTGAGCAAAGTCAGATGCTTTATCATCACTTGTTTCAATGTGAAGATTTTCCAATCGAAGATCATCAAATCTTTCCTCTTCTTCGTCTTCACGAGGCTCTGCCCTTGCATCCGCTGTTTTCAGAGCTAAGTCAGAAACTTCAACATCCTTGGGCTCTTCCGTTTGCACCAATTTCTCTTCCATGTTCTTATCATCCGGAATATCCAATTCATGTTTGTGCTCTGCTTCTATATTCTTGTCTTGCACTGTAGTTCCAAGCTCACATTCAGAAACCTTGATCTCTTTCTCCTTAGGAACCAATATTTCATGGAGTGCCTGATAAGAAATTATCTCATCTTTGGAAACAACATCAGTGCTTTGAGAATCAAACTTAGACACCGGTTCAGAAATTTCTTTGGTTTCTTCTTCAGTTTCATCAGCATCCAGCTTTATGGGAGCCAATTCAGAAACTTTGGGCGCCAATGGCTCTCCCCTTTCAGCAACCAGCACTTCCTTTTCCTCCGTACACTCTTCTTCTGCATTCTTGTCTTGAGTTGCAGTTTCATGCTTGTGTTGGGAAGGTTTGAGCTCCTGTATTTCCTCGGGAAGCAAAGTAGCAGACGGTATTTGAATTTGTTCTGCTACTACATCTTCATGGAGCTGTGTCTGATAAGTGATGATCTCATCTTTGGAATCAACATCAATGCTTTGATGAGAATCAGATTTAGAAACTAGGTCCGAAGCTTCTATAATTTCGTCTTCAATTGCTTTTTTTCCTTGATGGAGTGCCTGATAAGAAATTATCTCATCTTTGGAAACAACATCAGTGCTTTGAGAATCAAACTTAGACACCGGTTCAGAAATTTCTTTGGTTTCTTCTTCAGTTTCATCAGCATCCAGCTTTATGGGAGCCAATTCAGAAACTTTGGGCGCCAATGGCTCTCCCCTTTCAGCAACCAGCACTTCCTTTTCCTCCGTACACTCTTCTTCTGCATTCTTGTCTTGAGTTGCAGTTTCATGCTTGTGTTGGGAAGGTTTGAGCTCCTGTATTTCCTCGGGAAGCAAAGTAGCAGACGGTATTTGAATTTGTTCTGCTACTACATCTTCATGGAGCTGTGTCTGATAAGTGATGATCTCATCTTTGGAATCAACATCAATGCTTTGATGAGAATCAGATTTAGAAACTAGGTCCGAAGCTTCTATAATTTCGTCTTCAATTGCTTTTTTTCCTTGATGGAGTGCCTGATAAGAAATTATCTCATCTTTGGAAACAACATCAGTGCTTTGAGAATCAAACTTAGACACCGGTTCAGAAATTTCTTTGGTTTCTTCTTCAGTTTCATCAGCATCCAGCTTTATGGGAGCCAATTCAGAAACTTTGGGCGCCAATGGCTCTCCCCTTTCAGCAACCAGCACTTCCTTTTCCTCCGTACACTCTTCTTCTGCATTCTTGTCTTGAGTTGCAGTTTCATGCTTGTGTTGGGAAGGTTTGAGCTCCTGTATTTCCTCGGGAAGCAAAGTAGCTGACGGTATTTGAATTTGTTCTGCTACTACATCTTCATGGAGCTGTGTCTGATAAGTGATGATCTCATCTTTGGAATCAACATCAATGCTTTGATGAGAATCAGATTTAGAAACTAGGTCCGAAGCTTCTATAATTTCGTCTTCAATTGCTTTTTTTCCTTGATGGTTGTCTTCTGTGATAGAGTCTGGCTCAGAACCCTTTAGAAGTTCCTCATCCTCCCCCTGTATGAACAATATAAATGAAATAAACTTTGTTTTCAATGTTCTAAATTTTTTCTAAAGATTATGTTCCATGACTAGAAGTAAGATTAGCTTCATGGATATTTTCTGACCTTTATACCGTATGGAATATGATCCGTGGCACTTGTATCTCCAGATTTGACAAGTTTTTCAGCCTTCCCACCTTGGCTTCCATTTTCATGTACCTCGTGCACCTGTTTTTAGAAAAAAAATTCAAAAACTTGAAAAATAACATATAATCGCAGTTCAATTTTATTTTCTGACCTCCTCATTTGAGACTTCATTCTTTGTGGTTTCATTTGCTTCAGTTGCTACCCCAGAACGAATCTCGGAAGTTGTTGCTTCTTGTGATTTCATGAAGCCAAATTCAGAAGCTTTATCACTTCTTTCATTGTCAAGATTGGAGGAATCTGGAGAATCATCAACTCTTTCCTCTTCTTCTACTTTTGGAACTTCTTTTAGAGAGCTGCCTTGTTCCTCAAGCAATTCACTTGAACCTCCCCTTTGTATTTCTGGGCTAATCTGCAGCTCAAAATCAGATGCTTTGAGTTCCCGGGGCTCTTCCTTTAGAAATCCCATTGCTTCCGCTGTGTTTGTAAGCGTCGGTACATCACTTGTTTTGTCAGTGAGCAATGTTGAAGATAAAATTTCTTCCTTAGTAGCTACGTCAACGCTCTGAGAAGCAAATTCAGGTGTTGGTTCATAAGTTTCTTTGGTCCCGCTTTGAGAAACTTCAACATCCTTGTGTCCTTCCTTTTGTGACAATGCCACTTCCATGCTCTTATCATCTGGAATTTCCACTTCATTTTTGTGCTTTTCTTCTATATTCTTGTCTTGCATCGTAGTTCCAATCTCACATTGAGAAACCTTGATCTCATTTTCCTCAGGAACCAATATTTCATGGAGTGCCTGATAACAAATTGCCTTATCTTTGGAAACAACATCAGTGCCTTGAGAACGAGACTTAGACACCGTTTCAAAAGCTTCTTTTATTTCTTCTTTAGTTTCATCAGCATCCAGCTTTGCAGGGGCCAATTCAGAATTTTTGAGCTCCCTGGGCTCTTCCTTTGCAGCAAATAACTCTCCCTCTTTTTCATCAAGTGATACTTCTGTTATTTTCGTCCCAAGGACTGATTGATCAGCAATGATTTCATCTTTGGAAACTGCATCACTGTTTTGAGAATCAGATTTTAACACCGGTTCTAAAGCTTCTTTGATTTCTTCTTCAGTTTCACCTGCATCCAGCTTTTCTAGAACAAATTCAGAAGCACCGAGCTCTCCAGGTTCTTCCTTCTGAAAGAGTTTGTCTTCTGCAGACCTTGTTGCAAGTAAATCTCCCTTGTTTCCATCAACGGGAACATCAATATCTTTATGTTGAGAAGGTTTGAGCACCTCTATTTCCTCGGAACGCAATGTAGCAGATGGCTTTTGAAGTTCCTCTGCTGATATTTTTTCATGGAGTGACTGATAAGTAATGACCTCATCTTTGGAGGCGACATCAATGCTTTGATGAGAATCAGATCTAGGAACTATTTCCGGGCCTTCTATAATTTCATCCTCAGTTGCGTCAACATCCAGCTTCTCCGATACCAATTCTGGAGCCTCCCTGTCACCTACCTCTTCCAAGCTTGTCTTAGAAGCCTGTACTGAATCTGTGACCGCGCCATTTTTTTCATCATCTTTCTCAGCCACTTTCACAGGAAATATTTCTCGGTCTCTACTCTCATCCTCCATGGCAGACTTATCTGGATCTGGTATGTTACCTTCTCCAAGCTGACTCTCCTCACATCCCACTTGTGAAACATCAACAATTTCTTCAGACTTTTCAGCAGTCTGTTCCTCTTTAAGAATCTGTACAAAACATAAGTTCAGATTTGAAATAGACTTACAAATACACAACAATATTTTTCGCAAACACAAGCTAAGCATTATAAGCTGACCTTATCTTCAACTCCCACTTTTGTTTCTGCTTCTTCAAGACTCTTCACTTTAAAGCTTTGCTGGTCTGCGATCTTATCTTCACCTTCCTCTGAGGCTTTACAATTTTGATGCTCCAAATTCTCTTCGGAGTTGAAGTTCTCCTCTTCAATGTCCAAGGTCTTTTCATGTGCTACAATGGTTTCTTGGTCCTTCTGCTCCTTGTTTTCTGCTTCGGCTTCCTTCAAGAGTGTTTCACTTTCATCTGCTGCTTCTATTGGAATCTTCTCCAAGTTCTCTTTCGATTCACTTTCTTCTCCTTTTACATCAATATCCTCCACCTCCAAGGGTCTTTCGCCCGTTAAGATGGTTTCAACACCCTTCTCTTCATGAACAACATCAGTATTTTTTACCCGCTCCTTATTTTCTGCTTCAGCGTCATTCACGCTTGCTTCATGTCCATCAATGCTTTGAGAATCAGATTCAGACACCGTTGGAGCTTTTTCTGAATATGGTATGTTACCATCTCCAAGTTGGCCTCCTTCACATTTCACTTGTGAAGTATCAACAATTTCTTCAGGCATTTCAGCAGTCTCTGCCTTTTTAACAATCTGAACAAAACAAAAGCTTAGATTTGAAATAGAAATGCAAATACACAACAATATTTATATTAATACAAACTATGCCTTATAAGCTGACCTCATCTTCAAACTCCACTGCATCTTTTCTGGCATCTCTGAACTTTTCACTTCCGTCTTCTTGAATAAACTCTGGGGAGATCTCATCTGCATTGCGTTCTTGTATGTTTAAGCTTCCCTTCTCCATCGATTCTACCTCCTTGTTATTTTCTTGAGATTTCTTAACTGCCTCTTCTTGGACCTGTAAACATCAAGGTTTCATAAAGCATACGGAGAGATGTGGATAATTCAATGTGTGTGCATCGCATGCATATGTTCATATGTATTCTATGTTTCATACCTCTTCCACTATCATGACATTCTTCTCAGGATGATGATGATCCTCTGGTTGATAACTATCATCTTCAACTCCCACTTTTGTTTCTTCTTCTTCAAGACTTTTCTCATTGTTTTCTGCTTCGGCTTCCTTCAAGAATGTTTCAGTTTCATCTACTTCTGTTGGAGTCTGCTTCTCCAAGTTCTCTTTCGATTCACTTTCCAATGCTTTTACATCAATATCTTCCACCTCCAAGGATGTTTCATCTTTTGAGAAAGTTTCAATACCCTTCTCTTCATGAACAATATCAGGATTTGTCAAGTTTGTTTCATGTCTATCTTCTGCTGTTGTGATCTGCTCATTTCTTTCTACTTCTGCTTCCTTAAAAAATATATCACCTCCATCCCCTCCTGCTGCAGCTGGAATCTGCGCCTCCAAGTTCTCTTTTGATTCGAGACTTTCCTCTTCATGTTCATCAATATCTTCTACCTTTTCTAGAACCAATTCAGAAGCATTGAGCTCTTGGGACTCCTCCTGTTGAAACAGTGTCTCTTCTCCCGGTTGATCTTCTTCATATTTCAGTGATGAAACATTAACAGTTTCTTCAGACCTTTCGACAATGGTGCTCTCGTCTACTCCAGCAGCCTGTGACTCTTTGAGAATCTGTACAAAACATAAGCCAAGGTTCGAAATAGATACCCAAATACGAAACAATTTTTCCATAATCACAAACTAAGTAAGCTGACCTCAACTGTTTTCTCTTGAACTGATTCTGGTGTAATAGTTGTGGCATTGCCTTCTATGGATTGTCCTCCGTTCAAATCTCCTATTGTGCTTTTTGGTTCATCAAGGGCTGGTTCTTTCACCGACTGAAAAGAATCACGCAGTTCATTTTTCTGTTATGAATTTGTAAATTGAAAACTCTGATGAAAAAAATAATGAAATAATCAAACAACCCAAAAAAACTGATATAGTGCACACTAGCTGACCTCTTCTTTCAGATTCGGTACAACATTTTCTTCTTCCTTCTTTAAGTTTTCGTTTCTTGCTGTGTCTTCTAAACAAGAGACTTTTTCACTGGCCTCTTCCTTTTTGTACTCTTCTACTACATTTCTGCTCAAATCAGCCGCCTAAATAGGGGGGAAAAGGAGATTCGAGTGATCACGTATATAAATTTTCAGTCACACATTTTACCAAAGAAGAATAAGTTAATTCTAATGTTACCTCCTTTGCAGTCACATTTTCTTTGTTTTCTTGGTCTGAGTCTCCTTGTGTCTTCTGAATTGTTCTTTCCTGATTACCATCATCTTCAGCTGATTTGACAGTAAAAGCTTCCTCTTCTCTATCATTATCATTCACTTGGTTGGTACCTTCTTCACATTTCACCATTGCAGTATCAAGAATTTCTTCGGATTTTTGAGTCTCAGTCTCACCTACTCCAGCAATATCTGACTCCTTAAGAATCTGCATACACAGATGCATACATACATATTAGGACACTTTGATTCTCACTAATTGATAGTAACTTCTAAAAATTTTAAGCTAATCTTACCTCCTCCACTTCAGCCTCATTTTCTTCTGTGTTTTCATTGTGCGGGGATTCTTGTGAGTTATGATGAATTGTTGTTTCCTCTTTTGTGCAGGCAACTAATTCAGAATTTTCGCCTGATGATTCTGTCTTCGGTTCTTCTGGTTCATGTGGTAAGCCTCCTTCACTAATTTCATCTGCACCATTATCTTCATTGTTTTCTTCAGACTCTTTAAGAATCTGCAAAAATATATATATATATATATATATATAACTTTAGTGTCAACCTGAAAATTCAAAATAATGTTAGGCATCAAGACCGAGTATGCCTTAGTACCTTTTCTTGAGGAGCAACATCATTTTTTACCTGCTCATTGTTGTCTGCTTCGGTTTCATCTTCCTCTTCTTCAATGTCCAACGTCTTTGCCACAGCAATATCACCATCTTTTATCTGCTCCTCGTTTTCTACAAATTCCTTCACCAGCATTTCACCTTCATTTACTGTTTCTTCTGGAATCTGCTCCTCCAACTTCTCTTTTGATTCGAGACTCTCCCCTCCTTTTGATGCTTCACCCATTAAGATACTTGCTAGACCCTTCTCTTCAGGAACAATGTCAGCATCTTTCAAGCTTGTTTCATGTTCATGCTGGGTCGTGGGAATCTTCTGTTCCAAGTTTTCTTGTGAATTGAAGTTTTCATCAGTATCTTCTGGAACAGTATCAGCACTTCTAATCTGCTCCTTGTTTTCTGCTTCGGCTTCCTTCAAGAACACTTCACCTTCATCTGTTGTTTTTGGAATCTTCTCCTCCAACTCCTCTTTTGATTCAATGTTTTCCTCTTCTACATGAATACCTTCATGAACAATACTTTTTCCCTGCTCCTTATTTTCTTCTTCGGCATCTTTCAAACCAGCATTAATTTCTCCAATGTCCAAGAATGTTATTGCTTCTGTTAGATCTTTCTCTTCAGGAACAATATCACTACTTTTTACCTGCTCCATATTTTCTTCTTCGCGCTCTTTCAAGCTTGTCTCACATGAGCTACTCTTAGCTACTCCAGCAGTTTCTGAATCTTTAAGAATCTGCAAAAAGATAACTTTTCTGTTTATATATCAACCTGAAAATTCAAAATAATATTTGGTATCAAGATTAGTGCCTTAAAAGCTGACCTCCTCTTCAATTGGGTCTTGTGTAAATTCTATGGTTTCTGATGTGCCAAAATCTCTGCTTGTGATCTTTGGTTCATCAAAAACCTGTAAACATTGAGGTTCCATAAACAATAGGCAAAGATATAGTTAATTTTTTATATATGTTCATTCATATATATTCTAAATTGCATACCTCTTCAACTATCTTGCTTCCCTTCTCATCCTCAACTCCAAGTTCCGTTTCTGCTTCAAGACTTTGCACTTGAAAGCTTTGCTCCACGGTCTTCTCTTCACCTTCGTCTGCTGCCGTTGGAATCTCTTTTGTATGGAGATTTTCTTCTTCTTGTACATTAATATTACCTTCATCAATGTTGGAGGTTGTTCTATGAACTTTGGGGATGGTTTCGAGAACCTTCTCTTGAGGTGCAATATCATTTTTGATCTCTTCCTGGAAACCTATTTCACCTTTCTCCACTGATTTCGAAACCTGATCTGCAATATCACTATCTTTTATCTGCTCTTCTCCGGCTTCTTTCAAGATTGGTTCAGTTTCATCTGCTGCTGTTGGAATCTCCTTCTCCAACTGCTCCTTTGATTCACTTGCTTCTGGTTTTACATCAATAACAGTACTTTTCACCTGCTCATTGCTTCCTGCTTCGGCTTCCTTCAAGAATGTTTCACCCTCATCTGCTGCTGTCATCTCCTCTAAGTTCTGTTTTGATTCAAGACTTTCCTCTACTTGTTCATCAATATCTTCGACCTCCAATGATGCTTCCTCTGTTAAGATGGATACTACACCCTTATCTTCATGAACAATATCAGCATTGTTGACCTCCTTGTTTTCTGGCTCGGCTTCTCTCAAGCATGTTCTGTGATCATCCGCTGTTGTTGGAATCTGCTTCTCCAAGTTCTCTTTTGAATCAAAACTTTCTTCTCCTTTTATATCAATTCTTTCATGATCAATACCAGTACTTTCAATCTCAATTCCTTCATGAGAAATACCAGTATTTTCAATCTGCTCCTTGTTTTCTGCTTCAGCTTCCTTCAAGAACATTTCACCTTCATCTGCTGCTTTTGGAATCTTCTCCTCCAAGTTCTCTTTTGATGCAATGTTTTCCCCATCTTCTACATGAATACCTTCATGAACAATATTTTTTACCTGCTCTTTATTTTCTTCTTCGGCCTCATCTTTCAAGCTTAAATCAGTTTCTTCAACGTCCAAGGATGTTTCATTTGTAAAGATTGCTTCTGTTAGATCCTTCTCTTCAGGAACGACATCAGTACTTATTACCTCCTCTGTATTTTCTGGTTCGCGTTCTTTCAAGGTTGTTTCACATGTGCTACTCTCGCCAACTCCAGCAGCTTGTGAATCTTCAAGTATCTGCACAAAACAAAACTTTATTGTTTATATATCAACCAGAAAAAATAATATTTTGCATCAAGAACAAGTGTGCCTTAATGCCTTATTAGCTGACCTCTCCTCTGTCCAAATCTCTGCTTGTGATCTTTGGTTCAACAAAAACCTGTAAGCATTGACGTTACATAAAGACCAAGGAGTAATACAGATAGATTTTTTCATGTCGTATTTATACATGATTAATTCTAACTGTGTCACATGCATATATGTTCTGTATATTCTATATTGCATACCTCTTTAATGCCCAAGTATGTTTCATCCGTTGAGGTGGCGGCTATAACGGTCTCCTGAGGAGCAATTTCAATATTTTTGACCTGCTCACAGTTTTCTTCTTTTGCTTCCTTCGTTTCACTTTCCTCTGGTGCTTTCTGAATCGGATTTTCAAACTTCTCTTCTAAGTTGAAGCTTTCCTCTACTTGCATACCAACATTTTCATTTTTTATCTGCTCATTGTTTTCTGCTTCGGTCTCACTTTCCTCTGCTGTTGCTGGAATCTGACTTTCCAACTTCTCTTCTGTGCTCAAGCTTTCCTCCACTTGTACACCAACATCTTCAATGTCCAACCCCTTCTCATCTACTACAGTGCTTGTTTCTAGGCCCTTCACTTCAACAGTAATGTCACTATCTTTTATCTGCTCCTTGTTTTCTACTCCGTCTTCCTTCAATAGTGATTCACTTTCATCTGCTGCTGTTGGAATCTCATTTGTTTCGAGACTTTCCTCTGCTTGGTCATCAACATCTTCCACGTTCAATGATGCTTTATCTGTCAAGATAGTTTCTAAGCCCTCCTCTTCATGAACAACATCAGTTTTTTTTACCTGCTCTTTATTCTCAGCTTCATCTTCTTTGGATCTTGTTTCACGTTCATCTGTTGTTGCTGGAATCTGCTTCTCTAATTTCTGTTTTGGATCGAAACATGCGTCAATATCTTCTGGAGCAACATCAGTACTTTCAGTCTGCTCCTCGTTTTTTGCTTCGGCTTCCTTCAATAATCCTTCCCTACTATCTGCTGCTTTTCGAATCTGATTTTCCAACTCTGCTGAGGTGAAGTTTTCCTCCACTTGTTCACCAACATCTTCAATCTCCAAAGCCTTTTCATCTGCTACGATCGTTGCTAGGCCCTTCTCTTCAACAACAATGTCACCATCATTTACTGGCTCTTTGTTTTCTACTTCAGGTTCCTTCAGGAGTGTTTCACTTCCAGCTTCTGCTGCTGTTGAAATCTTCTCCTCCAAGTTCTCTTTTGATTCAAGACTTTCCTTTGCTTGTCCATCAACAATTTCCCTATCTTTTACCTCGGCTTCTTTCAAGCGGGTTTCATCTTCACCTGCTGCTGCGGGAATCTTCCTTTCCAAGTCTTCTTGTGAATTGAAACCTTCCTCTCCTTTTACATCACTATCTTCTGGAGCAATATGCCGCTGATTGCTTTCTTCTTCGGCTTCCTTCAAAAATGTTTCACCTCCATTTTCTGCTGTTAGAATCTGCTCCTCCAATTTCTCCTTCGTTTCACCTACGTTTACATCAATATGTTCTGTTTCCAAGGATGCTTCATCTGTGGAGAGAGTTTCTTTAAAGCTTGTTTCATGTTCATCTGCTGTGGCTGGAATCTGCTCCTCCAACTTCTCTATCGATTCAAAGTTTTCCTCAGCTTGGACATAAACATCTTCATCTGCTGCTGTTGGAATCTGCTTCTCCAACAAGCTCTCATTTGAGTCGAAGTTTTCTTCTGCTTGAACATAAACATCTTCTATCTCCTTCTTCTCTTCTTCGGCTTCCTTCAATCGTTCAAAAATTTCTTCTCCCTTTGCGATTTCCTCAGTTTTTTCTTCTGCTATCAACGAAGATGGGACCTCCCCAATGTCTTGCTCCTCTAAATTCTTCTCTTCTCTGTATTCACTCAAATCAGCTGCCTAAAATGAGAGAGAGAAAAAAATCAAGAGAAGACCAAATTTTCTGTGGAGTTTTCTTGATTAATTGGGAAATAAAAACTAGTAATAATCAACTGAATTCTCATCATACCTTTTCCTTTGTAGTGTCATTCTCTTCTTTCTTTTCTTGTTCTGAGTATTCTTCTGTCTTCTGAATTTCCTTTTCCTCAATTTTTTCTCCCTCGTAATTATGCAAGTCCCGTGGCGAGCTCGTCTCTTCACCTTTCACCGCTGAAGTATTAACAATTTCTTCAGATCTTTCAACATCATCATCTGGCTCCTTGTTTTCTGTTTCAGCATCTGGATTCGAGCTTGCTATCTGCTTCTCCAATCTCCCATTTGAACTTGAAAAATCTTCCTCCGCGGCTGTTGGAATCCGCTCCTCCAATTTGTCTTTTGATTCGAGATTTTCCTCGGCGTGTACATTAGTATCTTCAACCCCCAAGGATGTTTCATCTGTTGTTGGAATCTGCTTCTGCAACAAGCTCTCTTTTGAGCCCAAATTTTCTTCTGCTCGGACATAAACATGAGGGGCATCCGCGACAGTGTAAACTTCGCGTAATGCACGTTCTCCAATTTCTTGTTCTTTACTTACAGTCTCAAACACCTAAATTACAGATAAAAACCATCAGAAACTGTAGATTTCTTGTGCAAAAGTTCTAAAAGTCTGCGTAAACATTCGGTATGATAGTCACATTGAAGGAAATGGGAATCAATTGAACATAATGTATCAGATTCGGATCATAATTCAGAAAGAAAAACTTGTAAAAACTGTTAAGATTAAGGCATGTGGTTTTATCACAAAAAATTTCGGTGATATTAGGAATATAACTACTAGTTATATATTATATTTTCTTTTTCGATCCTTCCAATATGAGATTCTTCAACACTCCCTCTTACATGAGACGACCACGTAATGGACCACAGGCGGAGCCAATGCCACATTGCCATTAAGCACGAAAGTGAGGACAGGTAGTAAACTCGATAACTCGAGTTAGTTAAAGACCCATCTTGGGCCCAATCAAACTGTCAAACTCTGATACCATGTTAGGATTACAGAGTTGGGTCAGTGGCCCACTCCCTCCAATACTGATCCTATCCCTAACTTGCAAGTATCACCTATGCAGATTGATAGGTGTGCAGTTTTCTCACAAAATGTGCCGTTATTATTCGGTATTTTCTTTGAAGGTTATTTAACCCTACCTTCTCCTCTGGAGTCTCATTTTCTTTATTTTCTTCATCTGAGAATTCTCGTGTTTTCTGAGTACCGTCTCCTTGTTCACCTTCTTCACACTTCACTATTGAAGTATTATCTGACTCCTTAACAACCTGCATACAGATTACAGATACATATATTGTCAACGATAAACAGATTCGAACATGTTCCATAAAAAACATAACTTTCGGTACCTTTTCTTCACGAATGTCATCCTCAGTGACTTGTCTCTCTTCCTCCACATTGGCAATTATTTTGGCATCATCTTTTGAAGTAGCAGTTTCATCGGTTACAGGCGCAGTTTTCACAACTAAGTCACTCTCAACTTCTCCTTCATGCACCGCAGAATTCGGTTTGATGTCTTCTACACCGGAAAATCCTTGATCTTCAGAATTTTGATCACCCTTAATTGTTTCACTTCCTTTCTCTGCCTCCTGTTCAACACATTGTGGATTTTCTTCTGCTTCAACTGGGAGCTTTGCATCTTCGGGTTTTATTTCCTTCTCCGAAATTGTTCCTACAGTCTTCACAATGCCAGGACTCTCCTTGTGTTTCTGCATTCAGATTGAAATCGTTACAGTTTTCCTTAACTAGAACTTGAAGCTAAACAATTGAAGCTAGATAGTTTCAATCCGAAAATCCTCCTACATTTTCCTTTACGAAAGCAAAATTTTAACCATGGAAATGAAGATCAGAATCCCCTCATTTCTCTTTTCTATCTATCCTGTAATCTTGTAGCTCGTTGAAATATTCAGGTCGTACACAATATTGCATCTCTCCTTTGGCATTTTGAAGCTACCTAAGCTTAAATTTTTCATATGTTTCGTTATTCTGTTTACGAATCATGATGCTCCGAATCACTTGAATCAAAAATTAAAAATAAGAAACTATATGCGTCTGTTATCTATTCAACTCGGTTGAAGCCTCAAAATTACAGACGATTGCATAGTCTTTTTACATGCAGAGGATGAAAACTATGTGTTGGAGAACTAAGCTAGCTTTTAATTTTTTGATGATCCTTATATATGAAAGGATCAAGCTTTAAGCATGATCATATAGTTATGTTGAATCCTTTGTTCCATGATGATGCTCTGGTTTCATTGTTCTTGTACTGAATTCTAAGTTATTCATAAGTTTTCTTAGTATATAAAAATTTACTCAATGAACTAACAAACCAATCTTACCCAAATATGATCAAAATTACTACAACATGTAAATAAGATATGACTCTACTCTACCATCATACAAAAATCATAATATTCCATAAGGATAAACAAGAGAAAATACCGTGATAGATATGGATTCGGGAATAACATAATCAGCTTCCGTTGCCATGAATACACTTACAGTGACAGTTGATCCTAAAGCACATGAAGAACTTTTTCCGTTTGAGCTGAAACGTGAAAAGTTCGCTCAAAGTTTACTCAAAGCTTGCTCAAAGTTTACTCAAAGTTGAATAACAATCTGGTTTGGAATTTTGATCATTAGCTATGTGTATGATGAATGTGTTGATGGTTATATTGGCAAAAGCAGCCAGGAAAGTGACAAAATTGCCACTTTTTATAAGCTAATGCAATGACTTGGATGGGTTGGCCACTTATGCCATGGTCCTACTTTAACAGGTTGATTGATTGAGCTCTCACATGGCCCGGTAGGCTGCGATTTCTGGCTTCATACCAATTGCACAATCAAATATCCAATTGGATTCAAATTATATTCTCAGGGATGAACTTGATTATGATGTCTTCATCCACTTTTTGGAATTCAAGCTACATTCATGGCTAACTCCAAAGGTGTAAAAAGGGTTTTGTAATGTTGCAAATCGTTACATAATTACTGGCATATTTACTTATTTAAAATGATGAAAATTGCGAATTAAAGTAAGACGACGTGAAAATGAGATCAGTCGTTTCTTTTACTGAATCAAAATTTCAAATTCAATAGTATCGGATTACTGATTAAATCTACGACTTATATATATATATATATATATATATATATTTTTCATCAAAAGAAAAAAAAAATGTATTAACGTAAGCACATGATGAAATTAAACATGCTTTATTTCATATTAATTATATTATACGCTTTCGCGATTCACCAAAACTAAAACAATGACGTTTCACTTATAAATAAATAAAATAGTTTTTCTTTTTGTTGTCTGAAACAAAAAAAATAGTATTAAATTAGTGTTATAAGCAAAACTCTAGTAACTAAGTGAAAGTCTGAAAAGGAAGGTGCATCTAGTTGGCAACTTTATAATGGGTCCAAAGACTATATTCTCTCCAAGATAACGATGATGATTAATGATATTTAAAGTTTTTCAACACCCATCTTTCAAAATTTATACCATAAATAATATGGAGGTCCTTGTTGGCAACCTTGAAGTGGGCCCTGCTGCTAGGTGTCCCATGAAACCATCTCTCATTAAATCTCGATAAATAGAAACAAAAAATAATCGAAATTAAGATTGAAGTCACAAGAAAATTTATTAATTAAAAACGTTTCGATATTTAAGTTAGTTTTAAGTGATAATCTGAAGAAAAAAAAATTAGAATTGAAAAACTAGAAATTAGCTCTTTTATCTATAATAAGAGCTCGTATATCTCAAAATATTTTAATTGATCGATAAATTTTGTAATTAACAAATAATTCTTTTTATTACTATAATATTTCTTTATTAAATTTTAATAGCAATTAATTTTTTTTAATTGAATTTTAATAATAATTAATTTTCAAATATAACTTTGTTATGATTAAGGCCGATTAATAATATATTTAGCTGATAAATACATTATTTAATATGTGTGTTTACAGGTAGTTAATGTCCTAATTCTCATATCAATAACATATTTTGGTTTAGGCATTTGGTTATATAATCTCACTAAAGAATGAGTTATTTGTTCAGCCTATGAATGAAGCAAATTCAACGAAGCAATAACTGGTACCAAAGAGAAGCAGCTATAAACTGCGGAGTCTTGACCAATTTGAAAGATCACTTGACAAAGTTGAAATAACTAATTTCAACCCATTTATATCTTATAAATTTTGTTTTCCAGTTCGGCTATCGCACTTGGCCAAGCCATTTCCTTTTACGCTACCGATTCCTTGATGTGGTGTTTATTGACACCGTAATATTGTCATTTGATGGGATCATTTTATACACATGCTAAGTGATAATATTAAGTTTTATTAAAACCGTACATGTAGTATATATTTTTGGGCAAATTACACTTTACTACCATGTGGTTTACACCTAATAACATATTCATACTTAATTTTTCAAATGTTACAATTTTCATATTGAACTCTTCAAATTATTACAATTTGATCCCTTTGTTAAAAAATTTGGCAAATCTGAAATGAGACTCACAATTTTAAATAATAAAATAATAATTTAAATTTATAAAAATTATTTATTTTTAAAAAATTTCAAAAAATATATATTTAGATAATAAAAATTAAAAAATTTACAAATGTACAAAAAAAATTTAAAAAAAGTCTAAAATAATTATTTATGTGCGAAAGTAATTTGTCTATCTTCGTCATTTTTATTTATTTTTACTAAGGTCTTATTTCACAAAAATAAAATTAAAAAAATTATTTATGAAGAGAGACAAATTACTTACATACATAAATTTTTTTATTTTTTTGTAAATTTTTTATTTTTCTTGTCTTTATTATATTAATGTAAATTTTTTCGGTTTTTTTTTTCAAAATAAATCATTTTTATAAATTTAAATTAATATTTTATTGTTTTAAATTGTAGGTCCCATTTTAGATTTGACAAAAAAAAATTAACAAATTGATCAAAATGTAGAGTTTATAATAAAAATTGTAATATTTAAAAATTTAAATATTAATTTATTATAAAATATAAATTATAAAATAATAAAGTATAATTTGCCCTAAATTTATCATCTTTCCCATCAAGTAAATCAGTGATACTGGTGATCGAGAAAGAGGCGGAATTTCATCTATGATATAATCTAAAGGAGCATAATGCTGATGTGGAATTTTGAGTGCTGCAAACATCATCCAGCTAGATGATTTCAACTGATGACCATGAACGCCGTCCAAGATGAAAAAAAATAAATTGTGTGACGAAATAAAATTACTCAAAATTCATTTATTATTGTATAATTTAATACCTAACTTTTAGATTTAAGGCTCCCAACCAATCGAAAAATAGATAAACATTACAAAGATAACGATCTCCATCAAACCGACCAAACTAAAAAGAAATATTGTTTTCCCCCGCCGCCCCTATTTTTAGAAAAACCAAAAAACCAAAAGTTGATTGTAACTTTGCTTCTACTTTATTTGTTTTTTCAACAAAATAATCCTTATATAATAAGAAAATTAAGGGTTTTGTACAGAAATAGTCTCCGAGATTTTTTGTGTTTTTATAAATACTCCTTTAGATTTTACATTTTACATAAATACCCCTTAAATTTAAAAAATATTACATATAAACTCATATATTAAGTGATTGTCAATTGAAACCTGACATTAACCTAATAATTAACAAAATTAACCTTTTAGAGTAATATTATCAAATTTTAAATGATAAGGTATTCAAGATCATAATAATAAGGACATTTTAGTATTTACACCGATTTTTGTGTTTTTATAAATACTCCTTTAAATTTTAGATCTTACATAAATACCCCTTAAATTCAAAAAATATTACATATAAACTCATATATTAAGTGATTGCCAATTGAAACCTGACATTAACCTAATAATTAACAAATTAACCTTTTAGAGTAATATTATCAAATTTTAAATGATAAGGTATTCAAGATCATAATAATAAAGACATTTTAGTATTTACACCGATTTTTTGTGTTTTTATAAATACTCCTTTAAATTTTAGATCTTACACAAATACCCCTTAAATTTAAAAAATATTACATATAAACTCATATGTTAAGTGATTGTCAATTGAAACCTGACATTAACCTAATAATTAACAAAATTAACCTTTTAGAGTAATATTATCAAATTTTAAATGATAAGGTATTCAAGATCATAATAATAAGGACATTTTAGTATTTACACCGATTTTTTGTGTTTTTATAAATACTCCTTTAGATTTTAGATTTTACATAAATACCCCTTAAATTCAAAAAATATTACATATAAACTCATATATTAAGTGATTGCCGATTGAAACCTGACATTAACCTAATAATTAACAAAATTAACCTTTTAGAGTAATATTATCAAATTTTAAATGATAAGGTATTCAAGATCATAATAATAAGAACATTTTAGTATTTACACCGATTTTTTGTGTTTTTATAAATACTCCTTTAAATTTTAGATCTTATACAAATACCCCTTAAATTTAAAAAAATATCACATATAAACTCATATGTTAAGTGATTGTCAATTGAAACCTGACATTAACCTAATAATTAACAAAATTAACCTTTTAGAGTAATATTATCAAATTTTAAATGATAAGGTGTTCAATTAATAATAAAGACATTTTAGTATTTACTTAATTTTTATTATATTTGATTAAATATTTTTCATATTTTATGGATTATGTGTAATGTTTTGAAATTTGATGGGATGTTTATATAAAATCTAAAACTTGAGGGGCTATTTGTGAAAATGGAAAACAAATCTCAAGAGTGTTTATGTGAATAACTCAAAAATGATCGCTATTAGCATATTAGAATTTCAGATTTAAGAATTTTATGAAATAACAAAATTTGATCGGTTTAATAAAATAGTTAAATAGTGATAATAATTTATATCTAAAACTTAAGGGGCTATTTGTGAAAATGCAAAAAATCTCAAGAGTGTTTGTGCAAATAACAAAAAAATTATCGCTATTAGTATATTAGAATTTCCCATTTAATAATTTTATGAAATAACAAAATTTGACCAGTTTAATAAAATAGCTAAATAGTGATTATAATTTATAATTTGTTATAGTGTTTGAAGGTGCATGTTGTTGGCGGGATTAGGTACATAAAGAGAACTATAATTGTACGAGAGTATATTAAAGTAATGCCACTAATAGATGGATGCTCATATACGCTTCGGTAGTCGTTGTAATGCTAATAATAATTTTTCATGTACTTTTAAATAATATTTTTTCTTACAGGTTATATGAAAATTTTGAATTCAACTCTCGTAAATGATGAGGTTGATACACTATAAGAGCGCTATAATGGGCCCAGAGGGTGGTCATGGCCCCCATTAATTTTGATATATTTTAATGTATTATAAGTCTTAATTAACTAAAAATTTATTAATAAATTAAGATATCTTATATTTTAATTAATTATATATTTTAGTTAATTATATATTATGGGATTCCCAATCAATTAGAAAATACAACTTCCGTATTCCTAGTCAACACATATATCATTATTATATATGATTTATAAAAATTCTAGAGATATTTTGATATAAAAGTATATAATTCGTATTATACTTCTTAACTTTTATTTTCCAATTCTTATAATTTTATGCTTGTCTATTTTATTTTAGCACTTCCATCATAGTCTATTTTAAGCATTGCGACGATTTCAAGCTGAGAATTCATCGATGACAATTATGATTGCAATGAATTAGTAGCATGATGTGATATTTTTGTATGTTGGTTAGTTTGACATATATTATGATGAGCTGAATTACGTTTAATATTTTTTTTTTAAAGTATTTGTAAAAGGCCACCCCATAGATGAATTTCTAGCTATACTATTGTTGATACCTAATTTGTATATTGTAATCCCAATACCATTGTATCAAAAATACCAATTAAATTGTGAACAAATTGTACCGAGCTTGATATCCAATTTGTATATTATAACTTTAATCCCATGAGCAAATATAAGTTCAACTAAGATTTGTTTCTTTGGAGTAGGAAAAACAAGATGACGTCATTCTAAATATAAAGTCCAAAAACGTGGAACCCTAAAAATCAGTATATGAAAGTGTAGTTACATTTTTAATTCCTATGAATCTATATGTAATTAGAGCTTATAGGCAAAAAATAATATATTTTGGTAGTCCTTTATGTCTCATATTGCCACTCCATTATGATTTTATTTCAAGTTATTGAGAAATAGGTATATTAGAATATTTTTCGATTAAAATAATTTCATTGATAGAAAGATTGGAACATAAGTTTGAGGGAGCCTCATTTAAATCTCGCCTTGAAACCCCAGCTAATCATGGAAAATTCAGTGGAAACAAAGAGTGCTCCACCCTATACAACAAAGCTAAAAACCTCTAACAAGCAGCATCAACAAGAATTTATAACTAACATTTGAATTTTTTTGTCCTTTTTGGTAAAGTGATGTTAATTAGGGACTCGATTACAATATATACTAGAGTCAAATTTAAGATTTTACATATAACGAGTGAAAAAATACTACTAAGTCATACTACTAAGGTGCACGATTTGAAAGTTAATGCATAAGAAAATATTTTTTATTTTAAAACATTATTTACATGAAACAAACAAAAAAGGCACAAATATTATTAATAATAGGGAATACTATTACCAATGTATTTGAATTTTATTATTAGTAGTAGTCTAAACATGTAAAGACAATTTTTTCATTAAATTTATAATTCATGTCAAGAATAAGATTAAAATTATCCTATCATGTGTTTTTTTAATGGTAATCGTTGAGAAATTGCAATGTTCAAAATGACGTTAGGCATTCCTAGAGCGGCCGATATGAATATAGGCCTTAGGCGATTCGGCAAGGTTTAGACGACTTTTCTTTTTAATACAAAATTTAACAAATTAGTAAGCCAATTAATAAAATCAAATAATTATAGAACAAAAATTAATTATCTAAATAAATAAATTGAGTTGAAAAATCATAAATGTTGAAAATGTCATTTTTTTACTAATTTTATTATACAACATTCTATGTTCTTTAATATATTATCTTTATTTTAATTAATAATTATATTATTAACTAAGTATTTAATAAATAAAATAACTTATAAAGCTAAATATATATAGGGATTTACAAGCAAATCGACGTAGGCATCTAACCAATATGCATGACGATTTTTTACTTTCGAACGCCACTATTTTATACAGTAAGAAATTTGCCATAAATTATCTTTATATATTTAAACATAATTCAGGGATAATAACTAAACTTAGTAACAAGCAGATAATTATTTTCTCATTAATAATAATACACATAAGTTATTTTTTCATTATCAATTAGAATCATATAAAAATTGGGAAAAAATGCCATATTCAAGGTTTTCTTATCCCAGTTTGATCAACGGCTATAAGCTCACCATGGTTTTGAGCAAACGGCGGATGATGTGGATCAGCACCGTCCAACAAAAACAAAGGCTTTACTGTGCCGATTGAAAGATGATGCGATCAAGAACTAAATGACTGGACCCACTGGCACTGCATTCAATGGTTTGCGATTGGCATGAGGTATTACCTGGGCCCACTACGTAGGAAGGTAAACGAATTGACCACCATCGGATTAGGATCCAAGGACTTATATTGCAGACTGGGAAGATGCTTACGTGGCGTCATGTCAGCTTTGATTTTTCAAGCTGGCTTTCCCATTGGGTGGCTGAGATGGCTGGCCGCCCACTGGACCCCACACCTGCCTCAAGAAATCTTGCCCGCCGATTTTTCACCGCTGCCGTTAAAAGTTAAAATAGTTTGACAGATTAGCAGAGCGTGTGAAATATTCTTTCCTGAATTTCACAAAGCATGTAAATATCACCGTTGATATTATTAAGTAGGTTATTAATTTAAGTATTACAAATGTAAAAATTATATTATTAAATTTTTAAATAAACATGTATATTGGTGTATGAGAGATTATTATCTGGCGTATGTATTATCTTAATACATTCGAAATTAAGGAATATATATTTTTACAAGTATCGATTCGGCTATAAAGCGGATAAAAATATCGCTAAAAAAGTTACTAACGATTAAATTGATTGTAATTGAAATGGACGGAAACACGGCTATTTACTTGGTGCGTTGGAAACCCGGAACCCAAGGATTTCTCCTATTCTGGGCCCTGTGAACTGAAGTCTGAAGCTGGAAAAAGCTTAATTTAAGCTAAGAAAACGCCGCTCTGCTAATATTGGGCCAGGCCCAGCTCAGATCTGGGCAATAGTACGTTGATTTTACCTTAAACGACAACGTTCAGTGTGCCGGTGATTATGCCCTGACTGGCAGCGTCAGCATCATCAGCTTCAAGCATCAGTCCCCAGAAAATAATAATAATTCTAACCAAGGATATAATCGTCAAACAGAAACCCAAAACACCGAACGGCGGGAAAAAGAGCCGTTGCTAACCAAACCTCAGAGTTTTGGCGCCAAACTCGATTTCACACTTGGTTTTGGGCTGCCCGCAATATTTCGGGCAGTTCCTCGCCTTGCCCAATTCCCACTGGTTTAAGGCATCTTTTTAACTTTTGCCAAGTTGCCTCGCTCTCATTCATTCATTCCTCTACACAAACAAAACAAAAGCCACTCCCTTTGTTATTTATTTTCTCTTCAACAAAAAAAACAAAGAACTTTCTTTTTCTTTCTCAAACCGTCCTATTTCCCTCCCTTTCTCAAATCTCCGGTTCGCAAATTAAAGCAAAAGAATCATACCCCCTTTTTCTCTCCATCTCATCCTCTTAGCTCGTTTTGTTCTGATTCTCATATCAAATTCCCATCTTTTGATTTGTTTCTCTTTTCGTTCCAATTTTTGTTCTTGATTTTTCCGATTCTCAGTTCAAGATCCCACCTTTATTCCGATTCCGGTTCTGATTCTGGTTCTGGTTCTGGTTCGAGTGAGAAATTTTAATTTTTTCCGTAAACTTAAAAGATGGGTTTTTCCAACAAGTCCCAGTTGGTGGATGGAGGCCTAGAATCGGAAGGCAAGAAGTGGGTAATCGCCGGAATCTCAGTCCGAGCGTCGTTGAAGCCGGTGAACACGAAACCCAGAAGTAAAGGAAGCGAAGACAGCGAAGGAGGAGAAGAAGAAGAAGAAGAGGCGGCGTATTCAACAACGCCGACGACTAAAGAAGCCAGAATACCTGAGATTTTTTCATGCCCACCGGCGCCGAGAAAGAGCCGGCCTCCTTCCAGATGCAACTTCAATGGCGTCATAGAGTTCTTCACCCCACCGGACTTGGAAACAGTGTTCAAACTCCATGTTGAGAAAGCAAATTAAGCTGACATGTTAGGGCACCATGACCAAACAATTAGAGCAGAGATTAATTAGGAGTTTTTTCTTGAGCTTTTCTTATGTTTATTTTTCTCTTCTTTCTATCTATTTATTTTTACCCTTCTGATGTTGTACAAAGATATAATATTTTTATGTAATGGGTTTTTTCCAAGCTTAATTTTTAGGTCAAGTTTGATTTGTGTTTTTTAGACTTTTTAGTGAAGAAATGAAGATGATGAGACGAGTTCATATATATTTTTTAACAAGTGTTTATTTTTAGCTTAATTTAGTGGATGTCGTTGCTTGTTTTAGTCTTGGAGCTTGGATTTGAATGCAGTAGTATTATTAGTTACGGTGGTTGTTCGTTTGGAAGAGTACTATAGTAGCTTAGCTTCTCACTTAAATGTTAATCTTTAAGACGTCATGTATAAAATAATTTGCTTATAATTAGGTTTCGTGTAAAGATATATTATCGATACTTTATTGTCGAAATCAATGATCTCTGTTCCCTCTCACTGGTTTACATGGTTGCTGAAATTTGCAAAGCTGAAACAATCCTTCAGCTCTCTCTCTCTCTCTCTCTCTCTCTCCCCCTCATTCTTTCTGTGTTTTGAACTCTTCCTTCTCCTCAGCTACAGCCTACAAGTGAATAATTGGCTTTGAGAAGGATCTCTCTCTCTCTCTCTCTCTCTCCCCCTCCCTGTTAATTTCGAACTCTTCCTTCTTAGCTACAAGCCTACAAGTGAAAGAGAGAGAGAGCAAACCCTAAATCTTTGCCCTAAAAATGTAAAAGTAAATCTTCTTCCATATGGCTGATAGAGTTGATGCACAATCCATTTGAATATGACAGCGATGATAATTCCAATCCGAATCATATGTTTTTAACTTTCTCACGAAATAGTAGTGAAATATTAATGTACGAACGACTTAAATTTCACCGTAGTAATTCGTGCAGAATTTTTCTTACTCACCCTAACTCTTTTTAACCTTCCCACTCACATGTCACCACGTCATCACCCTGGAACTCTATTGCAAAAGCCAAGCTCCTTGAAATGCTTCTTTCACTGTCAAAAGACAAAGCACAATAATGAATACAATATTATGTATGAATATAAGGTGATAGATTAGAATCCTATGTGGGGTTGGAGGCCTTGTTTGGTAGAGTTTCAAAGCTCAAGTTAAATGTTTCAAGGACTTAATGACAAAGACAAGTTAATTGTCATATATTGTGGTGTCTTTGTTAACTAACGGCAATTTCATCATGTCCTATTTTTGAATAAGATTTAGGCATGTTTATCATGCACCAATAAAACCAAATTATAATTGTATAAGTGAGTTTTGCTTTTGTCGAGTGATTTTAGTTCAGTTGGTTCTAGTGTTGATTTTGTTGAATCAAAAATCGAACTCGCCGCGAAAAGTCCTCACAATTCCTACAAACAGCAAACAATTAGCTATCGTTGTCTCGATCGATTTACCTGAGGGTTGTTCGACCAAAAACACTCTGATGCCTAAGTTAGCTTTGAGAGAGGAAAAGGATATACTTCGAAGCGAAGAATCGACGTACCTTGAAAATGAAATGTGCTCTGCTATTTATAGGAAAATCTTGGGAGCCTTTGAGCATTCTGATTGGTCGGTTGAATTTTTAATTAATAAATAATATATTATTAATTAAATATATTATTTAATAATTGTAATGATTGCTCATCATGATAGTAATGATAATTATTGTTTTAATATTAATATTAATTGTCCATTATTAAGAATAATGACAATTAACTCTCGGGGAGAATATTAATATTACGGAGATTTTAACCCGATCAAATAACGTATTTAGCTGGTAAATAGATTATTTAATGTGTGGGTGTTTTCAAATGATCAGCATTATTGCTAGGGGCAATTTGGTCATTTTTTGGGAATTACGGTTCGCGTAGCAGTTCCATAATTTTCGGATGATTTTGGGTTCCACAGATTTGTAAACAATTGATCTTAAATTCGAATCTCGATAACATGTATAAATATATAATTATCAAAAAATTTCTCCTCTCTTATAATCAAATAAAAAAAAAGTGAATTTTTTCAGTTGATTTAAATAGTCTCTAATTCCCGCTCATTAGAGCGTCTTTTATATTCTTTCCATTTAATCAAACAGTATTTCTGCCCTTTTGTATTCTTACTCCTTCCATTTTCCGTCTGCTAAATTGATTTATCCTAGTCGATGATCAAGACAGTATTCCCTCGTCCACCTTCACTCTTATTCAAACCATGTAACTAATTAGAACGATTTGTATGTTTTTCTAGATAATTATAGTCTTCTGCCCTCTTACATTATTATTTAGTTCATCTCTATATATTGAAGTGATTTTTTTTTAATAGAAGATATGAAATATTCATTGATAGAATAAAGATCGATACAAAGTGAAGACAAACTGTACTGCAGTAGTTTAACGACAAATATGGGTAAATACTTTTAGTGGTCAAGTTCAATATTTGTGGAAGCGATATTTAGAAAGAATAAAATACAAAATAATATAACTTGAATTTTCTAAGCATCATCAAGGCCATTACTGTCCAAATCTTTGCAATCCCAAGGAAAAACCTAACACGATCAACCTGAAGTAATTAAGAATCAGTGGACTTATTTGCACAAAGAAAACTAAAAATAAAACAATAAATAACTTAACAAAAAGTACCAATGAGCCACTTTCACTATTGTCACTGACTATCACTTTCGTTATTGTCGTTTCTTTGGAATTCCGAAGATGACGGGGATATCGCCCACCACCATATCATAGATGTTTCAATCCAGTGTGATTGACATCGCCATCAATATCACATACAATTGCTCGATCAAAATTCACCAGATGATCACATCACGAGTCAAAACCATGTGACGACAAATCAGGCTCTTAAAGACAAAAATTTTATTGACAACCTAATTCATCGGGACATTTAAACTCATGACCTTGATCGACACCATGACAATAGAAGAAAAAAGAAATTTGAAGACGAACAGACTTTCGTGAAATTGACTCCATCACCAATTGGATTATCTGGTTTTTATATATATCAATGGAGTAGGGAGGATATGTTGGGGCATGATGAAGGAATTTGTTAGTTTTGTTTATCTAATCTAAGGTTCTCTTTCATAATTCATATCAACTAAACAAAAGGGTTCTAGGGATTAGCCGACTAGGATATCCTTTAGTGGTTCTCTTTCATAATTCATATCAACTAAACAAAGGGGTTCTAGGGATTAGCCGATTAGGATATCCTTTAGGGTTTTGGCTTTAAAGAAAGTCTACGACAAAGTAATATATAGTAAAAATTAAGGTCCTAATAATTCGTCAGATTGGTGTCATTTTCATTTGGGATTTGGATAAGCAATAGTCACTCCATTAGTGGCGTGGTTAGACTTTGGATGCCACTTGATTTTTTTTTTAAAAATTTGTTCCATATTATTTTCAATTTTTTCTAATGAGAAGTCAGATTGTTAATTTTGACTTTCTTCCTCTTTAATTTTTTTTTTTTCAAAGATACAATATTTGATTGCACTCGAAAGAATATAAATTAAATTCTATATGCATTTGGGTTAATTAAATTTTTAATATAAAAGTTTGTAACAATTAATTATAAAGTTAGTACGTATATCTCTTATAATTTCATTAAAAAAAAATTGCAATGTTTCAATACAACAACCTTGGAAATTAAGATTTATACATTATGTTTAACCTCATTTTTAATAAGTACGATGTGATAGTCCCGAGATTAAGTTTGAAATTCGAATACTCCAGCAAGCCAAATTAATGCTTGAACTACTAAACTAGGTACCCCGTCAAAACTTTATGTAATATACGTCCCTTATTTCTTCAACATGTAATAACTTGCATATGTAGTTGACTCTAATTAAATCCACAACTAGTGGTCACAGTCATAAAACGTTGTCGTTTCCTTTGGCATTCATCCACATAGCTAGCATATAGCACCAAGGCAAACAATCATTTTCAATTGGCAATGGCAAATCAGAGAGACAAAACTGTCCTTCACAAATTTGAATATGTTTTTGACCCATCTAGCTAGCTACCAATATATTGAACTATTCATCTTTAGGTTAAAAATCCTTCACATATATCTTGTCTGTGAGGATCAAGATATACACGTCGTCTCTTTTGAAGAAGACAGCCAATTTCAGTACAAGTAATATACAACGTACCCTTCTCTCCCTCAATCAATTAAGTAGCAAATAAAAATGTAGCCACATGAAAGTACATACATTATATATGTGTTAAGGGGAAACAAGATCAGATGTTAGGTTTTTTCCAGTACCAGTTAAGCTAATTAAAAAATACATTACCCATGTGAGCTTTTCTTTCAACCAAAATATCAAAGAAATGCATGGTAGTTAGTGAAACATAGCACCGCTAAGCACCTTATTATATGTATATATGACACTAGCTAGCTTTTGCACGTAGCATTCATTTGTTTTGTATTATATGTATCAATGTATGGATGAAAATATTTGCGATATTTTTGTTGATATAATTATATTTTGGAGTTTTGGCATAAAAATAAAAGGAAATAGCTAGAGGCGATAAATGTTTGCGCAAGATATTGATATTGTCATGGATATCAACATTTTTTAGTTCTCAAATTAAAAATAGGAACGAATGAAGAAATTTTTCCCCAAATTAATGTCCGCCCGAATTTTTTACCTAATTTCATTAAAATTTATAAACTTTAGATTAAATTTTCAACATTTTTGTTACGTGTAGACAATATCGATATATCCGTTAAAAATTCAGCCATGTTAGATGACTTCTTTCCACATGAAATAGGTAGAGGACAATGGCTTAATTGGGGGATATATTATTAGGAAGTCGATAGGGTTAGTGTTTCGTGCACTATCAATTAAAATATTAATTAAATGAGAAAGAATATGGACTAAGAAAAAAGGAAGGAATCCAATGGATGAAAGAAAGGTCGTAGACACGCACACATGATGGACCTTTCAAGGAATCCTAAGACTAAACTAATCTAATGTTTGGGACAATAACCTTACAAGCAACTAATTTTTTTTTATAATTTCGAAATTAATAAGATAATATCTGTACTGAATTATGGAATAGGTGAGATATTATTAGGTCTTGAACATACCAAGAATATATCTTCGTCATCTATCTGAAGTAGTCGAAGTTGAAGTTTCTTAATTTATTTAGTAAAAGGAATATCAATAGGTGAGATATTATTAGGTCTTGAACGTCTGAAAAATATATTTTCACCCGTAGTCGAATTTGAAGTTTCTTAATTTATTTAGTAAAAAGAATATCAGTAGACTATAATATTATTTTCGCATGTTACCAAAACGAAAGAGAAAAATTGATTTCCACGTGTGTTTGACAAATATATCTTCACCATCTGAAGTAGTCGAGTTTGAAGTTTCTTAATTTATTTAGTAAAATGAATATCAATAGTTGAGATATTATTAGGTCTTGAACGTCCGAAAAATATATTTTCACCCGTAGTCGAATTTGAAGTTTCTTAATTTATTTAGTAAAAAGAATATCAGTAGACTATAATATTATTTTCGCATGTTACCAAAACGAAAGAGAAAAATTGATTTCCACGTGTGTTTGACAAATATATCTTCACCATCTGAAGTAGTCGAGTTTGAAGTTTCTTAATTTATTTAGTAAAAGGAATACCAATAGACTATAATATTATTTTTCACATGTTACCAAAAAGAAAGAAAAAATAATAATTTTCACCCGCGTTTATTTTTATCGGTTGATTTTTTTTTGTTATTTACTGAATTTTATGATCGAGATAATGAAAAAGGACATAAGAATCAAAGAGGATTATGAAAACCAACTTTTTAAAAAGAATTATTAAAAAATTAGGAAAACGTAAAAACCAACTTTTTACAAAGAATTATAAAAAAAAATAAGAAAAACGTAAATGAGATTTTTTTTAAAAAAAAATTATGCAAGAATTTAATTATTAATGTTAATTCCTGCTGTTAAATTAATTCATTTCAGATGAACGTCTCTACGTATTTATCCAGTCGAGAGATCTTCTCATATGTGTGCATGAAAGCAGTTTAAATTTAAAAAAATATATATATATATATATAATGTGACAATAAATACACATAAAAATTACTTCGATTATGAAAGAAAAAAAAATTGTTCGAATTTTTAATTTATCGAATAACGTTCCCTTTTGGCCCATTGGCCCTCACAAGCTGACTTACTTTTGTTTTTACGCGGTTTCATTCAGCCCCTTCCTTACCCCCACCGCCCCAAATGCCCCACCCGAGCAGAAACAAACCCAACCCAATTTGCTGCCTGCCCGAGCTGCCCGTCACTTTTGGCGGGAACTTGCTACAAGTAATATTCCCTTTGGATTCCTCCGTTTCGCGCCAAAAAAAATTGAACCCCCGCGCGAAATGAGAGACCTGCCGTTTGGCTAATGCTTCTCCAATTTCATTTTTCATTTTTGTTTTATTTTCCTGCGTTTTCAGTAAGCACAATTAAAATGGACTCTATTTCCTGCACCGTTGATCGTGACACTGGCCCCACCGATTAATTTTCCAGGGACCGTTCAAATGTTTGTTATTTATTGATAATTAATATTTGTTTTTTTTTCCCTCATTATTCAATTTTATTAGAAGCCATTGAGGGAGCAATTAGGCTTGGAATATCTTTAGAGGAAATTCATTCATTAAAACAACTTGTTGAAATGGTAATTTTTTTTTTTGGGGCAAATGTTGAAATGGTAATGAATGCTTCAAATTTTACCTTGATATAAAGTATCAAATGATATAAGAATAAAAATATTATTTTTTACATATATTGGTAGTCAGATTTATGAAAATATCGATGAATGTCTATAACGATATCAATATCATTCAATTTAGTCTAAAATTTGGAAAATTTTGAAATTTTGGAGAAAATCTAAGTGCTTGATAATACTTAAATAAGACTAAAATGAATATCATGAAAATTAGAGAAATATTTTTTCCCCTATTTTTATGCCAATACCCTAAAGTGCAAGTATATTTAACAAATTGCCCTTCTTTTTATACCGAAACTCTAAAATACGGATATCATATATTCAATGGAAATATCATGAATATCGCGGATATTTTCATCTATAATAAATTAATTTTGAAAGATTTTTAAAAATATATAAGATACCAATTTTTTTTTCATATTAAATGATTGTTTATTAATATTTTTTTATATGACGATATTAAGGAAAAATGTACACAATTAAATATCAACGTTGGTATAAAAAAAAATTATACACAATTAGAGTGTATCTGGACGAATGATTTTAAGATTACTGGAAATTAGTTTATCAGAATTTGTAGAGTTTTATTTTTGGGTAATATAAAAATAAAATAAAATTTAAACATATAATTTAATGTTCATATATAAATGATAGTTATAAAGATAAAATTTTGGAAATAACACCCTTTCATATGAAATTTAAACTTGGGATTTGTGGGATCCAAATTCCAATTTTTTAATTTTCTTAGAATCTTAAATTTCTATATTTATATATCCAAACAAGAGAATATGTATATTGAGAACTTGAAATTCTAATGTTTTAACAAATCCCATATTTTATTCGCTCATCCAAACACACCCTTAAGGATCAAACACAGAAATCTGCTGACCTTTTCATAGTGAAGATGAATGCGAATGAACTCTAATACCATTTTCGAAACTAGTCCTTTTTAAGAGTTTGATAATTGTTCTATTGTCCTTCAATTTGGGGAATAGTTTTACATCTCTTAATTAATTTGGGGTTTTTTTTTTCAACCGGATTAAAATTCTCTAGACAAGATCTTTGCCTCTTTCGACAAGGAGAGGTATAAAAACATAAGGCATCATGAGGGCCCAATCGTGCGTTTTGGTTGAGGGCTCATGATCCCATATCAGATGTTCCTAAACAAGAGGGCCTGGCCCATGTAACTCTTGTGGGCTTCATCAAAGGTCCAAGAGGGTCTACGTGGGTGCATCAGCCCCACAGTGATATTTTTTTCTGTAAATACAGATACAAGCTAACCTAACCAACCCCCCTCCCCCACCCCGCAATAAAAAAAGAAAGAAAAAAAAGACACAAGATAAAGTTAAAAGGGACATCTCTATGATTAACGGCCATGATTGGCTCTCCAGCTACTAAGTAACTGCTAAAATGCAACCTGAGCTAAGCTATAGGATCATCCTCAATGTATTCAAACACAAATGGCAAACGCCTGAAATTCTTGACAGAACCACACGGTTTACAACATTAGGGGGATCATCCAGTCTCCGAAAAATCAGAATTCGAAAATAAAATCCTAGCTAATGAAGGAGAAGTGAGCACAACCAAAAGAACTCAGAAACAAGTTGAAGAGAACAAGCAAACCAAATCCATGTGAGAAAAGGAAACGCAAAGCTAATCGATTAACTAGAAGTAGTACATTTTACGATCCACTACTGCTGCTAGTACAACTCTAGCTTTTTGGAAGGGTGGAGTTTCACTGAGGAGGAGGGTTGCGATTCTGAATCCAACCAACCAAGAGAATGACTTTGCATCTTTAAATAACATAAGATAAAATGAGAATCAACCAACCAACCAACCAATCAACCAACCCAATAAGCAACAAAATAATACTGATAAGCACATTCTAATTTCTAAATCCAAAAGATGAAGAAACTACCATCGAAGATCAAAACTTTCCTCCTCAGAGTTATATACCGATAAGCACATTCTAAATTCAAAATCCAACAGACAAAGAAACAACCATCGAAGATCAAAACTTAACTCCTCAAAGTTTCTCTTCTTTAATACTGGATAAGACTTGACAATTACATAGCAGACCACAAAAATGAGCTTTCCTTTTTCACGGACTTCCTAACCAATAATGAAACTTGCAGTTTCAATAAAAGTTGAGATTTCTTTCAAATTGACCTAGCAGCAGAAGCGGTAGGGTTATATGATAACTGAATTGTATCACATGCTCAAGAAATTATGCAGTTTGAAAAATGTTCCAAGGAAGCTGGAAGTAACTGAAAGCAATAAAAATCTTATGATTTATTAATAAATACATCAACATACTTACATGACTTTTATACACAATACTCCATACACACAGGTATCATTATTCATTATTCATTATTGACTGCATTTCCGGACAACAACAAGCATTAAGCTGCTCTCTTATCAGCATTTACAATTTAAAACAGCACCTGCAGAAAAATCACACGATAAATTCATAAAGGGATTACCTGTTTTGTTTTGTTTCGTTGACTGTCGGGTTTGAGGAACATTTCTAAGGCTCATGATTGATCAGCTCAATGAAGAATAAACTTGTGTGAGGCCCAAGTGTTTGTGACATCAGATATCTTGCTTTGCTCGACCTGCAACTGCTTAAGCTGTGGAGAGTTGAGAGCAAAGAACTCAATTGCCTCGGCTTGAATCCCACAACAGTCCCTGATATCCACATTCTCCAAACACTTACAGCTCTTAAACATCGAAACCATGGATGCATCCGTCAGCCCCTTACACCCTCTAAGCCTCAACTCAACTAAATATTTGAGTGAAACCAACATTGATATCAACTCTTTATCCACCATCATTTCATTATAGGACAAATCCAAATTCCTCAATTGCCTCAAATTCTGACCTAATGTGGACAACAAACCAGTTTCTCTTTCAACCACATCACAATTTACCAAAGCCAATTCTTCAACGCCAACCCCAATCTCTCTACTAATAGCATTGAGCCCTTCACCGCTAACAAGGCAGCAACTTTCAAGTTTAAGGCTTGAAAGGCTTCTGCAATTCGCTGCCACTGACAATAGATGATCATTTTTAAGATCCAAAGGTAATCGAAGATGGAGTCTTTGCAAGTTGTTACAATGGGTTTGGTTTTCAGTTAAGAATCTAAGCAGACTCTCCCTGCTACAACCATCATAAACCAAAAGAGAAATGAGGGAGTCACAATTCTCAGTCAATTTCATCAGAACCCCATCAATTATAGTCCTACAAGTCCTGAGCTCGACTTGTTCAATGCCCTTCAAACACTTAACGAAGGATGAAAACGAACCGCCATCCCCAATCCCTTCGCAGCTTCTCAACCCTAATTTCTTCAGCTTTCTGCAGCTTCTCCAAAGCCAACCCAAGCCCAAATCACCTGCTCCAATCCCAGAAAAACAAAGACTTTCTAGACCCAGCTCTCTCGACCCAAAATCGGTATCAGAATCAGAATTGTCTGGGTTGCACAACCCATAATCACCATAATCATAATCATCGCCATCAACATCATCATCATCACTATTATTGGACTTAGAAGAGCAAATGAGAATTGAAAGTTCCTTCAAATTAGCAAAGTTGAGAACCCACCTCAGAAACAGAGGCCTGGACCTGGACCGGGAGAGATTGATACACAGAGAGGTGAGATTGGTGCATGCCCAAGACAGAGAAGCGAGGGAGGAAAGAGAGACGGGACCGGCCAAGAACCTCAGGCTGTCAAGCTTGGGGCAAAAGGAAGCGACCAAGAGAAGGAGACGATCGGAAAAAGTGGTTGTTTTTGCGGCGGTGGTTCTTGTTGATTGGTCAGGAGGCTGTAAGACAAGAGAGAGACAAGAAAGGAATGGGTAGTGAGAGAGAAGAGAGGAGAAAGAAGGGACGGTGGAGTCATGGGAGGTCAGGCGGAGGGAGAGGGAGGTTTTAGAGGAGCGGTAGAGGTAGAGCCACCGCTTAGAGACCAGAGAAACTGAAGACGATGTTGATGGCGATGGCGGCAATCTTTGGAAGATTTCTTGAACAAGTTCATCGCATAGCAATTTATCCATCTCTCCTCCACCTCCCCTCACTTATTCTTCTTTTCCATAAAAATTAAAGCTTTGCTTCTTTGTTCTTTGTTTTGGGAGCTATGGAGTCAGTCACCAGTGGCCACCGCCACCACCCACCACCCACCAGCACCTACCAAATACAATTTTACAAACAAGGTTTCTAATTCTGGAGGCTTTTCATTTTCTCATTTTCTCATTTTCTCAATTTGACTGTTTGTTTTGCTTGCTTCCTTTTGGGTTATATAGGGACTAGGGAGTTTTCTTTGAGGGCATTTCCAAGTTTCTAATAACATCCTAGTTGTCACAAATAGTGTAGTTTAGTATTGTGAGATGTCTGAATAGTGAAGTTCCATTTTTGTGTGTAAAACGAGGTTAATATACATTATATATTTCTTATCTTAATATATCATTAAGAAAATAAAATAATAATAATAAATAAAATTATAATGCTCATAAAATTTGTTAAATAAAGAATAAGTTTATTGCTTTATTTTTTATTTTTTATATCATCTTTTGTGTTGTGATATGAAAAAATAAATATCTAAAGAAAAAATGAACCAACAAGAATGAAAAATAAAAATAAAAGATATATAGAACAAAGGTTGAAGAAAAGGAGCATAAAATAAAATAAAACCTAAAACAAGAAACTAAAAATTATTTTAAATTGTTTTAGTTTCAAGAATTTGTTATCCCTTGATTTTTCAATTTTTACCTTTATTCTTCGTTGTCCATTCTATATTTCTCTTACATACCTACTCCATCTAAAATTTCTATTATTATAAAATTAAGAGACTCAAAAGACTTCATCAAAAAAATTTGACTAAAATATTTTTTAAATTATTTAATAGTTAAAGATATAATAGTAAAATTAAATATCAAATTTATAAATTAAAAAAATATTAAAAGTTAATGAAAGAAATGGGGGCAAAAAAATAGTGGGTTAAGATAGTTATTTCTCTTATTTTTATTTAAAAATTAAAAATTAATATTATTTATCTTTTTAATTGTTTAATAAAAATAAAAATAAACTTGATTAACACTCACGTTATGGAGCACCAAGAGTATAATAAATAATTAAACAAAGCTGTTCAAAGTTCCTATCATGGACATGTTACGATTAACATCCTTTTTCTAATTTTTTTTATACAAGAAAAGCAAATTAAAACAGATATGTGATTATATATTTACGAGCAAATTATACTTTAATATCCTCATATTTACACTAAATTTCAAAATTATACCTAATTTTTCATAATTTGTATTTAAGTACTCTGAACTCTTTAAAACATTTTATTTTTATCCCAACGACACATTTTCGATTGAATTTACATTAGTGACCAGACGAGGCATGCGGGAGCCCCACAAAAATAAAGATCACAGTGATTTTAGACAAAATTACTTAATTAATCATTAATTATCTCCTATCTAACATCTTTCTCAAATACTTAAAGATAATTAAGAATTAATTACGTAATTATACTTTTCATAATTAATTAATTATACCTAAAAGTGCCATAAAAAATATTTTTATAAGGGCTCTCGTACACATCACATCATCAACTAATATAAATTTAGCTAAAAATGTGTAGCGGGAATAAATATTAAACATTTTAAAGAGTTGAGTATGCTAAAATGCAAATGTTAAACAATTTACCAACTCTAAAATGTAGTGTAAAATTATATCTATACTAAAGAGAAGTGGAAAAATCACTGTAGATCTACAGTGATTTTCCACTTCTACCTTTTTTTTTCTTTTTCCTTAATTTTTTTTTTCTTTTATACATATCAATTTTTTTCCCTTTCCTTTAAATTTTTTTTCTTTTTCTTTTTTCTTGATATTTTTTTTTCTTTTCCTTTATACATATATAAAAAAAATTCTTTTCTTTTCCTTTATTTTGATTTTTTTTCTTTTCTTTTATACATATCAATTTTTTTTCCTTTATTATTATTTTTTTTCCTTTATACATATCAAATATTTTTCTTTCCCTTTATTTTTTTTTCATTTCCTTTATATATATTTTTTCTTTTCCTTTATACGTATCAAAAGAAAATTTCCCCTTTTTTTTTCTTTTCCTTTATACATATCAAAAAATCATAAAAGAGATAAAAAAAAAACATTGTTCCCCTACAATATTTTACCGATTCTGCCTTTTTTTTCTCTTTTTTTTATAGATAAAAAAAAATCACTGCTCATTTATAGAAAATTAGTAATACTCAATTTAATAATCCCGCAGCAACGCACATGCCTAATTGCTAGTCAAATTACTAAAGGACGAGTGAGGGAGTGGAACCCACTAGACGAACCAATGAGAGGAGAGGTTCATTCAACAATGAGTCGCTCACGGCCGGCTTTACCTTTCCATCACCCAGAAGAAAGCAAGCACAAGAATATTATATATATATATTATATATATATATATACTTGTGTAATTTACTTATTTACTACAAAGAGGAGAACTGCCAAACAAATAAAACCTTGATAAACATTTGTTTTTTGTTTTTGAGACATGGAGGAAAGAGAGATAACGAAAGGTAGAGAAAGATATGAAAGAAGAATTGAACAAGAAGAAAATGAAAAATACATAAAATTAAAATTAAAAACAAAACTTATTATCTGTAATTGTCGCTTTCAAGACCTTTGTTTTCTATAATGTGTATGCATCACCATCCTTTTTCAAGAGCATAGGGCTGACAATAGATAGAGTCGTGTCATAAACTCTGTTTTATCCAAATATGCCAAATTCAAATCCGACATGTTTAATAATCGTGTAAAAAATGTCCAACGACTAAAACTTACCTATTGAAGAAAAAAATACGACATATCAAACGGGTCCTAAGTTTTGTAAAATACATATGCATTATGCCATTATCGTTGAACATATATGCCTATTGAAAAATACGACACCAACAACTAGTTTGTATATATTGCTCAGCTTTATCTATATCATGCATAACATATTCTTGGAAGTGCACATTATAATTATATGCATCTAAATTCTAAAGTGAGAGTTTACCAGTCGATAGAGAAAAGTAGAAAGTATCATTAGTATCAATCACTGGCCTATTCTACCATTTATGCCCTAAGTTCTTCCTTTACCCTTTAAGTGAGGCTCAAATGTGGTCCTCTAATTTGTGGCATCTTCTTTGACAACAACAGCAACAGTAATAATAGCAAGGAAATTATTGTGATGGGACCATGGACATATCAAAAGGCACCAGGTCCTCATCAGTCTCCTTCAATACAATTGAACTCTCATAGCATCAACAAGCAATTTTATTTCCTAACAGTGATATCAAACAATCAGCACTCAGATTAGGAGTCATTAGACATATCGTCGACAAAAAAAATATACTCTTTCATTTTCTGATGTTTTCGGAAAGTAAGGCTAACCAATCACTAAATCGTGAGGAAGTCATTTACAACGTGTCAACAACGAAGGAATAGAATATGAACACACAAAACCCAGCATGGCAGGTGAACCATACCTATATAGAGGTAAGTAGCACTGTTCCAAGCCCAGAGAGACTCCACCCAAGACCAGAAGTCGCCAACGTTTACGCTGCTTAAACCCCCAAACGCAACTTTCAAGGCTATAAAAGCAACTGGTGGAAGCCCAATGAACCCCAGAACAAGATTAAAAACTAACCTTGAAATTGTTCTCACGCTCCGGGCTTTGAAATCAAGCTTCAAAGGATGAGCCATCAAGCACATTGGGACAATCAGTAACCCCCCGATTTCTGCTGTAGCAAAGTTAATGACGGACATGAGACACAAGCCAATGAAGGCAGCTGACAGAGTGACTGATTTCAAGATGGCCCATTCCCCTCTTTGAAGTTGAGGTTCATTGGCATGAGAACATGGAGAAGCCAAAATCACGTACATGACCACAAGGCTGAGTATTGAAAGCACAACCCAGATTATGGCTGTTGGGGTGCAACTGGGTATTTGACAGATAAAATAAGGGAGCACTGAAACAACAAAACCCCACAAGTGGACTACAAAAGCTTTCTTAGCTGCAAAAAGCCATTTCCATGATTTGAGAGTGAAGCAAGGTTCAACAGAATCAGTGGCCGAAGAAGCAGGCTCGTCAATTTTCAGACTATAATCGGAATTACCAGCATCAACACAGAGAGAAGCTGCCACCATGGGGAGTGGTGCAACTAGAAGTGCAAAAGCAATCATGTAAACTCCCACTGACACAAATTTGCTCGGAGACGTTAATAGGTACAGAAAAAATGACTGGTGAAACTTCTCTAAAAGGTTGTTTACTGACCGTATGACTCCTTCTATTAATCTGCATAAAAATAAAAATAAAAATAAATAAATAAAAACTCAATCCTAAGTGACACAAAAAAATAATTTTTCATATAAATGCTTGTCAAGGATACCAAGAAAAGGAAAATAACAAATCATGGTTATGCCTTGAGGCAAATATAATATAAAAAACAAAAGGAAAGAACTAACATAGGGAGATAGTAGCAAATAATACAATCTATACAAAAATATGTAGAAAATGAAGATCCCTACGTACATCGAAAAGCTTTTAACGGGAAACTGGAACCAGACTTTTTAGTACAGGAAAAATATTAGGTGAAAGTAAAAGGCAGATGATCCACATAATAAGAACATGTTAACAGCCTATTATTTCCATGTGCCTTTTCTCAAAATGAAATTTAGCTAAGCCTACACTGCTCATAAAAAAAAGGAGAAGGAAAGGAAAACGGTTGGTATATGAGATTCTAGATTAGAGAAATAAAACTCTAAAGCAGAGACGAGAGAATCCTCTGCTCCCATTCTTGAAAGATTATACATTAATTGCAAATGCCGATTACAAGTACTTATGAAAAGAGATTTGATTCAGCACTAACCGGCCACTTCGTAGAAGAAAGTCATTTTGCCTTGCTTTATTATCCAAAGAAGAAACTTTGGGCAAAAATTCCAAAGTAATTGCATCAACTTGGTAATCACGAAAGGCACCATGGGAACCGGTGGGAACACCCAAAGCCTGACATCATGAAGGATCAGTAAGAAATAGACAAGCCTTTGTTGAAAGATTACTAGAAAAACACAAATTGTATTATATCCTTGTCCCATAAAATACATGAAACAACAACCAAAAAAAAAAAAGACCCACCTGGTGGTACAATGAACTTGCAAGTGTAGTGCTGCCCTCAATATAATCTGCAGCGGGGATACCAAGGTTCCATTGGGGATTTAAGCTTCTAACCAAATGTCCTAATGATTCAAATGTTTCACCCAAAGTCTTGAGGCACTTCAAGCCAAGTAGAGACCAAAACTTCTCCACCTTTACCCGCAAACCTTGCCTATGTACTGCTAAATAATTCACAATATTGATGAGGTCAAGATTTGGCATCTGCCCATTGGATGCCTCAGCGTAGATGCTTAGACTATCCTCAAATTGTTCACTTCGATCTGCAACCTTAATGACAAGGGCTGCAGCCATGGTCCCAGCACGTTTAAACACATCATAAATCGCCCTTTCTGTGAAAAGGTTCTCATTTATTGCATAATTATTATTGCTTTCAGGACAAGATTCTGCATTCAGTGTGCCCAGTCCAGTAAATACGGGTGTGTGATAGTCTCTTAGCCAAGAAGAAACTGCAGCATACTCTCCAAATTGCGTGTCTGCTGCAAGCCATATAATATCCTTGGCCAGCCAAGGAACTCTGGTGAGCAAGGAAAATACAGAGTATGCAATGCCCAAAGATAAAGTCTCATTCTGGTTCACTGTCATTGAATTGAAAGGCGTAACCAAGACAATAGCTTCTTTCCCATCACCACGTGGCGCTCTTATAATTCCAACAGTGTTGACCCCATGCAATGCGCAACTGATATTCTGCTCAATTCTTCCAGAATCGGGGCTAGAAAAGAAATCTAGTGGGTGAAACCGATTTAATTGAGGGTGGAACTTGTGATAAGAAACTTCAGCGCCCAAGTTTGACATGTACTGCGCTATGATTCTTTGACTTCCTCTACAGCAAAGAAAATTATCATACAAATTTGAAAATTTTGACATGATCATCTTAATCAGAGATTAATGAGTATCAAACAAGCAAAGCGCGATAGCCAGTGCTATCTTTAAAATTAAAAATTTACAAAGTGCCATCAACCAATCTACTCAGATCAGACACTACATATTATAACACAGGAATTTTCATTACTAGAGCAAAAGGCTAATGGCCCCGTCGTTTGATAACAATTTCGTGGCTGGTTTTTAAGTTTTCATTATTGTGTTAGAGACAGAGAGGAATACAGTGAAGAAATGAGTGATGTAAAAAAGTGAAGGAAGGATGGTGGCAGAGATTTAGGAGAAATATACAGGGTACACAAAATGAAAATTTCAAATCTTCAAGCCTGAGTTAAGGGCATACACTGGTGAAGCAAGAGGCTTGGAATTGGAAGAAGCCAAATCCTTTACTAATTTATTAGCCTCTACAACCTCCTGATTGGAAAGCATGGAAGCCACAGAGCCTAAAATAAGCAAGTAATTGCACAATTTTTTTAATAAATAACACAAGGAAAAGCGAATGAGTCGAAATCAGACGTAGAAGCACAAAGAGATTGGAAAATTGGGGAGCTGTAGACCTGGCATAAGGGCATTCTCGGAGATGTAGGTGTTCTTGGCGAGAACCGGAAGCAGCAGAAGAGCTAGAACCCCGGCGACGGAGAAAACAACACTGCAAGAAGAGTAAAACCACACTCAACTCAAATTTTTAAATTAAAAAAAAGAAGCAAATTGTGACTGGTGAAGTAAAAGACTACCTGAATAAGAGGCTGTGGGAGATGAGCAAGATCCCAATACGCGCAATTGGTCTTGGGCGGGTCTTGGTTTCGCTCTTACTCTTAGCCATTTTTCTTGCAAACGAAGAGCTGAGCTCGAGGCTCAAGCACACAGACAACAAGACGGTCGATCAAGTAGGGGTTTCGTCAGATTTGTGATTTAAAAGATAAATGTTTTTTTTAAAATAATTTTTTTTTTTTTTTTTGGATAATTTCCCTTCTATTTAAAGGGAGATGTAAGCTGTATTATGGGTGTATTCAATTTGAAATTTTAAATAATTGTAAGGGGTTTTTAAATTTAGGTGTAGTCAATTTATTTTTTAATATATTGTTTTAAATTTTTTAAAAATTTAGGTGTATTTAATTAAGATTATAAAATACAATGTATATATATATATGTATTCAAAAGTTTCATGATTTTGCATGATTTAGTAAATTGATGGATTTTGTTGAGTTTTGAAAGAAAAAAATACACATATCAACAAAATATCACATGGCATCTTAATATTTCATTGGATTTGACAAAATAAAAACATCTTCATCAAAAAAAAAATTTCGACCTCCCACCCTATCGAGTACTACGGTCTCCAATACCACTCCACTGCTCATTTTGATTGTTCCCTATTGAAAATGATTTCTCACATGAAAGCAGATGGATTCTACCAAAATGCTTTTTCTTCTACCTCCACCTCGTGTTTTTTTTTCGAGCTATCTACTTCACGCCTAAATTGTTCATAACTCACTTCAAATAACCACTATTTAATTATTTGCTAAGAACAAATCTCAGAAATCTACTCAATCAACTCAGAAACAGAGACCAAGATGAACAAATAAAAAAATTGAATAATCTTTTGTTTAGATTAGATCTCCAACAATAGATGAACAAATAAAATAAAAAATTGAATAATCTTTGCCTAGGTTGGATCTCCAACAATGCTTACTTGGAGCATTCTCAAATTCAAAATTTTTAATGGGGTTGGATCTCCAACATGCTTTGGAGTCCATTAGATGGGAGACTGATTATTTGTTTAAATCCACAAATGTTTCTAGTTCTGATGTTCACGTAGTTGGCGACTCCAACGACGACCACAGCTGTTGGCAAAAACCTGAAGATATAAACACAACTTAGTTTGCCTTTTTTGTATGTGGGAGGCTAGTTACAAATCTAATGTTTATTTAGATGACTATACATTGTTATGTATAGAAGCTATGTATCTAATAATAAAAAAATCAAACCTTTTAAAATCCAATGAAATTTTGTTATAAAAAAAGACAATAAAACTAAGCATGAAATCTGGTGAAATCATATCGAATGGAAAAAAAAAATCAATTAAAACCCAATCTAAATTATTTAAGACACATTAAAATCTCAATCAAATACACTCTCCTCAGTTAACTTTTAAGAGTAAATTATTAGTTTACTCTTGACAATTTTTACTTTTATTTAATTTTTTTTTATTAAGAGGTACTTTAAACAATTAAAAATAGTATTGTCTTATTTGACTCTCTTTGTCCCATATGCTCTTTAGTGTTTGGCCTTTTTGGCTTCTTAAACCCTTTTTTATATTATACGTATAATAAATATTATAAATATATATATCTATATATTATATATTATCTATATATTATATATAATTACAATTAAATTTTTTATATGAAATTAATAATGTAGTTCGTATTGTCTGAGATTCAGCGATAGGGTATAGAAAGTTTTTTGGACAGGGTAAGGTGGTGGTGGAAAAGTGTACGATTTAGGATTTAGAGTTTAATTCAAAAATTAAACCCTAAACCATACGTAATTAACTAATTTTTTAATATTAGATTATAAAGATTTTTTAAACTTGAAGTTTAAAAGTATTTTTAAAGAATTTTTACTCTTGCTTATCTTACTTTAAGTTGGATTAGACACACATTACTTTTTACAATGAATAAATGAAACAAAATACTATAAATAAGAGTAATATTTTCATAATCCCTAAATATAATGTTATAATTAAAAAAATTCAAATTTGAAGTTTAGAAGTATTTTTTAAGAAAAATGGTTAATTTTATTGTTTGACTAATTATTATGATGGTTAGAGACCATAAAGTTTTTAAAGTGAGTTTTGAATAAATATTGATGTTGTTAAGGAATAAACAACGAATAGCCCAACTTTTAACAACCAATTTGTCATATAGGTTACATAAACTTTTATGAAAATTAACATTAATAAATTGTATTATTTTGTATTGAATAACTCATCGGATATTAGATTCAATGGCGATATTCATTGAAGTGTCTTAAACTGAATAGCTCATAGAATATTAGGTTCACTGATAATATTCATTGTATTATCGTGATCTGAATAACTTATTAAATATTAGATTCACTTGTAATACTCACGGGATATATTATTTTAAATTGAATAGCTCAAAGAACATACGGTAATATTCAGGATTCTATCATCAGCCAAAAAATAAATTTGGGGTGCATAATGATTTTGTTTGCGTAGCATTAGCACCGAAGTACAATTGGGGTGCATAAGGTGGACTTACATTATTAATTTAATAAAGAAATAAAAATTACTAATATAACGACCATAAAAATAAATTGAATCCCGCTATTAATAGATAAAACTCATTTAGAAAAATAAAAGTCACTTAATCGTATGTAGAAGGCCTTAGAAAGAGAGCCAATAATCTTGTGCACTTGACATGAACCGTTCTCTGCTAGAAAAATAAAACTCACTTAATTCGCACTTTGTGGCTCAAAATGAAGTTAGTTGCTAATCAACAGAAATGACAAATTTTTCGTATGGGAAGTTGTGAAAAAAATTCCATTTTATTTTGTTCTCATCAAATTTCTAATGGGCCATTTAATTGCCAATTCAATCTCGATTCACTTGTTATAATGTACTTGAGAGGGATGGCATATGAAATCAAAATATCGAGACCGTATCATTCCAAATCAAACCATACTCAAAAAAAATCGAATACTAAAATTGTTGTATGTTTGGTACTATATCGGTACGGTTTCGATATCGATATTTTGAGAAATCGTCCAGTATCGATACCGTACCGAATTAAGATTTTTTTTAAATAATTAAATGTATTTCTTATTGGTTGACCATAACTAATAAAAAACAACTATAGATAACCTCACTGATTTTATTCTATCTAAAGCCCCAGTTCACCTATAAACCTATATTATATTAAACAACCTCCACATAACCTAAAAGGAAAAATCACAAATCAAATAGTAGTCAGCTTGAAAAATCAAAATTTCATCCAAACATGCAAACCATCAAAGTAAAAATAGATGCCAAAGAATATCATTGCACCCCACCATGCAAGACATTTTTTGTATTCAGACCAAACCGACGCACCAAAGTTGTGGATTGAAAAAACAATATCAATAAATAAAACAGCAAATGACAATTCAATTGGAACCCAATAATACCAATTTGAAATAAAAGATAAAAGTAAACAGAAACTCCAAATGGGCATTTATAAACCTTGAATTCTGACCTAATAACCCAAAATTGAATAAATTTATCAAAAGGGTATATCGATGATGATGTTGACTTGTGTTGATGAATTGATGATGCTTGGCAGATTGAAATTTGGATTGTATGTTCAATGTTGCTTGATGTGATTTGATTATTTATCTTTTAGAATCTTAGATTATATGTTGATTTAATTTGTCAATGTGTTGATAACTTGATGATATTGTTGTTGACTCGAATTATATATATATATATATTTGTGAAAAACATTTTGGTCGAGAAGAAGGTTGAAAATAATATTTCATACCTCTACAAAATTTTGGTTCAAACTGAAACCATACCGAAACCGTACCAAACTTAATTGGTACGATACGATCTGGTTTCACTTTCAAAATATGGAATACCGAACCGTACCGTACCGATTCAAATGGTATGGTTTTGGTATCGATTAATTTTGTACCGTACCGAACCGTGCCCACCCTAGATATAATACAATGAGAGAAAGTAGAGAAAATATATGATAAATATGGATAACCCTCATCATTGGGCAGGGTCGGGCAGAGCAAGGCCTATTTCATAATTTAAAAAATACCGAATTTGGATCAGGCTTTATGGGTCGGATCTACTAAGCCCACTTCTACCTACCTAATTATAAAAGTGTAAGTTGGGCTTAAATATCATTATTGAATATTGAGACAAGGTAAGGAGGGGACCTATTGGGTTTGGAGAATTGACTTAACCTTTAGACCACAAAGTCGAGACATGGTAAAGTGGTCACTAATCACAAATCTACTTGAATTGTAGTAAGTTCTATAAAGAGTTACCCGAATGGCTAGCTCCTGAGAGATTCTTTATGGAACTATTCTACTTCTAACTGTCATTCAGTGTAGTAAAGGTATCAGAAATAAAGTGGATCAAAAAGATTGAATTTGGTGAATTCTCTAAATCAAATTAAAATGACCCAAGTAACATTTTCGGTAAAGATGGAACGGTGGAATGTGGAGCTGTATATAAAAACTAGGTTGAACTTGGATTAGAGTTTTAAATTTGGGCTGAAATAGTAGTAATAAGATTTGACTAAATATTAACTCTTAATTTATAATTAGTTTATATATTCAGGCTTATAAATCAGATTTACATGAGCGAATTAGACTGTCAGACCTTATCAGACTCGAGCCTATCGAGTTTGAATACCCTAAACCCAAGTCCAACCCATCAATATGCGAGCTGGACCGGCCCACAACTCATAAGGGGTTGTTGAATCAGACTTTTTGTCATCGGGCCTACCAGGTACCCAGGGTTTCTGAGCCAAATGGTGAGGCCTAATGAAGTACAAATATTGAAGTAAACCCCCCCCCAAAAAAAATATCAATCTAGTTTTCTTGGCTTATTTTTTCATTATTTCTTCCTCCATAGGACTACTACTATTTCTACTCCCCTCTAAATCTTCCCATCTCCTACTAGGATTAGGATGTTCTTTCTAATTGCAGTTTTAATTATGATTTCTAATTTGTTTAATTCCCTATAAATTCTCCATTGTAATTCAATGGAAGAAGATGGTATATTTTCCTGCGAAAGAATTATTTTGGTGCGAAACCCATGTTTTGGTGTGAAGCCGATTTCGGTCCAATATTTTCTACATACTTCAACTCTCATGCGCAAAAAATGAAAATGGAATTAAAACGGTTGACAACAAACTGCAAACGATACCCTAAAAACACTAGGACTATAACGTCAGCATTATGTCGAATGTCCTCTAACCGTTAGAACGAACAAAAACTGTTCCTTCTACTTTCAAAATGCAGTTTACTAATCCAACCCAATACAACCCAGAAAACAAAACACAAACATGGCAATCAAATACCCACAAAACATGGCCCCTATACGATTCAAAGTATGAAGGACATCAATATCAGCCACGCCAAAGGTAAAGTTCCAATGCATAATAAGATGTACAATTACTAAATGATGAAGTAAAAGAATCAAATCTCAGGAGATTGGAGTGCAAAGAGAAAAGAAACAAACTTGTTGTGAGAAACAAACAGCCCCTAAAGGTAACCATCCCAGCCAACCATATACAATCCTTTTTCCTATAGGATGTTAGGAGGGGATTATATGCAAAGGGTATCGACTTATCAGATTCCACGAACTTTCCTCAAACCCGACAGTGAAGGAGATACCAATGGATCGTGACAAGATAACATACTTTTAATTTGATCGGTTATCCTACCCAACATTCCACAATATATGATCCCATATAAGCTACCACAGCCTAATTGGAAACGCATTGAAAACAGCTATCAATCATATTATTTCATTTCATTTTCATAGCAAACACATAATCAAATATACTAACAAACAAACAAACATTCTGAAAAAACGATAACAGCAATTCAGTAATTCGTGTATTAAAATGAGCGATGGTTTTAATGTGAGAAAAAAGTAAGATAATAAGAATCTCAGCAAAAAATCTCAATGATAATAATAAGAAGAAGTAGCAGGGTAAAAGCTGAAACAGGATCAGAAAATTGAAACAAAAACCTAAGCAGTGAGGACGACGGCGCCACCGGCCTCTTTGATCTTCTTCTCGGCGGTCTTGGAGATGAGCTTGGCCTTGACCACCAAAGGCGCAGAGCTAGGCAACACGCCCTTACCCAATACCTTGAAGTAGCCGAACTGTGTCACGTCGAGCAACGGTGCCTCGTTTCCTTTAGCGGCCTTCTCCTTCACGTCCTCGGGTACAAGCGACCACAGCTTGTCGAGATTGACGATCGGGCAGTGAAACCTGTTCCGCAGCTTGTGGAAGTACCTCATACCGACTTTACCAAAATACCCCGGATGGTACTTGTCGAAGAGGATCCGATGGTGGTGCATGCCTCCGGCGTTTCCGCGACCTCCAGGGTGCTTTCGGTGCTTGCCGATACGGCCGTGCCCGGCGCTGACATGGCCACGCTTCTTGCGGTTCTTCTTGAGCCTCGTCGTCATGTCTCTGAGGAACGGCTAGGGTTTCTAAAGAGTAAAAGGCGGAGGTGCTTGCTGAGGCCTTCTCTAAAAGAAGAATATATAGGACAAATGGAATTATTGAAACGACGTCGTAGACCCAAAAGGACAAGAAGGGAGAAAATGAATGATGGGACGCTCCTTTTCTAGTTTGGGCTGTACGTTCAAAATTAGTCACACAATTGGGTTTTAGGATTAAGATTGTATATACGGTGAAGTTTAATTGGGCTTTAGAGCTCTTTCGGGCCCTTTTTTGTTTTAAGGTAAAGAAGAAGAATCTATTTTATTTCTTTCGCAAAAGAAAAAAATTGATTATTATAATAACAGTTTTATATTTTTTGGGGAAAAAAAAACAATTTATACCCGTTTTGGATAGAAAAGTTATTAAACAAGTGGATTAATCCAAACATTTAAAATTCTTTAAAATTCTAATTGAATTCACTCCTTAAAATATAAAATAGGAAGATAGTACTTAGATCCCACTTTGAGATATCTCCTTATTCTACTTTTTTCGAATGAACAAATTGTCATAATTAAAACCATTTATTATTCATATCATCATTTCAAGATTAACTATGTAAGCCGTCACTAAAATTAAAAATTGTTTTGTTATTCATATAATGGGTAATTATATATAGGTTTTTTTTTTAAAGTTCAAACTATAAGTTAGTCCATTACTGTAAATAAGAAAGGTAAATAAGGAATATTTTGATTTTTTTTTTATTTTTTTGTCAAAATGCAGCATTAGTTTTGGTCCTTTAATTTTTAAAGAATTACAAACGTGTCATACATATCATATAGTTTTATTTTATTTTATGTAATTTACCTATTACAATTTTAATTGTACATAAGAATGCAATTTATCTATAAGAATTTTAATGGTATAAAAAAGTATATTATATGCAGAATACCTCTTTCAACTAGAATTGATTAATAAGAAATACAAAAATAATTATTAATTTACCCACGAAAAATTAAAACAATAATGTAATTAATAATTTACTTAGAAGGAATAAAACAAAAAACTTTATAAAATAAATAAAGTACTTGTGAGTCTGTAATTATTCAAAAATATTAGATAATATATGAGAAATTTGATGGATTAAAATTATTTTTATTCCTAAAACACATAATGTGAAATTTAGTTAAAATTATCTTATCAAATAATTTTTAAAAATAAATATAAAATATTAATATCTTAATAAGGATTAATTAATAATTTATCTAAATAAAAATCGCGAAGGGAGAAATCGACAAGGAGTTGAAAATTCAAACATCAAATTGACAAATTACTGTTGTGAAAAAAAATTACAAAAACAAGAATTCTTGGCGCCCGGTCGGTGACTCAGTGGGCATCCACTCCCTCCAAAAGTATAAAGCAGAATCTAATCTTACGGTTCTCAAGCCTCACCGCCAATCACGTGGCGCCACGTTTCTCACCGTTTGAATCAAGTAGCTTCTTCTCCCTCACCCGTTTTCTCTACGCTAACCCCCAAAAACCCTAAACCCTAAACCCTTTTGATTATGATTTTAGGGTCTATGATTGCTCAATTCGAAAAGCAAGATCTGCTGCTCAAGCTTCTGGTCTGGCGGTCTCACCTTCGAGTGCCGTTACCAAGCTATTTGAAGCAGACATTTGGTGGTTTTACATAGGCGCGTACTCAGTGTGGCGTTGGAAGATGTTGAGCTTCACTGTATTGCTCTGCGTATTTCTTCTTCTGATGGCGGACCAAACAGCATCGTATTTAGGCTCCGGTCCACACATTGCAGACGTGAACATTCTACTCCCTCCGAAATTGACGCATCCCGTCGAATATATGCTTCAGGGAAGCGATGGCTGCTTCAAATGGTAAGCTTCCACCGTATGTATGTAGCAATTTACATATGTGTGTACATATGTATGTATATGTTCGCATGGGCAGGTTCCTAGACGGTTAGTTGGTATTTCAAGTTAATTGTGTTAACATCTCAACAGATTGGTAAACATGAAACTGTCTCTGTTCTGGTTAGTGAGAAAATGTGAAAGAAAGGCGTATAAATTTTGAAATCGTGAAATGTAGGTTTTATTTCGTAGTTAAGTTCAGTTAGGTAATAAGAAAATAAATGTTTATGTAAAATATTTGTTTGTGGCAGGTCATGGGATCATCATGATATTCTGTCGGTTCTGCCAGAATATAATTCAACTAATCACTGCTCAACAAGTGCGCGGTTGAGATCAATTGCTCCCTATAGTGGTCGGAAGGAGACTGCTGTTTATGCTGCTGATGTAAATACTGGAGTAGTTATTCGCTGCAAAGTTTTTATTGACAAGCTTTCCAGAATTCAGATATTTCATAATTCTGTTAAACTTGACTTAGACGGGCTTGCCACACTTCGAGTCCGTGCCTTTGATAGTGAAGGTATTGTTTGAAATGCTAATGATCATAAAATGGTTAGGGTGGGATATTAAAATCTCTATTGTTTGAAGTGCACTCGTTTTGATACCCATTTTTGCTGTTGTTTGATTGTTTATTCACATTTGCAACCTAAGAGAAAAAAATGTGTGTATCTGTCTCTATTTTCTTGGGCAATGTAGGGTTGTCATATTACTTAGTCTTAGTTTAAGTTCTATTTCTTGTGTCTCCCATTACACATTGTTACTCCAGTAAAGAGTAACTATATACTTGCAAGCTTTTTATCTTTTTATTTAATTTAACTTGCATTTGTTTGGATAGAAACTTTCTTGTTACGTTATTTACTGCAATGATGCAATTACTTGAGGGCAGCATCCTGTCAAAATTTCTAGAAGGTATATATATTAGATCAGTTTAGGCAGTTATAATTCCATGTTATTAGGCTGTCTAATGATGCAGATACGTTTTTTTATTGATGAAATTGACTTATTGCATGGAATAACATATTATTGCTTGTGAACGAATGTTTTTAGACACTCATCTGTCTTAATTGTTTTTTAAACCATTGTTTGCGATTTGTTATGTCTTTAGTTTATATTCGTTTGGTTCTTATGTTTAAGAAGTTTGTCAATTCCAATGCAGAAAACGTGTTTTCTTCACTGGTGGGCTTGCAATTTAAGTGGCAGATGATGCCTGAAACCACTGTACTGCCTCACCACCTTGTTCATGTCCCTCTCAAGGACTCTCCCCTGAGCGACTGTAGCGGGTTTTGTGGAGACCTAGATATCCAAATAAACCTTGAAGATAATGTATGTATACCACAATTGTGTGTGAATGAGCAATATCAGCGGTTTACTGCATTTCTATTTGCATCTAATTTTTAAATTTCTTTAAATGTATGATATAGGGCGTATTTTCTGATCTGTACGTCGTGAAGGGAATTGAGATTGGGCATGAGATTGTTTCTGTGCATTTGCTTGAGCCAAAATTCAAGCACATGACTGATAAGATTGTTCTAACGGTCGCAGAAGCCATGTCACTGGATCCTCCCTCACCTATTTTTGTCCTCATTGGTGCCGTTGTTCGTTATAGTCTAAAAATCATCCGCAGAAACAAAGCACAAGGTTTTATTCCATAGCTTCTACTTGTTCTCTGAAGTAGAACTTTCTATCTACTGTGTCATGTTTAGTTTCTGATTCTGCCTGCCATAATTGAGGACCTTTTTCTTTCTACAAACTTGTGATTTTTGTGGCTGTAAATGTGTGTCACCCGTTATTGGTTAGGGAATATCATTGGTTTTGCCCATTAGATAATGGATTTTTTTTCAACCTCAGTTAGTTTAACGGCTTGTGAAGAAGGTCTTTGTCTTCATTTTGCTTGACGGATATTTGCTTTGAGCTTGGTTTGGGAGGTTCCTATTTGAATTGATACTCTGAAAGAAAATTGCTACTTTGCTAATTTTAGGTTGATAAATTGAGACTAGTGCCAAAGCCCAACCTTAGGAGTTCAAAAAGGTTATTTCATTAAACCAAGGTGGAGAATTGTAAAATTTGATCTAAGCTACTTTAAATTTTGCCTTAAGAGTAACATATCTTAATCACAAGTCGTAGTGCTATCAGATAAGTCCATTTGTAACTATGATTGGTATTTATAAAATGCTAAGTGTCTTCCCCTGCATCCCTAAAGCACCTACTGTCTCATGATTAATATATTTTGATTACTTTACTACCATGGCTGTGTGGCATTGTACCATAGAACTGGTGAGGATTTAACGTTATTTTCACCAATATTGGCTGATGGATGGGATTTTTAAAGTAGGGCCTAAATTCTGATTCTAATTTTTCTATTAGGTTTTTTTCTATTCGAATTTCAATTAGTTTGGCATTTCAATTCATATTTAAAAGGATAAACTTTGTGGTGCGAGTTTCATTGAATAGGGCTTATGGGTCATATGTAGAGTTACGTGGAATAGTATGCTGCAGTATTAGCTTAGTATTAACTTGAAAACGCCAGTTATAATACGTTTCTTCATTGGGCATTCGCAGTGGTAACTTTGCCGTCTCCACATCATCGATGGTCTGTGTCTAACTCTTCAGTTGCTGAGATCGACCCTATCATGGGTTCAGCATATGCGCTGAACTTAGGGGTAACAGATGCAATAGTTGAAGATACGAGGGTTGCTAGCCATATTCAAGTATCATCGCTCAATGTTGTCCTGCCGGATTCTTTATATTTATACATGACACCTTTGTCTACAGCTGGTGATCCTGTAGAGGGGATTAAAGCTATTCCATCCATGATACGTTGGTATGCTGTTTCTGGCCGCCATTACCTAATACAAATAAAGGTTTTCTTGCAAGGTCCAGATGCACAGGAAATCTACATTACAGAGGTAACTCATGCATTCTCCCTAGTGTCGTTGCTTGGGCAGTGATATATTTAGTTACTTTGCATTTTACTTTTGTTTTATTTTCTCTCCTTTCCTGAATGTGAACTATGATCGTGTTATCAATTGTTTTCCCTGTTAACTGCTTCTCCATGTCATCATCGTTCTTGCATTCTCTGTTTTTGTGTCAGTTTTAGTTCCATATGGCAAACATTTCTGCAAATGTTCTCTGTTCTCATTTGATGCTTATGTTTGTTTTGCATGATATCAAAGCAATATCTATTCTTGTCTTTGATTTACTCTGATATAGAAGCTTGTTATGTTCTTGGCAAACTTTCACTCAGTATCTCCTTTCGTGAATTGCAGAGTGATGATATAAAGTTGTCCGATAACCAGTCTGATTACTGGAGACTTTTACCTGTATCAGATGCTAATGCAATCAAACATGGCTGGCAAAATTCAATAATTCTAAAGGCGACTTCACTGGGACAGGGGAAATTGACAGCCTCTTTGACTTACTTTAGTGCACTAAATGAGACGAAGGAGGTAATGACTTGATCTTTATTTGTTTTTTCCTTGTCATGACTGTTTACTGTTAGTTTTATTTTATTAACTTCTTAAGTTGGTTCATCTCTGCTTGGTAGGTTCTCAAGGTTATGCAAGAAATCATGGTGTGTGATCAAGTCAAATTTAGTTTGAACAAAAGTGGTGCACCTCCAACCATTATCCTTCCTTGGGCCCCTTCTGTTTATCAGGAGGTGGATCTAAAGGCTACAGGAGGTTGGTAGCTTTCTAGATACTTGAGTGCTTTAGCATTTGACTCTATTTTTACTTACGGGATCTTAACACTATTTAATTTTACAGGTTGTGGTAAGGCATCTGGCGACTACAAATGGTTCTCTTCAGACATGAGTATTGTGTCAATATCTGCTTCTGGGGTTGTCCAGGCTAAGAAGCCTGGGAAAGCTACTATTAAAGTGCTATCCATTTTTGATTCATTAAATTATGATGAGGTATATGCTTATCTATATGTGCTTGATGGAATCTTTTAAGTTTCTAATCTGCACACCCTAATATCTAATCTCCAAATTCTTACATACACACCCTCAAATACTATACCGTGTTTACATGGATCTTTATCTCTCTCCCCTCTTCCCCCTCCCCCTTCTCTTTCTCTCACATCCCTACTGTCAATTCTAGTTTTATACTATTTTGTCTGCCATGATAGGTTGTCATTGAAGTTTCCGTCCCAGCATCTATGGTCATGCTCGTTGAGTTCCCTGTTGAGACTGCTGTAGGAACACATCTTCAAGCTGCTGTAACAATGAAAGCATCAAATGGTAATGCCATATGATATACCAGAACGATATACTTGATTTCTGTCAATGGTGGATGGCCTTTAATGCTCTGATTTATTATTTACAGGTGCCTACTTTTATAGGTGTGATGCGTTCAGTTCCTTTATAAAGTGGAAAGCAGGGAGTGAGTCTTTCATTATTGTCAATGCAACAGGGGAGGCACCTGCTTTAGACAGTTTAGGGAATCCCGAGCTGCCCCATAAATCAAGTTATGGATATCCATGTTCATGGGCATATATATATGCGTCTGCCTCTGGTCGGGCTACCCTTCATGCTACATTATCAAAAGAATATCACAACTTTGATAGCTCTTTTGATGGACCTATTGTCTTAAAAGCATCCTCAATTATTGCGGCGTATTCACCGCTTAGCATTCGTCAGGCAGGTGACGGAACCAGTTACGGTGGATACTTTTTTGATTTGGCTCCAACAGAAACTGATAAGAAATTGTTAAAGTTGGACAAAATATACCTCGTCCCTGGAACGCATCTGGCTGTTATGCTTCTTGGTGGACCTGAACAGTGGAACAGTGATGTTGACTTTGTTGAAACTGTGGAAATCCTAAATGAAGAACATGTTCCAATTGGCAGTGGTGCTTTGGTGGAACGCTTATCTGAAAGCTATAAGAGTTTGTACAGAGTTTCATGCCAAATGCTGGGAATCTATGTAAATTTCTTCTCTTTATATTTCAGACAGTTTAGTTTCTAATATAATGAACTTTCATTATGCAATATTTATTCTTAATTTAACATCTTTATTTCTTCCAATGGCTCAGAAAATTATTTTCAAACGTGGTAATCTTGTTGGGGATGACCATCCTCTTCCTGCAGTAGCAGAAGTGCCATTGTCTCTTATATGTAGCATTCCTGCCTCAATTGTTCTGATAGCTGATGAACATGGTATAGATGATTCCTTTCATTAAAATTAAAAGTAGTCAAATTTTACTCTCAATATATTTAAGATACTCTCTAAGTTATTGGTGAATGGGCACTATGCAGTTAATGAACGTGAAGTTATACAAACTGCAATTCAAGCTGACCGCAATTCAGGGCGTATTCGTGTCACCCCCGTTACTGTGGCAAATGGGCGCACCATCAGAATAGCTGCAGTTGGTATTAGTAACTCTAGAGAAGTTTTTGCAAACTCATCTTCTCTTTATTTGAGGTGGGAACTTATTGGTTGTGATGAGATGGTTAATTGGGATGATACTGATGAGTTAGAGACATCGGAGCACAGTTGGGAGAGGTTATTGAGCTTGAAAAATGAGTCAGGCCTGGTACTGCCAAAATATCATTGTTCTTTATTTATATTATCGTTTACTAAGGAAATTGTCATCATGCTCTCATTCCTCCCTTAAATATTTTTCACTATGAGTTCATCATAACTTTTTTGGAGTGCCAATAGTTACTCCCGTGACTAATTATGTTCTTAGATTGTCAAAATTTTAGTCCAGAACTTTAGCTCAAGCATGGAACCCTCACTAGCTGAAACTTTATAATGTAAAAGTATCAAAATTAATCCATTTGGTATTAGATTTTCTTTTCAGTTTCTATCCCGTTTCATACTATATAAAGCTGCTAAATTATGCGTTCCTCAATTTCATGTTTATATCCTAATATTGGATATGAGGTAATGTGTTGAAACGTTTGCTTCTCAGTGTATAGTTCGTGCTACTGCCATTGGTTTCAGAGATAGCATGGCTGGTCATAAGTCTGTGTCATTGCTTGAGAGTTCAGAGAATGCTCTTACTGATTCAATTCGTCTACAGGTATATTTTGCTTTGATGTTATATGCCATTAAACTTCTGCAGAACCAGAGATGACTTTAGTTTCAGGGTTTATGTTCCTTTCATTTTGTTAAACTTTGTTTTCTTAAATGCATGCTGTTCACATTTACTTTTTTAGTTTTTAAACCTGTCAATCTCATGTTTATATTTGTTAAACTGAGCAGCTTGTTTCTACACTAATGGTCAGCCCAGAGTTCAATCTGGTGTTTTTCAATCCCAATGCTAAGGTAGGCTCTGAACACATAATCAAATACTTTATTATTCTAGCTTTATAAGGAACCATGACTATTCTCCTTTTTTGTTTTTCTGTTTGTTATCAACATAATCATGTAGTAATAACAGCGATATAGATTGATATTCTGTTAAGTTGATGCCACTAATTGAAAAGAATCTTGTCGGTTTTGCCACTTATGGTTAGTGTTAGCAAGACAAGATTGTTCAAAGTCTTGCTATGTGAAAAAGGCTGTAACTCCCTATAAACCGATTTGATTTTGAAAGGTTATAAGTAATTTTGGATTCCTAATAGTTACTGCCTTTTAGGAAAAGGAAATAAAACAATCCTCTAGCAGAATATTTGATTCCAAGTACACTTTGTGGTGGGGCTTCACAAAAATTCTTGACAATCTTCCTCCCGATTGCTCTTTGCTGTTTCTTCTGCATTTCGCACTGTAGTTAGGCTGCTTAACATTAATCATTTGCTTTGTTCGATGTTTGAATAGCTTCAGAAAACAGGTTGCTTCTATCATCTGTAATATATCTTCATTTGAACCACTTAATTATCTAAGGGATAACAAGGAGATAACAAAAAAAACACACAAAAGCGACCCACCTCATTGCATGAAGTGATAGTAATGACTAAGGTAGAACTATAGAACGCCTTGGTCCTCTAGTCCTGTGCACAAATGCTTTCGATATGGAAATTATAATGCGGAAAAAAAAAATTCCCATTATAATTAAAGTAAGAGTTCCATGTGTTTCACTGAACATGGTAGAGGTAGAGCAGCTCATCCAAGAGTGTCTTTAATTCACTTGTCAAAAGTTCTATTTGTTATGTGTTGGGCAATGCTGTTGATTTTTTATTTATAATAATGCTTAAGTTTGAAAATTTGAACCCACACAATGTTTTTACTATTATTTTTCAGTTAAATCTGTCAATTACTGGTGGGAGCTGTTTCTTGGAAGCTATTGTGAACGATTCTCAAGTGGTAGAAGGCATTCAACCTCCAAGAGGTTTACAATGCTCACAACTACTGCTGTCTCCTAAAGGCATGGGGACGGCACTTGTGACAGTTTACGATATTGGACTCACTCCTCCGCTTGCAGCTTCTGCTGTGGTAATTTCTTACTGCTCTGTCACTTGTCATTATTGATTAGTTAACAGGTAAATTTTGAGTTGGTTTTCTATCATCACTTCATTCACCTTTACAAATAATGTTCATTTTTTGTGCTGTTGAAGGTTAGTTGTTGTCATTTAATAAGTTGACAGTGCCCTGAGTCACTTTTTCTTCTGTTAAGTGTCTATTGTTTGATTTGGGAAATTAACGTTAAGGCTACGTTTGGTACGCCGTATAAGAGACTGGATAGGATAATATAGTACAAAACCAATGTTTGGTACTAATAAAGATCCCAGCCGATCACAGGATCAATCTCCCTGATCTGCTGGGCCAAAGTCCACAGAATCACCTCTGATTCTTTCCTGTGTAAATTTGTATCTACTTGATTCTTTCCTAGTTTGTCTAAGATGTACTTACCTAGCTTAGCTCTCTAGAGTCTATTTAGAGAACTTCTGTACACAATTCTAATTAAGTGAATACACCAGAAATTCCAACACCTTTTATGGTATCAGAGCCCTAAAGCTCCACCGAGCAAACCCTAATCCAATGGCCGCCCAAAACCCTAATCCAGCTGCCACCCAAAACCCTAATCCAATAGCCGCCACAAACATCCCACCACCACCAACCGACATCACCCACCCTACTCTTCCCTCCCTCATCAGCATCAACCCAGCTCCCTGTCAAACTCACCTCCACCACTTTCCATGGCGTGCCCAGTTCAATGCCCTCCTCCGTGGGTATGACCTCATGGGTTATGTGGATGGCAGCCATCCCTGCCCACCTGCTACAGAAACCGCACTTCGTGCCCTCTGGATCCGCCAGGACCAGCTTCTACTCCATGCCATTTTGGCATCTGTGTCCCCCCAGGTCATCACCCTCATCGCTGCTGCACCAACATCAGCAGCTGCCTGGACCTGCCTCACTCGTCTCACACGAGCACAGCTAGGGCTCGTGTACTGGGACTCAAGGAACGTTTAACTCTCCTTCGTCAGGACTCATGGCCAGTTTCTGATTACCTCCAGGAGGTTCGTACCATTGCTGATGAACTCGCAGCAATTGACACGCCCTTGTCTGATGATGATCTACTTCTTCATGTCCTCAATGGCGTTGGCCCAGAATTTAAAGATCTAGCCGCTGCCGTCAGTCCAGAGACGCTCCCGTTCCCTTTGAGAACCTGCATGACATGCTGGTTCAGCATGAAACCGCAGCCAACAGAGCTGCCCCCAACCCACCTTCACTGCCAACGCCACCCAATCAGCCCGTGGCTCGCCCTACAACTACCACAACTGCGGCTCTTCAGACCCCAGACCCTTCAACCAGTTCTATAACAGCCGTGGTCCTTCTTCCCAGTGCTCCGGACCGCCCCACAACAACCAGCGCAGGTCCAACAGCAACCCAGGCAGTGGCTATCATGGGATTTGCCAATGGTGTGGCACCCAAGGCCACAGTGCTAAGCACTGTCCCCAGCTCCAGCCCTCATCCTCTCAGCCCGCCGTGGCTAATCCTACCAGTCGTATTAATTAGTCTTCGTATAAATTAATACAGTTGAATATCTTTATACGGTCCATACATGCCAAAATAATACCCTCGAAATTGTCTGTATTAAATAGTCGAATGGCTAATAATCTTGAAAAGTGTAATAATAATAATAATAATATAATATAATAAAAATTAATAATTAATAATGAATGATAATTTAATAAATACTAAAAATGATAAAAATAAAAATTAATAATTAATAAAAATGTAATAAATAGTAATAATAATTATTATTAAATAAATAATAATATACATAATTAGTATTTAAGATATAATTATTTCGTATCAACTATAATATAGTCGGTATTCTAATCCGGCAAAATACCAAACACCCGACTAAATAGTCAGTCTATCTGGTGGACAGATTAGTCTATCCGATTGAAATAGTCAGTACAGTACGGCATACCAAACGAAGCCTAAGAGTTTGTGTTTGAGCAAACATTTAGTTTCAGATTAGAAAATTGATGTCTAAAAGTTTACTGGAGACGCTCAATTGCTTTTATCAATTATATGTCTGGAGCAATTGACAGTTTAAGATAGATCTTATTTGTGATTCTAAGAGAACAGTATAGCATGTCTTTAAGCTTTTGAGTACTTAGAATCACTTTTATCTGTAAAATAAACTTGAGCAGATTTTTAAAACTTGAATGCCATCTGACTCTTAGTGCCTGTTGCTTCATTATTTTATCTATTGTTATACTATATATTGGTCGCAGGCTTCATCCTTCATGCTAAATATTATTGCTTTTGTAGACCAGTTCCTCATGAAGGTGAGCATATTCTGTAGGTACAAGTTGTAGACATTGACTGGATAAAGATTGTGTCACCAGAAGAAATAAGCCTTATGGTATGTTTTCCTAGTGTGATTATATCCTTTTTTAATCTGGTGCACTTTTGGGTCTGCTGCTGGGCTTTAGGACCGTGAGAAGTACCCTTCTCAACATAAAAAATCACTTTGTAGCCATTCTAGATTTATGATATCCTACTTTCATGATTTCAGGAAGGGAGCTTGCAGACTATAGAGTTAATGGCTGGGATTAATGATGGGAAGACTTTCGACTCTCATCAGGTTTGAATTGACTTGTTATGTTAGCTTCAGGAGTCTGGACATACATGTCCTCTGTTTGTCTTCTTTTGCACGTTGACAAGTGAAGTACTGGAGCACACTAAGGAAATTATTCCAGTTTGATAGCCATTCACATTTTTACCTTTTCACCTTGTTTGCTTTCTTGCCTGTGTGAGAGCACAAGTTTGTAAGCCATATTACTGCTTTGTATCTGTATATGAGAGGCTTGATGGATTGGAACCTATTGTGCAGTTTGCCTACATGAATATTCATGTGCATGTTGAGGATCAAATTATTGAGGTGTTAGACATTAATGATATCTCAAGCCCAGCTGGTGGATATGTTAATGTCCCAAAATTTAGGATTTTAGCTACACATCTTGGGATCACAACTTTCTTTGTAAGTTCACTGTTGCTAAGTGTTCTATCTTTAGTATTCTTTACATTGTGAAATTATTTGTCTGGATTTTTGAGTGATATAAGTTTACTGAAAGTACTTGAAATCAGGTGAGTGCCGTACAACATTCTGGGCATGAAATATTAAGCCAACCAATAATGGTAGAAGTCTATGCACCTCCAGTGATCCACCCTCAAGACATTTTCCTTGTACCTGGTGAATCTTATGTGGTACGTTTTCAATATGATTCTCATCTTGTCTTTCCCCCCTTCCTGCATTTTTTTCTGTTAATCATGAGTTAATATGCACTTGAGTGGGCAATATCAAGATTGGATATGAAAGAGTGTGTAGTTACTTTTCCTTAGCTGTCTGCAACTAGTTGGGATTAAGGTTTGATTATGTTATTTTTTCTTTTGGATGTTCTTTATTTTGTATTGACCAGGAAGATTCTTTAAAATGTACTAGTGTCATTTTTGCTTATAGTTCTAATTGCCTGTGGAGTCCCTATATACAATATATGTTCTTTCTTTCATAGTTCTTACCCGTATTCTAACAAGTTTTTCTTGTTTTCTTAGCTTTCTGTGAAAGGAGGCCCAACAGTAGGTGTATATGTTGAATATAGGAGTATGAATGATGAAATAGCAAGAATGCATAGATCTTCAGGACGACTCTCTGCCGTTTCACCTGGAAATACAGTAAGATATGATTGTAGCTGATACCAATCACTGTATTGTTCTTAGCTATTTGTATCTGTTGATTCTATGATTACTATTTAATTGAAAAATAGAAGCATAATCTCAAGTAATTACTAGAAACATTTCATTTTGAGTGTTTTCATATTTGTAGAATTTAGAGTTTCACTATGACTGTATTCTGTCTATTGGGGTATTTGTAAATAGACACATGTGCTTTGAATTACTATGTTGTCGGGACCTTTGCTGTTGGTTTTTCTTTCAAGGAATTTTTTTTTTTAGCACTTGCACCATTAGGTTTATACTGTGTTTGAAATCATAATATCTAAGTATCAGAAAGAAGCCATTGTTTGAGCCCCATCCCACTTTGTGCCTTCAAAAGGCGATTTTCATGTATTTTAGTCGTGGACTTCTTGTTCATTATTCTTGCCCTTGATTAATGTATTTTTATCTCATAAAAGAGAGAGAAAAGAGGGAACACCTGCTCAAAACAAATTGAGTTATGTTCAATGGCCTTTTGCCAAAGGACATTATTTCAATTAGGTTGCCCTGGCTACCTTTTAGTTCCTTGAGTCTTCTAGACAATTGTCACCAGAAGAGTGAGGTTTCTGGCTCTTTGAGTAAATTTGTTTTTTGAATTTTTTTCTTTAATCTTATCATTCTTTTGATTTCTTCATTAAATTAATGCGTATATATACTTCAGAGGATCCATTGTTGGGAATGCAAAAATATTCTAATCGAACCCTTTTTTACATATTATCAGACTATTCGCGCCACATTCTTCAGAAATGGAGATACCCTGATTTGCGAAGCATATGGAAGTCTTAAAGTTGGAGTGCCTACTTCGGTGATATTGAATGCACAAAGTGAACTGCTTGGTGTTGGCCGTGAGATGCCAATATATCCCTCGTTTCCTGAGGTGAGAATTACATACTGAACGGTTATGTATTATCTCTTATCAGAATACTCACTTGTGGTTATCATCAGGGTGATTTGTTTTCTGTTTATGAGCTTTGCAATAATTACCAGTGGACTGTAGAAGATGAAAAGGTTAGGACTTCCTCCATCCTATTGCCATGGCTGTAAGTTCTTCCATGTGTGGCTTGTGGAGGACCATGATGCCACTAAGTTTAAAAGATTGTATTTATTTATTATTATTTTTGTCTAGGTGTTGAGCTTTAATTTGTTAGAGCACTTAAATGGTGAGAAGTATGTGACTCAGTTGGATCTTTCAGAGAGAATTCAGTTGCGTAGCCATATGGGTGAGGAAGAGCTTGCTTTCATCAAAGTAATGTTTGGAAGGTATGCATAGTTTCATAATTATTAACCACGGCATATTTCCTTTCCAGCTTTTAATGATATGTGCTCTGTCTGCATCATGTTCTATTTTTAGGCATGGGCAGGGTGAACTGGTAAAGTAATTCTTCTATCTAGAAAATAAATTCCATCATGAAGTTTGAAATCCCAGACCAAAAAGATGTTCAAACTGTCTGGGTTAAAGTTTTGAAGTTTCTTTCTCGTTTTTGTTGTTCCCATGGCTTTCGATCTCTGAGATTTTTCTTAAGCTATTCATCTAGAAGCTTTTTGGGTATTCCTACTTGTATAAAAATTACAAAACTGCAGGTAGCCATGCTATTATGGCAGACATGCTGCGATGCTACGGAAATTTTATTTTTGTAATGGATATAATATCTCAAGTGCAAACTTGTAACGCTGCAGCTTGTTAAATATTTTTGTTTCCTCAGTGACATGCTTTTAAAGATTTTCTTTTGGATAGAGAAGGATATATTTTTTAATCAGTATTTATCTTTCCAATTTCAGGTCTGGAGGGAAGACTAAAATCACTGTTTCGTTCTCATGTGAATTTATATCTTCTGGTTCTAAATCATGGAGAAGATTTTACAATGCATCTTTATCAATATTAGTGGTGCCTGATCCCCCTCTATCTCTGGGAATCCCAATAACCTGGGTTCTTCCTCCTCATTATACCACTACAAGTATTTTACCCTCTTCTTCAGAATCGTGTAGCCAAAGGGATAGTCAGTGTCACAAAGGAACTATTATCTATTCCTTATTAAAAAATCTCCGTGACATGAATGAAGATGTGCAAAATGATGCTATTTCCATTGAAGGAGACAGAATAAAGACATCAGAGAGTAACAATCTTGCATGCATTCAGGCGAAAGATCGTATGACAGGTCGAATTGAGATTGCTGCTTGTGTCAAAGTAGCTGAGGTATGAATATTAGTCCCTGCTGATTGACATTATATAGAAGGAAGCAACTTTCTTTTGAAATACCGTCAAGCACACCCAACAAGTGGTCTAAGTTCTGTGTTATTGGTGAAGTGGGGTTCTAGGTATTAGATTTGTCTAAGCTTTACTTCCTCAAGATTATTAAAAGTTTTAAGAAAACAATAGTGAATTATTTATATTTGATTTTTTTTTTTTACACATGCCTTATAATTCTATCAATTTTTAAGAGTATGACTTTTAAAAACTGAATCAGCGTATAAAATACCCCTACCCACATTTGATACTAAGCCTTGCATCTTGATTATAAAATCTTTGGCCTTTTTGCTGCTCATAAGTAGACTCAACTGTAATGCAGTTTTGCAATTTTCAAACTAGATCTTTAACCACGACTTATTAAAAAATTAATTCTGATAAGCTAGGTAATGCTTCATTGTTATTAAAGTTTAAGTACGTGAGTTAAGGTAGATATGCTAGGTCTGTATTCTTGACTTTATTCCTTATTTTAAGAGAACGTATATTCTGTTCAGGTGTCTCAAATAAGAATTACAAACAAGGAATTGCCATTTCACGGGATCAATCTTGCTGTTGGCGATGAACTTTCTCTTCCTGTAGCCTATCTTGACGCCCTAGGTATCAACGTTTTAATAATTAGTATTGGTATGCAGTAGTTTTAAATTTGAGTCTGAAGTCTTCTGGTGGTTTTTCTTTGACTAGGCAACCCATTTTATGAAGCATATGGTGCCGTTCTCTATGAAGTTGTAACCAACTCTCCCGATGTTGTGTCTATAAACAAAAACAACACGCACGGTGGCCGCGAAAATATTCTTCTCAAGGTCTGGTTCATTTCAAAGTTCTTTTTATTGTACTTAAATACCTTCATTTTTATAAAAGAGTGAAAGTACAGAAGTATATTTTAGTGTAGCCTTATGCTGACTACTGTTTCTGTAATTTCTGGTTGAAGGCAATGCAGCATGGTAAAGCTCTGGTGCAAATATCCATCCATCGAATTCCTCAGAAGTCGGACTATATCCTGGTACATGCTTAACCTTATTTCAGACCCTAGAAATGGTGTAAGATGCAATTAGTTGCAAAAAGCGCTTGGGATTATTCCTGTTATGGAACCCTTTAAGACATGTTTATATATCTTTACTGACCAAAAGTCATCTGTCAATTACATATATTTTTAATTCTCAGTTCTGTACTATATTATTTATAAATTGTTTCGTTCTTGTATTAAAAGAAAATTGTCATACTTGTATTTTCACTGCTGTGTGCTTGTTTACGATTAACTGAATACTTAAAATTTTCAGATATCAGTTGGTGCCTATATACATCCGCAAAACCCGGTTCTACATATAGGAAGTCATCTTAACTTCAGTATAGAAGGTAGGCTATGGTAAACATTGACTTTGAAATTCACGTGTTGCTTATTATGTTACATGTCTTGATTAGCATATGCATCTTTCGTTTCTCAGTTTGTCTTGTTAGTTCAGAGATTTCAGAATACTTATAGGGGTATATAGTATATACTATGATTAGTGATGCACTCTCAGGCAATATTTGCCATGCCGTACAATTGTATTTAATAATCACTTTTTAGTCTTCTTTCTCACATGTGGAAGAAAAAATTAATGATGCGAATGTTTGTCAAGATTTTCCTTTCCTCTACTTAGTAACATGTAACATTGTTTTCCTGGATGGATAGGTTTAGGTGATAAAATTTCTGGCCGGTGGAGTAGTGCCAATGAAAGTGTTATATCTTTGTCCTCATTGTCTGGAGTAGCTGAAGTAGTTGGGGAAGGCACAACTGAAGGTAAACAATAATCTTATGCTCTGTTGGACCCAAAGTCTTGAAAAAATTATGTAATGCATCTTACGGTACAAAATTTTCACGTTCGCATCTTCTTCCCTGTGAACAGTAAATTTTAAAACTTCAAATTTGAAGCTGCGTACAACAGTTATAGTGCTGACGCAGGATATTGTTTCTGTGGATGCTCCAAGTGAGACACTAACAAATATTCCCTTCCCCGCTAAAGGATATTACTTCCCTGTGAAGATCAGGTTTGTGAACCATGAATGTGGGATATTAACATCCAATGTAGAAAATCAGTTTGGAATTTAGACAATGAGACATGGTTATAGATGCATGTTTTATAAAGCTATAAGTTTGGTGGGCTATAATTTTTTATTTTAGTGTGCACTTACATGCTGCGGCAGAATAGATATCGTTGGACACAGGAGAAAAAGGAAAAAGTTTCTTAACAGATTAAGTGGAATTGATAGACCTTTCTCATTTTATTTCACTGTAAAATAAATATGATTTATTTTGGGATTCTAGAAGTAGTGTAACTCTAGGAGTAGGATGATGGAATCAGTTTAAATATCTTAATTTCAAGAACCCACAACATAACCCTTGAGTAAACTAATGCCCAATATGAAATCATGCATTTATCTGACCAGTGTTCAACACATAGAATAGAAGTGAAATTGAATTTTGAAGACGTCGATATTCTGATATTGTTGCTTGTAAAATTTGTTCTATCTTTCAGATATTTACATATAATTTGTAGGGCAGGGTAGGCTCACTTTTCTGTCACATTTGTTGGGGTCGTGTTATCAATTCAGTGTGTTATTATGAGGCCTAAAATATGCTTTAATGTCTGGATTTGCGAAGATTTCGTGTATGCCTCGGAATAGCTTTTATAGAGAACACAATTCCCTTTAATTACCATTTACCATTTTCCACTTGATATTTATAGCAATATTACATGCATATATGCTTGATTATGACAATCATTTTGCATTTGAATAATTGTACAGTTCATAGGATAAATGCTTAAAAGTTGGCCCTTATTTTGTTATTCCTTTCGTTTTTGGAACAGAAGATTAGAAGTAATATTTCTTAAGAAAAGGCTGTTAATTTTTTCATTTGTTCTATTTGTTTCCAAAGCAATAATGATGACAAGTTTAAGGCTTTTGGAAACATGAAGCGAATCCAGTATGACTGTAGAGTGGAACCGCCTTTTGTGGGGTATATTCATATCATTCTTCACTGCCTCACTTGTTTATAAATATACCGATTAGTGTCCTTATCATGCTTTAATATTCTTTTTCTCTTCATTGAATTAAGGTATGCAAAGCCATGGTCAGATCTTGACACCGGTAATTCATACTGCCTTTTTTTCCCATACTCACCTGAGCATCTGGTTCGTTTGGTACCCAAGTCAAAGGATATGAAACCGGATATATCTGTTTCTCTCAACGCTTCATTGAGAGGAGTGGATCATGTTTCAGGATCTGCTTCTGCTCTTTTTGTTGGAGGGTTTTCCATATTGGAGATGGGCAAGGTAACGTCTTATCTATAAGCATGCTTTATATTCTTCTGAAACATTGTAAATATCATAATGCACCTATAAATCCTTACAGGGAGATCCCCTTTGTTATCTTCATGTTGGCTGTTGCTTGATTTTTTCAGGATCCAATGCAGTTGAAGCTGACGCCAGACTCTAACAAGACTATTATAACAATCCTGGGGAACACGGGTAAGACCTAAGAAGATAGAATATTTTCCATGCATGCACATGTGCATGGCCTCACCGGCCATTATTTGATTATTATGTATCTGGATTCTGATGTCACCAGTTGTTTTCTTCCAACTGTAGATATTGAGATTTATTCGCATGAACGTGATTCATTACTCATTACTCCCGTAGACAAAGAAGGTTCTGGGATCGGTGGTCGTGCAAAATACGAGGTGAGTACGGATTTGCATATTATTTGAGTTGAATTGACAAACATTGGTAAATCATATTGCATACAGAGGCGTTTCAATGTTTATAGAAATGAGAAAATTTGCATGGGTGCATAATGGTGCTTGGGTATTACTTGTCAAAAGAAAGTGAAAACAGAAAAAGAATGTCCTCTTATTGGTAAAACCTGTCCTTCACCTTCTGGATCGATAGTAAATATTTGAATTTGGATACTTAACAGTGATATTTCATGGTTCTGCATCCTTCGATTCCTTCTCTGATTTCATTTCCATATGTTGAATTTTGATATTTTTCACGGATTATGAATTTATGATACTGTCCATTTCAGGTCAAAATGCTAGGAGCCAAGAGATTCAAAGATACAATTTTCATTACACTCCCAGCCACCGGTGACTCCTTTTGTACCCTAAATCCTGATATTAAACCCTAAAACCATACAAGTCGAATCTCTTTTAAGTAATCTTGTAACTCGATCATATAAATACTACATCTCTCGTATATATGCAGGCCAGAGTGTTGAAATTGATGTCGACTGTGACCCCAGAGAAAGAACAGCATCTGAAACTGCTACCAATTACACCCTTTGGGCAACAGTTCTGGGATCTCTTGCTCTTCTGATTTTGACAGTTGTTATCTCTGTATGTTATCTGTACAGACCGTATAGACCCCAGGCGTCCTCGGTTGTTAACATTCCTTCTTCTCCAAGTATTGCTGGCCCAGCCACGCCAGAACGTAGAACCAGCAGCCCTGTTGTTGCCGGTGACCAGTCTCCTCGAACACCTCAGCCTTTCATCGATTATGTGAGGAGAACGATCGATGAAACCCCATACTACATGCGGGAGCCACGGAGGAGGGTTAATCCACAGAACACTTTCTAGTTTCTCTTTCTGTTTATTTTTTGAATTGTCTTTAACAAGTAGATAGGACAACTCACCCTTTGAGAATGTTGCTAATGTTATGTATGTATCCATGTAAAAATGAAAGGGCTGCTGACTCTGCTGGGTTCATCTTAAGATCCAATTTGTAAAAGTTTTGGTGCATTTTTAAGTATAAATTAATCAGGTCAAGATCTAAGTACGTCCTTGCGATCATCTTACAATCAACTTCATATTCATATTCTGAAAACACATCTTCCTCTTCATTGTTGTTCCTTGTTGCATTCTACATTTAGGCTGACATTACATGCGTCGCAGTTAAATAAATACACCGAGTCTTCGAAATAACTTAAATTACATTATTTTCTTCTTTACTTCTTGTGAAGAGAAAAAACATGTACAGTAAATGTGGTCATAATTTTCTGTATTCAATCGCAATTTGAAAGGAAAGATGCAGATGAAACTTGAAATTGCAATCATAGTCAAATCATATATAAACATCAACCCAAAACCCTATTGTGTTATTGTTTTTTTTCAAATTAAGCTGCAGACCGTCATGGTTTCCCAAGAACAAACTATAATGGCTGGTTATTATGTTTGCAAACAACCATTCTATTCAATTCAAATTAGGCATACAAAAAATTAAAAACACAAAATAAGAAGAGTCAATTAGGATTTAACATACAACTCTTCGACATGACACTTTATTTTTACACATTACACCTGCTGTCTATGCATACTTATCTTCTCCAACTTATCAATAACAATTTAATAGTGAACGCATTGATGACAAAAAAAAAAATAACATTAAAATTTAGCCCATTAAATTTTTAATTCCTAGATTTGTGCCTGCTCAAGATGCTTAATTTGAAGATAAAAACAGAAACTTTTGCAATTACACAAAGCGAAGAACAAATTGGCGAAAAAAGGAGGCATACCTTGCCTGCAGAGAAAGGAAAAGCCAAAACTTCAAGCCCGTTCAAAATTCCAGACATAGTTGCAATCGGAGCAAAACAGAGACCACAAAGATATTTAACTTGAATTCGAAAATCTCAGTTACCATATGCCCAATGGACTACCAGTAAATTCAAATATCGCAAACATAAGAACTTTCCATTGAGAAATAACCAACCATACATACAGGATTCAGAGTCATATGCTAAATTACTAACAGATACAGATCCAATGCAGTGTCGAACTTTCCTAACATTGTTCAGAAAAGAGAAACAAGAATAATTACAACAGGTAATGCAGTCTAAGAGGTGCAAACATACATCTTGCTTCTTACGATACATATCTGTCTTAGTCTTCACCATCCCGAGTCTCAATTTTATGGACTTCGAAAGATCCATCCACACCTGCAATATTAGGAAGAGAAAATCATTAGCATGCTTGTACTGTTAGTGTAGCTAAAGTCAGCAACGAGCAAAGCAAAATTGATACTGCAACAAACTGCACATGAACCAAAATGTCATTAGTATCAAAGCATTCTTCCACTTGCGGTTTTTTGACCAAGATGCCGATATCGCGTGATGGATGCATTTTAAATCCAAAAGTTATGGCAGAAATCAGGAAGGTACTTTTAGAATGTTCTTCTTAGATGATCTTATTTCGGATTTCCTCAAGCTTCTTCAGTATCTCTCCAGGAGTTCTATCCAGCTCATCTGCAATCTTTCTCTGCAGATCTCTGGAACCCAAAATCATCCGAAAATTATGGAGCTGCCACGTGTCCCGTAATTCCCAAAAATGACCAAATTGCCCTTGGCAAATAACGCTGATCATTTGAAAAACACCCACACATTAAATAATCTATTTACCAGTTAAATACGTTATTTGATCGGGTTAAAACCTCCGTAATATTGATATTCTCCCCGAGAGTTAATTATCGTTATTCTTAATAATGGATAATTAATATTAATATTAAAATACAACAAATATCATTACTATCATAATGAGCCATCATTACAATTATTAAATAATATATTTAATAAAAATATATTATTTACTAATTAAATATTCAACCGACCAATCAGAACGCTCCAAGGCTCCCAAGATTTTCCTATAAATAGGAAGACACATTTCATTTCCAAGGGACGTTGATTCTTCGTTTCGAAGTATATCCCTTTCCTCTCTCGAAGCTAACTTAGGCATCAGAGTGTTCTTGGTCGAACAACCCCCCTGGGTAAATCGATCGAGGCAACGATAGCTAATTGTTTGATGTTTGCAGGAATTGTGAGGACTTTTCGAGACGGGTTCAATCTTTGATTCAACAATTGGTGCTTTCATTGAGAGCTATTGAGTTATACTCAGAAGAAGCTCTCTCATTTGTTCATCGTTCATCTTTCTTCGTTCGTCGTTCATCGACATTGTTCGAAGATTTTGAACGTTGTTCATCACTCATCAAGAATTTGTTCATCGTTCATCTTTCTTCGTTTGTCGTTCATCGACATTGTTCGAAGATTTTGAACGTTGTTCATCACTCATCGGGAATTCTTTCATCGTTCATCTTTCTTCATTCGTCGTTCATCGACATTGTTCGAAGATTTTTGAACGTTTGTTCATCGTTCATCTCCCTTCGTTCGTCGACATTGTTCGAAGATTCTGAACGTTGTTCAAATTATCCATCAAACAGCTTTCCAACTCAACATTCTTCGAATCAGCATGGCTAAGGTTCGTCGATCCGTTCAGTCAGCTGGAGAAGGTGTTTCTGCCTCAACGGCCCAGACGAGGAATGAGGCTCACATAGAAACTCCGGAGAAGCGCCCAACTCAACCCAGGCGTGTGTCCATAGAATCACCCATGGAGACACTTGGAGGGAGGCCAACCTTCAGTTTTGGAGCGTTCCCCTCTCCAGCTAACCAAGTACCAGCGCTAGGGGAAGGAACTTCGGCTTTGCAACAAGCAAACGAGAGGTTGATGGGAAATACATCACGACATGATCAACCCACAACAAACATGGTCCTAAGGGACTTTCTGGACGGGTGTCATGACATCTCAGGGAGAAGTCGTCACCAACCTCCCCAGGACAACTTGGCGTGGCAAGTTGAAGGGTTAAGCAAATAAGTTCAACTTCAGTCAGAGCTCTTACAGCAACTCCTAGCAGAGAGACCAGTCCAAGAGCAGGACAGACATTCCACGTCACGTGGAAAACAGGAGCATGCTCAAAGGCGTCCTGGGAAAGAACCAGTCCACTGCCGAACAATGTCACGAGACACTTCGCTAAACAATTCCAGTGAAAAAAGTCATACTCATCGAGCAAAAAACCCTCAACGCCTAAGGTCATCAGTACGTGAACGGCTAGGAAATAAGCCTGGGGCAACCTCACGGGCAGAGCTCTCACAACACTCCCATGGAGGCAGGGGGCAACTTCGAGCTCTACACAAAAACCCAAAACAATCTGCCCACGGCAGTAAAAGGGAAAATGAAGCCTACTCCCCTGCACGATCCCAGAGAACAGGGGGAGAAGCTCAAAGAGGTTCTCAACGATTAGCAAAAAGGGACTCATCGCCTCAGCAAGGAGCGTTGCAGGCTAATGATGTTCAAAAAATGCTGGACATGCACCTTCGTGCTCAACAAGGTGGCGATCTAGAGGACGATCTACGTCGCCAGATACGGCTCTCTACGCCCTTTATAAGGGATATTGAGGAGGAGCCATTCCTCCAGAGGTTCGCAACGCCAAACTTCACTTCATTCAAAGGAGCCTCCGACCCGGTAAAACACATAGATCATTATCGAGGAGTCATGATCCCCCACAGATCTAACGATGCGCTCATGTGCAAAGTTTTTCAAGCTTCCCTTCAAGGCCAAGCCATGACTTGGTTCAATCATCTCCCCCCGAGGTCGATTGAGTCCTTCGAAGAGTTGGCTTTGACATTTGTGAAGGAATACGCACAATTTCGGACAATCGAGGTGAAAGACGACCATCTTTTCTCTGTCCGAAAGAGAGCAAAAGACACTCTGCGACAATACATACGGAGATTTTGTGAGGAGAAATCTCGCATTATCGGCTGTAATGACTTTGTTGCGGCAATGGCATTCAAGCAAGGACTCCCTCGAGACAGCCAGCTTTACGGGGACATCGTCATGAGCAATGCGCGAAGTCTTTCCAAAATACTTTCGCTAGCAGAGCGACATGCAAGTTGGGAGGATGAGAAGCGCGCCGCTCATACTCATGGCCATGCTGGGACTAGCGAAAAGGCCTCCGATGAGGATGAACCCCATGGAAAGTCTGCAACTGGAAAGCTCAACAAGCGAAAGGCAGGGCAACACTCCCAAACGCCAGTTATGGGGAAGCCTAACTTGCAGCTATCTTTACCAGCCCATCAGATCCACAATGAAATTAAGAACAAGCCATGGTTTAAGAAGCCAGAGCCAGTCAAAGGCAATTAAGAGAATGCTGATAAAACCAAATGGTGCGCCTATCATGAATGTTATGGGCACAATATCAGCACATGTATATCTTTCGAAAGATATCTCCGAAATCTCCTGAGGGAGGGGCATTGTACAGACTACATCAAAAACAAGACTGTAAATCACATGGAGAACAAAGAGTCAAACGAGCCAGCGTCAAAGGTGATCCGCATCAACTAGACGCAAGTCAACATTAGAAAGACATAAAACTCTATGGAGCTTTTCAATTTTGCTTTTCAAGTTGCCTTCTGAATTCAAGTATCAATGAAATGAGATTAACAAATTGATTTGTTCACCATGTACAAATTTCAAAGCTTATTCTCTCTAATGTAAAAAGCCTTCATGATCGAAGCATCCAAGCCTTCGTCATCGAAGCATCTGAGTTTTCGCCTTGCGAAGCATCTAAGCCTTCGCCATGCGAAGCACCTAGGCCTTCATCGTCGAAGCATCCAAGCCTTCGTCATCGAAGCATTCAAGCCTTCGCCTTGCAAAGCATCTAAGCCTTCGCCATGCGAAGCACCTAAGCCTTCGTCATCGAAGCATCCAAGCCTTCGCCCTGCGAAGCATTCAAGCCTTCGTCATCGAAGCATCAAAGCCTTCTGAGTCCTGCAAATTTTTGTGCAGCAGGGAGAGCTCATCTCGAGTGGTATCTCGCTCATTTTCTATCAGCATCCTCTCTGCACGGCTCATCTCCAACTCGCCCATTTTGGCTTCCGATGTGAAATTGAGACCTCAAGTTTTCTTAAGTTATCGCAATCTCACATCAACAACATAACTTTCCATTTCTGCCTGCCCTTCGCATCAATATGGCACATTCGTAGGGTCAGAACGGAAAGGTTAGGAAAGAAGTTGCTCGGTATGCTTATGGGTTAGGAAAGAAGTTGCTCGGCATGGTTTTTTCTCCCAAGAACCGGTAAGTCCTTGTTTATTGTCTTTCTTCTGAACAACGGTCTCCTTCAAGCATAGTGGAACGCACAACCACTCCTTGTTTGGGATGTCTGAAAGCTTCTCGCCATTCATGGAGAGAGTAGTCGGCTCATGTCCCGAAACTCTAGAAGAACATCTGTCGCCAAGCTCCACGAGAACGTCGCTTGAAAAGGAAATTTGATTGCGAGCCTTCCACTCCATGAAGTCGTCGGGTTTCTCAGATTCCATATCTTTCCCTCGGAATGGACTTAGGCCACGAAAACCGCCACGCTCCCACAGGGCAAGTTTGCCGGGTCTCTCAGCACCTTGACGCATGGCGAGCATGTATGTGGTACTAGCAAGAGTCACAGTAAGTGTGATCCTGCCTACCGATGCTCACTAGTCACGTCCGCAAGTGCACTTAGTCACCGCCAAGTCCCCGTCGACTGTTCAGCCAAACTCCGTCCACCACGTGGCACCGGTAGTACACCCGCTCCAACAAAGTTTCTAAACACCTTCGACGGACTCTTGATGCGTAGCAAGCATATTTGCGGTACTAGCAAGGGTCACGTTAAATGTGAGCCAGCCTACCAATGCTCGCACGCACCGTCCAAACCGCTCATTTTCCAAGCCGGACGCACTTCCGTAATTTCCCACGCTTTCCAGGAATCTCGAATCCTGTCCAAAAAACAACATAAAAGGTCATTAATGACTCTAAAAACATCATATCAATTTTTCACAATTTTTCGGGAATTTAATAAAAATTTAAAGGTATAACCTAAAACATCGGACCCTCGAAACAGTATTGATACAATGTCAGTTTGTCTCGGACCCAACACCAAAAATGTTCATTACATCAAATATAATAAAACACCTGTTGAAAATCTCCCCGGAAACGCCTCCACGCGCCCTCACGCGCCGCCGCAAGCGGTGCGCGTGGAAGCCACGCGCGTAGCACAGTAACTGCTACAGTGCGTCTCCTCTACCCGAATGACTGGTAAACGGGTTGGAGACCCGCGTTGAGACCCCGATTTGTTCTCCTTCAATTGGGCATTGTTTTCTTCCGTTATTTAAACTGATTTCATCTAAACCATTTAAATTTAGGTTCTGTAACGTTTAAAACTTCAATTATAACCAAAATCCGATAAATCCCCGATGAACTCTCAAACGGGTTTCGTGATCGGGTTCGTCCAATTCATCCCTGTTTTTCAAATTAAATCACACAGAGAGTATTGTGAGAATAAAACAAAAGTTTTTACATAATCAATTTCATAAAATTATACCTCCAGCTGCTCGAACTCAAGCTTGATTTCGAGCAAAAATCAGAGCTTCTGTTCTTGCTCAGGGAAGCCCCAATTCTCTTCGTTTTTGTTGTGAATCGATTCGAAATGACCTCAGAAGACTCAATCGAGTCTCAATTTTGATCCTTAGAGCTCGCCAATCCGAATTCGAATTCTCCCCACAATTTTCGAATTTTCGAAAATCTGCAAAACCAGCGACCCCTCTGTCCTTCGAGATTGTTTTGCTCCAATTCAGACTCTCCAATCTCTCATTCTCACAACCGAATTGCTCTTCTATTTAACAATGTCAAGATTTGGACAAAATGATTAAGTTTTCCCTAATTAAGGGTTTTAGGGTCCCTAAATCCATGATTTCCTCCACTTTGTCTGGACAAAGCAGCAAATATCATTGGCAGGAAGCATGAGTCAGCGTCCACCGTTCGCCCGTCTCAAAAGGACCATTTTGCCCTTCGCTTCCAAAATTACGAAAATGCCCCTCGCCTTCGTAGACCCATAACTTTCGCATCCGATCTCCGATTTCGGCATGCCGCCTGTCTATGGATTCGTATCAACTCGACCTACGTAACGGTCTCTGGCCCTCGTCCTTTGGACCCCCCGGTTCAAAAGTCAACATTTTGCCCATGCTTGGGGGCAAAATGGTCATTTTGCACATTATGTCTGGTTCACACCACTAAACCCAGAATAGTCTTTCTAAAACTAAAAATTGACTTTTACCCTTATAACCAGGGGCAAAACCGTCAAATAAACACTGACTCGATTCTTGGACCCAACAGTAACCGGTAACCCGGTAATATAAGACTCCAAACAATGTACATCCATCCGAATTCCCTGAATACCGAATCGATGTGGTGGCATTTGTGGAACCCAAAATCATCCGAAAATTATGGAGCCGCCACGTGTCCCGTAATTCCCAAAAATGACCAAATTGCCCTTGGCAAATAACGCTGATCATTTGAAAAACACCCACACATTAAATAATCTATTTACCAGTTAAATACGTTATTTGATCGGGTTAAAACCTCCGTAATATTGATATTCTCCCCGAGAGTTAATTATCGTTATTCTTAATAATGGATAATTAATATTAATATTAAAATACAACAAATATCATTACTATCATAATGAGCCATCATTACAATTATTAAATAATATATTTAATAAAAATATATTATTTACTAATTAAATATTCAACCGACCAATCAGAACGCTCCAAGGCTCCCAAGATTTTCCTATAAATAGGAAGACACATTTCATTTCCAAGGGACGTTGATTCTTCGTTTCGAAGTATATCCCTTTCCTCTCTCGAAGCTAACTTAGGCATCGGAGTGTTCTTGGTCGAACAACCCCCCCGGGTAAATCGATCGAGACAACGATAGCTAATTGTTTGCTGTTTGCAGGAATTGTGAGGACTTTTCGCGACGGGTTCAATCTTTGATTCAACAAGATCCATATGCAATGTTGGGAACTGCTCACATAGATCTCCATCAATCACATCCTACAAAAATGAAAAACAAAAATACTGTCACCACAGATTCAAAATTAATAAGGCTTTCTAACCAGATAACCAGCTCGAAAGCAAAGAACGATAAAATAGAAAACCATATATTCAAAATATCTCCTAAGTCATCACAAACAATTTACCTTCACCGGAAAATAAAATGACCTAAAAGCCATGTGATCTCTTCCACACAACAGTGGATGTTCCTGCCTCATATACATCTCCAAGTGAGAAAAGAAGTCAACATCATCACGGGAAGTGAATGCGCAATGCACCCAAGCTACCCATCACTATGCCATAGATGATGCACTCTCCACCACCTGGAATTAAAGATGCCTTCTGCATGCAGGTTACCACATCACCAACATGAAACTGGACTATCTCCTCTACTTTGTTGGGAGCGCCATTCAATTTCCCTTGCTCCCATTTTATCATTCCACCTGTTGGATCTTCTTCTATCTCATCTGAAACATCCTGTGGTAACCGCACAAAATAGACATTCCCGAACTTGTCTGCACCGGCCATGGTGTCAAAATCAATATGGTACGACGCTGTAAGCCATCTGGGAACACAGTCATCAGCAAAGATATACAATTGATTCTCATCGCGTCTATACTTGCAGTAGTGGAATGACTGCCAAATAAGTTGAACACCATAGGAGTAGTTAGTGCCTTAAAATAAGGGAAGAGAGAACAGAAAGCAAGAAAATTTCTGTACTTGACATGAAACTCTACCCTACAAAGGCACCTCATATCTAGTAAGACTAGTATGCAAAACACTGATATAGGAATTAAAGATTAAGTACCCTACATAGAATCTTTACTTGTAACAGGAACTCTGAGTCAAAAGTCCAAATTGTACGAGGAGCCATAAGTCCAAATTTTCTATTTGACCTTCCAGAAGAATGTCTAAACTTTTTTTTTCCTCTTTTTTCGAGCATCTATTTACTTAATTTATCCTATACAATTACAGGTTAATATGAAGAGACATTACGGCGCAAATAAGGATATTAGCATTCAACACACACACATATGTATACGTGTGTAAATATAAAGAAAAATTTACAGCAGAAATGTACCACAGCAGGAGGCACAAAAAAAGTGGTAAAAAATAGAGGAATCTGATACCCCTCAAGAGAGAGAAGAGAGACCGTACCTCTTGAATGTCACCTACGTAGAAGGTTTGAATAGATATGATTGTGTAGGGAAACAGCTTGTTCTCACATTTCCTAAGTAACCTTCTCTTCCCCAAATCATACAGTCTGAGCACCGGTCCAATACCAGCTAGTAATCTTCCCTGAAACTGGCATAAGGCAAGAGGAACACCATCCACTTGGGTCTTGTGCAAAAGTTCAAGGGACTTTCCATCATCTAGAAATCTATAAATATGAATATATCCTGCCATTAAACTTCTTTTCGGCCAAAACTTCAGTCCCCTTTGCTGTACCAACTGCTAAAAGAGTACCATGCTCCTTGTCATGAAAATTCACTGTACATATACTGAATGCAGCTTCGTTATCCTGAAGCTCCAGCAAACATGTTGTCGCTGCTGTCTTCGGGTCAAGAATTCTAATGCAAGAAACCCATTTATCAGACTCAGCCTTAGGATAGCCATAGTGCTCATCTGATAGGGGATCGTCCTCATTATCACCACCATTTTCCATCTGCTCTATATTACCATTTCCATTTTCACCTATCCCTGCAGCCTCAAAACACTCCTTTTTGGCAGCTTCACGCTCTTCTGCTGTGAATGCTCCTTGATCACTTTCAATAATTACCAAAAGTTTGCGTTTGAGTTGAACCACAAACTTCCGAGGGGTGTACCGCAGGGGAACCACAGTTTCATTAAATGTTTCTCCTAGTCTTTCAACAGTAAAAACCCTTAAAGCCTCCCCAGCAACAGCAACTACACCTTCCGTACATTGATCGGATGAAAACGAGGCAGCATATTCAAGAGTCTCATACGACAAAGGTGTCAAGAAAAAATGTCCCTTATGAATATAACCAAGCCAGGACCGACTTGACAAACAAAGCATCGCATTCTTACTTCTCACACTAATAGAGGATAATTTTGGGGCTCTTAGTTCTAAGAATCGAGAACGGGAATCAGATAGCTGACCTGTGACCATATCCACAACAGTCCTGAACAAAATCCCAGTACTTAAACCTGCATTGAGAAAAAGGCTGGCAGGATGATCAGCACCATCCTCCCCACCAATTGATGCCTGAACCTCAAGGAAAAGAAGAGATTCTGGAATAGAAGAAACACTTTGCACACTGAGAATCTGCATACAATCATCAGGATCCAATGACAGAATACGAATTGTGTTGTCATATGAACCAACTGCAAGGAAACGAGATCTCTGTCTCCCTTCAGGTATTGGGGCAATGTCCAGACAAGCTACATCTCCAGACATTTCATGCTTCTCGACCTCCATCAATTGACCCATCATATCGACCTCAAAATATATAAGCTCTCCTCCACTCAGAGCAATAACCACCTGAAGTCTATTAGAACCTAGGTTGCACCGAAACGTCCATGGGCCTCCGTATCGCGTTTTGGATACCGATATCGGTCCGATACGCGTTCGGTACGCTCGGATACGGTATCGAGATTTTGGGTACGATTTGGATACGTACGTGGGCTTCTTGGTTACGATTTGGATACGATTTGGATATGGTTCACATACCTTTAAACCTTGTAATTTCTCTCTCTCTTTGTCTTTCATGATTTTTTGTAGAGTTTGGATTTCTAATAAGAGTTCTTTGGATTATCAAGATTTATTGGTTATTTGGTGTTATTTTCTTTGATAAGCATGTGGGCTTCTTTTACTTTAGGGGAATGTGTTTATATGATTGTTTCCTAGGGTTAGTGAGATTCGATTCGATTTGATTTGGAGCTGTAATAATTTAGAGGGTTAGTTTATTTCATTTTGGGATCATGGAAGTGGGACAAATTACTGAAAGGTGAAAGCTTGACCGTGGATTTATATAAGTAATATTTGATTTAGAGTTCAGTATTTGTTTATTTGATAATAATGATATTTGATGTGGATCTACTAATGTCTTTATTCTCTGTCTTAATTTTCTTCTGCTGTTTTATATTTTATTTTTTAAAAGTGGGATTTTAAACCAATTTCTATTTTTCATGTATAAATACTTAAGCATGTGGCCTGATGTCCATAATCATACATTATTTTATATATCTTTATATACATGGAAGGTTTGGTTTTCGCAGAAGACTACTTTTCAATAAGAAAAAGGCGAAAACTTAGGATTCAGCAAGGTGGACAGGAGGAAATGGAAGAGTCCATAGATGTGTATTCAAGTTAGCTTGAGTTCTATATCAATGTTAGTGTGTGATGTCTACTAATTGTTATGATTTTATAAATTGATGTGTTGATTTTTCTTAGAATGTGAATTCCCCTTGAATCCGTTACCATTTTATTATGTAGTTATTATTATACATTTGTTTCTCTGATATTATTTATTTTTTGTATCCTTTTCGTATCGTATCCTTTGATTTTTTGGTTTTGACGTATCGAAATATCGTGTCGTATCGTATCCTCGTATCCGTTTCGGTGCAGCTTAGATTAGAACCAACCTTTACAATCGTTCTCTTTCCAGGGGTTCTCCATTCATTGATGCGTCCATCTTCCCTTATATGCCTAATTCCATTTGGACGAACTTGCATGAGAGAATCATCACCAATTAAAGAAACTGCAAGTGATGGGGTGGTGTCAAGAACTCCACTGTCACTCACCTCTTCAACTGTCTCACCAATGGAAAGCACAAGAGTAGCATTTGCAAATGACACCACAATGTATGCATCAAACTCATCGGATACATTCTTTTTCACTGTCCACACTGCACTTGGTACACCAGGAAGCGGCGACACAGCCATCTCACTGATTGCTAAACCGGGTCTTAGTATCTTGAGGGAAGAACGAGGACCCCGACCACAAAGCGTAAATATTTGAGGTGTTTCTTCCTCGAAGAGATTATTGACCTTCGTATCCATTATTGGCATCAAGCTCTCAACCTGATCAATTCGAACGAGGTTTTTGAGTCGCCTAGGCTGGAAAACAAAGGTTGGAAACCTTCTTCAGTTTCCATCAATGTAGCTGAGGAAGACTCCACATCAGGCTCTTCCCCTATTGCCTGGAACTGGTACAAAGAGTGATTCCCGAACTCCGATGCAGCAAACAAAAACCCAGATTTTAGCACGCACATTGAAGTGGTAACCGGAATTGTATCAAAATATTTGATCTTCAACTCTGAGACCTTGTCATTTTCATGGTCCAGAGTAACCTTGAAACTATAAGTACCCCTCTCTCCGCAGGCAAGTCAGCACGCCTAGGAATCACGGCCCTAAGATCTGGTCTATCCTGATTCTTATAAATCACAAAATTTTCTGCGCAGACCAACACACCACTTGGCCCATCCCCACCTCCAGGAACTGCGACCAGCAAGTTTGCACCATTATCAACCTGATCCGACCACTTCCTAGACACATGGTTAAGCCCAAGATCGAGCTCATAGAATGTCAAATGCTTCTGAGCCTCGATAGCTGCCTGCCCAGTAGAGTCCTGATCGGCTTCCGAACAATCCAACTCAATGGCAGCAAAAATGGGATTATCAAACCCACAATCAACCCCACAAATCGAATACATTATGGTATGCGACTTGTGAGCCTCCAAGGGCGACGATATAGTCAGCCTTGCAGATGTATCCCTATTCAAAACGTAAACAAGCTTCTGCTTCTCACAGGCCCCAATCATAACAGCCCTCCCCTTGGGGTCAATGGCCAAATACTGACCGGGAACAGTCCGGCGACAGCCAGATTTTCCGAAAGTTTCTTGGTGAACTTTATCGAAGACATTCTTTTCCTTGTTATAGTCAAGAATTACTATTCGACCCGAATCGGACCCAACAACAATATAGTCTTTTTGAGAGCCAGTAAGCCTAAACTGAGCTAATGATCTAATTGCGCCGAAAATCTCAACAGAGAGAAGAGTCTGGATCTTACCATTTTCGTCGGGTCGAATAACCTCGAGAACTTTGCCTTTGGCGACGACAATCTCTTGGGCCTTCCCGCCGGAGAAATTGCCATTAATGGCACAGACTATGCCCGTGGCCCTCTGGAGAGTGAGGCTGTATAGATACATGGCATGGAAATGCGGGCTTCCCGGAGAATGCGAGCTGGGCTTTTGGACAAGGATTAGAGATGTAATTTCATAATGTAGTCTCTCGCATTATCTTTTTATTTTAACTCTTATCTTATCCACCGATAATACAAAATGAGTGAAAAAAAAAAACAAATACCATAGGACATAATATAAAATTAATCAAAAAAGTTATTAAATTATAGTATAAAAAGTGAGATAAATATAACTAAATTATATTATTAAATGACAATATAAGAAATTTAATTCACCCATTTAATAGCTCATTTGATATTGCTTTTGTTACAAAGTACTTCTTTTAATAAGCACTTTTAGGCTAGTAGGAAATTATTGTGGGTCACCATACTTTAATTTTGAATGTTATTCAGTGAAATTATTGTGGGTCACCATACATTATTGTAGGAAATTATGCCATATTGCTTATTATTATTATTATTATTATTATTATTATTATTACTATTTTCAAGATTATTTGTATTTGACTATTTATTACGGAAAATTTTAAAAGTATTATTTTAATGCAATTTATAATATATATGAATGAACATATATTAAAAAAAATTAACAATATCTTTGCTTATTGTTTATAGAACCTCAATGTTTATAGGTTTTTGATGAACATATATAAAAAAATAAACCATATCTTCACAAGTACTAAAATAATACCTTCAAAATTATCTATAATAAATAGTCAAATGCAAATAATCTTGAAAATGAATATATAGTAGTAATAATAATAATAAAATAATAATCACGATAAATAAATAGTTAATAATAATTAAATAATATATTAACTAATATAGCAATAATAATATACAAAATTAGTATTTATAATATATAGATATTTCTTATCAACTAATATAACATAATCCGACCAGTATAATATAATCGACATTTTAATTTGGTAAAACACCAAACATATAATTAAATAATCAGTTTATCCATTGGATAAATTAGTCTACCTAACTATAATAATCAGTACAAAAGACCATAATAAATTATTTAATAGGAATGCATCTATTTAATGCATTGATTATAGATGTAACAATTTAGATTTTAACTCTATTGAAATCAAGGGTAGAGATGAAATTTCTAGATGACAATTAAATTTATACCTCAATATTTACTTTTTAATTATATTAAAATAATTTTACGTAGTTAACTATTTTTAAAAGTCAAGTAAAATTCCAAATTTTTAATCCCAACATGTGTGGCTCATGACGTGGCAATTCACATCATATGTTTATAATTAATTACTTCAAATTAAAAAAATTAAATACCATTAAAAATTAAAATTACAATTACAATTAAGATTAAAAAAATAAAACCCTAAAAACTCTCCTTTAGAATCCATCTATTCAGAACCTGTCGAATTCCACCTATGAGGCACGTACAATGTCGACCTCCCCCAGGGTAACGTTGTCGAACTTCCATCAAGACAACCTCGTCGACTCCACCGCTAAGAACAACATCTTCCGCAATCAGCAATCTTTTCCAAGCTGTTTGGTATGAAAATCAAACAATCGACTTTATTATTATCCACAATCAAAATTGAAGATTAACTTCTTTGAATATTGAACTACATACTCCGCATTACAATGAGAAAGATCTATAAGCGTACAAAAGATAGAGGAATGAATTGGTTAATTTTTTGGGAACAACTTTCCTTGCACACCAATATTAAAAGTTGAGCATTAGACTCGATAGATAAAGAAAACATCAGAGTTTGGCATCGAAGGAGTTTCACCAAAAAAATGGACGTGAAATCATTAAGTTTCAGTCGGGTCATGTCGCGAGGTCAAAAAACCCAAATCGCATACCCACGCATGAGGTAGAAGATGATTGTTAAATGTTAGTATGTATACTTTATATATTATTTGGTTGCTTATGTTTTCAATTAAGCTTGCTTAGCCGAGTCAGTTGTGCAGAGTTGCTTTTGCCTTCCAAATTTGAAGGTCTTGGGTTCGACCCAGGTAGCACGTTGCTGATGTTTTTATGTTTTTCCAAATATATTTGTCCCCTTTTCAATTTTAAATATATCAATTCTTTTCAATTTTTGAACAAAAATTGACTCTATTTTTTTATCATTTTCCCCCAATTTTAAATATATTCACATATTTTATAATTTTTATTTCATTGAATTTTTTTTATGCTTATTGTTATATTTTTAATTATATTAACATTCAATTATAGTAATTCACTTCAATTTACATTTATGTTTAAATTTTTATATTATTAGTCATCGGCATAACCCTATTGTATCATATTATTCATCATATATTCATTATATCAAAGTCATTGTATAGTTTTTATTAGTCATATATAACTATCATTAGGTATTTAAGCTTTTCTCAAAGTTTCATTCTAAATTTCTAACTTTTAGACCGAATTTCAGTCATTTTTGTTGACCGTAAACGATATTAATATTTGGGGTGAGATATCCGTAAATTTGACAAGCAATATATCCATCAATATCGATATTTTCATCATTGCCCATAACATTATTCTTTTAAAAAGATGTTGATGTCACTGAATTATTTTTCTTTTTGTTAATACATAGATATTGGAGTATATAAATATTGGATATTGATCTTACTTAATAAAAATCGAATCCAAAACTTATCATATAACAAATAAATAAATAAATATCACTAGACAAACTAAATTTACATCCTCAAATTGATATCCTTTGGTGATGCTCTAAAAACTAAGGTCTATATGGATCATGTATAACCCCCCCTCCCATATATATATATATATATATATATATATATATATAAAAAAAACCATCACACTGTTGGTAAACAAATCGCAAGAGATTGACTAAGGCGAGGACCTTGAGACCTGAGAGGGGGGGTTCAAAGAGCTTGGACATCAAATACTAAAAAAGCACCCTGCTTTTCGTTTCTAATTCTAGGGCTAATCAATCAAGTTCTCTTCTTCTTCTTCTTTGTCGTTGGAGGCTCTCTATATTTTCTGTCAAAATTCGCAGCCCCATGGATTTGCAAACCAACGATGCCAACTTCGACGGCGAAGCCCACGACATTAACAGGTCAGACCGCAGAGATGAGGCGGAGGATGAAGACTACAAGTCTCAACCTCATACTGGCGACGGAGCCAGTCCTGGGTAATCTCCCTTTCTCCTCCGCTTTTAGTTCCCGTTTGGTAAAATTTAGGACAACCAAGGCAGAAATGAATCTCAGCTAGCTATTTTTCTGTAATTCCGTAGGAAAATCTTTATAGGGGGTTTGGCAAGAGAGACAACTACAGGTAGGGTTTTCTTTTTCCTGTTGGTAAGTTAATTTCAGTGTTTTCTGTAATTTTTAGGGTTTCTGATTGTAAATCATTATCTTTTTGTGGTAATGCAGCCCAATTTATAAAGCATTTTGGAACATATGGTGAAATTATAGATTCGGTGATCATGAAGGACAGGAAAACCGGGCAACCCCGTGGGTTCGGGTTTGTGACCTATGCAGACCCCTCTGTGGTAGATAAAGTCATTGATGAACCTCATGTTATCAATGGCAAACAAGTAAGCTTTTTTCTCTTTATATTTTGTTTTCACTTGTTCTCAAATTTGAATGCTAACTTAAATTTTAGGCAATTCTTTGTCGTTTTGTCATATGAATTTGCTGTATGGTGTTGTTTTTCCTAATTGTATAGGTGGAAATCAAGCGGACAATCCCCAGGGGAGCAACGGGATCTAAGGATTTCAAGACTAAGAAGATTTTTGTGGGTGGAATTCCGACAACCGTGAATGAAGGTGATCCTTTTGTTAATTTTTCTTTTTCTTTCTCTTTTCAGTTGTTGGGTTGTATCGAATATAGTTGTTGAGGTACTTATTTGTTGTTTGTAAATGGACAGATGAGTTTAGTGACTTCTTTTCACAGTTTGGAGATGTCAAGGAACATCAGATTATGCGGGACCACTCCACTGGCCGCTCTCGTGGCTTTGGATTTGTTACCTTCGACACAGAGCAGTCAGTTGATGAACTCTTAGACAAGGGGAACAAGCTTGAGTTTGCTGGAGCTCAGGTGAGCTTCGTACTGTAAAAAAGCCTGTGCTTGCATATGTCTGTGCCCCCTATATGCTTTATAACTATGCTCCATGAAGTGGCTTCCTAAATACTTATCATATTCATTAGATATTTCATTGTTTGCAGTTATCATTATGGTGTTTGTTGAATTTTGCGTGGATGTTTTATGTATCCTCTCTAATTTGATATTCTACAACTAGTGTCTGTCATTCACAAGTGACCAACTCAGTATCTTGTTCTTCAAGAGTTCATGATTATCGCATATGTCGTTGTTCACATATTGGTACTTTTGCGTCCTAGGCTTCAGGGTGATATTATTATCTGAATTAATTTTTGCATTATTATCTGTCAGTTGTTCGATAACGAGTTGCACTGATTTGTTTCTCAGGTTTGTACCTCTAGATTTATTGAAGTGATTTTAATGCGAAATGTTTGACCAAACGAATCCGAGGTCAATTACAAGAAAATAGTTTACATGTACTCTGATGGTTTGATAATGTAGTATTGGGAGAAATATGGATGTATCATGTGCATCCATGACCAACCAAGAAGATAGATCATTTAAATTTTCATCTGTTATTCCTTGTAGGTGGAGATTAAAAAGGCTGAGCCAAAGAAGCCCAACCAACCTCCACCACCATCGAAACGTTATAATGATGCTAGGCCAGCATATGGTGGGGGTCCTGGTGGGTATGGAGATAGCTATGGTGGATTTGGAGCAGGCAGTTATGGTGTTGCAGGTGGTTATAGGTCATCTGCAGCCTATGGTGGTAGGGGCAATGCTTATGGAGGATATGGTGGAAATGAATTTGGAGGCTATGGAGTATATGGTGGTGGTGGTGGGGGTAGTGGCGGCGGTGGTATAGGGGCTTATAGGGGAGAATCATCCTTAGGATACTCTGGCCGTTATGGAGGAGCCTATAGCAGAGGCTATGATCTAGGAGGTGGTTATGGTGGAACTGGCGAGAGCTATGGCGGATATGGAGGTGCTGGTGGAGCAGCTGGTGGTGGTTACGGGGGTGGCTATGATGCAGGTTTTGGAGGTGGCTATGGCGGTGGTAGTGGAGCTTCCTTTTACGGTAGCAGAGGAGGATATGGTGGTGCTGGTACTGGCCGATATCATCCATACGGTAGGTAAACCGACCCGTACAAGATTTGTTGTATTTTAGGACTAACGAAGTCTGCAGCAGCTAAAGGCGAAGCTGTCTTCAGTAGCTCATCGTTTCGAAGTCTGGCTGGCAGCTAGCTTATGTTTCCGGTTTCTTTGGTTTTGCGTCAAACATGTTCCATATTTTTCATAGTTTAATTCTTTCGAGAATCATTTTTCCATTTACCCCTTTTTTGTACCGAGATTAAGAGATTAAAAAGGACCTGCTTCTTTCTTTCTTATCTGCCAATCACTCACTTTTCTGCCGCAGTTGGTGATTTCTACTGAATTCCATACATTATTTAAGTAGATTTATGCCACATTTTATACAACCTTTCAATGGAAGCCTACTGAAACTATTCTAAGTTACTAACGCTTCGATGGTTTCTACCAATATACAAAGATTGGTGCCCACGGAACAATGGCTTCGCAGTCCGTATACCTCCATTTTGGTGTTAAAAAGTTTGAATCTCTGCTCTCAGTTGAAGTGCTTAGCGCTACAATCCAGTTAAATATGTAAACTTGACCAAATATGATTTCAGTTGTCTATTTCAAGTGCTTTGATGATGTCATCACCATTGCCGCTATGCTCTCTGTTGGCAACAAGATTTTTATCCGTCCAAAGGACAAACAAATCTTTCCTAGAAACACTCTCGGCAAACCAGCTCCGGTGAAGCCGTCTTTCAAAAGTTCATTGAGCTCCTCCTTGAATTCAGAATGCATTGACACGTCACGCTCGTCGACTCAAACCCCAAACCCTTTCAATATAGCTCTCACATGGCAGCAATCCTCGTACGTCTTCCGTACTCCGCGGAGGCTTGTGAAGTACAACACTGCTCTGTCTCTGTCCCTAACCTTTTCCTTCACCACACTGCGAGAAATTGAATGGGTCGTCGTCAAATTTGATCTCAGACAACGATTTGCAAAACACCAAGTTGACATCAAGTCGGAGATCAAAGAATTGGATTTGGCGTTATCATGATCTTCATCTGACAATTGAAGCCACATGGGTTTAGGGTGAAACGTTGCCGCTGTTTTGATTTGGGTCGATCGACAAGGGGAAATGGGCATGTAACTTAGATTGAGATTTTTTGAGAATACCCAGGGAATGTGATTTTTTAAGATTGGGATTTTTTTCCTTCTTTGCTTGGCCTCAAGGGATCCAAGGGTGTGTGTAAGGGATTTTTTTTTTTCTTTTTCCTTGCTTGGCCTAAATGGATCCCAGTGACGTGGGTATTTTCGTTCTTCCTTCTTCCTTTTTTTCCAAATTTGGGGTCTTTTTAAGATTGGGTTTCAAATTTGTTCAAACCTAGATTGTCACTAATTTAGATTGGGATTGGATATTTTGTAAATCCATCATTCCACTTCAATTAATTGAAGAATGAAGAAGATGATGGTGGAAAACCCAGGTTTACTATTCATCATCTTTTCCTTTATTTTTTTGTATGTTAATTTTAATAATTTTTTTATAAATAAATAAACAACCAATCACATATTGACACGTAAGCATCTTAATGCAATTACTAACTTGGTTAATAGAATGGAGCAACGATACTACTAAATGTGCAATTGTGACAGAACATTGAAACTAAATTCGTTTTGAAAAGTAAAGTGATACTTAATATTCGATTAGTGGAGCAAAGTGAATAATAAGCCTTTACATATTGAAATTGTTGCTACTTACAGGTGTAGTCTAGGTGATATCTTCATTCTTATACCGAACATTTTAGATTCGACTCTCTTCGTATGAAATTGAGACTCAATATTTATATTATGTAATTTTTTTTTCAAATATTTTTATATTAAAAAAAATAGTTACAACTCAAACGGCTATGGGTGGTTTAAGAAATAGAGTGGTTCCACTTCATTTGGTTTAGCAAATGGAGCCAAATGGTGTGGTTTCACTTCAAATTGGTTTATTTGGATGACATTTATTATGGCTTAATAATTTCTTAAAAAGTACTTCAGTTCGATTTCGATAAAATTGTTATTTAATGTATAATATAATTTCCTCTTCTATATCGAATTTTCCCTAATGATTCTTTCAAATTTTGTATTTAGCTTAAATCTCTTATGATTAAAAAAAAAACTCTTGTTAATGAACTAATCGTATATATCGTGACATAAAAAAATAACAAAAATTAATTCAATGAGATAATAAAGTACTCGAGGCATGTGAAATTAACCTCAAAATAAATAAAAACTAGAAAATAAATCAAAGTATTTTTCTGACTCGCATTCCTGCCCTTTCTGGCTTTCTCTGAGCTGGTTTGTCAGTCACAAGAGGGAGAGGGAGGGAGACAGAGAGAGTGGCCATGGCGTCCTGGAACCTGTGCGTAGGTCTGCATCCGAAGGTGATGGATTTATTTATTTATTTATTTATTTATTTATTCGTTTTTCTATTCATTTATGGATTATCAGCCAATCTCCATATTTTTCTTTTTGTAGCCACTTCAAGTCTTTTGCAGAAAGAGAGATATGAACAGAGAGAACTATGACCCGTACAAAGTAATCGAAATTACGCCTCCGCCTAAGAACCTCGGCGTTCGTTGCTTCCCCTCCGTAAGCTCCTCTTCCACCCATTTCCGTACTTATTTATGCTCAATTCTTCGCTATATCATCAATTCATATTTCAGTTGCAAATTCCATTTTGGTCCGTCCAGTCGTGTTGTTCTAATCTAGATTATTCATATGAGCGATGACATGAATTTCGGGGAGAAAACACATGGGTATGTGATCAGCTAGTCGAATGCCTGCTTTTTAGTATTGGATTCAGACCTTTAAGGTAGAATCCACCATTTTTAGGCTAATTTGTCCAAGTCTTTGCTGTTTTTGTCCTCGTTGCCAATTTTCCCCAAACTTACATTTCTAGAAATTTTCCCTGTAAGCTATGGGTGAAAAATTGGACGAAATATCCCCGCCGAGGGAAATAGGCCATTAGTATATAGGCATGGACCTCTATCTCAGGAGCTTGGAAAAAAAAAAAAAAAACTATTAAAATGAGACGCTCAAGTGTATCCCTTTCTTAAACAGATTGAGGTGTGTGCAACCTTGGGGTGGAGGGAAAGAGAAAACCTTTAAATCCCATTAGTAATTTTCTAGGGATCATTCTGAATCTGTGAATCTGTATATGGGGGATTAGGCATGTGCTGCATTGGAACTGACTCAAATTGGTAATTGAGTTGTGATCCACCGTGAGATGAAGTTTGTGTGGAATATGATTATGAGCTGTTTAAACTCGATTAATGTGATAATTACGCATGTATACTGTGGTTTCATTTCCAAATACCTTTAGAAGAAGAAGGATGTTATGAGTTGCCTAGCAGCTGTGAAATCGATGTTTTGAAACTTGAAACTGTTGGTAAATGGATCTGTTTTTGGTTTAGGAGTAGGCAAAATTTTTGGGAAGTGGCACAAAATGAAGCCCTTTATAACTTTTGGTGGAGTTTGAACCCCCATACATCCTCACATTTCCTTTTCCTGCTGTTCATCAGATAGGCATCATTATATCCTTAGGGAAAGGATAAACCATACAAACTGCCCTGAAGCGTTGGGTTTTTAATGTGTCTTGACAGCTTGACATAATATAGACATGAGACAGCTTTTATTAGTGTGTGAAAAGCCATAATTACCATACCAAACTTTGAGATGCAAGCTCTTTTTAAATTCAGTGAGTTTTTCCTTACTTTTCATTTTGAAAATGCACTTTGATCTGTGAATACGTAACCCTTGAAAATGTGTGTCTAGAACTAAGAAAGGCGTCAATAGACTCGTATCTGTCAAACACTCTAAGAAACTAACAGATTAGTTGGACAAAGTTATTATTGAAGAGAAGCAACATAATTCACTTATGAGAGGGAGACTCGTATTCCTTTGACTAGCCATCATCAACCAGCTGTCTATGAAGTAAAAATGACAGACATAGTTGCATGTTACTTGGTGAAAAATATGGTAAGTAAACACGGCTTGACAAGTAGGGTTTGTATAAAGAGATTTTGAGTAAACTATTCTTTGCAAAGGTACGTTATAATTTGAAAGAGACGGTGAATGAAATCAAAAGATGTTTTGTATTTATAGATTCTAAGATATGCAGAGCGGACATTGCAGATGATTCATATTTGCTACTCAAATGTTTTATCTTTTTTCTTGTCCAACTTTCTTGACACCCAAGCTGATTGTCCATGTCTGTCGTATTGTCTATATTACTCTATTTATTCTTCACAGGGATCAATCAGTAGGCCCGCCCTGCGGCTGTATGATTAGTGTAATTTGCTGCTGGGGTGTTTTTTTTTTGTTCTTGTTACTGTTTTTATTGCACCTTCTATGCTGCAGAACCTACAATGTGGTGAGAGTGTGACGATAGAAGGCCAGACTTACACAATCTCAGCTGTAACGCACCGGTACCATCTTCGGAAGGGGAAGTACGAACCCGGCGAGAAGAGGCTTGATGTTTTGTCCACGGCCAGATATATCTTAAACTTATATTTAGAAAATTTGCTAGAACAGTCTTGACATCTTTTATGTAGTCACATTCCTTGCTAATTTGTCCATGCATAGAGAGGGGAAAAAAGAAAGAAAAGCAGGTGGTCTGTATTAATTTAATCAGTTAGGCCATGTAACTACATTATAGTAATATACAATCGATTGCACTGAGACATAATCTGTTAGTATTATTAAATAAAAAAGACAATTCTCTTGAGTTAATATCATTGATCGCCATGCAAGCGGCCCCTTCGCGACTCAAACCGTCGGTACGTTTTTCGGCTCGCAACGACTCAACCGGGCAAGGGCTCAATAATCAGTGAGATGTAGCATGTGAGTCTTTCTTTCCAGTTGTCGTACGTTTCGCCCTAAAGATGGAAAGGGGTTTTAAATGACAGGATCAAACAGAAAGGAAGGACTGTGGAAAGAGGGATTCCGAGAAATCGGTCAAGTGGAGGACTACCCTCGACTCACCTCTCGATCTATCGACGTGGCCTATAGCAACCATGAGAGTGCCCGAACTACATGAATTCCAATCCTCTCTAGCCAATGGGACTTCCCGACATAAAAAAGAGAGCTACTTTATGGTAATATATAAATTAAAACTAATGTGATTGGTGTCAATTATAAAAAATAGATTTTTTTTTTAAAAAAATAACTCTCTTTAACTATATGCCGTTAATTAAGTGGAAGCGGAGTCCCGAAATTATATGAACTCTAGTCGTCGTCGATAAAATGTATTGTGGATGAGTTTATAGTACAAGAAATCACAGCATCCATGATGTTGGGAGGCAATTTATAACCGGCTCATGCTGATGGGAATCAAAATTTGAGGACAAGGAAGTGACAGTGGGACCCAAGTTTCAATATTGATAGGAGAGCATGTTACGTGTATGTGCTCACTATCATGCAAACTACTCACCTACCTTATATGCATAAAGTAAGTGAGGCAATTTTGGACACGATTTAATATATGATTTGAAACTCACATGAGATTTACTTTGATTAATTCACACGATTAAAATTTTGGGTCATTTTTCGATCAACCAATTATGACACGTTTAATAAACAGGTGGGTTTCGGTTCAACCTGTTAACTCGTATAATGACCTATTAACCCATGTAATAAATGACTAGATTTTGGGTTAACCTATTAACCCGTATATTGACTTATATATTGATATGTTTAATAAAAATGTCGTTACTAACTCATATATTTATCTATTTACCTACCTAAATACATATTAAATCTTATAGTTTAAATAGGTTAAACATGTTAAACGGGTCATAGGTTAATTGGGTTTTCAATATTACCTATTTATTAAATGGGTTATACGGGTTACACGAGTTACCTAAATCATTAACAAGTTGGGTTCGAATTGGACATTTTTTACACGGTTATTAAATGGGTCGGGTTCAGATTGGGTATATTTGAGTAAAATAGAGTTCATGACACGACACGAATCTGATACGATACGATCCATTACCAACCCTACTACATACACTGGACCCACCTTTTGGTTTTTGGTCCCACCAAAAGCCCAAGCCCCATGTACAAAAATGTGGGGGCCCAACCATTGTGGCTTTCCGGGCCCGCATGTCCGAAGTTCGTATAAGTAAAAGTAAAACCCGTTTGATAACGAGCGCCCTCTGGAAAATGACAACGCTGCCCTCCAGATTAGGGAGGTAAATCAAAAAGGAGAATGCTTCACAATGACCTATACTAGCCAATGGAGCTATAAGTTCGCTAATACACAACCGTTCTTAGGTTTAATTTTTATAAATATCGAGAATATATATACATATTAAATTTGATATTTAGTAATTGAATTATTATAAAATTGAGCTTAAATATTTTCAAAAATTATCAATTAAACCGAAATATAAATGTATCAAATTTAATAACTAGTGACTGAAAATGGTATATACTTGTGTTTTAGGATTGACATGAATACGGTAAAATTGTTAACCGATTCATTTCAAACATTATTTATCCAACGACTTAGGTTTGACTGGATAAAAGTCAAACGCTATAAAGACCGGGTTATCTTTCGAAATCAGATTATTTACTGGGTTGTTAAGCCATCGAGTCTCTCTTGTCTTGTTAGAGTATGTTGTAAAATTTCTGAAAAATACTCATCGATTAATAACTTATACATTAAATACATAAATATATAATAGTAAAATTAAATATTGAAATTAAAAATTAAAAAATAAACATTTTAATGAAGGAGTGGGTAGTTACTTCGGCACTCTTTTTTTTAAAAAAAATTATTTTAATTTCACCTTATTTCTTAAAAATTATAAACAATAAATTCAAAATAAAATAAATAATGTACATAGCTACGCAGGTGCATGAATCCAGTACATATCTAATTCAAACTTAATTTTTAAATCAACACAAACACTTAGGGTGGGTTTGGTATGCCGTATTACGCTTCGGATAGGCTAAATAATCTGAAACCTGTGTTTGATACCAGTCGTATTAATTAGTCACCGTATAAGTTAATATGATTGAATATTTTTATACGATCCAGACACGCTAAAATAATACGCTCGAAATTGTCCGTATTAAATAGTCGGATAACTAGTAATCTTGTAAAATATAATAATAATAATAATAAATAGTAATATAATAAAAATAAAATATTAATTTAGTAAATATTAATAATAAAAAGTAATAAAGTAATAAATTCTAATAATAATAAATTAATAATTAATGATATTTTAATATACATAATGACACGTGGACAGATTAGTCTATCCGATTGAAATAGTCAGTACAGTACGGCATACCAAACGAGACCTTAATATAAAGTTAAATTTTCAATATCTTTATGATAATTAATAAGGTTAAATTTTCAATATCTTTATGATAATTAAATATACATAATGCGAATAATCAAATAATTTTTAAATTTGACAATTTTTATAACTTGATTTATTTAAAATCGTATTAAATGAAAACAATAAAAACTTAATATCTCCATCGTTAGGTTTAAAATAAAGGAAATATTTGCATTCCATTATGATAGTATTTTATCATATCACTTTTTTCGATGTATCGAATTATTTTTATACATATATCATAAATCGAAACTGTTTATTCTCTAATTTATCATGTCAAGATTATCTCTGTAAAAAATAATAAGATTGAAAGTCGTTTATCTTTTATATGTATTAGATAAATCAACGGTTTTATTAAGAATTAAGATCTTAATAACCACTGTCAATTTAGTTGATATATATTAAAAACTAAACGATCTCTAATCTTATTAATTTTGACATAATAATTTAAATGATGAACGATTTTGATTATGATATATGTATAAAGATAATTTAATAAATCGAAAAAATAATATAAGAAGATATCACCATAATAGAAGCCACGTATTGCCCTAAAAATATATTAAAATTAAAATCGAAGATAATGACCGGAAAGAATATTTGTATTTTGCAAACAAAGATAGGTTTCTGTTCACCGCAGGCGGACCGTGGTTCCATGCGCCGGGGCATGACAGCCGTCCACGTGCTTCTGGGCGACGTTCACGTGCGCGCATGTGAGGCCACCAGGTTCCCGCTAAACAAGTAGATGAAATTGGTCCGGTTACTTAAGAAGCCCCATGTGATTAACTTTATTAATCACCAAAAATTAACCCTTTAGATTACAGTTAATAAAAAAATTAATTCCTAAATGTGCTCCCTTGATTTTGGCATCCTGGCCAATAAAAAAAAGAGTGGGGGTTGTTAACGGGATTATTCACTTACATTTTGCAAAAGTCTGACTGTCTCATCTATTATTTATGAATATTGTGGAAGTAAGCATTGTTATTATCGAGTTTGAGTTTGTATGTATTACAATCAGAATCGTTTATTTTATATATAAAAAAAAGTTATTTACAAAAATTAATCAAATTAAAGATCATTATTAATGATCCAAGTAGTTATAATTAATCCTCATTTTACTTAGTACTTATGTATGAATAAACCATAGCCAATTTATTTAATTTTATATATGGATGATTTTTATATGATATTTTTAAAGCCATTTATAATTAATCATAAAAAAAAATGAACATATTCATTATAAAACTAACACAAATATTGTCCCCTATAGTTATTTACTAATACTCCCCACTTGATGTTGCATGGCAATTATTTTTATTTAAAAAGAAAATTAGATATGCTCCCCTCCCTAGATTAGATTCCTTTGACTAGAAAATATTAGATTCTATTAAGAAAACATTATCACTATATTACAATAAAAAAACACAAATAAAAAAGTTTGAGGAGAAATAATGCTTGAAGAAAATGTGACAAAATGTTGAGTGATATTTATTGGAGCTTACCTCTGTTTTTCATTGGTAATTTGGTCACGACTCAAGATGAGACCCAAACCAATTGACATATGAACATTTTAATTGCATTGTTTATGAGCCAAAGCTCCACTATTTCACTAACATCATAAATATATTGAATTTTTTATAATTGATTTATCATAAATATAAATAATTATTATTTTCATAGTAAAGAAAAATTACAACATACTCAAACAAGAGAGACAATTGTTTAAAGCTAAAATTATATTCAGTTTGATTTTGAAATATTTGGAGTCATTTTCGAGGTTACGGACCCCTTTCACCTTAGATCATAGTTATAAGACTTAGTCCTTGTTGCTATTATTTTTTTCCTTAAACAACTGCTTCATTCTAAAGTAAATATGAAAATGTTTGGTAAAAATGATAAATCTTGCTTGTTAGAAAAATAAATGTCTTGAGAATAGTTTTTTTTTTTTGGTTAAGTCAAAATTGTATTAAAAAGGACAAACCTGAACAAGCCCGAAGGGCAACAGCAACCCCAAAAGGGCAAAACCACCAAACACAAAGAGCAGAAATACAAACCAAGCAGCTAAAAGAGTAAAACCCATAATAAATTAAAACAACAAGAAGCCAAAGGCAGAACAACCAAAACCAAAACAAAAAACACATCAGACAACATCAAAACCAAACTACCACTCGAAAGATCACCTCAAACGGAAGAAGGAACAAAGAACAGCACCAAACCCACAAAGCAGCACAACCAGTCAACCACACCCCAAAAACTCATGCCCTAGTTAACAGGAATATTCTACACTCTAGCAATCCTTTTATTACTTTCAGTCACCTTGTTGACAATAATTTTGAAAATCAATAATATATTATTATTGACATTACTAAAATAAATTTGAAGTGACATTACTAAAATTATTTTAGTGTACAATAATATATTATTAAAGAACAACAAAAATAAATTTAGAAAAAAATACAGCAATACCAAACTAGTTCTTAGTACTCGAAGATCATAATAACACGATTTTTTTTCTATGTTGATTTGTTAGTTGACTATTTTATGATAAATTCTAAATGACATACATATTTATCACGAATGAGATATTGAAATTTTTACAATCGCTAACCTTTTATGTGTATTTTTTTTTGGCAAAGGCTAATTTTTTGTTACTTTTTTTTCGGCAAGGCCGACCTTTTAATTGTTTGCTGATCATAGTCTATAGCCTAATACAGAAAAAAAAATTAAAGAGGAGATTGATTTTAAGAAACAACTTATTCTCTTATACTCATTTCTTTATCTTCCTCATTATTGACTTTTTTTTGGGGTCAGTTCTTTGCACAAATTTTCGATTTTAAAGCATGTAATTAGTTAAGAAAACTCATTTATTTTGCCATAACAGTTTAGCAGAGGAATTTTTTTTCCCTTTAATGATAACAAGAAAATACTAAAAGAGTAAAAGTTGGGTAACAAAAAAAAAAGGTCTTAAAGCTCATCAAGAAAAAATGTTAATTCCACTAAAAGGGGCGACCCCAAAATCATAACGTGCCCCATGAGCCATTGATAACAGTCTGAAAGTAGAAGAAGAAGACACCACTAAATTTTTTTCATCTGTTTTCACCAAAACAAGAAGAAGAAAATCGGAGGAAGAAGGAGAGAGAGAGGCTTCCTTTCCTTTTTCATTTTCATTTTCTTTCTTAGAGAACAGAGTAGAAAGAGAGAAAGGGAAGCATCCAAAACAGAGACGGCTTTTAAGCTTTGCTTTGTGAAGCTGGCTTAGTTTTCTCTCTAATTCTATTTCCCCCTTCCACACCACGACGAAAACCCAGAGAGAAAATAACGACTTTCTTCCTTTCCAAACAAAAGTAATCATAAATTTATTGCCAACCTTGTTGCTCTTTGTTGTGTTCGAGCCTCTTGCTTTCTTGTTTCGATCGGATCTGAAGCTCTTCAGTGGAACCCAAAAGATACAGAGGCGCAGGTCCTCAAAGTCATTTCACTTTCTCTGTGAGGTCTCTGGGCCTCTCTCTGTCTTTCTCATTGTGCCCACCAGCCATGCAAGATTGCTAGCTCTCCTCTGCTTTCGCTCTCCTCTGATCAGGTACCCCAAGCTAAGTTTTCTTGCATCTATAATTTGAGGTTCTCTTGGTTTGTTTTCTATTTGGCTGCCTAGAAACTGTGGGAAAAATAAAAGATTGAGTTGGGTTTGGTGGGAAAAGAATCAAAATTACAACTTGGATTAGCCTTTCAGCTGTATTTGACTCCAATCAGTCGACAACTTGGCTTTCTTGGCTCCCAAACGGAGACATATTTGTGTAAATAGTCGTTAGCTTTTGGCATTTGTTAGATTGTGAACTAAGGCTTGTGTTTTGAATTTTGTTTCAGCTGTAGATAAAATCTTGTTTCCTCCGGATGGGATTTTGTTTAATTCTGTATTGTTGGTGATTCGATCTGTAATGCGTTTCTGCAGGTTTTGTGAATTATGCTTCTGTTTGCATTTGCATTACGTTCTTTCGAATCAATGTTTTTTATCCAATCAGCCGGGTTGTTCTACTTGCCATTTTGTTTTGATTATTGGAAGACATTTAAGCTGATTATTCTGGAACTAATACCTTCGAGAGAATTATCTTCGAAAATTAAAGCTCTTATAATCACTTTGCTCAGATTGGATTTGCAGTGGCAGTGCCTTTGTGGAAGCTATGGAGTCACTGGCTGATGGGGTTAATTCTTTACCGAAGATTCGCTATTCTGCACCACCGCAGTTAGGCAGCAATCCTCATTCCACAACCGGGACTTCTCGTCCTTCTCAGCCTCCATCTCCAAAAGAATCTAGAAATGAAGGGGTTTTGGAAGCATCCTGTGTTACTGCTCATACTTACGGCATGAAGACAGGTAGCTATTCAAATGGTTCTGTACTTAATCAAAAGAATCCCAATAAGGCAGCCAATCGTAGCGTGCAGCAGGAGGAGTTTCTCACTGTGGGGAAACATTACCCCAGTTCAAGTAATGGAAAACTTGAACATGGAGACCCAAATGATGTGCTTAACAAACGAGTTGATACTTCTTATATGAACAAGGTTTCTGTGGTGGAATCAAAGTCATGCATCAAGCATCCTGTTGCTGATGATTCAAGTAGATTTCTGGAATCTAGAAATCAAGTTTTAGGTCTGTCTAAAGGAGTTGCTGGGCAGAAAAATAGCCACTTCATTTCTCACTCAGCAGCAACCCTATGTGGAAGCCCTCAGAACAGTTTATATTCTGGCTCTATGTATTGTGAAGCCAAGCAGAGTTTTACCAACACAGAAGTCAGTGAATGTGCAAGCAGCATTGAGAAGTTGGGTGAAAGCGGTGAAGTTACTAATTCCTGTGACCTTACTGAGAGCCAGAAGACGAGCATCTATAGAGGCAGCACCGGCAGTGATGTTAGTGATGAAAGCAGCTCAAGTAGTTTGAGTAATGCCATGTATAAGCCCCACAAGGCAAATGATATAAGATGGGAAGCAATGCAAGCTGTCCGATCTCATCATGATGGGATGCTGGGTTTGAAGCATTTCAAATTGTTGAGGAGCCTGGGATGTGGAGATATAGGCAGTGTTTATTTGTCTGAACTGACTGGCACTAGGACTTACTTTGCCATGAAGGTTATGGATAAAGCAGCACTGGCAAGTAGGAAAAAGCTTCTTAGGGCGCAGACCGAAAGAGAGATACTGCAATCTCTGGATCATCCTTTCCTGCCCACTTTGTACACACACTTTGAGACCGACAAATTCTCTTGTTTGGTGATGGAGTTTTGCCCTGGCGGTGATCTGCATGCACTCAGGCAAAAACAACCCGGGAAGCATTTTCCTGAGCATGCTGCCAGGTTAGAAGACCTCCTTATACTTCTCCTTCAGTTTCAACTATGAATGAGAATGAAAATTACAGAGCACATATATTATTGACTAAAATATTTAGTGTTACCCAAGAAAAATACTTGGTGGCAAAAAAGAGAGACTTTTAACTGGTGCTCAAATTATTGTACAAACTGTCAACTAATTTATATGCTTTACATACACGTTCAATTTAGGGTGTTAAATAGGAGCAAAACTATAGACTAGAAAGAAATGAATATGTGCAACTGGGAACTTTCTAATAAGGACGATTCTTGCTCATCGATCTCTGGTTTGGTTTTGCAGGTTTTACGTGGCTGAAGTTCTTCTTGCTTTGGAGTATTTGCATATGCTCGGGATCATTTACAGAGACCTCAAACCAGAGAATGTTTTGGTGCGGGAGGACGGGCATATAATGCTTTCAGATTTTGACCTTTCGTTAAGATGTGCTGTTTCCCCCACCCTGGTTAGATCATCAAACACAACCTTGGACACCAAGAAATCCGCCTATTGTGTTCAGCCTGCATGCATCGAGCCAACTTGTTTAATGCAACCAGATTGCATTACACCAACATGTTTTGCTCCCCGCTTTTTCTCAGGAAAGCCGAAGAAAGACAAAAAGACCAAAGTAAAGAATGATATACACAATCAAGTGAGCCCTCTCCCTGAACTCGTCGCAGAACCCACGAGTGCTAGGTCAATGTCCTTTGTGGGAACACACGAGTACTTGGCCCCGGAAATTATTAAAGGCGAAGGCCATGGCAGTGCTGTGGACTGGTGGACTTTTGGGATCTTTCTTTATGAACTTTTGTTCGGAAAAACTCCATTCAAGGGGGCAGGAAACAGGGCTACATTGTTCAATGTCGTTGGCCAGCCTTTAAGATTTCCAGAGTCGCCGTCTGTGAGCTTTGCAGCAAGGGACCTAATCAGAGGTTTGCTTGTGAAAGAGCCTCAGCATCGTCTAGCTTACCGGCGAGGAGCCACCGAAGTCAAACAGCATCCGTTTTTCCAAAGTGTGAATTGGGCACTGATTCGCTGCACAACTCCACCTCAGGTGCCAAAGCATTGCATATTGGACAGTCCTAGTGAATCCACAAACGGGAAGGTGCCGCTGCCGGGAGTTGATTTGAAGCCTTCTGGTAATTATTTAGAGATTGATTTCTTTTGATTCTTAGTCTTGTTTTTCCTTTGAAAGAAAAAAAAAAAAAAACTCCATCTGATTCATTATGATGACAGCATTGAGAAAAATGTAAATGCATTTCAAATGAGGAATGAAATTGCTGATCTTTCTTTTCCATAGCTCTTAACTCTAACCTTTCTTGATGTTTATGAATACTTACTTTCCATGACAAAAACTATGTTGGGTTTCTCCAAAACTGTTCAGATTGACTGTGAGGCCTAGCCAGCCGGCCACCGATGAGTTTTTTCCGGTAGGGATTCTGTAATTTGACAGTGACTCCATATTCAAGCTTAAAAACTTCGATTACTTGACAGACACTCAATCCAATCTAAGTTATGTTTTTAATACACTAATTTTTATGTTAAACGTCCCTATTGGTCTTTAATATATATTTTTATTGACAAATTCAAAGCAAACCAATATTTGAAGTTTCTCTGAGTCGGGTTTTGCTGCTTGACTTGATGAATGATTAAACTAACTAAATCGGTAAAGAAGTGCGGGAGGGACCGTCTGTTTCGTTCCAGAATGTGACGGACCAATTGCAGGTGCACACTTCACCAAGTTCAATAAAACCATCTCCTGTAAAGATTTTAAGGTATCTGGGGCAGCAGGAATCTGAGATCTGTATGGTGCACCGTCCGGTGATTTTATATTCCAGATCAACGCGCTCGGCGCTTGTACCACAGTTTCCTTTGCAGAAAATGAGCTAAGTGGTCCTCTTCTCTAGTTTCCTAAATCTGGACCCTCCATTTTTGCGTGCACGAATTCTCTTTTTGCCCTTTCCCCAAGAATGGGAGGGTTAATTATCTACGTGAATATATAAATGGATACAATTAATAATCTAGAATAAAAAATAATTACCTAAATAAATAAATTAACTTGAAAATCATAAATATTGAAAATATAAGAATTTACAAGCGAATTCATCCAGGTATCTAGTCAATATGTTGGAGGGTTCCTCACCTAAGTGGACTAGCCAGTCGCCATTTTAAACCGTGAAATATAGTGTGTTAATACATTTTGTAATCTTCAAATTTATGGTAGTGCCAAATTGATCTTCCATTGTTAAGGATATAAATGAGTTAATTCATGACCTACTCTGTTGCCAACCATTTCTCCCTTCAATTCATCCTCACCTTTAAATTTGCAACCTAAAATGACCCATCCAATTTACTTTGGGTATTTAGATGTTTGATTAATTGACATTTCAATTCTCTTAAATTTTCTCTTTGACTTAACACAACAATATTAAAGGAGCGTTCATAAGTATTCAGAATAGCTAAATTTTTGGACACATTTAACTTAAAATGACACAAAAGTTATTAATAGCTAGCCACTTTTTAATGCTATCAAAATCAGGCTCTCTATATTTTTACCAAATTTGAATATCAAACTCAATTTTTTTTTTCAAATTGAATATATAAAAACATAATTTTTCTGTAATGTTCAGTTTTTAACGTAATTTTTTGGCGGTTAAAATAAATATGTTGAATGTGTTCAATTTTTTGAAGGTTTTTTAATGGTTAGTTTTCTTCCTTTCTTCCTCCTAATTGTTGAATGTGTAAAAATTATCATACTCAAACTCTATTCCCAGTAACTCGGCTTTCCTAATCATTACATAAAAGTTGCGAAACATCAAAACTCCATTTCCCAAATACCATAAGAATCAAAATTTTCCCAACCTATACGTAAAGTCGGAGTTAATTAACGACCCAGAAACGAAAAAATTTGGAAATTCATATCATTTCCTTTGAATTTGTCGATAATTTTTTAAAATTCAAAATTTGTGAATATAAATGATGATAAGTTTTGAGAATAAAAAAAAAGAGTTTGTGAAGAAGAGAGGATGTAGAGGATGAAGGAGAGATACACAAGATAAAAAAATAGCTAATCAAAGACTACTAGCTAGTCTCAATAAAATAGTTAAATTGTTAGTCCCAATAAAATAGTTAAATTTTATGTTAAATGTAAGTGGTAGGTCAATTTGATGCTTTTTGATAATTTTTTCTTGAAATTTGTTCGAACGTAAATTTAACTAGTCTTATGTGGTCTACAAATGGCATAATAGACTCATATTCTCTTAATAATTAATTGGTAATCGCAATTGCAGCGCGTGATGTACGCCGCTCTTTCTGCGCTGTTACACGGTCCACAGGTCTAACCAAACTCCCAATCCCGATTCCGATTTTCAGAAACCCATCGTGCGCCGTATGCGCATTACGCACCCATACCCGTACCGACACTACCGTCCCCTCAGCCTCAACATCACATTTACAGTCATAAAACGCTCTTCCTCACTCATTTCCCTCCCAACCTTTTCAACTTCAGCTCTCTTAAAACCCCGTCTATCTCCGCCTCGCTCACCATTCTCGCCACTGCGAACTTTAGAAATGGCCTCCGAAGACCTTTCCTCCTTGCCTACCGAAGACGAGAAGTTCGGTTTCAAGAGATTCGAGATGTACGAGACTAAGCTCGCAGGTACCGTCGACGCTTACGATCGCCACGTCTTCCTCTGCTACAAGACCCCCGAGGCCTGGCCCTCTCGCGTCGAAGGTTCCGAGTCCGATCCGCTTCCCAAGTTCTTCGCCTCCGCTCTCAAAGCTCGCAAGAACGACATCACTGTTAAGGTCCGTGTACTTGCGTTTTCGTACTAATTTTCTTTTCTTGGAGATAATGAGTTCTGCTATTGAATTGAGTTGACTTTGTGGGGCCAACACTTGGTTACTTTGTTTTGATAGACGAAGCTGACAATCTGTGAAGGCCGCGAAGGCACTGGGTTTTCTGACGGCGACGTGTTGATTTTTCCAGAACTGATCAAGTACAGGTAAATTCACCGTCATTAGCTAGGCTTATTGTTTAGTAGTTGCATTAATTTGACCGGAGCTTATAATATTTAGATTATTAGCCAGGAGCGATCCTCAGATTCGTCTGATTTTCATTTTTTCATTTGAAGGTTTTTCTAATTGCTAGTTACGTATAGGGTTTATGATTTTGAGGTTTCACTTCATGAAATTTGAAGTTGAGCTACTCCAGTATGTGTAGTTATAGTGGTGTACCTTCAAATTTTCCTTGTTCACTGTGTTATTACAGTGATTTTCTCAGCAACTGAGTGGGTTGCGAATTATAACCACATGTAGTGTTTTATTTCTGCTTTGATTTCACTTGCTTATTAAAGTAGTTGATGAATGCACTGAACAATTTAGGTATGTGTAAGCTTCTGAATTTAAGTCTACAAATTGCATTTATCTGTCTCAATCGAGGTCTGTCTTCTCTTAAGGAATTTAAGGGTGTTGTTATTGTTTCTTATGTCCAAATTTCTCTTGTGACTTGGAGGTTATTGTTTTTTTCTTGATCAAAGGGGCTTGAAAGAGGGAGATGTGGATACCTTTGTTGATGATGTCCTCGTGAATGGTAAACCGTGGGCTTCAGGAGTACATGAGGTGCTGACTGGCTCCCATGTATTTGTATGCACTCATGGTAGTCGAGATAAAAGATGTGGTGTTTGTGGACCTGTTTTAATTGATAAGTTCAGGGAGGAGGCTGAGGTGCGAGGACTGACGAATCAGGTGTTTGTTAGCCCTTGCTCTCACATTGGAGGCCACAAGTATGCTGGGAACTTAATTATCTACAGCCGAGGTTCAGATGGAAGCATAACAGGCCACTGGTAATATCCCGATCATCACAATTTAAAAGTGATAATGTTGGATTTTGTGAAAGAACTTAAATATTGAAAATTATTGATTGCAGGTATGGATACGTCACTCCTGAAGATGTGCCGGAACTGCTTGATCAACATATTGGGAAGGGAGAGATCATAGAACGACTTTGGAGGTCTGTGTTTTTTATCGTTTTGCCTATGCTCTTCAGATGCAAATTCACTATGACTGAAGCTTCTGTTGTCATATTTTCTTTGCCGATTATTTCTTCTGTTGTGGGTACTGTTCATCTAATGTTGGGTATGAGGTATTTAGCATTGGACTATCATGCTACTGATGCTGCTATTTAAAATCCTTAGAAAACTTAGGTTAAGCTACCGGAGGCTTGATGACCGCATGTTAAAAAGTAAGCATTCAAGGAGGCATGTATTTGCAAATTTATCTCATAGGATGAGTGGATTTGTTTAATTTCCTCAAATTCAAGGAAAGGTAGCACTTTTCTGTCTGCCACAAAGTGTTTCCTTTATGGGCTGAGTAGTTTGGTGCTAGATCATCTCGGTGTCAACCAAATCAAACAACTTAGTTATATGGAGAAACCAAACCGAAGGTTTTGTGGAAACGGGATAAGGTCAAACAGTTCAAACTGGACATAACTGCATTATTCTACAAATGCTACGTATTTATACTGCTTGTGATAATGGCTGTCGATATTATTAAGTTACTGCCTTTAGTTCAAGTCCACAATGAGGCTCTCAATTATTTATGCGTCTCTTTTTGCCTATTTTCTATTGACGAGGCTTTGAATTTAATCTTAAATGGCCGAACGTGAAATCAATTATTTCCTTACAGGGGCCAAATGGGAGTATCTTCTGGTGAAAAAGTTATTGACCAGAAGCTACCGAACGGAGAAGATACTAAGAAAAGCGAGGAGAAGGTCCAAGAGAATGGCAATCAGATTCAGAGTAACGAGACTTTCTCAGGCTGTTGCCAGGGTGCTAATGGAGTTACATGCTGCAAAGAAATAAGTCCAGAGCAGAACAGTGGAAGTGAGGAAAAGAAGCTGAAAGAAACCAAAGAAGCCTGCGGCAAGAAGGATGTACTGGCCAAGCTGTCAAGCTTGATTGGAAATTGGGAGCAAAGTGACGTTCTTGCAGCTGGAGCCGTGGTTGGAGCAGTTGCAACAGTGGCTGTGGCCTACAGCTTTTATAGAAGGTCAGCCTGAAACGTATTCTGTTCCATGTTCGTTTTTTCTTTGTAGAAAGATGTTATAACTTAAAGATCAAATAATCCTCCAAACCATACACTTAAAGAGGAGAGTGGTAGCTATACAATATTTTTGTGAGGTTAAGATGAAGTCTCAAAGCTTAGCCCTTGTTAAAAGAAAAAAAAATATTCACCACCTTTCTCGAGTTGATTTTACACGCAACTTAAATTTGTTACTTCAATATTCTTTTGAAGGGTTCTATATTGATAGTGGGATTTGTTATGAGGCTGCTTGGCTTCATGTTGTGTTTTTTCTATGTTTTTGTGACATTTTTTGATTTCATTTATGAATTTTGAGACAGATCGATGTGGTTGTCCTCTTCTTTGTTACTTATCCTGTTTTTTAGCCTACACTTTTACCACCCTATAGTCTGTCGATCTTCATACAGTGCCACTGAGTTTTGCAAGCATCTTCTCCACCAGCCTCAGTGCTGTTGTTGCGTTTGTGTTTGTCCCCACAACTTCCTCTCCTTCTGCGTCAATTTCTTCCATAATCTGCTCAATTGCCTTATTCCTCGACTGTTTGTGTCTCGAACCATAAGCCGAGCAGTCTCTCAAAAGAAACAGCAGCTCTCGTGCATTGGTTTTAGCCTGCCATGTCCCGTCGACGCTCAGCTGAAGCAGCCCGGGCATTGCTCCTTCCCTCAGTATCAGTACTCTGTACTTCTCCCTACAGCTCTGGCATATAAGTAAGAGGATTCTCACTGCGTGCTCTTTGCATTTCATTGTTCCCACCTCAATCGTCTCAACCAGTGCCCAAATCCCCCCGCATGCTTCCTTGAGTCCATTCCTTGACGAAGAAACCACATCGTCAAGGACCCCGATAGCCTTCTCAGCCAGTGGGCTTTGTTTTTCCGAGCTGTGAATTATTTGCAGCAAGGAGAAAACAACGCCGGAAGAGACCAGAGATGGAATGGTCTGACTGCAGGTTGTGGATTGTGGCTATAGCGTCAAGTCTGGCTTGCACGCTCACAGATTCCACATTGAGAATTTCGACCATCAGTTGGATGACTCCTGATGCCGCGATTGGTAGCTTGTTTGCCTTGCAAGATGAGAGAACCAGCAAAGCTGCTATTGTGAGCTCAATCACCGCCTTGCTTTCACATTGGAGGAGGTTTAGCAACACCGGTAAGGCCCCGGATTTCACAATCCTGCTCTTGTTTCTGTCAATTTAGAAGAAAAATAATTCGGGTTATGTCATAGAGATCCTTAACAACCTCCTTTCGTAGGCGAGGACGATATTTTTTTTTTTCAGCCAAGGACAATTTACTTCAAAATTTATCAAATAAGATCAGGTTAAAAAACTAAATATATCATCTTCACCAAATTTGAAATCTCAAAAATGCTCCTAGTGAATATAGTTTAGAGTTTAGCTCTCCGGAATGTATTAATTCTAGGCCATAAGCTCAACCACCCCACTTAAGAACCCCTCTCTTTTCAGATTTTTTCTTTATGTCTAAAATTCTAGACTGTAACAATGTTGACAACACCCTTGATTCTGTTAATGGAAAATAATTAAAATCATTGATCTAAAAAATTTGGCTTTGAAATTAAATGCCATTGTGTGTAAATTTAGTTCCTTGCGTCGTTAGTTTTTTCCATGAATTATAATGAGGATGGAGTGTGCAGAGGATTAGAGTAACCAACCTTTCACTACCAAATGCAAGACTGAGGAGAGAGAACAGAGCAACTTCAATGCCTTCAACATGATTGGAATGCGAATGAAGCATGGAGATCAATGGAACCATGACGCCTCTCTCAGCAAGCTTGTGCTTCTGCTCGGCGGTGAGTCTGGGCAGTTCAGTGGCGGCCTGAATCTGCACTTCGCTATCTCCGGTGAGCAGATTCTGCAGCACCACCTCCTCCATGATCAAAGCTCTCTCTCACTCTGCTCTCAGTCTCTCTTTCTCTCTATCCAAAGTTTGTTTTGGTTGTTGGGATTGCTTGGAGAGACATTTAGGCTTTGGTGGGGTGTGTGCGAATCCATTGTTTCAGCTGGAAGCAACTTACTATTCTCTTGGTCAGACACACATTGCCTTCCCTTTTTTTTTTCCCAGTCTTTTTTCCTTTACTGATTTGGAAATACAACAACTATGCCTGAGATTGAATCTTTAACTTCCTTTTATGTAAGGCAAGCGCCGTCAGCTTTTAAAGGGTTTTAATAATATTCTTCCCCTCTTTTGGCCAGTAGGAATTTTTTACCAATCAACAATACATATTTCCCCTTTTTTGAAGCCAATCCTTAGCTCTCCTACTTTGGAGTAATTTGCCTATCCATCTTTAGTAGTTATAACATATTGTGCGTGTATGAAGAGTCTAATATTTAATTTAATATGGTGGCTTCGTCGATTTTTTCTCTTCTCTTAGCTTATACTTTTCTGCCAATGTTTTCCCTTTTAAATTCTTAATTAATCATTTTTCCCTTTGAATTACTATTAAAGGTCAATTTCCTGCGTATGAATGATCATATTTCGTTAAATTTGTTACATTTTAAGAAGAAGAAAAATAATGAAAGGTTAGTCATAAAACCCATAACAAATAATATGAGATGAAACATGAGTAAATATGATTTATAACGTGAATAAATTTGAGTCAATATGAAATAAAAGTTTGTGAAAGAAATTGATAAAATAATACAATATCAAGGTCCAAATGACAATTTTCTCTTTTTATATTCTTATAATTTATACATCTGGAGGGGATAACTTGCCTCCATTTTTCATTTGCGCGGGTCGTTTAACACTTGTAGGCAGTAGCAACAATGAGTCGCCGATCACTAATTCTAATCCCAAATCAAAACGCAGGGCTAACAATTCAACTCACCCTTCCCCTCCTCGCCGAGATCCTCTCTTAATCACCGGTATCAATGTCATCATCACATCATCGGATCCCCCGTCGCACCCAAACCCCTCCTCCTCCCCCAGAACCCAACCAACACCGCCGCCGCCGCCGCAAGAGAAAAAACAACCATCCTGATGTCGATCCCGGCTCGAATTCCGAATCCGGACCCTCATACCCGCCACAACCCGAACCAGAACCATCGTCACCGCCACCACCGCCGCCTCATTTGCCGACTGACGACCCTCACGTTCGCATTGCGATGTATGTAGCCATGGCCCACGCAGGCCTGGCCTTCTCTCTGGCCCTCCTCTACGTCGTCACCAAACTTCTCCAAGGCTACTGGCGGCCAATCCACTGGGCCATCCTCTGCTCCATGCCGCTACGCGAGCTCCACACCGCCCTCGTCTCCTTCTGGTCTCACTCCCTCAATCTCGGCCTATTCGAAACCCTAATCGCCCTCCCGGTCGCCGCTCTCCGCGCCATCACCGCCTCTCTGGTCGATTCCCACACCGCCATCCAGTGCTGCCTCCTCCGCTTCCCCAACAAGCCCCGCCGCCGAAAACGACAATTCAGGTTCTCCAAACTCATCCAGTGGCTAATCTCCTTCTCCCTCTTTGTCGTCGTCTACGAGACCATCGGCCTCATCTCCCTCCTCGCTTTTGCCCTCGCGTGCTTCCTCGCCTATGCCTTTGGTTACCGAACCATACCCACCGATCCCGCCGTTGAAACCACCCTCTCTGCAGTCTCATCCGTTCGTCGTAGCAGCAGATTAAATCTGAACAACAAATTCGACAACCTCAATGATAATGATACTTCGGACAATGATAAATCCGGCAATTTGGGCGGCGGGAAAGTAAGCCGGTGCATAACCCGTTTGATGCTGAACCGGCTGAAGACAACTGTGGCGATTGGTCTGATCATGATTATGATTGTTGGATCTCTGTTTGGATTCGTTTTCTTCTCGTATAAAATCGCAATGGAAGGCAAAGGAGCTGTGATTTTACTCAAAGCCCATTTGGAAGAGATGAATTACAATTATGCAGAGATGGTTGGATTCAAGAAATGGATGAACGAGAATCAAATCCCAGAATTGATCGATAATTACGCCACCAATATGTACGAAACCGTCTCACAAAACATCGACTCTCTCGCCGCCCAATACAACGTCACAGAGGTCGTCGACACAGTACGGCACTATTTAATACTGACTAGTACGAGTACTAACAATAATTCAGACCCATCATCCACCGTTGATATTTCTTCATCATCAGCAGCTGGTCTTAATCTTAGTATCATTGGTGGTGATGCTTCTTCTTCTGATTATCATCATGATTATGATCATCTAACGAATATGAGTAAAGACAATTTTTCGGAGCAGCTGTTGCATAGCATTCAATCAAGGGTTGGAAACGGATCAGAACATGGATTAATCGACGGTGTGTTTAGGGAATTCATGGGTTTAATCGCAAGGGAGGATTTAGCAGAGAAAACAAAACAATTTTTGCTTCAAGGCTTACACCTTTCAAGAAGAGTAGTTGCTAGTAGCACGATGGTATTAGCCGGAGGCGCAAATCTGCTCCTTTTCATATCAGTCTCCCTCCTCTCCGGTGCAGCAGGACTCTTCAATTTCTTGTTCGAACTGACCGTCTTCTTCTGGCTACTGTACTACCTAATCACAACAGATTCGGGCGGAGTCATGGATCATGTTCTAGGCATGCTTCCTCTATCGAAATCGACCAGAAACCGGTGTGCTCAAGTGCTTGATCATGCCGTCAGCAGCGTCCTTCTGGCCGCCGCGAAAGTTACATTCTTTCAAGGCTGTCTCACATACCTCCTGTTTCGATTCTACCGCATTCATTTCCTCTACATGTCGACCTCCCTTGCCCTAATGAGCGCCGTTATGCAAATAACCCCGGCGTGGTTCCTGTCATTCCCGGCCGCGATCCAGCTTGCCATGGAAGGGAGGTACATTGAGGCCGTTTTTCTGACGGCGATTCACCAGGTACTGTTGGAGTTGGGCACAGCTGCGATCCAAGATGAGATTCCGGGGCAGAACGCCTACCTCACCGGGCTCAGCATCCTTGGTGGCATTGCTCTCTTCCCATCCATGTTGGAAGTAAGCAAAGCAAACCATTTGAAGTTTTCATGTTTGCTTTTGCTTTTGAGTTTCAAGGTTTGGTTGTTGGATTGTTAATGGGGCTTTGAATTGGAAATTTGTTTTTGGTTTCTGATTCCAGGGAGCGATTATGGGTCCTCTGCTGATGACAGTAATGATAGCCTTCAAAAATCTGTATGTAGAGTTCGTGCTAGATTCTGGACAGGAAATCAGTTCTCGCTGATCCTCGGTATACAATCACAATTACATCTAGTATTTTCTTTCTTTTATATTTTGTTTTATGAAAATGTAGTTGATGTAAATAATTTGACGATCTTATATATATATATATATATATATATATGCCAATATCACTTATAATAAGTATTGAAGTTTTGTGTTCGATCGAATTTAGAGTTTGTTGTGTCGATTGGAGAAAAAATTTAACATTTTACTATTTTGACTTTTGTTTTGGGCTTTGCAAGTCTACATATTAATTAGGGTTTCAATTTTTGTTTTTTGTCTCTTTTTGTTGAATATATTCTATCGGTATTGCAGATAAGAAAATAAATTTTTTACCATTTATCATTTTGCCTTTAGTTGTGAACATTGTAAACTTTACGTGAAAATAAATTCAATTTTTTTCCCTTCAAAATTTAGAGTTTAGTTTTTGGATTCATTAGATATCTGGGAACTTTATAGTTTGATATAGCGGATTGAAAAATGAATTTTGAATATGTACAGTCTTGAGTTTCGTTGTAAATAGCATACGTTGATGTGAACTCTAACATATGAGATTATTGTTTCAAAGTTCAGTTTTTTTTTTTCCTTTCAAAATCTCGAGTTTTTAGTTTGGAATTATGAGGTTTTTTTTTTTTTTTTTTTTTATGAATTCTAGCTTTAGATATCAGGGATTGGAAAATGAACTTTGACTATTTAATATAAAAGTAGTATTGATGGTATTCTTATAAACTCTAGCGTTTCATGTTGCGGATTGGCAAATAAATTTTGAATGCACACTATTTTGATAGTTTTAAACATATAAAGTTGATGTGAACTCCAAAAAATGCGATTAGGGTTTCAAATTCAATTTATTTATTTTTCAATATTTCGAGTTTGAATTTTGGACTTATGAGGTTTAAAGTAACTCTAGCATTTGATATTTTTTTATTGAAAAATGAATTTTGACCATACACTATTTGAGTGTGGTTTTAAACACATAAAGTTCAAGTGAAATTCCAACATATGCGTATAGTGCTTCGAATTCAATTTTTCTTCTTTTCAAAATTTCGAATTTGGATTTTAGGCATATGAGATTTATAGTAATTCTAGTGTTTAATATTGGGGATTAGAAAACTATACACCATTTTGATATAAAGTTTAAGTAACTATAACATATGCAATTAAAATTTCAAAGTAATTTTTTTGCTTTTTCAAAATTCGAGTTTGAATTTTGGATTTATGAGATCTAATTGAACTCAAGTGTTTGTTATTACGGATCGGAGAATGAATATTGAATGTGCACTATTTTGAATTTGGTATAAGTCATACAAATTTTATGTGAACTCTAACATGCGCACTTAGGGTTTCTAAGTTCAATTTATCTATTTTAAAATTTTTGAGTTTTTATTTTGGACTTTTGAAGTTTATATTAGTTTTAGCGTTTGATATTATGGATTGGAAAATGAAATTTGACTATACACCATTTTGAGTTTGGTTTTAAACATATAAAGTTTAGCTAAACTATAATATAAGTGAAGTTCATTTTTTTTTATTTCATAATTTTGATTTTGATTTTGGATTTATTAGGTTTATATATATGAACTTTAATCTTTGATATTACAGATTGAAAAATGAATATTGAATATACACCTTTTGAACTTGTTTTAAAAGATATGAAGTTTATGTAAATTCTAACATGTACACTTAAAATTTCAAACTTCAATTTATTTTTTTTTCAAAATGTTGAGTTTGATTTAAAAATTATGAGTTGTAAGTGAAGTAGAACGTTTAATATATATTATAAATTGGAAAAGAATTTTGGCTATACACCACTTTGAGTGTGATTTAAACATATTAAGCTTATGTAAACTCTAAAATATGCATTTAAGGTTTCAAATTTCAATTTATTTTTTTTCAAAATTATAAGTTTGGATTCTTGACTAATATGATCGAATTTTAGTGTTCGATAATTATGACTAAAAAAATGAAATTTTACTATACGCCTTTTCAAATTTGGCTTAAAACATATAAAGTTTATATAAACTCCAACATATGCCATTAGGATTTCGAAGTTCAATTTATTTATTTTCAAAATTTCTGAGTCTAGGTTTTAGATTTTTGAGTTTTATATGAATTATGGTGTTTAATAATGTTGGTTGGAAAATGAATTTCAACTATACGTCATTTCAAAGTTGGTTTAAAATATATAAAGTTTATGTGAACTCTTGCATATTCAATTAGGGTTTCGAAGTTCAATTTGTTTTTTTTTTTCAAAATTTTGAGTTTAGATTTTGGATTTATAAGTTTTAAATGAATTCTATTGTTAGATAATGCAATTTGGAAAATGAACTTCGACTATACCATTTTGAATTTGGTTTAAAACAGATAAAGTTTAAGTGACTACAACATATGTGATTAGTGTTCCGAATTAAGTTCAATTTTTTTTCCTTCAAAATTTCGAGTTTCGAATTTGGATTTTGGATTAATGAGTTTTATATGAATTCTAGTGTTCTATAATGTGGATTAGAAAATCAGTTTTGACTATACACCATATCAAACTTGGTTTAAAACATATAAAGTTTATGTGTACTCCAAAATATGTGATTAGGGTTTCAAAGTTCAATTTATTTATTTTCAAAATTTCAAGTCTAGGATTTGGATTTATGAGTTTTATATGAATTATGCTACTTGATAATGTGGAATGGAAAATGAATTTTCACTATTCACCATTTTGAATTCAGTTTAAAACACATAAAGTTTATGTGAACTCTAACATATACGTTTAGGGTTTTGAAGTTCAATTTATTCTTTTGCAAAATTACGAGTTTGGATTTTGAATTTATGAGTTTTATATGAATTCTTAATAATGCGGATTGAAAAATAAATTTCGACTATACACTATTTTGAATTCGGTTTAAAACAGATGAAATTTATGTATAATAGATGCGATTATGTTTTAAAGTTTTTTTTTTGTTTTCAAAATTTTTATTTTTGATTTTTGATTAATGAGTTTTATATGAATTCTAGGTGTTTTATAATGCGGATTGGAAAATCAATTTCTACTATACACCATTTCAAATTTGGTTTAAAACAAATACAATTTACATGACTCTAACATATGCGATTAGGGTTTCAAAGTTCAATTTATTTTTTTCCAAAATTTCTAGTTTTGATTTTGGAATTACTAGTTTTATATGAATTTTAGTGTTTGATAATTTGGATTGCAAAACGAATATCAACTATACACCATTTCGAATTTGGTTTAAAGCATATAAAGTTTTTGTGAACTCTAATATATCCGATTAGGGTTTCAAAGTTCAATTTTTTTTTTCCTTCAAAATTTCAAGTTTGGATGAGTTTTAGACGAGTTCTAGTTTTTTATCATGATTGGAAAATTAATTTCAACTATACACTATTTTGAATTTGGTTTAAAACATAAAAAGTTTATGTGAATTCTAACATATGTGATTAGAGTTTCAAAGTTTAATTTATTTTTTTCCACAATTTCAAGTTTTGATTTTGGTTTTCTGAGTTTATATGAATTCTACTTTTTTATGTTGAGGATTGGAAAATGAATTTTGACTATACACTATTTTGAATTTGGTTTAAAATATATAAAGTTTATGTGAACTCTAACATATGCGATTAGCTTTTCGAAGTTCAATTTATTTTTTTTCAAAATTTCATGTTTATATTTTGGATTTATGAGTTTTATATGAATTTTTAGTGTTTGATAATGTGGATTTAAAAATGAATTTTGACCATACACGATTCCGAATTTGGTATAGAGCATATATATAAAGTTTATCTGAACTCTAATATATGCGATTGGGACTTTAAAGTTAATTTTTTTTTTTTTCAAATTTCAAATAATTTGGATTTGAATTTATGAGTTTTATATGAATTATAGTGTTTGATATTGCGGATTGAAAAATGAATTTCAAATATACACCATTTTGAATTTGATTTAAAACATATAAAGTTTAAGTGAACTCTAACATATGCAATTAGGGTTTCGAAGTTCAATTTATTTTTTTTCAAAATTTTGCGTTTGAGTTTTGGTTTTATGAGTGATTCTAGTGTTTGACAATGAGAATTGGATATTGAATTTTAACTATAAACCATTTCAAACTTGGTTTGAAACATATAAACTTTATCTGAACTAAAACATATGTAATTATAGTTTCGAAGTTCAAATAGTTAAGCAAAACACTCACTAATAATAAAAGAAATTCTGAATTTAATTAATCAATTGACACACGTTTGGGGCTTTGAAATCACCCCTAGCTATAAGAAAAATTAGCTACACATATTCATTATGTTTGAAACACAATACATAATCAAATATGAAACTAAAATAAGGAAAATAAGGAAAAGATAGAGAGATAAATAATAAACGACACAATCACAATTGAAATGATGGAAGAGATGGATATGTGGTTGTTGTTGCGCTGCTACCAAGTCAAAAAAGGCGGGCTTGTCTTGCCTCCAACTTAAGGAAAGTGTAAAAAGATTGCTCTTTTATTCTTTTATGCATCCATGAGCCCAAAAAAATGGGGAGTTGCTACCTTTTTATTTCCAAGTGAGGTCTAACTTGAGAGAGAGAGAGAGGAGAACCTCCCATTTTTGTGTCAAAACATCCTCACTAATGACCAAAAATTCCCTCTTTATTTCCTAATAATTCTCCTCATAAATCCTCTTTATTTGCTGCATAATGCCCCCACTTGTTCTGCTTTTTCCTTTCTTTGTCAAGCGTTCATCCAACTCATGACTGAAACTGCCACCTCATGAGAAAACGTTTGGAACAATAAAAGTGTTTATGTCCAATTAATTATGAGTTGAATACTGCAATTGATGTGGAGTGACTGTTGTAAAATGATTGCCTCTTTTGCCTACCCATTAATGAAGTTGCTAATTCCCGAGCAACCTGACTTTACTGCACTAAAACGTTCATAACTGCTTTAAAAAATTCCAATTAATGAATTGTAAAATTTTCTAGAAACTAGACTTCCGTATCTTTTTAACGATGTATGGCTCATCAGCTAGTTATTCTCGAGAAGTTACATTTTATTCTGAGAACTTGACACATATGCTGTAGTCTTTTTCAACATTTCCTCTTTAAACTTCCAAAACAATATGACATTAACTTCTTGTATAAAAAACTTCCAAGAATCCTACAAAACATAAAAATATGCCAAGTACTCCAAAATCACAGGAAAACATGCTTAGAAAAGTATTGGAAAATAAGATAAAATGTCACATAAATATCCTTCTATCAGTAAACTTAGCTCCAACAAAACCTAGACCAATTAAACTCCGCTTCTATCAGTAGAGCTATTATTTGTGTTTGAAAAATCCCTCTCTTCTCTGATGTCATCTATTGGTTGACCATACCATGGCCGATATTATTAATTTATCAATAGGCTAGCTGCGGCAATCAACTAGGTGTGTTCATGTGTCTAACATATATATATATATATATATATATATATATATATATATATTTCAATAATCTTAATCCAATTTCGCTAAGTATTGAATTCAAACCACTTTGTAATTAATTATAAGGTCAAATAATATCACAAGATTATATAACTTCAATAATTTTTTCAAAATTTTACTTTAAATGGGTTTCTTTCTTAACAAAAATTAAACCTTACCCTATTTCAATTAGGCTTTAAAACCAATTTAACCCTTAGTAAATATCAAAATGGTCCTTGATCTGTATATAAAGCAATTTGATCATTTGAATCCCCAAATTTGCTTTATTAGTTTTTCTGTTAAGCAAACCCAAATGAGCAAAAGAAAAAAAAAATCACTAATTCCACGTGATGGAATATATGTACTGATGAAAAAATCGGTTGATATAGTCGATATATCGGTTTTTGGGGTAGCGGCAGATAAGAGGGAGGTAAAGAAATTAAGCGAAATATCGACATTATTTATTGTTTTAAGCCCATCAATTTCCTTATTTCATTCAAACGATCGAGATAGGGCCAAATTCCATGAAAATCAGACATAAAACCATTGAGTTCCAGTCGGGTCATGCCGCAAGGTCAAAAAACCCGAATCACATACCCGGTCGCGAGATTGAAGATGACTGTTTTAAGTTAGTATGTATACTTTATATATTATTGGATTGCTTATATTTTCAATTGGGCTTGTTTAGCTCAGTTGGTTGTGGGTTGTGCTTTTGCCTCTTATTAATTTGTAGGCACTTGGGTCGATATATCAATCCTTATTTTCAACTATATTTGTCATTTTTTCTAATTTTAAATATATCAATCCTTTCCAATTTTTGAACAAAGATTGACTCTATTTTTTCATATTTTTTTTTTCAATTTTAAATATAATTACTCATTTTATAATTTTTCTTCCATTCAATTTTTTTTATGCTTATTGTTATGTTTTTTATTATATTAACATTCAATTATAGTAATTCACTTCAATTTATGTTTATGTTTAAATTTTTATATTATTAGTCATCGGCAGAACCCTATTATATCATATTATTCATCATATATTTATTATATCAAAGTTATTTTATAATTTTTATTAGTTCTATATAACTGTCACTGGATAATTAAGTTTTTCCCAAAGTGTCATTCCAAATTTCCAACTTTTAGACAGAATTTCTGTCATTTTTGTTAACCGTAAACGATATCCATATTTGGGGCGAGATATCCATAAATTTGACTAATAATATATCCGTCGATATCGATATTTTTATCCTTCAATATATGAATATATGAAGTAATTGATTTCGTATACGAAAGACAAAAGAATTGGCCAGAATTCATAGTAATCAACGTACAAGATTGCTAATAAGGATACCCGCAGCTGGGCGCGTAATACAAACAAACGCAAAACAGTCTTACATAGATTATATAAGTTCAAAGAGCAGATGTAATAAACTTCATAGAATCTGATGTCTGAAGAGTAACTTGTTGGTGAGGCGCATTCAACATGGTATCCAGTTCCTTGACAAATCTCTCCATAGCCGGAGCTGGTAAGAAAACAGGAACCACGATCCCGTCCTCACCTTGACTGTCTCTAAATGGTATGTAAAAGCTAACCCCTCCAGGTGCTTCGACCCCACCCTTGGCTGGCCCACCATAAGCTGCTTTGCCCCACCCAAAGTCCACCTCTCCAAACCCAGCACGTGTCACATCCGTCACAACATAGCTGTTAACCACTGCGAAGTGGGGTCGGCCCCTGATAACCATTAGATCTGCTAATGACCGCATGTAGTCCTCAGTCACAGAAGCCTTGGCCTGCTTCACCAACTCCAACGCGTACCCCAAAGGGCTTTGGCATAGCCTGCCCGCCGTCGTTAGCGCCATCAAGATTGCAATTGCGTTGCCATAATAACCCACTGGCAAGGGAGGATTGAATTTCGCACGTGCATTCACACTAAACAGCACGCGCACCTCCTCATCCGCGTCTTTCTGAAGCGCTATGGTACGGCAACGCCAGAGGCACGCCGTGAGGACATCAAATGTGGAGCACTTGCTAAGATGATGTGGTACGAATCTACGGATTGCGAACATCTCGGAGGTCCCGAAGAAAAATGAGCGGTGAGCCATGTCATCAAGTGAGATGATGGTGCCCTTGGTGTCTTCCACTTCATCGTACTCACGGTGCGTACATGTCACACGTGGTGGATCACGTGCTTTTAGCAGCTCCCTTTGCCACACAGGCTGAATGGACGGGACACGTGCCCCTCGTGCTATCTCTCCGACGGCCATCATGAATTGGACTAGTCCTGGTGCATCACTTATGGTGTGGTTAAGACGCAGGGCGAAGATGAAACCACCGCACCTGAGGCGTGTCACCTGTTCATTCTCACAAGGTGAAAAATTCTCTTTTCAAGCAATAATAAATGACAATATAGGAAGAAAACTTTGACATGTTCTCCTTGTTTTACTATTTTGTATAACTATGCTAATTTTTTAGTTAAAAATTTTTAATAAAACAATTAATTTTTTTAATTTTTTTAAAAATAAGAATATTTACTATATAAATAATTATTTATTTATCTTTATTTCATTCTTTCTATTAACTCATTTTTATTATTTTTAATTATAAATTTAATATTTTATTTTATTATTATATATTAACTATTAAATAATTTAAAAAGTGTTTTCGTTAATTTGACCTTTTGAGTCTCTTAATTTTAAAATAATATATATATGTCATAAATATAAATATACATATATCCTTTAATCATAAATTATTTTAAAATTATTTATTTATCATAAATTAACATTTTTTATACAAAAATATTAAGAGGGGATTATATTTAAGTTATTTCTATGTACCAATCAAAAAGATGATTTTGAGAATAATTATTAATGATCGATCTATTAAATATAAATGACTAAATGATGTTTAATTAATTGATTAATTATTTTGTCAAGTGTGTCTAGTTTAATTGTATCTAGTGTTAATTTGTAAACAATTATTCTTACCATAATGACATAATGAAAAAAAATCTGATTAATTATTTTAAAATAAGAATGGCTAGGGAATATATATATATATATAAAAATAAATATAAGAACATACCTGAATTAGCAAGAGTGGAGAATTAAGAACCTCTTGGGATCCAGGAACATTAAAAAGAAGGTCGTCCAAGCAAGGGAAAGGTGGCTGAAGAGCATCACCAAATTGTTGTAGCGTAACATCTGCATCAGCCTCAATGAACAAGATGCCCTCACCTGTGCAGTCTACCATAAGCTTTCGACCGGGCCCCTCCCTTAGCCTGCCTGCAAAAGGATAGTAAAACACTAGGGTTCGTGCAATTGCCTCTCTAATCACGTTCACAGGGTCCCTTCCTTGCATGGAGGGATCGTAACGATAAAATTGTATCACGGGAATTTGAAACCGAAGACCTTCTTGGTCATCGATATCGGAGAGTTGTTGAAACTCGTGGGGTGTGGCCTTAGCCGGCGCCACCAGCTCCGGCGGTTGCCTTTGCACATGGAACATCAATGCACTAGAATCAGCTGGGGATGATGATGTCATTGCTCCCGTGCGCGCGCTTATGTGTGCGTGGCACAACAGATCGGCGGGTCGACCGGTGTGTCCTGCAGATCGACCGAAAAGCAACAGGCTAGGGCCCAGGGGCTCAGGGGAGAGAAGCTGGACGGGAATCGGGTAATGATCAATAATAGGCTAGCTACTTAATTAATCATGAATTCATGATCGCTGGAGAGCATTATTTATAATAGGAGTGGATATAAGGCGGGTCCCTACACCGTTTTTGCTTGTTCATTTGTTTATTTACTTCGGACTTCTTCACGCTGGCTATTGAGGTGGGTGGTTGTTTATTGTATTGCATTGTGAATTTTCAGGCCCCTTTCATTGCATCAACTTGAAGAATATTAATTCATAATTGACTTCGAAAAAAAGAAGAAGAAAAAACAAAGAATCATTTCGATACATTCTTTAATCTATCAAGTGGTCAGTGAGGCGAGAGTGAAAAGTAGATCTGGTGATCCGCGGCTTGCGGTGCCGCTTCTGCGGCCTATGTCTTCTCCTTCGTTTTTCGCCCTCCCCTCTGCCTAACTGATCTTCCCCTTCCCTCACCCGTGTGATCTTCCATCTCCTCGTCTATGGAACCTTCAAACCCCCATCCCCTTTCTATAAGTTTAAAAAAGAAAGAGAGGGGAGAAGATTAATAAATTTAAACAACGGTGGCGTGTTTGTGAAATTATAATTTTTATTAATTTATTTTAAATTTGAAAATTACAGTTAAGTTAACGATCACATGGCATTTTTAGAAGAAATTAGTCAGCAAATTTTGCTCGCCACATGGTGAGCAAGATTAAATTATAATTTTTATTAATTTATCAAAATTTGAAAACTTGTAGATATAAAAATTAATTTCAGTTAAGGATCACATGGCATTTTTAGAATAAATTAGCCAGCAAATTTTGCTCACCATATAGTGAGCACGAATTGATAATGGACTTGACTTGTTGTTAATTATAATATATATATATATATATAATTGATGTCATGTTAGTAATTAGAGCATTCATATCTGACTAGTTAAAATTTTGGATAAATTTAACTTAAAATGACCCAAAAGTTATTAATGGTTAGTTAGTTTTGCAGCTATCAAAATCAGACTATCTATATTTTTACCAACTTTGAATATTGAATTCATTTTTTTTAATTTGAATATATAATAACATAATTGTCTTACGATAGCTAGTTTTTAACGTAAATTTTATCAATTCAAATAGATATATCTATTTCAGATGCAAAATCAATCCAACCCATAATTCGGGCAATTCACTACAGATATTGCTAGTTTTTTAAAAGTTCAAATATATATGATTAATTTAACGAGGAGATTAGATAAAACGAATTCCAAGTTAAATGCAATAACTAAAATTTTAAATGGGAATCCATCTTAAGAAAAAATTAGAGTAACAACCTTAGACTTCAAGTCCTTATTTCAAAGACGATACCCATGACAAATGACATTTTTCGCCAATAAAGGAAGGAGCATCATTTTGTTTAATATTACCACCGTGATTAATGGTAAATTTCTAATTTTTCTTCCTTTCTTCCATGAAAGTTGCGAAACATCAAAACTCTATTTCTCAAATACTGAAAAAAAAAACTTTCACAACCCTATATGAAAAGTCTAAGTCAATTAACGACCAATAAATGAGAAAAAATTGGAAATTTGTTTTCTTTTCTTTGAATTTTTGGATAACCCACAAAATTTTAGAGCTTGTGTGTAACACCCCGGAAATTCGAGGATTCCCATATTGTAATTTAATGTGTGATTTGACGATTTTACCCCGTGAATGGTATGGTCAAATTGTTGACTTTTTGATTGATGAACTAAATGAACTTTGACCTATGACCGTGACGTAGTTCGGGACGTCACGAGTTCATAGACAGGTGGCACGTCCAATTCGGACGATCAGGGTAAAAGTTATGACTATCGGAAGTTCAGGGGCATTACCGTAATTTGGACTCTCGGGGGGAAAATGTTGACTTTTCTTTTGACAACTAATTTTCAGTTGACTCAAGGACCGTTGGGTAGGTCTCGACGTCCTGAGTCCGTAGACAGGCGGCACGCCGAAATCGGACTTCGTACGAGGAAGTTATGGTCAGAAACGTGAATTCGGGAAGTTCGTGTCTCGGTTTTCGTGTCGAATATTAAATTCAGGAAATCTGATTGGAGGACATCTGGTGAGTGACAAGTGTCACTCACCCATTGGCTAGATTGGATCAGATCCACTATTGGATTAATTAACATTTGAATCAGCTTTAAATTCCAGCCTTTGGATTGAAAACCCCAGATCTGATCTCAGCCCTTGATCTCATTCTGAGATTCAATATGGGCCGTTCATTTCTTTGAGCAGCTTTCCCTCCATTTCTATATATTTCTCACCCGAACCCACACACACTGCCCATTTCATCCATCACACCCGCACTACTCCCTGTCCCTGTGTCTGTGTGTTGCTGGACTCACGGGGAAGGACGGAGGCACGGCGGTGGACGGCGGCAGACGGCGGCGAGGTGAGCCGGCTTCAAAACCCGAAACGGCTTCAAAAACTCAGAAATGGAAGCTTGTTGTTCAGCGTTTGTTGGCATTCCTTTTTGACTCTATTCACTTCTATGGACTGTTAGGAACCTCTAGAACTCAATTGTGTGACCGGAGGTGACCTGAACGGAGTTTAAACGGCGACGGGAACCGGGTCTGTTCATCGAGGTAAGCCTTCGAACCTGTCTGTGTTTGTCAATTTTGATTAGCTAGAACCCTTTCTGGGATTGAGACGAGCATCTAGGAACAAACTAGGACTGAAATGGTTGAGAAATGAAGAAATGGCAACCGGGTCATGATCGCGGGTCTGATCGACCCGAGTTGCAGGTGTTCGGGTCAACCCGTCTGAGGACAGCGGTGATGACGTGGCACCCTGTCAGCCTGTCAGATGACGTGGGCCAACCGTGAGCCGACACGTGTCACATGTCAGTGCACAGTCAGCACTGACATGTCAATGACGTGGACCAGTCAGGGACTGCCACGTGTCACTGACATGTCAGTGACGTGGACCAGTGCCGTACTGACACGTGGCACATGTCAGATCCGACACGTGGCCTGACAGATCCGTGTGGTGGACCAATCAGTTGTTGACACGTGACACCTGTCAGAGTCTGACATGTCAGACCTGACAGCTGTCAGATGACGTCAGTATGACGTCATGCTGACGTCAGCAGTGACGTCAGCGATGACGTCAGCAGGAACTGTTCCTGCGTTGACTGACGCGTTGACCGGCGCGTGGGGGCGCGTGTGAACAGTGTTTTTGGTGGGACCACCACCATTCTTTAGGTTTCGACGATCCGGATCCAATGGCGGTGGTTTCGGGTCGATCGGAGATCATTAAGTTGGTCAAATTAAAGTTTAATGCCTTGGGAAGCACGTTCGGGCGGCTTTCCCGGGCCGGTTTCGACCTAGGTTTTCATGGTTGAATGTTGGGGGTTTAAATTGACCTTTACGAATACTTGGACTTGACAGGGATTGTACATTTGTACCAGGACGAGGGTATACGTTCGGTTTCTAGCAGGATTGTACTGTGAGTGGGCCATTTTCTTAAACCCTTGTGTGCATAAATGTTTTCTGGTTTTATTATACTTATTCACATGCTAAAACAATGATGGTTTTGATGATATGGAAAATATGGTTATGGCACGTTTCACGGTATTTGGGCTTGAGACCCGTCCGATGAAACTGAATGATTGGTTCGGATTCTATCTATGTATATATATGTTTGCATGTGGATATCAATAAAATGTATTTGTTACTGCACTGTATAGATCCTTCCATATTATATTGTCTCCTCCGGATGAGGTACCCCGGAGAGGTCACGGACGTCTAGAACGTCCAGCGTCTATGACGCTAAGCATCGGGGATGCTGTACCCGAACGGGGTTCGGGGAAAGAACTCGGAAATTGAGACCGAGTGGCACGCGTAGCCTTGTGATTGTGACCTTATTGGACGTTAGGGACGTCAGACATCAGGGATGTCGGGATTGGAGTGTATAGTGCAGCAACTAAAATTATGGTTATGGTTTTATTATATGCCTTATGGTTCATATTATACGGTTTATGATTTTGAATTATGATGCACGCATGTTTGGAAAACGGAGGGTAAATTATATGTTTTACTTATCAAACGATTTCATAAACTTGAGTTTCGGTCCACTCACCCTTACTGTTTTGATAACCCCTCCAGGTCGGGAAACTGAGGTAGAGGAGGAACCAGAGGCTGAGGCATAGATCTACTTCTGCGTACCTGAACCCCTGCTGGGCGGTGTACCCGCAGGTCTACTTTAGAGTCGTGCTCGCAAATTTATAATTTTGGATTATATCCCTTGTCTGACATTCGTTTAATTCGGATTTGATGTATGACTTTAATTTGGTTATTTATGCTTTTAAATGTTTTGAGGTTAAAATTGGTATGAATTATTGGGTGTCAGACGGGAGCAGGGCACGTCCCCTTGTGGTCCCTGTGGGATCGGGGCGGGTCCTGTCAGCTTGGTATCAGAGCACTAGGTTGTGGTCAGTACTAGGGTATTGGTCAGCATGCTAGACTAGCGATTAGTACTAGTTACTTTTCGACTTTTAAGAATATTGTTTTCTGATCTATGCCTCTTAACAGTTGGTTATGCCTCCTAGGAGAATTCCTCATACTCGAACGGACGAGGATCTAGAAAGAGAGATGGAATGCGCGAGCATTGAAAGGGCTCAACGTTTGGGAGCCACTCCTTTCTGCGGGGGATCAAACCCCGAGGATGCTCACGACTGGATCACCAAGTGGGAGAGGATCTTCTCAGTAATGCACTGCCCTCCGGGCGAACGAGTGACTTTGGCGGCCTTCTTGCTGGAAGGAGGAGCCTACCAGTGGTGGCACGGACTCGAAATGTCTGGGTGGTCTGTCCATACCACTACCTGGGAAGCTTTCCGTTCCAGATTTTTGGACCAGTACTACCCGCGATCCTTTCGCGCGGCGCGGGAGGCGGAATTCCTGCGGCTGGAGCAGGGTGACATGTCTGTTGCAGACTACGAGAAACCTTCGGGAAACTTTCCCGGTTCGCTGCCTCATTCGTAAGCACGGAGGAGGACAAATGCCAGCGGTTTGAGCTTGGACTCCGAGGGGAGATCCGGGCCAGTGTGACTGCTACCACTCATGCTTCTCTGAGGGATATGTTCGACGCAGCGGTGCGTGTCGAGGCCAGTCTGGCGGCACACCAATCATGACAACCTTCGGGGGAGGGGCGACGTCAGGATCGCCCACATCATGGGCCATCGGGCCGTAAGAACAACAAGGGAGGGAGCTACAGGGGAGCACCCTCATCCTTCAAGGGTCGTGGCTGGTCGGGTCGACGTGGAGGCTCTCAGGGCAGAGGATCTGGACACAACTCTGGGCAGCACTCATCTTGGAGCAGTGCATCTGGTGGGCATTCGGGCAGGCCAAGGCCAGTAACTTGTTTTGCTTGCGGAGAGGAAGGCCACTATGCCTGTGATTGTCCGCAGTTGTCCAAAAACAACGACGCTGGGGGCTCGAGTGTGGTGCAGAGCACGGCTTCCCACACTAATGGAGGTCGCGGTCAGGGAGGTGACCGTGGTGCTGGACGTGGCGCGCGCGGGCGCGGACGGAACGGACGGCCGAGGGCCCAAGTGTTTGCAATGACCCAGCAGCAGGCGAGGACTGCTCCAGGCGTGGTCACAGGTACACTACATATCTTTAATTTTCTTGTACGTGTATTAATGGATGCGGGGGCTACACATTCTTTTATTTCGAGGAGTTGTGCTGGTATGCTTGATTGTGTGGTATCAGCCTTAGATTGCGAAATGGGTGTTGGCACCCCGATGGGTACCGTGTACCTTGTGAATCAGGTGATTCGGAGGTGCCCGGTAAGAATTGAGGATGTGGATTTACCAGCAGACTTAATTATTCTGGATATCCACGACTTCGATATAATCCTAGGGATGGATTGGCTGTCGGAGCACGGATCGCTCATCGACTGCTGTAGTAAGCAAGTGATTTTGCGGAGCCCGGGTTTACCGGAAGTTATCTTTCAGGGGGAACGTGATGGTTCGCCTCCTGAAGTGATTTCGTCACTTACTGCTACCAAACTTCTACGGAAGGGATGCCAGGGTTATCTGGCGCATGTCGTGTCGGAGCGGGTCGATACTCCGGTTATCGACGAAATACCGGTGGTCTGTGAGTTTCCGGATGTATTCCCGGAAGACTTACCTGGTTTGCCGCCATCGCGGGAGATTGAGTTTACTATTGAACTACTCCCGGGTACCCGACCTATATCCCAGGCACCATTCCGGATGGCGCCGGCCGAGTTACGAGAACTCAAGACTCAATTGCAGGAGTTGGTAGATTTGGGATATGTCCGACCGAGTACTTCACCGTGGGGAGCACCGGTGTTGTTCGTAAAGAAGAAGGAAGTAAGTCTCCGTTTATGTATTGATTATCGACAACTCAACAAGGTGACATTGAGGAACCAGTATCCTCTACCCAGGATCGATGACCTTTTCGACCAGTTGCGGGGAGCTCAGTGCTTCTCGAAAATTGATTTGCGGTCTGGGTATCACCAACTGAGGATTTCGGAGGAGGATATTCCGAAAACTGCTTTTCGAACCCGTTACGGGCACTACGAGTTCCTTGTTATGCCATTTGGTTTGACGAATGCTCCGGCAGCATTCATGGATCTGATGAACCGGGTCTTCCGACCCTACCTGGATAAGTTCGTGATTGTGTTCATCGATGATATTTTGGTATACTCGAGGAGTGCCCGTGCACATGAAGAACATCTACGGTTGGTCTTGGAGAGACTGAGACAAGAACAATTGTATGCCAAGCTGAGCAAGTGTCAGTTTTGGCTGAGCAGTATTGGTTTTCTGGGACACGTGATATCAACGGATGGGATTTGCGTGGATCCCCAGAAAACAGAAGCGGTGACCAACTGGGCTAAACCAACAACAGTGACCGAGGTGCGGAGTTTCATCGGATTAGCAGGTTACTACCGGAGATTCGTGGAGGGCTTCTCCAAAATTGCTGCACCATTGACTCGTTTGACTCGGAAGGGAGTAAAGTTTATCTGGGACGAGCAGTGCGATCGGAGCTTTCAAGAGTTGAAGGATCGATTGACCACTGCACCTGTCCTTGCATTGCCGGATGACAGTGGGGAGTTTGTGGTCTTCAGTGATGCATCGCTGCAAGGTCTGGGCTGCGTGTTGATGCAAACTGGCAAGGTTATCGCCTATGCATCCCGGCAGCTGAAGACTCATGAGTTGAACTACCCTACCCATGATTTGGAGTTGGCGGCGGTGGTTCATGCTCTCAAAATCTGGAGACATTATCTGTTCGGTGCAACGTGTCGGATATACACCGACCACCAGAGTCTTAAATACTTATTCACTCAGAAGGAGCTCAACATGAGACAACGGAGATGGTTGGAGCTGCTAAAGGACTATGACTGTACGATCGAGTACCATCCGGGTAAGGCCAATGTGGTGGCGGATGCACTCAGCAGGAAATCAGCGGGAACTATTGCACACCTAGGGATGGTGTATCTTCCCTTGCTAGTGGAACTCCGGAAGGCGGGAGTTATTTTGGGTACGGATGAGCATGGAGCTTTATTGGCCAGCTTCCATGTGCGACCAGTACTGATTAATCGGATCATTGAAGCACAACTTCAGGATCCGATACTCTGTATTTACAGAATTGAGGTCGATGCGGATGGGAGACAGGATTTTACCATCCGGGACGATGGAGCACTGGTGAAATTGGGCCGTTTGTGCGTACCTGCAGTGGCAGAGTTACGGGCCGAGATACTTGAGGAGGCCCACAGTTCGGCCTATGCTATGCATCCGGGAGGTACAAAGATGTACCGTACCCTCCGGAACCATTATTGGTGGCCAGGAATGAAGAAGGATATTGCTGAGTTCGTGAGCAAATGCTTAACCTGTCAGCAGGTTAAGGCGGAACGGCAGAGACCGTATGGGGCTATGCAGCCACTTCCGATTCCTGAGTGGAAGTGGGATCACATCACCATGGACTTCGTCTTTAAGTTACCGAGGACTCAGAGTGGAGTGGACGGAGTATGGGTGATCGTGGATCGGTTAACCAAATCAGCCCATTTTCTGCCAGTTCAGGAAACCTATAAACCTAACCGACTGGCTCAGTTGTTTGTGAAGGAAATCATACGACTTCATGGTACGCCGGAATCGATCGTGTCCGATCGTGATCCGCGTTTCACTTCCAGGTTCTGGCAAAGTTTGCAAGCTACTTTGGGAACAACCTTACGTTTCAGTACTGCTTTCCATCCACAGACCGATGGACAGTCTGAGAGAACCATTCAAACCCTGGAGGACATGATGAGGTCATGTGTACTACAGTTTCAGGACTCTTGGGATACTCATTTGCCATTGATGGAATTCGCTTACAACAACAGCTATCAGGCAAGCATCGGGATGGCACCTTATGAGGCGCTGTATGGCCGACAGTGTAGGACACCTATCTGCTGGACGGAGGTAGGAGAGCGAGCGGCTGTAGGGCCGGAGATGATGGACTTAACCATGGAAACTGTTCGCGTGATCAAGGAGAGATTGAAGGTGGCACAAGATCGCCAGAAGAGTTATGCCGACCGACGGATTCGAGACTTGGAGTTTGAAGTGGGAGATTTTGTCTTCCTGAAGTTGTCTCCGTGGAAAGGGATTATCCGTTTTGGCCGACGGGGGAAACTGAGTCCGCGTTTTATCGGACCTTATGAAATCGTGGAGAGAATTGGCAGAGTTGCTTACAGATTGGCACTACCCCCAGAACTATCAAGAGTTCACGATGTTTTCCACGTATCGATGTTGCGGATGTACGTACGTGATGCTTCTCATGTACTTAGGGAACAACTTGTCGAACTGCGGGAGGATTTGAGCTTTGAAGAACAACCAGTACAGATCTTGGATCGGAAGGACAAGGTACTACGACGAAAGACGATCCCTCTCGTGAAGATTCTCTGGAGAAACCAGAATGTGGAAGAAGCCACATGGGAGCCTGAGGCTCAGATGCGAGAACAATTTTCTCATTTGTTTCTTTGAAATTTCGGGACGAAATTTCTTAAGGGGGGAAGGTTGTAACACCCCGGAAATTCGAGGATTCCCATATTGTAATTTAATGTGTGATTTGACGATTTTACCCCGTGAATGGTATGGTCAAATTGTTGACTTTTTGATTGATGAACTAAATGAACTTTGACCTATGACCGTGACATAGTTCGGGACGTCACGAGTTCATAGACAGGTGGCACGTCCAATTCGGACGATCAGGGTAAAAGTTATGACTATCGGAAGTTCAGGGGCATTACCGTAATTTGGACTCTCGGGGGGAAAATGTTGACTTTTCTTTTGACAACTAATTTTCAGTTGACTCAAGGACCGTTGGGTAGGTCTCGACGTCCTGAGTCCGTAGACAGGCGGCACGCCGAAATCGGACTTCGTACGAGGAAGTTATGGTCAGAAACGTGAATTCGGGAAGTTCGTGTCTCGGTTTTCGTGTCGAATATTAAATTCAGGAAATCTCATTGGAGGACATCTGGTGAGTGACAAGTGTCACTCACCCATTGGCTAGATTGGATCAGATCCACTATTGGATTAATTAACATTTGAATCAGCTTTAAATTCCAGCCTTTGGATTGAAAACCCCAGATCTGATCTCAGCCCTTGATCTCATTCTGAGATTCAATCTGGGCCGTTCATTTCTTTGAGCAGCTTTCCCTCCATTTCTATATATTTCTCACTCGAACCCACACACACTGCCCATTTCATCCATCACACCCGCACTACTCCCTGTCCCTGTGTCTGTGTGTTGCTGGACTCACGGGGAAGGACGGAGGCACGGCGGTGGACGGCGGCAGACGGCGGCGAGGTGAGCCGGCTTCAAAACCCGAAACGGCTTCAAAAACTCAGAAATGGAAGCTTGTTGTTCAGCGTTTGTTGGCATTCCTTTTTGACTCTATTCACTTCTATGGACTGTTAGGAACCTCTAGAACTCAATTGTGTGACCGGAGGTGACCTGAACGGAGTTTAAACGGCGACGGGAACCGGGTCTGTTCATCGAGGTAAGCCTTCGAACCTGTCTGTGTTTGTCAATTTTGATTAGCTAGAACCCTTTCTGGGATTGAGACGAGCATCTAGGAACAAACTAGGACTGAAATGGTTGAGAAATGAAGAAATGGCAACCGGGTCATGATCGCGGGTCTGATCGACCCGAGTTGCAGGTGTTCGGGTCAACCCGTCTGAGGACAGCGGTGATGACGTGGCACCCTGTCAGCCTGTCAGATGACGTGGGCCAACCGTGAGCCGACACGTGTCACATGTTAGTGCACAGTCAGCACTGACATGTCAGTGACGTGGACCAGTCAGGGACTGCCACGTGTCACTGACATGTCAGTGACGTGGACCAGTGCCGTACTGACACGTGGCACATGTCAGATCCGACACGTGGCCTGACAGATCCGTGTGGTGGACCAATCAGTTGTTGACACGTGGCACCTGTCAGAGTCTGACATGTCAGACCTGACAGCTGTCAGATGACGTCAGCGATGACGTCAGCAGGAACTGTTCCTGCGTTGACCGACGCGTTGACCGGCGCGTGGGGGCGCGTGTGAACAGTGTTTTTGGTGGGACCACCACCATTCTTTAGGTTTCGACGATCCGGATCCAATGGCGGTGGTTTCGGGTCGATCGGAGATCATTAAGTTGGTCAAATTAAAGTTTAATGCCTTGGGAAGCGCGTTCGGGCGGCTTTCCCGGGCCGGTTTCGACCTAGGTTTTCATGGTTGAATGTTGGGGGTTTAAATTGACCTTTACGAATACTTGGACTTGACAGGGATTGTACATTTGTACCAGGACAAGGGTATACGTTCGGTTTCTAGCAGGATTGTACTGTGAGTGGGCCATTTTCTTAAACCCTTGTGTGCATAAATGTTTTCTGGTTTTATTATACTTATTCACATGCTAAAACAATGATGGTTTTGATGATATGGAAAATATGGTTATGGCACGTTTCACGGTATTTGGGCTTGAGACCCGTCCGATGAAACTGAATGATTGGTTCGGATTCTATCTATGTATATATATATGTTTGCATGTGGATATCAATAAAATGTATTTGTTACTGCACTGTATAGATCCTTCCATATTATATTGTCTCCTCCGGATGAGGTACCCCGGAGAGGTCACGGACGTCTAGAACGTCCAGCGTCTATGACGCTAAGCATCGGGGATGCTGTACCCAAACGGGGTTCGGGGAAAGAACTCGGAAATTGAGACCGAGTGGCACGCGTAGCCTTGTGATTGTGACCTTATTGGACGTCAGGGACGTCAGACATCAGGGATGTCGGGATTGGAGTGTATAATGCAGCAACTAAAATTATGGTTATGGTTTTATTATATGCCTTATGGTTCATATTATACGGTTTATGATTTTGAATTATGATGCACGCATGTTTGGAAAACGGAGGGTAAATTATATGTTTTACTTATCAAACGATTTCATAAACTTGAGTTTCGGTCCACTCACCCTTACTGTTTTGATAACCCCTCCAGGTCGGGAAACTGAGGTAGAGGAGGAACCAGAGGCTGAGGCATAGATCTACTTCTGCGTACCTGAACCCCTGCTGGGCGGTGTACCCGCAGGTCTACTTTAGAGTCGTGCTCGCAAATTTGTAATTTTGGATTATATCCCTTGTCTGACATTCGTTTAATTCGGATTTGATGTATGACTTTAATTTGGTTATTTATGCTTTTAAATGTTTTGAGGTTAAAATTGGTATGAATTATTGGGTGTCAGACGGGAGCAGGGCACGTCCCCTTGTGGTCCCTGTGGGATCGGGGCGGGTCCTGTCATTTTGAATACAAATAATAATTAGTTTTGGAAATGAAGAAAAGAGTTTATGAAGAAGAGAAGATAAAGATGATGAAAGAGAGAGGATGAATAATGAAGAAAAGAGTTTTTTATTTTTCAATTATTTAATTTTAATATTTTTTATAAATAATTAAATAACCAATCAGGATTCGACACGTGGTAATATTGACATTGTCACTAACTTGACTAACGGATTGGAGCAACGGTGCAACTAAATGTGCAGTTGTGGCATAACATTGAAACTAAATCCGTTTCAAAAAGTAAAGTGATATTTAATGTTCGGTTAAGGGAACAAAATGAGTAATAAGTAAAAAATAAATAACAAAATATACGTTAGTATCTATAGTTTACACTAAATTTTAGAGTTATATTTGATATTTGAAATCTTATAGTTTAATATTTTACACTCCTTAAAATGTGACAATTTGACTTAAGAGTGACAATTTGGGTCATTTTCGAGTCAAACCGTTATGACACGTTTAATAAACGGGTGGGTTTTGAGTCAACTTGTTAACACATATAATGACCAATTAACCTGTTTAATAAATTGGTAAATTTCGAGTTAACCTGTTAACCCATATAATGATATATATATATATATATATATTAACCCATTTAATAAAAGTGTCAATTACTAATTCATATATTTATCCATTTACCTACTTATATACCTATTAAATCATATAATTTAAATATGTTAAATAGATTAACAGGTTAAACGGGTACAACATATTTATTAAATAGGTTACACGAGTTATACGGGTTATATATGTGTTATTAACAAGTCGGGTTCAGGTTGGACATTCTTGACACAATTATTAAACGGGTCAAGTTCAGATTAAACATATTTGAGTAAAACAAAGTTTATGACACGATACGAATACGACACGAGTCATTGTCAGCCCTAATTTGACTCTACATGTATAACTTCTCATTCTCCTCATCTTGCTACTTATTGTTCTTCTTCTTCTTCTTTCCCTCATCCTTCCCCCAAACACTAATCCACTGATATTTGGAATTTTCAAGATCATGAATTTAATAATCATTAAAATTTGAAGAAGGAATAAAAAATTCTAGAAATTCTAAAGAAAAAATCTGGAATTTTTTAATATATATACATTTTTCGTCACGAAAAGTAAAGAACATCTTTAGTGACAAATTTTTTGATGAATATCGTTGAAAAATATGTTGTTGCGGGTAAGGATTGAAATATCGATATCTCTGGATATATCGCTAGTCAAATTTACGGATATCTCGCCCCAAATATCGATATCGATATCGTTTACGGTCAACAAAAATGACAAAAATTCGGTCTAAAAGTTTGAAATTTGGAATGAAACTTTGGAAAAAACTTAAGTACCCAATGATGGTTAAATATGACTAATAAAAACTATAAAATGACTTTGTTATAATAAATATTTGATGAATAATATGATACAATAGAGTTATGTCGATGACTAATAATATAAAATTTTAAACATAAACATAAATTGAAGTGAATTACTATAATTGAATGTTAATATAATTAAAAACATAACAATAAGCATAAAAAAATTCAATGGAAGAAAATTTATAAAATTAGTAAATATATTTAAAATTGGAAGAAAAATGATGAAAAAATAGAGTCAATCTTTATTCAAAAATTTGAAAGAATTGATATATTTAAAATTTGAAAAAAAAATTGACAAACATAGTTGCAAATTTGAAAAAAAAAAAAATAAATAATCAGCTGCAGCATGCCCTAGGGTCAAACCCAGGACCTCCAGATTTTAATGCCAAAGACACAGCAACAAACCAACTTAGCTAGGCAAGCCCAATTGAAAACATAAACAACCAAATAATATATAAATTATACATACAGACACCTGTAACAGTCATCTTCAACCTCGCGCGGGTCTGTTATTCGGGTTTTTTTACCCGCGCAGCATGACCTGACTGGAACTCAATGGTTTTACGTCTGATTTTCATGAAATTTGGCCCTATCTTGATCGTTTTAATGAAATAAGGAGATCGATGAGCTTAAAATAAGGAAAAATGTCGATATTTCGCTCAATTTCTTTCCTCCTCCTCTTACGTGCCGCCAGCCAAATTTACCGATATATCGGCGATATTGTCGATATTTTCATCAATGGTTACGAGAACTGTTCTTCATAAAAATTTGTCACGAATGATGTTCTTCACCTTTAGTGACGAATATGCAAATACATATGAAAAATTTCCAATTTTTATTTGTTCTTTCTTTCAATTTTAGTCAATTTTTATTTATGCAAACAAGCACTTCATTCCCAAACGTCAATCACTCATCTCCACCCCTGTTTTGAGCTCATTGAATCTGTGCATTGATGAAAATGGTTCAATCGTGACCGTTGATGACTTAGAAGGGTCGTCAAATCAAGATAAACACAAAAACACTCAAAAGAGGGTGGTAGGGGTCGTAGATGAGAGCGTTATTTGCCAGGTTGCCACCCCAGAGTCAATGGACAAAACATCATCATCAATTCTCATCTTGATATGTGTCTGTCACGAAGAAAGACGAAGAAAATAAGAAGAAGAAAAATAATTAACAAGGGGGTCCCAAGTTTTATTTATTTATTTAATTTTCTATTTTTTTAATTGATTCTTTCATCTACATCACAAATCAAAATTTTGAAAATTAGTAGGGTTCGCATGTGCCACATAAACATTTGACATATTTTTAACATAAAAGTTAACATAGGAGTGAAGTTGTCACATTCTAAAGAGCTTGGGATAATAAAATATAAATTTGAAATATCAAGTATAACTTTAAAACATGGTGTAAACCACATGAATACTAAAAAGTAATTTACTCAAAAATAAAAATAAAAGAGAAATGCTTCAATTTGGGCTCTTTCCTCATTTGCAAAAAGCCCATTTAAATTGGACCATTTCCTAACAAAGAACTAGTGGATTTAAAAGTCTATCACAATAGTTGCATCAATGGAAAAACACATAGCTTCTTTACTTAGTATAATGCCAAGTATCGAGCCATTTCAAATCTTTATTCAAATAAAAAAAATTGAGAAAATATTAAATTCCATTGATAGAATAAAGATATAGAGTAAAAATAAATTAAACTGCAATAGCATGACGGAAAATATGAGTAAATACCTCCAACATTTAGGCTCGATAAATATCGAAACTATTTAGAGCGAATAATGCGCAAAACAATAGAACTTGAAACCACTAAGTAACATTAGGCTATTATTGTCCGAACAACTAATCTTTGTTATCCCACAAAAGATAAAACCTACCACAGCTAACCTAAAATAAGAGCCAATGAACTTATTTGCAAAAAATAAACTAAAAAGGAAAAAATAAATAACCCACCAAAAGTTCAAATGGACCACTTTAATTGTTGTCCTTGCAGATCATTTTCGTTATTGACGCCTTTGAGAAATTCGGAAGACTACGAGGATATTGTCCACCACCATATTGTAGATATTTCAATCCACAGTAATTGAGATCATTACCACTAATGAAGGGTCGTGATGGCTCGATCAAAACCCAACATGCCGCATCAACCCTAGTGAAGGTAGATTATGCTCATGAATACAAGAGTTTCACCAGCAATCTGAGGCGTTAAGACTCTAAAACTTGTGACTGAGATCGACACCATGATGATAGACAAGAAAAAGAAGCTTGAAGACGAATAAACTCCGATAAAATCGACACCAAGACTGGATGGATTGTTCAATTTATTGACTACATTCTTATGGGTATTAGAGGAAGCCCTCTAGATCCGAAGACAATCAATCGAATAAAACTTTTTTGAAGGAAGGTTTATTTTAGAGAGGAGGCTAGGGTCATTCAAATAAAATTTGTGTTCATACACATAACACCCAAAATTTACTAGTGGGTCATTTACTTCCAAATTCAAACTTTAAGTTTAAAAATTGTGCTAGTTTGATTCCCGAATCTAGATACTCAATCTAGATGCAACTATAATTTCAAATCGAATCTATATATATATTTTTTTTCAAACCAAATCAACAGTCATCCGCCAAATAAAAAACAATTCTTCTTTGACGAGTCATTCGCTTCCTAAAAACACTTAATAGAACTACGCAGGTTTGATTCACGAGGAGGGATATGTAGGCATTTAATTCCATATGCAACCGCAATTTCCAAATCAAATCTATAGCTTCTCAAACCAAATTCACTCGTCCACCAACCAAACACAATTCTTCTCTTTCAATGAGTAATTCATTCACTTAAAACCCTAAATTTGAAATTATGCCGGTTTGATTCTCGAAAAATGGATACGTAAGCAGTCTAATTTAAACACAACAGCCAATTCCCAAAATCCATACCTCACCTAACCAAATTCATTCATTCATAAGTTTGATCAAATATCTAAATACAAATTCTTACTTTTTAACAAGTCATCCATTTGTCAAAAGTTCAAACACCCTTGTTAAACTTGAGAAAAAAAAAACTATGAGTTGCATATCTCCAATAACATATACATAGACATCTTGGTTTTACTCTAAGCGCATCTGCAAAATCAAATAAACAATTTTTATTCTTCTTTAATAATCAAAACCAAAAGGTGTTTCTCTTAAAGCAAGAGCTTGTAATTAAGAGACAATGTAGTCGTAAATGGGTCGTCCCCAAATCTAATAAAACCCCATTATAATTTATAGCGATGGTAAAATTATTGGAGTGATTTTTTTTTTTTCAAAATTTATTAATTTATATATATAAAATCAAAATCTTTTATAAAAATCGAACTTTGAAATATCGAATTGCATGGTATGATAGTTAAGAATACCACTCCAACATTAATACTAGTAGACAAGTCTACTTTCTAATAGAACCCAAGTATGCTCATAATTTCCATGAAGACCTTTAAAAATAATCAAAGGCCCAACTTAAGATAACTGATGCTTGAAGCCTTGAAGTCAGAAAAAAGATGCCGATTCTTAGCCATCAATCTAACCTGTGGTCAAGCTCATTATAGATTGGATTGAAGTTAGGTTCTCATTCTCTATCCACCGTCCATTTTGCTTATGAAGAATAAGATCTAGCTACTATGACTAGTACTAGCTAACCTTGTTTTTATAGTCCATCTAGTTCCAAATCAAATCTCTGGCTTCTCAAACCAAATTCACTCATCCACCAACCAAACACAATTCTTCTCTTTCAATGAGTAATTCATTCACTGAAAATCCTAAATTCAAGATTATGTCAGTTTGGTTCCCGAAAAATGGTTACGTAAGCAGTCTAATTTAAACCCAATAACAAATTCCCAAAATCCATACCTTACCTAATCAAATTCATTCATTCAAAAGTTTTATCAAATATCTAAATACAAATTCTTAGTTTTTGACGAGTCATCCATTTTTCGAAAGTTCAAACACCCTTGTTAAACTTGAGAAGAAAAAAAAAAACTACGAGCGGCTTGATTCCAGTAACATATACGTAGACATCTTGATTTTACTCTAAACGCATCCGCAAAATCAAATAAACAAATTCTATTCTTCATTAATAATCAGAACGAAAAGTGTTTCCCTTAAAGCAAGAGCTTGTAACTAAGAGACGATGTAGTCTTAAATGGGTCATACCCAAGGTTTTTCTTCACTATTTATTAGTTTATCTATATATATAAAGCCATAATCTTTTATAAAAGTCAAACTCATAATATCGAGTTACATGGTAAGATAGTTAGGATTACCGCTCCAACATTACAGTAGTAGACAAGTCTACTATCTAATAGAAACCAAGTATGCTCATCATTTCCATGAAGATCTTTTAAAAGTAATTGTTGATATTATATCGACCGACCAGGATCAGATTCGGAAAATCACTCGGACAAGACTCGGCCCACTGCTAAGGACCATCATAGCATGCAGGTGCACCTAGAACAGCACAAAACCATCACCATGATCCATGAAGAAAGGCCATCAAGGCTCATGTACAAAGCCCACTCATCTGGCACATGACCTAACTCTAGTATTTCCTATAAATAAGGAGTCATCCTCCCTCGTTGTATAAGCTCTTCACTTTTTCTAGAGTGAGCTCTCTCCATCTCACTCTTCCTCTAATTAACTCTTCAGTCTTCCCATGGCTCAATGCCTAATGTATCATGTACACTATTATGAATAATGGGTTACCACTGTGGACGTGGTCTATTCTGGGTGAACCACGTACATCATGTGTTCGTAAGTCTATTTCAGATCACCTCTACACCCCCACAAGCCAATCAGCATGGTTCCAATCAGCACCCTCAACGGGTTCGAATACCCCTTAATGGGTACTAACTAGATCCCCCAACGGGTGTTATCATGTTAAGTACATTTTGGGATCAACAGTTGTGTCCTCTATAGTCAAGCTAATGCTTGAAGCCTTGAAGTCACAAAAAAGATGCCGATTCTTAGCCATCAATCTAACCATTGGTCATGCTCATTATAGATTGGATTGAAGGTAGGCTCTCGTTCTCTAGCCACCGTCCATTTTGCTTATGAAGAACAAGATCTAGCTACTATGACTCGTACTAGCTAACCTTGTTTTATAGTCCATATAGTTCCAACAATCCTATCCCACATTTGCTTGGCCATTTTCAATTCCATGAAAATTGCTCATTTAATTATTTTAAATTATAATCACAACAGTTACTTGTATTTTTAATATTATCACATTATGTCATTTATATAAAAGTCGAATTTGAAATTTTCATTATATAATAAAATAAAAATATCATTAGCTAAATTACATACTATATCTATTATATGCATGCTATAAATACATTACAATATATGAATATAATATGTTAAATACTCGAACTTGGGATATTTCAAATAGGTTAATACTTGCATCCACATCCTCGTATCACTCTTTCGATTTATAAAATAGTCTTATGCGTATATGATACTCGAAATTGCTCAACTCCTAAATATTATGTAACGACCCGTCCCAAATTCCTAGATTAGATTAGTGACTAATCACGATTAGTGAGGCTAATCCGTGATTAGTTGGGCGAAATCGGACGAACGATGCAAAATGATTGTTTTGCCCCTAATGGTGGCAAAACGTTCACTTTTCATTCGGGAGGTCAAATGGACTTTGACCGATGACCTTGACGTAGTTCGTGACGTTACGAGTTCATAGACAGGTGGCACGTTCAATTCCAACGTTCGAGGAGGAAGTTATGACGTTTGGAAGTTTAGGGGCATTTTGGTAATTTTGGTTAAAAGGAGTAAATAGTTGACTTTTGACATGGGATGTCCAATGGCTGAGGGCCAAGGACCGTTACGTAGATAAGGACGATACGAATCCATAGACAGGCGGCACGTCGAATTCGGACGTTCGACGACGAAGTTACGGTTCACGGAAGTTCGAGTGCACTATTGCACGAATTACGAGACGAGTTCACTTTTTGGACTCTAGTGGGCCCAGATATTTGTCCTGATGCCCAATGGATGAGTGACAAGTGTCACCCATCCACTGGACATCATTTTCTCTTCATGCACATCCATCCATCCTCCTACATCAATCATTTGCCATTTTTCCCAAAACCAAAACCCGATCAACCCTCCACCCTAAAACCAAAACCTTCAGCCCCTTTGATCATGATGGAAACCAAGAAGAGGAACTGAGGACAGAGAGGAGGTGGTGCCTGGCCCAGGTAGCACCGCCATGCACGGCGGAGGAGAGAACCAATCGAGGTAATCGGTTAAAACCAAATTTCATCCATTTTCAATTCTTGTGATTATGCACCGTTTTTGATGTTTCTATTGAACTAAAAAGATTGTTAAGAGGTTAATAGGAAGCTTTTGAGAGTGGTTGGACGTTGAGGAGCCCTGGGGAATGTTTTGAATATTTGAACCGAAGAGGAAAAATTGAACCGGGTGGATTTTGATGTTTTAAGTAATGGATTTAGGTTTCTAGGATTAAACTAGGAATTTAGGAATTGAAATGGAGGCAAACGGACAAGAAATGAGGGTTGTAGGGGCCTGGACCGGTCACGCCGGTCCAGTTGTAGAAAAAGACCGGACCGGCCGGTTCAGATCGACTGCACGAGGTTGAAGACGAGTACTGTAACTGGTGCTTGAGGCCCACGCGCAACCACTTCAGGCGGCGCGTATGGGCGCGTGGGGGAGATTTTGGGGAAGGTTCCAACATGTAATTTCATCTATTCGATGTAACGAACATTTTGGGACTGGTTTCGAGTCGATCGGACATCGTTTCGATAGGTTTCGGGCTGTCCGAAGGTTTAGGTTCGAGTTTAAAAATAGTTAGAAATTCCGGAAAATTACGGGGCTTTGGTAGGAGGTTAATTAAGTAGTTAGTAACCTTCTATCACAATTTGGACAGGTTTGGGAGTCCCGGTGATGGTGATTGACCTGGGAGACGATTATGGCACACATATCGAGGCGCGCCTTCGGACGGTCTGTGAGTGGACCTTGTTTTCTAAATTGGTGCATGCATAAATGTTTATTATATGTTTTAAATACTTGTTTGTGATGCCATGAGTGCATTTGGATGTGTGGTTACGTATAGGCACGTATTTTGAGGTTTCGGCCCTATACGGTGCCTATACGGGGCTGTATGTCTTTATTGGTCTAGACGAAATGGTTTTGGATTTCCAAATGGATCATGAATATGATTTTATGATGTTGATTTGGATGCTTGTGATTTATATGGTTTCACGTATTTCTAGGCGATTTACGTGCTTGCACGTACATCGAGGTTTCCGGTTTTACTCTGATTTTCCATTCTTATGGTTTTGGAAATAGTTTAATGAAATGGTTTTGGATTCGAAAAGGTAAACTCGGGTTCGAAACCCATTTGATTTACGGAATCGGGTCGGAGTCCCAGTTGGTTTACGATTCGGACCGGAGGTCCAGTTTCTATGTGGATTCGGGCATAACGCCCAGTTATGTGTTACAAATGGTTTTTATGGTTCATGACGGTTTATGGGAACCGGCATGAACCCTTGAAATGGATTTACGGGTCATGACGGTTTATGGGAACCGGCATGAACCCATGAAAGGATTTTATGGTTCATGACGACTTATGGGGGCCTGACATGAATCCTTGAAAGGTTTCAAGAATGATTTCAAAAGGTTTTTCATATTCCATCCTTTATATATGTTTGTCTCCTCCGGGGAGGGTCGTTGGCCTGGGTGGACCCCGGAGTAGTCACGGAGCACTAACTGAGTGGAGTCGCCCCCCAGTTGGGTTCCTTACTCTCAGGATGGGCATGGTTCGTTACCTCCAGGGAGGGTCATAGATCTACGGACTTTGACCTGGGTGGACCCTGGAGAGACTTGGGTTTGAGACCCTGGTTAGCACGCGCGTAGCTCTATTTTACTGTGATAGGTTCTGGATATGAATATAATGGATAAACATGATTTCAATTGGTTTGGGAAATTATGTTTTATGATGAGAAATGGTTTTGGGGCTGAAACCCTAATTATGGATGTTTTAACATATATGATTGGATAAATGGTTTTACTATGTATGCATGCTTTTTAGTGAAGGGTATAAAGGTCTTTTATGGAAATGTTTTTATAAACTCTTTATTTTTGTCCACTCACAGTCTTTCTGTTTTTAATACCCTTCAGGTTGGATACGATGTGGACTGTAGCAGAGACCGAGATATCACATACCTCCTCCGGATCCTGGCGTACTCTGATAGCCCGGGAGGGCAAAGGTCGGAAATATCCCTTGTCTGACACTTCGTGTCAGACGGGAGCAGGGTCATCCCACGTTAATCCTGGGAGGATTGGGATGGGTCATGTCATATTAGTTTTAAGATTATTTATGCAAAAACCAAATTGGAAATTATTTAGTCATTCATATATATCAACTATATGGACGGTTCTGTATAAAGATTTTAATTGTTACTAAAATCGTTGATTTATTTGATACATGACTTAATAACAACCAATTTTGTTCGTTTTTTACTAAGATGATTTTATAATAATGACTTAGATAATGAATAATTCCAATTATAATGTATGTACAAAATTAATTTAATAAATCGAACGAGTGATATGAGTAAATGCACTAAAATAAAGTGCAAATATTAACATTCATAATATACCTAAATTTTTAGTTTTTCAGAACCTCACGTAATTTTATCTTTTTGTTTTCTACTTGTTCACTAGAGCCAATCCAAACCGACCTATGATTATCCATAGGCACCTATAATATAATGCTCCACCTGTCAACATACATTACTTTACAATAATCCACAAATAGGATAACGTAAAAGAATAAATCAAAATCGAACTAAACGCCACGAATTTTGTGTTGCTTTTTTAATTATTGATAAATTTGTTAGTCATACTTAATTTTTTAATTATGTTAATATCATGCTAATATTTTATTTTATTATTCATCATCCTTTATTAATAAAAGAAAAACGTTCATTTAGAGATAGTCTTTTTTATTATGAGAATCTATGCTTAATAATAATGTATTTTCCTTTAAGTCATTGTAAAATGACATTGAACACCAATCAATCTTGATTAGAAAAAGAGAATAGATACACATAAACAGATGCGCTGCCATTAGTGTATTTAAAATCAAAAGCTTACATGTCTTCGCCAGATTTTCGGGGTGTTTTGATTGAGTAATCGCAATCCTTTATTGGTGATGTTAATATCAATTGCAATGAAGCAAAACATGATGCAACTTTGTGGGTATTGATAGAGTGACCGTGATCCTTCATTAATGATGTTGATGTCAATCGCGATGAATCAAAGCATATGTTATACGGTGATAAACAATAATTATCGTCATAAGAGCATATGTGATACGATGATAAATGGTAATTATCGTCGTCTTCGAAATTTATAGAGATGACAAGAATGATGGTAGTAGATCATTTGTGCCTTTTGTTGATTTATTTATTTATTTATTTATTTTTAGGTTTGTTTTGTGTAAATAAGTTTAGTAACTCTTATATTATGGTGGTTGTGTTGGGTTTTCCCTTTTGTGATATTACAAAGATTAGTCGTTTGGACAGTAATGATTTTAATAATGTTTGAGAGATTCAAAGTATATTATTTTGTGCGTTATTCTCTCTTAATTATTTGGAGATATGTTGAACCTAATCACTAGAGACATATTTACACACTATTAAGTTATTATAATCTATCTTATCTTTTATTTATATCTTTATTATATAAACAAAATTTCATTCTTAAAATAATAAAAATTAAAGCTTATCACATAAACATGAATACATATGTATATTTTTTAATCAGATGATACAAATGAATATGATATTTGAATATGTCTAACTCGAACACGACCCATTTAATAAACTCTATTATACTCAAATGTGTCTAACTCGAACCTGATCCATTTAATAATCGTGTTAAGAGTATCCAACTCAAATTTGACCTTTTAATGAATCAGGTAACCTGTATAACCTATTTATTAAACAAGTTGTGTTTGAAATTTAATTAACCTCTGACTTATTCAACATGTTTAATTTATTTAAACTATAAGATTTAATAGGTATATAAGTAGGTAAATTGATAGATCTATGAGTTAGTAACTAACATAATTATTAAACGGATTAATATATAGATTATTACAGGGGCTAATAGGTTGATTTAAAAAATCACTTGTTTATTACACAAGTTAATAGGTTAACCCGAAAACCATACGTATATTGAACATGTCATAACAAATTGACACAAAAATTATCTAAAATTTTAATCATGCAGATTAACTTAGATAAATTTCATGTGAATTTTAATTATGTTAAAAATTGCCACCTTTAATTATATTTGTATTTATAGTTGAGAAGTTATGACATTCTAAAAATATTTCTACTCTTCTTCTACAATTAGGATGTTAGTTTAGGAAAAAAAAGTGTTAAATTATACAAACGTGGCAAAAATAGAGGACAGAAGGTCCACAAGCACAAGCCATGGCGCGAAACAGACAAGTGCTTCTAAGTAACTGAAAGGGACGGAAAGGACCAGTCACCAAAGCATCCGATGACGAAAAGCAACTCTATTTCCTTTTCGTATAATCGATTTCTTAGCATATCCCCTCTCTCATTTTCTTCCCTTTCTCTCTCAGATATAAAATCATTCCTTCATATCTTCGTTCATTATTAAATCCATGGATATGTAAACATTCCATTGCAACATTGATTTTTCACAAACCCGCGCTTGGGTTTCGTTCCTCCGCCTTCAAGGTCGAAGCCAAAACCATTCTATATTCACATCAAACGAATTGCAGTTAGAGCCGACGTAAGTTGTTTTTGATTCGTTCTGGTTCGTCGTTATTTTTTTTTGGTTGGAAAGATTTAATTTTTCTTGTCGTGGATGCAATTTTAATTATGGGTTATGCTCATTTGTGGTTGTATGAATGCAGATTTGAGCTGGACTGGAAGGAGGGAAAGTGAACCCAATTGTGAGCTAAACGATGTCGTCGAATACAGTGCACGATGCTGATGGATTGCCCCGAATCATCCTCACCGATCCAACTGGGGGTTCAGCAGAGGTTGGTTTTCGATTTTGTTCTCTCTGTTTTGCTGCACCCGTAATTATTATAGTTTGGTTCATTGGCTGGATTTTGGTTCATAATCTCTGATCATGATTTGTATGATAGACTGGTGTCAAATTAACTCTCTGCAAAGGTGACCACCAACTGTTTGATATAATGCTTCAAATGGTTTCAGGTGCTCATGTATGGTGGGCAGGTGGTTTCGTGGAAAAACGCACGGAGAGAAGAGATGCTTTTTAGGAGTAGCAAGGTATGTAAATTCTTGATGCCCTATTATTTAAATTTAAGGACTGAATTTGAATGATAATGGGGATGATTTATATTTTTATACTCTGCAGGCTATTTTGAAACCACCGAAATCCATCAGGGGAGGCATACCTGTCTGTTTTCCACAGGTTGGATTAGGCATTGAGAAACTATTACAAGCATGTTAACTGTTAAGCTTGGCTTATGTTCTTGTTCTGATTGAGCGTTCCTATTGTTGTAGTTTGGAAATCTCGGTTCGCTGGAGCGGCATGGATTTGCAAGGAACAAATTGTGGTCACTTGATACTGACCCTTCGCCTTTGCCTCCAGCTAACAATCAGTCATCGGTGGATTTGATCTTAAAGTCTGCAGAAGAGGATCTGAAAACCTGGCCTCGTAGGTATGGTTTCAGAATCAGATCATTTTGTGGTATGATTAACGCAGAAGGGTATTATCATTCATTACTACTCATCTAATCCTTTGAATTGTTTTCTTGTGGTTTTTCAGCTTTGAGCTGCGGCTTCGTGTTTGTCTTAATGGTGGCAAGCTCACTTTGATTCCCCGCGTTAGAAATATAGATAGCAAGGCCTTCTCCTTCACGTTCGCTCTGTGTAACTACTTATCTGTGTCAGATATCAGGTGCGCTATGTAAAAATAGTGGCTATTGCTTTACTTTATGTGATGTCAAAGACCCTTGCCAGTATGTATTTTGCAACATCCTAAAATAAGTGCAAAATATCTTCATTGATAGCTGAGCTGGGGAGAAATTGCATTTTATCCTTTTCAGAGAGGTTGCATGATGCTGTTTAATTTGCAGTGAAGTGCGCGTTGAAGGCTTGGAGACACTTGATTATTTTGACAATCTGATGCGCCGAGAAAGGTTCACTGAGCAAGCAGATGCTATTACCTTTGATGGCGAGGTACCACTCTTTTATTTTGCTCTCATTCTTGATGCATCATTTTATTTGAGCTCCCGGTAACCAACTCAGTTATGCGTTTCTGTTTTCTCGAATTGTTGCTCCTCTTTAGGTCAACCGAGAGTATTTGGGTACGCCAACCAAGATCGCCATGATAGACCATGAGAAGAAGAGAACCTTTGTTCTTCGGAAGGATGGCTTGCCAGATGCAGGTTATTGTAACCTTTCGTTATAGTTGTACATTCATTTTTGCCATAAAATCATAGTTATTCGGAGTTCCTCACTCCTATGCTGGAAAATCCGGTGCTCTGCTGCAGTTGTGTGGAACCCTTGGGACAAGAGGGCGAAGTCTATCCCTGACTTGGGGGACGAGGACTACAAAACCATGTTATGTGTGGATTCTGCAGCCATTGAAACCCCAATTGTCTTGAAGCCGTTTGAAGAGTGGAGGGGTCGTCAAGAACTCTCTACCGTCTCATCAAGCTATTGCAGCGGGCAGTTGGATCCTCGCAAGGTGCTTCTTGGCTAATGCTAATCAATTATCCGTGGAATAACTGGAGAGAGGTCTCATTGTAACATATGTAAGTTGGCTTATTTGATGTAAACTGGGCAAATCTGTCTTATTTGTGGTACTCCAGGATAGCATTTTCTTAGTGCCAAGATAATGTTAGTTCCATGATAATAAGTGTCTTTCGTTAAAAATGTTTTAAGGGAATGAGTCCTTCACGGTAGTAGATAACCATTATGATACAGAGTGTATATGAATCTTTGAATCCTCACCTTTTGTTTGGAGAATGTTTCGGCCATGCCACACCGGTGATTTGAGTTTGAGAGATTGATTGGATTGGATAATTCATTGAATTCAATATATCTTAAATATAAAAAACTGATATATTTAGATAAAGATTGAAAGGGAAAAAACATAAGAAGAAAACTTATTCATTCCGGTTCATTGTCAATCACCATGTCACCGCGGCAACTTATACATTTCCTTCACCAAGGCAACTTACGCATTTCCTTGGTGGGGTTTTCCGGTTGCTTTCGCTGTTGGAGGCCATGGATTGATCAGCTCCATTTTCCTTGTCCATTTCCGTTTCAGTCTTAACCATCGCAATCTTGGCATGAACATCTACCAGACGAAGAATGGCTGCCATTCTGCCATTCTTGAACTGAATGGGTTGTAACTTGCACAAAAAGAGACTAAGATGAATTCGTCGAGTTTCTTTGTTTGTAATTTTTAGTGAAAAAACCAAAAACTGAATTAATTTTTTTTTTTTTGAAACGCAAAAAAATGAAGTTAACTTGATTGAATTCTCGCTGCGGAATCTTCACAAATGACCATCTTTTCATATACAAGAAGAAGAATCATATTAGCAAACGGATAATTATCCATTATTTTTATTTTCAGTCAGCAGCCGCCCAACGAAACGAGCTAATAATGTCGGTAGGTTCCCATCTGATTTGAAGGCCCGGTAAAAGCCCATTCAACAACCTAGGCTCAACGAGAATTCTCCTTTATGAAAATAGGAGATGCAAAACCCATAATTTGCAGAAGGGTTTTGGGGAAAGGAGAAGAAGGGTTGGGTTTTTGCGAAAGGAGAAGCAGACGAAGTTTGAGGCGCCACAAAAGCAATGACTGATAAGCAATCAAGCAAAAAGCGGAAAAGGGCGAGTCTTGGCAGCAAAGCTCAGGATGAAAAGCTTAAGCTTTCTAGCGAAATAAATAGTGCTTCTCCCGCAGCTGAAAGAATCGATGAAGACGAAGAAGAAAATCCAAAAGCTTCTGCTAAGCACAGAAAATCCCAGGGACAGCCATCAAAGCTTTCAAAGTCGTCAAGTTTTCTCGACAAGGTCGGTCAGTCTCTTTATGAAAAAATTAAGTTATTTGAAAATAATAATTTTCATAGCATTAAGTTTGTTGTTGTTTACTGGGAAATAATGATTGGGATGCAGATGAAGGCGAAGCTATCAGGAGGTCATTTCAGGATGATTAATGAGAAGCTCTACACTTGCACGTACGTTTCTACTACTTCTTGTATTTTGAATTCTAATTTTGAGCTTAGATAGTTTCCTATCTCAGTTCTCTATACGATATTTAGTTGATGAAAATACCTCGTTCATTGCTTTTCGGAAGATTAGTGAAACATAAGGGGTGTGATTAAATTGTTCTCTTATTTTCAAGTTGTCTAACTCTATTGAGTTTTCACGTTGAATGTGTATGTAAGTGTGTGTATCTCATATTTTTAGATCAATGAATGCTTGGCCTTGATTCCATGCGTGAAAAAATGTTACCTTTGTAGCTTTGGTTTAATTTGAACAAAACATGATATTATTTTTCCGATTTTTAGTGGAAAAGAGGCGCTTGAGTATTTCAATGACGACCCAACATTGTTTGATACAGTAAGATTTCTTTAAATAAAGAACTCATTTTGAGCTTCTGTCTGCCTTCTGGGTTTTATTTTCAATCACCACATCTACTGTGCAATATCTCGTATGGGATGATGTAGTTTACTTGGAGAATTGACGGACCTTGTCTATTTGCTCGGCCAGTACCATACAGGATATCAAGCACAAATGTCACATTGGCCTGAGAAGCCAGTTGATGTAATCATAAAATGGATAAAAGATCACAGCCCTTTTCTTGTCGTGGCTGATTTTGGATGTGGTGAGAGTTTATTAACTCTACTTTCTATTTTCCACATCTACCATCAAAGTTTAAGGAAAGTTGAGATACTATAATATGTCAAGTATTCATAGACATTCTTTTGATGGCTACCTTTATTAATTTTTTTCTGATGTATTCCAGGAGATGCCCGCCTTGCAAAAAATGTGAAGAATAAAGTCTTCTCCTTTGATCTCATCTCCAAGGATCCTTCAGTTATTTCCTGTGATATGTCAAATGTATGTGCTTTCATTTGAGCTTTAAGCTTTTTAATTCTTATTAGTCAGCTATACAAAGATTTTGGGCCCCTAAACAATCTGCAGATGATAGTATTTCCATACTCAAGACGACCAAGTTACATACTTTATATCTATGAGAAACAACGGTTTAAACTATAGTTACTTTCATTTACATTCTGGGGAAATCTAACCTCCTGTTTTTTATGGACATTTCTTGACATATTCAAGGATAGTTGATAAACTTAGGAACTTCTGTGCTGACTATCAAATTTAGATATTTTAGGTCTTTCAATGTTTTTGAAATGGGGATTAAAAATGTTTGCGAAATGAGATATTATATCTAATATCTCCTTGTTTGAAAAGATAATCATTCAAGAATTTATTCATCTGTGTGCTTGCAGACACCCCTTGGCTCTACATCTGTAGACGTTGCTGTCTTCTGCCTTTCATTGATGGGGACCGATTTCCCAAGTTACCTTAATGAAGCACACAGAATTCTTAAGGCCAGGTCCGCCTACCATATATTTTTTATTTGAACCCTTGATTTTGTTGTCCTAGTGGTACTCTGGTCTAACTGACGGGCTGTTTTTTCACAGTGGTTGGCTTTTGATAGCGGAAGTGAAGAGTAGATTTGATTCAACTACCGGAGGAGCAGAACCAAAAACGTTTGCAAAAGCCGTTTGTGATCTAGGATTTACCTCCGTGTCAAAGGTATCTATATGTTCCTCTCATTTCGTGGGATGGGTCAAGAAAGTTGTGTTTATGCTACTTGATTTGTATCATTTGCAGGATTTCTCAAACAAGATGTTTGTTTTGTTTTACTTCAAGAAAAAGGTTAGCTTTGGTAGAAAAATGAAGCCCTACAATTTAGACAGCAATTATATGTTTATGAAAATTTTTGGTAATAAAAATCTATACATATTTTCTTCTCTAGGGGGAAGACAATTCGAAGAAAAAGGGCGGTATTGAGTGGCCTGAGCTGAAACCTTGTTTATATAAGCGCCGCTGAGATGAAAGCCTTTTGGGGTGAAACCTTCGTTGGTTAGTTTTTTGGTTGAAGATGTACTGTGGAATTTGATGTTTCTTTTTGCTATTTGTTTTTTGTTTTCAACTATTCTGTATTGGTTTCATTGTAATTGTATCTCAAATGCACTCATCCAAAATTTTTGTATGGTTACTTTTGTGATTTTCTAGTCAGATTGTTACAACCGTATTGCATTGATAGAATTGAAGGTTGGAGGTTGTTCCAAAGTTTAGTTGCTTTTCTGTGACTCCAAAAAGTGTGCGAGATTGGATTAGGTTGAATGAGACTGGATGGGGCGGGATGAACATAAGTGAGCATAGGTAATATGTTGTTTCATACCTGGCCGCTTCTAGGGAAGCCCATGAGCGGCTGCCTAAAGCTTTATTTTCTCAGGTTTCAAATTTTTTGAATTACTTTATAGACAAAGTATAGAAATAGATGTTAGGTTTATCAATTGGGAACATCAGGATTAATAGTACTATTTGAAAAAGATATATGGTTTGGTTAGGTTCACAAGAAACTAAAAGAAATAAAAAAAAATGCAATTTTGTTTCAAATATAATGTAATTACGACCGTTACTAGTGAGTGAAAAAATTTGAAAAATGCGCAAAATAATGCCTTGTTTTAGCCTTTTCCAAAAAAACCTAATGAAAAAAATGAGCATCCTCAAAAGGAGGTTCGTTTCGAATGAGAAAATTTACAAAATGAGAAGTAGAAAAAACATATTAAAACCTGAAAGGAAAGGATTATAAAAATATTAGTTACTATGTAATTAGCCCATTCAAAATAGTTATCATTCAGACGCAACTAATAACTAGTTGCATAAGAAAATAACCACCGGTTTAGGGTACCGCGTTTCTTTTTTGGTACAGAGGACGACAGAGTCCAAAGAAGCCAAAGGAAAACTAAACGGGCAAAGCGGTAAGAGACTGCATAGAGAGTTCGAATTGAAGATGGCAGAATAACAGGAGGGGAGGGGGGGCTTCCAACAAATGCAGGCCAAAATCAAGATTATGGCCCAAATTAGCTAAAAATATATACGTGGTTGATCTCACGGTACACATGACAGAGCTTACACCTCCAAGATCTCTTTAATATCATCATGCAGTCACAGATAAAAATGAGTAGAGGATAGCAAGTATCAATGTGGAACAGAAGAAGCGAAATAGCAAGTAGGAAATCATATTCCACAATAACAACTCTAAAATTGGCCTCCCACACTAAACACAAATCCATGTAAAACCCCCAAAGTCTAGTTACCACTCAAGTCGATTTATTTATCAATTACAAAGTCGAGTTATCATATAAAATATAAAGGGTTCTAATCATCATTTAAAAAACAATCATATTATTAAAACCGATATCAACTTAATTTCACTTGAATAACATCGTCATGTAACTTATCTTATAAATATAACATGTGATTATCAATATAGAAAATATTTTTTCTAAAATAAAAATCATTCCCTCCATTGTAAGTAAGACCTTACTTTCACATCCCACATTGTCCTTTTGTATCATATATCATTGTCATCTTCAAGTTTCAAAAACGCCAAAATTAATTCAATTCAATTATTGTCATGATGTTTTTTTGGCCATGCTCACCAAAGGGCAAAGGTTGCTTTCTAGAACTAACCTCCACTTGCATTCCAATCACCCACCTGTATTGTATTCCTCTATTTGCCTATCATTTTTCAACCCTCACTTGGTTTCTTATACTAAAAGTAACCATTATTTCACTCACATGTTGACAATGCATAAACTATAATCAACAAAACATACAACATAATAATCTCTTTTTCTTCTTCTTCTTCTTCTTTTACAATCATGAACCCCTTCTTTTTCCACAACACAATAGTTCCATTACTATAACAAACTAATCAAATTCGGTGTATAAATTGAAAAGTGAATATATTGCTATCTTAACTAACTAATCAAATTCAAACACATAACTATAACTATAGGATTTAAGCTCAAGAATTGAATATCAGACTAAAATAAAAGGGGATTGATGTAGTATCTTAACTACCTAGTTGAATCAAGTGCAAAAATATCAAATTTAAGTACAAAAGAGTTGAATATAAAACTTAAAGACACAAAAAAAAAAATACATTGTTGATGAAATTTAAATATAATAATTGTAATCAGATATAAACGGCGGTCTTCCACTTGTGTTTCCAAATCAATCATAATAGAATAGATAAGCGAAGTAACCAATAACAACATGTTCTTGCCTATCAATAGATAGTAATAGGTTGCTTCCAATTTCAAACCATTTATTAAATTTAAGTGCAAATAGTTGAATATTAAACTCAAAAGCAAAGAGACCAAGTGCTTTTAACTAATTGATTTCCTTTTATGATATTTAATATTCTTCCTTTTGCAAGATAATGAAAAACAAAAAAAGTGGAAGAAAAACAGAGGAAGCACGCTATTCTCTGACAGAGACTTGAGTTTATCTGTGAATAATGGAGAAGACAGGGACAGTGATATTCCATACGCGGAAAAGACCAATAAATTAATTAATCTCAACTCTCACCAAAGTCTCTCTCTCTCTCTCTCACAGTTTCAACTTTAACGTCATCTGCGGTCTCTAAGCTTTTGCAAGTTTGCCGATTCTCCAAATAAAATTCCAAATCTAGTCTCCTCCTCCTCACTGACAGAGCTCTCTCCTGAGTCCTCATTTTTAAATTCTGGGTTTGTTGGTGGGTGCCTCTGTGTTTTTATTCTTTGCCTCCAAAACAAAGGCACACCCTAGATTTGTAGGATCTGCAACCCCGATTTTGGGGATGGGTCTGTTTTCTTTCTCTTACTATTACTATTATTATTACAGTTATGGCCATGTACTTTTATTATCGTTTTATCGTCTCTAGTTCTAGTCTCCCTCTTCAATCATTCCAAGTCTTCTTATTTAACATTTTTTCTTTCTTTCTTCCGTTTTTAACCTGACCAAAGCTCCCACCTTTACTTCAAATGTAGCCTTACAAACAAAGGGTTTGCTTTGTTTTTGCTTATTAGTGTTCGTGAGTGGATTTATGCAGCTGCTTGTGCTCCTCTTGTTTTAGAATTTTTAGAGAACAAAATGGGATCTGGTAAAGGGGTTTATTCAGTTGGGGATTTTGATTTAGATGCCAAGTGGCTCATCGATCCAAAGCATCTTTTTGTTGGTCCGAGGATTGGGGAAGGCGCACATGCCAAAGTGTACGAGGGAAAGTAAGTCAACCTCAGTACTGGTCTCTTGTTTTTCTCTCTAGATTCCCCATCTTTCAAGTTCAGCGTTTTATTATGACTTATGTTAATGTGAATTCTTGTTTTGCCTCAAAATGGAGGTCGGATCTTGATCAAATATAAAATGCAAAATTGATTGAATTTTGTATATTTTGAAGGTCAAACGGAATTGAAGATCAAAACTTTGCATTTTGATCCATCCTAGGTTTAGTATTGTGAAACTTTGGTCTTTGTGATTCCGGTTTATGTATTTTCTGTCTACATTGGTTTTTTGTATGTTGAATTTCGTTGATTATGATGTTTGTTGTTGTTGTGATCTTAATCTGTTGGTTTGTTCCAGATACAAGAATCAAGCTGTTGCTGTAAAAATTGTTCATAAAGGCGAAACCCGCGAGGAGATTGCCAAGAGGAAAGCGAGGTTTGCAAGGGAAGTGGCAATGTTGTCCAAAGTGCAGCACAAGAATTTAGTGAAGGTTTGTCCAAGTGTCAATAATTACTTGTACATAATAATTAAATCGGCGAATTTGCAATATCTGATATGGCTTATGTATTGTGCATTGCCAGTTTATTGGTGCCTGTAAAGAACCTGTGATGGTCATAGTGACCGAGCTTCTTCTAGGAGGGACTTTGCGCAAATACTTGTTCAGTATGCGTCCACGGTGCTTGGACATATGCGTGGCAGTTGGGTTTGCACTCGACATTGCCCGTGCCATGGAATGTTTACACTCCCACGGAATCATTCACCGCGACTTAAAACCTGGTACTATTGTATTATGAAGATGATTTGGTCGATTGTGTTACAGATTAAGCTTCAATTTTAAGATAAATTAGTGGAGTCTTTGTGAGCATTACATGTTTTGACGGTGGAAATCTGAGGGAACACTTATATTTTGTTTAGCATTGTACATGTTTCAAGACTTTGCCAGAATATAGGTAGTTGTAAAGCTAAACAAGGTTTGTTCTTACAATCTCAAACTTTTTTGTCGTCCTTTTTGCAGAGAATTTGATATTGACTGCAGACCATAAAACAGTTAAACTCGCGGATTTTGGCTTAGCAAGAGAAGAATCCTTGACAGAAATGATGACAGCTGAAACTGGGACATACCGGTGGATGGCTCCCGAGGTATGCCACTCTCATCATTCAAAAGTGCAAACTTTTGTCTTTCTCTCTCTTTTTGGTCCAAAAATGAATTATCTGCCTTTCTATTTTGTGATAGCTTTACAGCACGGTTACATTAAGACATGGAGAGAAGAAGCATTACAATCATAAAGTTGATGCCTACAGCTTCGCAATTGTGTTATGGGAACTCATCCACAATAAGCTGCCTTTCGAAGGCATGTCGAATCTACAAGCAGCATACGCAGCTGCTTTCAAGGTATAAAATAGCTTTACTCACTGAGCCTAGTGCATTTTGGCATCATAATCTGAATTTATGATTTGTATTGTTTCAGAATGTGAGACCGAGCGCTGAAAACCTCCCGGAGGATTTGGCTCTGATTGTTACTTCATGTTGGAAAGAGGATCCAAATGACCGGCCCAACTTCATCCAAATCATACACATGCTGCTGCATTATCTCTCTACTATTTCAGCACCAGCACCGGCTATCCCTCAACGGATATTCAGATCCGAGAATGCTGTACTTCCACCGGAGTCACCTGGTACTAGTTCTCTGATGCCCACACACAATGACTCAGGTGAAACCCCTAAAACCGACGTGGAAGAGAAGCCCAAAGGTTTTTTCTTTTGCTTTAACCAGTGCTATTGATCCTCAAAATACCCAATAATCTATGGACACATGAATAAAACATGCCCTTAGAGATTACTAAACTACTAGTCCTAGGGGTAAAGAAGAAGAAGAAGAAAAACATGTTGATTTCGTTTAGTCTTTAACTTTAGTTTGGTCTGAAGGAGATCAAATCGAAGGGAATTTGTCTGGAGTTCTTAAGGTTGCTGTGATGTAGTGACATTGTAAAAATAAGAGTTCATCCAAATGCCTTGGCTCTCCTCTTTGAGAAATCTCTCAAATCTTTATGATCGTTGATATTGAGGTCAAACTCTCTGTAACAAATAATGTATCTGATTTTGTTGTTTGTATGCAAATTTAGGAGGTGCTTTTCCTAACACAGCCTAATAAATTCTAAATTGTATTGCTTCTTATTATGACTCAGTTTTTTACTTTTCTTCTGTTCTTTTTGTTGAAATGTTCATAATGCAGAATATCTGATCGATGATCAATCATACCACTATTATCAACCAAAAAAAAGTTGCAAGGAAAAAATAATAATGAAAAGCAGCCGACGATTAGGCTCAGCTTAAGTTGGGGTAAATGGGCCGAAGGGCTCAGTTATGCTGCAGCAGTGCAGCGTTTCCAAATGCTACATTTCGGAAAAGCCAAAAATGAAAAGAAAAAAAAAACGCCGTTGCCGGGATCGAACCCGGGTCACCCGCGTGACAGAAGTCTCTGTTTTATACAGAATATTTATCATATAACGACTTGTTGAAGGAAGGTTTTTATACAGAATATATATCATACAAAGGCTCCCCCGCGATCACTACCCAATTTTTTCCTTTTGGTTTTTAAATGCAACTTTAAATATAATAAAATTCATATCCTTTTTTAGAAGACTTGAATTTGAGATCACTTATTCCACAATAATAAAAATATTAGTAGATTATATTTGCGAATCGTGATATTATCAAAACAAATTAAATAATGAGAAATACTAAGGAGGTTGCTCGCTAGGAAGTTTCTAGGTGAATTAGTTATCAAGTGATGTAAAGATTATTTGTTGATCAAAATCTAATTTGGCACTAAACCTATATACACAACTACATATTATTGAGGGACCATGTTGTAGAGTGCATTATTAACAAATTTTTCAATATAAGTAAGGTCGGTCAATACAAAATTTGGTTTACAACGGTCTTCCTAACATTTTCCTGCGAACTTTCTTTTTAAGTGGATTTCACGCACTACATATATTGAAGAGACCATATTATATAACGTATTATAAATATATTTAGTGGGGTCCGTTAATACAAAATTTGGTTTATAATGATATTCCTAACATTTTTATAAAAACTTCATTTTAAGTGAATTTTACTTACAACATATATCGAAAAGACCATGTGATAGGGTGCATTATAAACAACATATCTAATATAAATAGAGCATGTCAATATAAAATTTATTTTTCAACAGCCTTCCTAACATTTTCTTGCGATATTTTTTAAGTAAATTTCGTTATTATTTCAGACTAAACAATAAAAACAAACAAAGGACAAAAACAGTCGCATCAAACGTAATAAAACTGACCGTCATCTAGTACAAAATCGAGGGTCAAAACGGGTGATCCCCAAAATTCTCCTTAACGTTACCATGTGTAGCTTGGGGAGCACGGAAGTCCACTCGTCAAGTCCGACACTAATTTTTACCTTTATGACACTTTACTCGGTTTTCAAAGCCCGATAAGCTGCCCATTAACTCGACAAGACAGCTTCAGTCTCCGAACCAAATACTCGGACCCACCACACCAAGCTACCCCCTCCCACAAGAAAACTCCACAGCCTCTCACAGAGGAGACCTCGATAACGAAAGATTCTAAATCCAAACCTGAGGCTTTGATTTCCCGAGCCTAAAGCAACGGCTCGTAGGCTCCGAAGCTGGGGTTTCCCGCTCACACACTCAGTCTCTCTCTTTTTAACTTAATCTAGTGGAGAAGGGGTTGGGATTGAAGCCTTTATAAACTTCCAAGAGACGAAGAGGCCTCCATCTCTTTCATCCTCTCTTTCTGATGTGCTTCATTGTAAAATCGTCTGCTGCTTCGAAGCTATGGCGAGGTGAGAAAATAAGCGGCCATTAAATAAACGATGAAATTAACGAATTTTATAGAAACCCCTAATTATATTACTTAAATCTTTTTTCGACATTCTTCGCTTGGTATTGAGAAACCCCAACACAAATTTTGGATGTTCTTGAAACCCATGTAAATCTAAATCTTCTTCTTCAATCTGATTTTCCCTTTGGGTTTTGGTTTCTGGGTTTGATTCAGATGAAAAAAAACTCGAAATTTGTTTCCTTTTGAGGGTTAAGTGCTGACTGCTGGGTTTGGATAGAAATTTGGAGTCTCTGTTTGGTTTCTGATGATTTTGAGGGAAACACATTGGGGGGGAGCATATAAGATTCTAACTTGTGCTGTCAGGATTTTACATTTATGGACTTTCCTAATTTGAGATGAATCTGGTGGTCAGGTGGTGTCAACTGTCAAGCGTCCATATTGTGTTCAGCGTGGGGTCAAAAAAGAAATATTTGGATAAAGATCGGGTGAAATTACTTCTGGGTTCAGTGGTTTTGTTCATTTTAATGTGAATGTTTTCGAAGATATCAGCTTTCTCCTTTTTCTTTCACATTTTTTATTGGACTTGGTCTGTGGAGTGGATGATCTTGAAAGTTTTTTGGGGATAATGTAGCTTCTTTTTCTACTCTGGAATGGATAATCTAGAAAGTCTGGAGATAAATGTAGCTTCATTTTATACTCTGGCATGGATGATGGAGAAAGTTTCCGAGAAAATAATTCATTTTGGGATAAATGTAGCTTTTTTTCTGTACTCTGCTCGTTAGGTGTTTCTCGGTTGGTCACAGCTTCTTAGGTTTTAGCTAAAAATTGCCGTATGATGAAATTTTAGGCTTACTGTGTGCACTGTTCTTGTAGGGCTTGGCTGATAAACAGCAGAGGACTTGCAACCAAAGTGAAAAATGCTTCTCAATCGTTCGCTTGTCAAATCAAGGACTGTGGCGCGAAACGCGAATGCCCAAGTTGCCATTTTTTCATAGATAACAGTGATGTAAGTTTAAATTCCAGTTCTATTTAGTATTCAAATGATCTTTCTGATACACATCATTAATGTGCATGAAATGCTTGCTCTTTAAAATTCTCTTTTTGGGTGCCATTCTCTTTTAACAATGAAATACATTTGAAATTTAGTTTGCAATAAATTAGAAGTTGCTTTCACCATAGCATTATAGATTGCAACCTTTTTACCTATTTAAGTGCTTGGACACATAAATACATGTTCAATTCTCTTCAATGTGTGTCCAATTGTAGGTTCTATCAGAATGGCCTGGCTTGCCAGCTGGTGTGAAGTTTGATCCATCTGACACTGAACTCCTAGAACACTTAGCAGCTAAGTGTGGCATTGGAAACTCAAAACCCCACATGTTTATCAACGAGTTCATCCCGACACTTGACGGGGACAATGGAATTTACTATGATCATCCGGAAAACCTCCCTGGTAAGAAGCTCTCAACCTTCGTATTTCTGATTCCATGTCTTCATATTTTCACCAGTGCATCAACTATTGGTACTGAAAAATGATATAAGCGAGAACAAATTGAATGAATTCATCGAACTTTTCTTCGTCTCTTCTGTGTTAAAGGATGGAACTTTATGAGATTAGCTCAGTTGCGGCCTCTCATTAGTTTTAAATTTGAATCTGCAGGGAAACTTATTTGATTTAGGCGGATGTGCATAGAGCTAGAATTAATTGAGTGTGGCTAGGAACCTTTTCCTTATACTTGTTTTTTGTTTCAGGTGTAAAGAAAGATGGGAGCAGTGTCCATTTCTTCCATAAAATAACTAATGCATATTCTACTGGTCAGAGGAAACGCCGCAAGGTTGACAGACAGTGTAGCTTGGCTGTAGAGAATGTGCGCTGGCACAAAACCGGCAAGACCAAGCCTATATTAGAACATGGAGTTCAGAAGGGCTGTAAGAAGATCTTGGTCCTATACAAAAGTTCGAAGAAAGGTGCCAAAGCAGGTAAGTTCAGTTGGGTGATGCATCAATATCACCTGGGAACTGAATATGATGAGAAAGACTCTGAATTTGTGGTGTCAAAGATATTCTACCAACAGAATAATAAGCAGCCAGAAATGAATGATAACAATTTGGTCATTGAAGACTCTGATAACAACGCTGTACTTCGAACTAGTCCAAGCACTCCCTCAATATTTCCTCCAAATATGGCCAGACTGGGAAAATCTCCCTGGTGTGATGATGTTCCTGATGAAGATGTACTCCGTTCATATGCCAAGGTTGGTGCACCTTTATATGCATTATTATGTTATTCAATCCTATGAAAAGGCAAAGAAGTGGAGAATGCAGAATGAAAATTAACAAGTCGTAGTATAGATGTCACTCTAGAATTTTTCCCTTGTTTCCAAAATTCCCATGATGTGTTAGAATCAATCCTTACTGAATTCTATTTTGTGGAGCAGGAAGTAGAACTTCCCCAGGAACCATCTTATGCTCCTCAGCCCAATACTCAGTTTGAGAACAATATGGGGCTAGGCACTACCTGTATTGCTGGTGAATCTCAGGCTGATGATACGGGTTTGACTAGTTTGGAGGGCACATTGTTATGCAATGAGACTTTTGATACTTCCACCCTTCTTAGTGGATCAGTTCTGGACATGAACTTTACTAATAACTCATACGGGATGACTGGGAATGGCAGTGGATCATATGGTATTGGTGACCTTGAGAACCTTGAACTTGCTACTCAACCAGATTTCTCGCTATCTGTAAGCTAACTACTTACCTTTTCTTCATCTCCATTGTTTGATTTCCATAGAAAAAGTGTATTGAATCTCAAGGTTTCTGTCTATAATGCAGGATTTGCAGTTTTGTTCCCAAGAAAGTCTACTTGGCTGGCTAGACAGGTTATGATGATAATGAAAAAGCATTCGGGAATCACATAGAATCCCCAATTTTGAGTGAGTCCAATTGAATGGCCTCTTTTCTTGCATTCTTCGATGGCAACAAGCCGCATTCTCTGAGCTTTTCAAGAAGTTCCAAGGAATGTGTAGCCACGGAGTTATGAATCACAATCATTCAGCTGTCTACTACTTAGATTAGCATTCGGAGATCAGATAATCAACCCAAAAATGGCGCCTATAATATTGTGTTCCTGCCTTCATTTTGCCTTCTCCTAGGGATATGGCATCTTGCAGGTGGTATTAAATAGTGTTCGGTGTTGCGTGGTAGTGAAGAAGTTATATTTGGTTTCTGCAGTCAGTGTATTTGTTCCTTCATGGCAGATTAAAGCATCTCATACTTGAAAACCATGGTGGCAGTAACAAAATATTGTATGTGAAAACAATGACAGTTGTTGTTTATATTGTATAATTGTGAACGTATTGTATTGTATTATATTGTATAATTCATTCCTGTCACATCTTGTCGTATCCATCAAGATTCTCTTTTTTTTTTTCAACATTTTTATTTAGCATTGGCGGTCTCTTTTCAACCATTGGAGTCTGAACAATTTTCATAATGATATGTCTTCAACTTCCTACTCGGAGGCATTGGAATTTCTATATTGGTCAGTTTTTGTTATTATTTTATTACTAACGGAGACTATTGGATAAAATAAAGTGATTTTCACACTTTAATTGTCCTCCATTTTTTACTTCATTTTTGCCGATGGATTCTATTTTAATTTTTTTAATCTTATGACTATAAAAAAAATAATTATAAAAATAATTCATGTGTGGTAAATGGGAGGGCGAAATCATTTCACTTCAAAAAAAAATAATTGACTTGGAGTACCCATGGATTGAAATATCGACCGATATGCCGATATATCGTCAAAATTGGCCGGCGGCAGGTAAGAGGGGGAAAGAAATTGAGCGAAATATCGACATTTTTTCTTATTTTAAGCTCATCGATCTCTTTATTTCATTAAAACGATCGAGATAGGAACAAATTTCATGAAAATCGGACGTAAAACGATTGAGTTACAATCGGATCATGCCGCGCGAGTCAAAAAAACCCGAATTGCAGGCCCGCTCGAGGAGGAAGAAGAATGTTTTTATGTCTGTATGTATGCTTTATATATTGCTTGCTTATTTAAGTTTGCAAACTAAGTTGGTAGTTGAGTTGGTTGTGGCCTTTAATTAATGACTTAAGCACCTGGGTTTGATCCACCCTAGGTGCGCTGCGTGCGCACATACCTAATTTTTTTTTCATTTCATTATTTTCTTATTTTGAGCCATATTTATCATTTTTATTCACCTAATTTTTTTTCATTTCATTATTTTCTTATTTTGAGCTATATTTATCATTTTTTTTCTAATTTTAAATATATCAATCCTTTCTAATTTTTGAAAAAATATTGACAATATTTTTTAATCTTTTTTTTCAATTTTAAATATATTTACTCATTTTATAATTTTTCTTCTATTCAATTTTTTGTATGCTTATTGTTATATTTTAATTATATTAACATTCAATCATAATAATTCACTTCAATTTATATGTATGTTTATATTTTTATATTATTAGTTATCAACAGAACCCTATTATATCATATTATTAATTATATATTTATTATATCAAAGTCATTTTATAGTTTTTATTAGTTATATATAACCATCATTGGGTACTTAAGTTTTTTTTCAAAGTTTCATTCCAAATTTCCAACTTTTAGATCGAATTTTCGTCATTTTTGTTGACCGTAATCGATATCAATATTTGGGGCGAGATATCTGTAAATTTGATAGGCCTCGTCATTGGGCCGGGTCGGGCAAGCCCGGCCCAAAAATTTTGGGCTTGGGTCGGGCCGGGCCGGGCCTATTTCATAATTTAAAAAATACCGGGCCGGGTCGGGCGGGCTTGATCATTAATATGAAAGCCCATGCCCTTTGTCGGGCCGGGTTTGGGCCGGGTTTTTATCGGGCTTTATGGGTCGGGCCTACTAAGCCCACTTGGGCCGGGCCTACTAAGCCCACTTGGGCCCGGCCTACTAAGCCCATTTGTACCTACCTAATTGTAAAAAAAAAAAAAGTGAGTTGAGCTTAAATATTATTATCGAATATTGAAATAAGCTAAGGAGGGGTACTATTGGATTTGGAGAATTGACTTAACTTTTAGACCATAAAGCCGAGATAGGATAAGGAGGTCGATAAGAGAGTCAGAGACCTATTGAGTTTTTTTGAATTTAGGGTTAGAGTTTGGTTTGGACATTGGACTTTTAAATGACACTAGGTTGAGATTTGGTTGGAGTTTTGGATTTTGGCTATGATAGTAGTAACAAGATTGGATTGGGTATCAATTCTTAATTTATAATTATTTTATATTTTCGGGCTTATGGGTCGGGTTTACCTGGGCGGGTCGGGTTGGGCTTACCGGGCTTTATCGGGCTCGGGCTTATCGGGCCTAGCGGGCTTGAATACCCTAAGCCCAAGCCCAGCCCGTCAACATGCGGGCCGGGCAGGCCCACGGCCCATATCGGGCCGGGTCGGGCTTTTTGTCATCGGGCCTATCGGGTACCCATAAGCCCGTGGGCTTCTGGGCCAAATGATGAGGGCTAAAATTTGACTAATGATATATCCGTCGATATCGATATTTTGATCAATATTTTCATCCTTGGAAGTACCCACATTTATGTACCAAATGGGTAAATAAAAGCCTGGAAGAAGCGCAATTTAGTCAAATACCCTGATCCCAAACCCAAAACCTAAAACCCTGAAATCTCAGTCATCACTGAAGTGGGAAAGCATGAGATGAGAAAAGAGCGAAGCAGTTGATTAGTGATTGAGACTCGTTGCTGTTCGATTTTCAGCCATCAATGTCCGCTGCGAGGAACCTCAACCGCCATTGCTTCAACTCCCTATCTTCTCTCCTCCGATTCAAACTCTCCAAGTAACTTTTCTCGCTCTTTCCATCTGTTTGGTTGATCTTTCTCTCAAATACCATTTGTTTGGTTGCTGAGAAAGCGAAGGAATTTTTTGGTCTTTGTCTTGCGGTTCTAGATAGTGTTCTATTATGAAAATTTTTAATTGCTCTTTGTCATCTGCTAACATTTTCTCAGTAACCGAACAGAATGTCTATCTTCGTATATGGCTCAAGTTTTTCATTCAGTAGAATAACCATTAACCAGTAGTTATTGGGAGATATGATATATATTTTTTTTACCTGCGTATTGAAAATCTAAATTCTTGGTGTTAATATATACCGACATCATTTCATTAGAACGGATATTATTTTCTTCATATACTTCATTTTCGCTACGGATTCCCCACCAATGAAATAAAACTTAAAACTTTTTATTTCTGCATCAAGCTTACATTGGATGAGTGGTTCAATCTACTTTAGCTTCTTTTTTTCTGAAATTGTTTACAGACACGCCTTAGCTTTAAGAGACGGCTTGCCGAAATTCATCTCAAGCAATGTATTTGAGCCAGGTATAGCTAGTGAAAGATGTTTGTTTTACTCTAATGCCCCTAGCAATCCCTTTGATGGGGGGTCCCGATCCATGTCAACATTTAGAGGATCCAGTTCCAGAGGGTCAACTTCTAGAGGGAGTAGCATGAGAAGCAAAGTTGCCAAGCGGATGGAAAAGGACACTGGTAAAACTGGAAGAGAGTTTCGTAGAGCAAAAAAGGTTATAAAAAAGCTGATGACCGAAGAGGAGAGGCTTATTTACAACCTCAAAAGAGTATGTTGCCTTAACATTTAGTTCATTATTAGAGATTATATGGGTTGAATAATCTATCTCCTTTATTCCAAAATCTGGTTTGCAGCATTTTTCTCTGTGATTAACTTGTTTTTGGGTGTGTTCTTTTTCATAGAAGAGGTCAAAGTTGCTCTTAGTAGGCTAAAAGGATGTAATGTATTGAGGGTTTGTTATATGTTCCAATCGTGTCCCGGGTGTTGATGACCAATAGTAGTCTAAATTCTGTTTGAAAAGTTCGGATGTTAAGAAGGCAGCAGTAATTGCTGGAATTAATGTACAAAACAGCTTAGTTTTTCAAAGCAATCAAATTTCCAGAACCAATGTTTGAATTTCAGAACGCATTGGAAGTTTTCACTCCTGTATTCCTGGTGTATGATTTCCTATTCTTGACGTATCAAATGCACTAGATAATGATATCAAATATTTGAATTATGCAGGCCAAGAGGAAAGTGGCATTGCTACTACAGAAGCTGAAAAAATATGAGCTTCCGGATCTGCCAACACCCCGGCATGATCCTGAGTTATTAACCCTTGAGCAGCTTCAGGCTTTTAAAAAGATTGGCTTCCGAAATAAAAACTATGTTCCTGTTGGTGTTCGTGGGGTCTTTGGAGGAGTTGTCCAGAATATGCATCTGCACTGGAAGTTCCACGAGACTGTACAAGTTTGCTGTGATAACTTCCCCAAAGAAAAAATCAAGGAAATGGCAACTGTGCTTGCAAGACTGAGTGGTGGTATTGTGATAAACATACATAATGTTAAAACAATCATTATGTTTCGTGGAAGAAATTATCGCCAGCCCAAAAATTTGATACCTTTCAATACCCTTACGAAAAGGAAGGTCAGTAAGCGTTAGTGTATTCCCTTCTAAACCAATTATCTTGGCTTGCATTATCTCGCAGGAAGTATATACATTAACTTCTGAATCTTTACTTGCAGGCATTATTCAAGGCTAGATTTGAACAAGCTCTTGAATCTCAGAAGCTAAATATAAAGCAGATAGAACAGCAGCTCCGGCGAAAGGGTGTTAATCCTGAGGATCCAGCTGCCATTTGCTAGTAGACATAGAGTGGCTTCTACATTCTTTAATGCTATTGATCAGAAGGACGGAAGTCCTTATGTATTCCATGGGGACAGACTGTCAGTAGCAGAATCTGACAATAAATTGAAACATTCAGACCTTCCTGATGAGGAGGAGGAAGAGGAGGAGAAGAAGGAGTTGGACAAATTCATATCTGAGATTGAGAATGCAGCAGAACGCGAGTGGGCTGCTGAGGAAGCTGCGGAGAAAGAAGAGGTCAACAGAATGAGGTATTGGAATAGAGAAGAATATGGTGGGAGATACAGAAGATCTGAAGAAATTGAGAATGACAACTCTGATGATATCAGAACATCAAGGGGTTTTGAGGCATACACATGGCAACCAGAGACCGATTGATGGAGATTACAAAGATGATGATGAGGAAGAATGGATTCTGATGATGATTCTGATGGAATGCTTGAGAAGTTCAAAGCATCCTCAGGAGACCGGGAGAAGCAGGATAACATTGGCAGGGCCAAGAATGATTGAATGCTTTGAGAGAAATTTTGAAGCTAATAGTCGAAGGAATATGGCAGCGGAAGATACTGAATCAGAAAACACGCTTAGTGATCTCGAAAATGTAATGTGGAAATCTGATTCTGAGGAAAAGCACGACCCTACGCAATCAAGAACAAACTATGAATTCCGAAGCAGCAGTGATGATGATGAAGAGGACAATGTTTACATGAATGGAGGATCAGACAAAACTCGCGGGAAGTTTGAGGTATCAAGAGTCGCCGAGGGGAAGCATTATGGGATTGGCAGGGTAGGAAACAACAGACAGTTGACGAGAAATACTGATGTTAATGTAAGAAGAAAGCTAGTTGAGGAGGAGGATGTCAAGTCCGAGGATATGTCTGGTGCTTCTGAAAATGCAATATGGGAATTAGATGCTTCCGATGGCTCACTAGCATCGAAGCTTCCAGGTGGATACAATTACAAGAGCAGTGAGGAAGAGGATGATTATCAAGCAAGAAGAGGAGGGGGGAAGAAAGGGAATTATGCTAGAAACTCAAGAACAGGGAAAGAGTTGGATGAAGATTGGGACAGTGACTAAGTGACCAAAACAGTGCTTGCTGGGCTGCACTTGAAGCCCAACTACCAGATTGCAAGAAGCTTTAGCCCATTGGAAATGGGCTCTTTAGGATCAGTGCCCATCAAGATGGAAGATCAAGCATAATCTGAGTGTTCTTTGTATAGAAAGTACGGTTGACTTAAGGGGATATCCAATTCAAGTCATTGGAGAGTTGTCCATTGTGAACACTAAAGTCAATCCATCAAGCACTAAGTAAGTTGAATGGGTCCCGCCCAAAAGAGTTCAACGTTTCACATTGAAACCTTTGACAATTGATGGAATGAACATTGGAAGTATGTCTTTGGAGCTAGTTTGTACTTCTCAACCATTTGTCTTTTAAGGTTTGTGTTTTTCTTTTCTATTTTCTGTTTTTAGTTCAACAAATACAACCTATATTCAGAAATCTTTTATGGCTTGGAAGTGGTCAAAATGTCAAGCAAAATGGATCTCCCGGGGGAGGAAGATTCATTCTTTAATTTTTTTTATTTATTCCCTCATTTAGATGCCATTTGGTAATCATTTCATTATTAATTCTTAATATTTTTGGCAATATTAGGGGATTTTTTTTTTCATCCATGCATTTACTATATATTCAATATAATCAAAAATTGAAAACAAATTAATTATTAAATAAATCTTAAAATTCTGTCTTCGTAGTTAAATAACACTAGCTATTTTTCTATTAACTTCAAATAAGGAGTTTGTTTCCCAATATTTTTCTCAAAAACTGTTAAATATAATGGTCACAAACTGGTGAGAGGAAGACATGGCATACAATAATAATAAGAGTAAATCATTGGTACATCTTTGATAACTTTTACTTTTATTTAAAATCTTTTTATCAATTTATTTTTACTGGAAAATCCTTCAAACAATTAAAAATAGCATTATCTTTTTAATTTGGCTCTTTTTGCCCCATGTGTCTCTTAGTATTTGGTCTCTTTGGCCTCTTGAGCCTTTTATTATATTATATATATAATAATATTATATAGTATAAATATATATATATTATATTTAGTTACAATTAAATTTTTTTCTATGAAATAAAAAATAAAGTCCATATTATCTGGGGTTTAACGGTAGAGTATAAAAAGTTTTTGGGAGGGCTGAGATGATGGTGGAAAATCGTACGGCGTAGGGTTTAATTCTTAGATTTTAGGCACAAACTCTAAGAATTAAACCATATACAATTAACCAAATTATTCAATATATCATGATAAAGAATTTTTAAATTTAGAAGTTTTTAAAGAATTGTTGTTTTTAATTATCTTATTTTAAGTTGGATTAGATACTTATATTACTCTTAAAATAAACAAGTAAAAAAAATATTATAAATAGGAGTAATATTCTCATAATCCTCAATATAATCTTATAATATAAAAAATTCAAATTCTAAGTTTAAAAGTATTTTTATTCTAATTTTATATGGCGGATGGATTTTGAATAAATATTAATGTTGTTAAGAACTAACCAATATATAGATAGGAATAAGTCCAAGTGAAATTATTTGGCAAATCTTATCTCAATTTGCACTAGTCACAACCTAGTTGCCACTTGACACGGAGGTTGGACAAATATAGCAGAATTTTCTGGGAAAGGCCCTAACTTCAAGGTGAGATTTGGAATCATCCTTCCTGACTCTTGCTGCTATATCTTTGCACATTCAACCACCATGTTGCTCCCCATACCTAAAAGGAAATTGTAGGTTTGAGACTACTTTGCCAAATTCCCATTCCCATGAAATTGGTCATAAAGGAATACAAAACCTCACAATCCAAGTAGGTGGTTTTATGGAAGATGTTTAGTTCGGTTGATTTACCGTCATATTGTATTATCAAGAGTATTTTTTATTTGACGTATTTAGAAAATCGCATCACTTATAGCTTTAGATATCACGTTTGTGGTCTGAAATTAGTTAATAACTTCACTTTTAGATTTGTTATCACAATTGAAAAAAAAACGAAGTTTGAAAGTTATCCCTGCGTAGCATAACAGTGGATGAGTAAGGTTTCCAATTAAGATTCGGAACAAGTCAATGAGAGTAGACAAGGCATATTCTTGGAACCAACCATTTTCTAAAAAGTAGTGACAGATATAAAGTGCTTGGACCAAGGAAGTGAATTGACCTACACATGAAAATTCGACCCCCAAGAAAAAACAAACACTTCCTCTGTATGTTGATATCAGATTCTGAAGCTGGGAAAGAAAGGACGAATGTAATCACTTTAGTACGTACACTCGAAAAGACTTGGGGGATGTCATTGTTAAAAGATCATGAAAGATCAAAAAGGGAAAAATACTCAAAAGCAAAAGAACTTTTTGTAATTAAATTTGAGCAGTGAAAGAGGACAACAACACATGACAAAGAATTGCTCTCAGCTGCAATGCTGAAGGTCCACTTCCTTATGGAGATTTCTCAAGGCAACACAAAAGCCACACAATATAAACTAGTGTTGACAAATGACACACATTTAGTGCTGAGGAATCTAATGCGTCTACAAGTCTATGCTTGAGTGACATCAAATTTTACAAGCCACTAAAATTGAGTCACAACCTATTCTCTAGATTAAAGACTAAAGCTTTAACAAAAATAAAAAAAAAGGTAAGCTAGAAAGATAATCTGCACAATACCGGGGTTGTAGAAACAAGAAACTAAGGGAAAATACAAGAGCAGTCAGATGACATAATAAAAGATATGAAGGAGCGAAGAAGATAAATTAGTCAGCAATTCCCATGAGACAAAAGCCTGGGAAATTTCATCTTTACTCATGCATTTAAGATTATGTCATATCAACAAGAAGAGGTTGTGTGGGTACATAAGGCTCAACAAAAGCTTCTCTATTCCGAGGAAAAAAATCCCCACTTGAAAGTTTATATGCCTTCTCCACGTGGGAAGAAACCCAAGAAAAAGGAAATGTACACGATCGCCCACTAATCTGCAGGATGCCAAGATGACATCCTCTTCTTCTTCCTGGCCGTTCTCTAAGAATGACCTAGAATCTGTTGGAAAGGGGTATGCTTGTATCGCTGCCACACAGCATTGCCACCAATTTTCCAATAGATATCTTTTTGGTCTAATTCACAAGAGCTTTATCAACAATTGCATGTCCATCCATTTTGAACAAGCACCTTCGTCTGCAAAACTCAGCCGTTTTCCCTCTTGCAGTTTCCAGGCAATAGATACTTGTACTTCTCGGCATTGTTCAGTATATATGCAGGAAGATGAACTGCTGAATAAGATCTAGGTATAGGTCCCATCTTTCCAATAATCTCCTTAAATGTGTACTCCTCCGGAAGCATGTCAAATAGGTCAGCCCCTTTACATATGACGTCCTGAATCCTGTTAGGGTTCAGATAATGAGAGAACCTCACCCTGTCATAATGGCTGTAAGCTTTCATCTTGAATATGAACTCGCTGATGTACCGGAAACAAAAGCTACAATGCCAACCCGCATCGGACAAAAGGTCGTCACTCTGTCTGAAGTGCGCATAGGTGGTATTACCACTCTGGTACCTGTGAACGGATGCTCTCCAGCTCTTGTCATCTACAAAATACTCAAAGGAGTACAAATAGTTCCTCAGCCCAAGATGAACAACAGGTGGGGTGTCATCACACCACCTCAAGAGATTAATTGTGTGGGCACTCGGAATTTCATCAACATCAGACATAATCAGCAGGTCATCATCTTCTATACCCGCACCTTTAAGAAGCTGGTCAAGTGCCACTCTTTGATACGCCTCCTCATAAAATGGGTTCACGCCTCTCTTAAATCTTCCTCCAGCTGTAACATAAGTCAGCCGGGGTTCAACAAACTTGAACTTATCCCGATTTCTTGCAAAAATCAATGGCTTGGGCAAGCCAGTAAATGTTGAGTTTGATTCCAGAAGAACAAACTGTGTCACATAAGGATACAATTCCTTCCATCGAATTGTAAGCATGTCTACCTCATTACTGAAAAGAACTGCATCATAAACTCGTCTTGGTGATTCACGAATCTTCCAACCATGAAGTCCGCAAAGAGTCTCCATTGACACATTCTGATGATAGTAGTGTGGGATATCAATGAAAGGCTTTGGTGGAGATTCCCAAAGAGGTCTTAGAAAATACGAGATCTTCTGCCCATGTAAATATATGCCAAATAGGCCCAATGGAAGAACAGCAAACAGGAAAATGTAAGTCTTCAAGTCCCAACCCCGCAAAATGCATCGGAGTTTAGACATGCTCAATACTGCTTGTGATCCCTGCTATGGATGAAAACGAAAACATTCTAAGATACCCAGACTATATACTGAAAAAAATTATTCAGTAACCTTCTTTTACATAATTACATGGAAAACCCATAATAAAGAATTTCAGGAACAGAAATTCCAGCAACAGAACAATTCTACTCATAAGCATTAAAAATAAAGATCTGATATTCAATTTAGACCCTATACGAATTTGGACTTGGTTTACAATGTTACAGAATCTTCTAATCAATAAGAACAAGCCCATAATGACAACTGAAAAAATAAAATTTAGAACATAAATGACTCTAATAAAAGAAATCACAGCTTTATTTGCAACGCCCCAACCTTTCCAATGCAAAACATAATACTTCATAACCTCAGAAAGAAAAAAGAAAAGAAAAAAACCAATTAATCGACACATCAAAATGGAAAATGGCCAAAAAAACAATTCTGTCAATATAAAGTAAAAACAATCTCAGCAACCCTTAATCCGAAATACTCCACAACCCGGACTGAAGTTCAAAAAAAAGTAATTGACGAACCAACAAAAGGAGAGAAATTACCTGGCCACAAACCAGACTAGTGTTAAAAAAAAAAAAAGTGAAAAGGGTAAACCCAGACTTGAATTGAACAGCTTTGTTTTCAACACCCTAACCCCTTCCAATGCATTTGGATTACAAACATCAAAATGAAAACATGGAACTTCATAACCTCAAAAATCCAAAACAAAAGCAACCCCTTAATCTAAACATCAAAATAGTATTGAAGGAAGCGTAAAAAAGATTAAAACAAAAATCGTTTTGTCAATTTAAAACGCAAAGCTCTTAGCAACCCTTAATCCCAAATACTCAAAAACCCAGACTTAAAGTTCAAACAAAGTAAAACCGGTAAACTTTTCATACTATAATTTAATTGAAGAGCAAAAAAAATTTGAGAAATTATCTGGCCACAAACCTCGTCGCATACATCATCAGTCTTCTTCGAACTGTAATACCCATCAGCCATGGTGAAAATCAATAAACAAAGGAAAAAAGGGTAAATGCCGAACCCCTTGTTCTGGAGGCCTCTCCGTCTCTCCCTCAGAGTCTCTGTAACATCAGATCCTTAATTGAGACCCAGATGAAGAACTCGACACCCAAAAGGCCAAATATTTTTTCTCGAAAGGCCAAATTTTTTTTTGTGAAATTTCGGCAAAAGCGTAACAAAAAGCAACGATCTTTAATAGAAACCCTCTCGCTTCCTCTCTATCTCGTCCTCTCAAAAATCTGTAACCCCATTTATAGCCGTTTGGTGGTTTTTTCGCTCTCGCCAGATACCCTCTAATTCCAAAAACTGACGTGACGGAGGGGGAGGAAAAAAAAAACCCAAATATAAAAATCTAACCTTCTTAACTCCTAAACCAAAATAAACACGAATTCCCCAAACAAACCAAAAAAAAAAGGGTAACGTTGGGAAAAATAAAATATCAAATAATAGTTATATATGATTAATTGTAAATTTAACCAATGTCCAATATATAAGTATAAAAACTAACAGTCATACTTCCAGTCGGGTCTGTAACTCGAGTTTTTCGACCCGACGGCATGGTCCACTTTTCACAAATTAATAATGCATCTTCATCTTTTTTATCCCAGGAAAGGATTTGTGGACTCAAAATAAGAAAATTATTCGATATTTCGGCAAATTTCTTTCACCCCTCTTTATGTGTCGCCGACTGGAAATTTCGATATATCTACGATTTTGTCGATATTTTCATCCATGGTTCCCCTCCAGCAATTGCATTGCCTAATGACAACCCTTTTTTTTCCTGCTAAACAAAAATCTAGCATATAAATTTTTTTAAAAACAAAGGGCTAAAAGTCCAAAAGCCACTAATTTTTTAGGTTTTTATAAATATCGTCTATACTAAAATAATCAATTTTTTTCTTCCATATTTATCGTTATTTAATGCTATAATTTTGTAGTATTATTTTATACTTATTATATGAGAGGTCTCGAATTTGATTTCCATCATGTAAAATCAATACTTAATGTTTATATGATGAAATCCTCTCCCTTAATATTCTTATATAAAAAAAGAACATAAAATAGCGAGGAAATTAAAGATCCTTTTTTTTTAACTACAAGTTGTTTTCTTTGTTGAGGTGGGTTCAAGTAGAAAATATTTTATTTTTGGTTAAATTTTTTATAACTTTCCAAAATTATAAATGTCTCCTTGTTTATTTATATGGAATTGTGATGGCTTATAATTTATAGCTCTCATATTTGAATGTACGGAAATGTGATGGCTCTTACTGATTGATAAATATTTTTAAGTAAAAAACAATTTCTATAAATTGAGTGTCATAATTGATTCTAATTGATATAGGCCTTTTTAATGTTTAATTTTGTTTATTTTTTTTCCTCTGTAAACCGTGTACAAGAGGGCAATTTTAGATGGATATCTCATTGGGAGTGACTGTAAAAGCTTCGACATGCTTTTAAAATGTCCGCATTGAACCATACATATTCGCCACAATAGGATGAGCGCACCATGCCATTGAAATAAGCGATATTAAAACCTTAGTATATCATTTTTGAAGAAAAAAAATCTTTTGATATAATATGGTTAATAATGAATTGATATTACACGCGATCAATACTAATTGATTTATGAAAAATTAGACGAACAAAATTATACAAATACAAGGCAACAGAAACAGGTTGATGATGTCACATTATGCATCCTCCTTGTTTTACAACTATTTTATCAATAAATTTTGTATTCTTTAAATAAATATTATCAATTAATTAATCCAAAAATAACAACAGCAATTGACTTCCTAATTCATGGTCACCAATCATTAGGTTGACATTCAAGGATAGACATTAATTCAACAATTTAAAGTACTCGTTAGAACTTGAACCATCAAATTCCAATCAATTTTTTTTTTCATGATGAATCGAAAACTTAAAATGGGAGAAAACTAAAGATATCTTCACTGCTCACCACAAAAATAGAAAACAAATTAAAAAGTATTTCCAGTTTTAATTATACAAAAAAAAAATTAGTTTTTTTTAGAAGATACAAAATTTAATTGATATATCGCCAAAAAAAATTATTGATAGGGACAAACATACAAAACAAAGACAAATTATACTACAATAGCTTGAAGATAAATATGAGTAAATCTATTCAGTGATCCAACTCCATATATGTTGAAACGATCTAAAGGGAACAACGCACGAAATAATATAACCACGTCATCAATGTCATTACTGTCTGAACAACTATTTTTACAACTGTACAAAAATATATATTTCTATTTCTCTTTCTCTTTACCTAGTTCGACTAATGTACGTGTTTTTAGTAAATCATACGACATAATTGCACATATTATTTGTATAGGGAACTTAATTGCACACTACATTTTTTACTTGATGCATTTCACTTCTAATTTTATCTTTTATCTTTTCAATGAATTAATATAGTGCAACAAGTAAAAATGGAGTGAGTAAATAATTTCATTTTAAATATTATATACATAGTTTTTTACATTAAAAAGGGATTTTAAATATAAAAATTAAACCTGATAATGGCAAAGTGCTATATATTTATGGATTGACTTAATTTCTCCTAATAGAAGGTGTTGACACCATATCTAACCAGACCCACTGAGCCGTATACTTAAAGCCTAGACTCCGTTCAAGGCCTAAACCTACCGTACTTACACAGCACCAACACTGGGCCCAATGTGGGATGACACGTGGAAATCTATCCACCCTCGATCTACGTAACACGTGTTAGCACGCAAATCGATAAGTATTTGTCCCACATCGAAACTATGGAAATTGAACTTCCTACCTACCCATACATAAGGGGTACACATTTCCCAATAAAGCTAACTAATATCTACTATTCACTACAACTCTGCCCAATTTACCATTTACGGTTTCCACTTACGAACAAAGTTACTGACTTGACCGTCGGAAAACTTTAGGCCGGCACCACACCGGTGTCCGTACTAAAGAGAAACCCGCTATTCACTTAGGTTGACAGGTTACGAGAAAGGACACGCGTTATTTGGTGATTGGACGACGAGTAATCGACAGTTGGAACATTTAACGCTTCAACAGAAGGATGACAAAAGATAGAAATATTCTAAAAAATTATGCTCATATTCTTTGTGTTATGGGAATTGGCCATGTGTCTCCTCTATCACTTGGTAGTGGTACACAAAATGATCGATTTCTGTTTATTGACGTGATAAAAAAGGATCCAAGTGTTGGAAATTAACATATTTGATAGATAAGTTTGTGCATATATGTGATACAAAAATCTCAAGTTTATATGTGGTTGGTTTTTAATATATTTGCCAAAAGGTCCATAAACATAACCCTTTTGCAAGGATATATTTGGAAAATAAATAAATAGTATGGCTTTGTTTTGACTTTTCAATAATGTTACAGTGCATTAGTATTCAGGTCATATATGTTATTTGTAAATAATAGATGTTATATTATTTTTTGTTCATTATTATGTGGATTCTGGTATAAATATTATGTAAATAGTAAGAGTGGCCATTTTTGACACGACTCGATACACAACTCGAAACCCGCAAGAAATTTATCAGGGTCAACCCGCACGATTAAAATTTTGGGTCATTTTCGGGTCAACTTGTTATGACCCGTTTATTAAACGGGTGGGTTTTGGGTCAACCTAATGGAAGGTGTTGACACTATATCTGACCAGACCCACCGAGCCGTATACTTAAAGCTTAGACTCCGTTCAAGGCCTAAACCTACCGTACTTACACAGCCCCAACAGTGGGCCCAATACGGGATGACACGTGGAAATCTATTCACCATCGATATACGTAACACGTGTCAGCACGCAAATCGATGAATATTTGTCCCACATCGAAACTATGGAAATTGAACTTCCTACCTACCCATACATAAGGGGTACACATTTCCCAATAAAGGTAACTAATATATACTATTCACCATAACTCTGCCCAATTTACCATTTATTGTTTCCACTTACGAACAAAGTTACTGACTTGACCGTCGGAGAACTTAACGCCGACAACACACCGGTGCCCGTACTAAAGGGAAACCCGTTATTCACTTAGGTTAACAGGTTACGAGGAAGGACACGCGTTATTTGTTGATTGTATGACGAGTAATCGAGAGTGGAACATTTAACGCTTCAACAGAAGGATGACAAAAGATAGAAATATTCCAAAAACATTATGCACATATTCTTTGTGTTATGGGAATTGGCCATGTGTCCCCTCTATCACTTGGTAGTGGTACACAAAATGATCGATTTATGTTTATTGACGTGATAAAAAATGATCCAAATGTTGGAAATTAACATATTTGATAGATAAGTTTGTGCATATATGTGATACAAAAATCTCAAGTTTATATGTGGTTGGTTTTTAATATATTTGCCAAAAGGTCCATAAACATAACCCTTTTGCAAGGATATATTTGGAAAAAAAAATATGGCTTTGTTTTGACTTTTCAATAATGCTACAGTGCATTAGTATTCAGGTCATATATGTCATTTGTAAATAAGAGATGTTATATTATTTTTTGTTCATTATTGTGTGGATTCTGGTATAAATATTATGTAAATAGTAAGGGTGACCATTTTTTACACGACTCGATACATGACTCGAAACCCGCAAGAAATTTATCAGGGTCAACCCGCACGATTAAAATTTTGGGTCATTTTCGGGTCAACCAGTTATGACTCGTTTATTAAACGAGTGGGTTTCGGGTCAACCTAATAGAAGGTGTTGACACCATATCTGACCAGACCCATTAGGCCGTATACTTAAAGCCTAGACTCCGTTCAAGGCCTAAACCTACCATAATTACACAGCCCCAACACTGGGCCCAATGCGGGATGACACGTGGAAATCTATCCACCGTCGATCTACGTAACACGTGTTAGCATGCAAATCGATGAGTATTTGTCCCACATCGAAACTATGGAAATTGAACTTCCTACCTACCCATACATAAGGGGTACAGATTTCCCAATAAAGGTAACTAATATCTACTATTCACTATAACTCTGCCCAATTTACCATTTTCTGTTTCCACTTACGAACAAAGTTACTAAATTGACCGTCAGAGAACTTTACGCTGGCACCACACCGGTGCCCGTACTAAAGGGAAACCCGTTATTCACTTAGGTTGACAGGTTACGAGAAATGACACGCGTTATTTGTTGATTGTATGACGAGTAATCGACAGTTGGAACATTTAACGCTTCAACAGAAGGATGACAAAAGATAGAAATATTCCAAAAAATTATGCTCATATTCTTTGTGTTATGGGAATTGGCCATGTGTCCCCTCTATCACTTGGTAGTGGTACACAAAATGATCGATTTATGTTTATTGACGTGATAAAAAAGGATCCAAGTGTTGGAAATTAACATATTTGATAGATAAGATGTGCATATATGTGATACAAAAATCTCAAGTTTATATGTGGTTGATTTTTAATATATTTGCCAAAAGGTCCATAAACATAACCCTTTTGCAAGGATATATTTGGAAAATAAATAAATAGTATGACTTTGTTTTGACTTTTCAATAATCTTACAGTGCATTAGTATTCAGGTCATATATGTTATTTGTAAATAAGAGATGTTATATTATTTTTTGTTCATTATTGTGTGGATTCTGTTATAAATATTATGTAAATAGTAAGGGTGGCTATTTTTGACACGACTCAATACACGACTCGAAACCCGCAAGAAATTTACCAGGGTCAACACGCAGGATTAAAATTTTGGGTCATTTTCGGGTCAACCCGTTATGACCCGTTTATTAAACGGGTGGGTTTCGGGTCAACCTAATAGAATGTGTTGACACCATATCTGAACAGACCCACTAGGTCGTATACTTAAAGCCTAGACTCCGTTCAAGGCATAAACCTACCATACTTACACAGCCCCAACACTGGGCCCAATGCGGGATGACACGTGGAAATCTATCCACCCTCGATCTACGTAACACGTGTTAGCACACAAATCGATGAGTATTTGTCCCACATAGAAACTATGAAAATTGAACTTCCTATCTACGCATACATAAGGGGTACACATTTTTCAATAAAGGTAACTAATATCTACTATTCACTACTATTCTGCCCAATTTTCCATTTACTGTTTCCACTTACAAACAAAATTACTAACTTTACCGTCGGAGAACTTTAGGCTGGCACCACACCGGCGCCCGTACTAAAGGGAAACCCGCTATTCACTTAGGTTGACAGGTTACGAGGAAGGACACGCGTTATTTGGTGATTGAATGACGAGTAATCGACAGTTGGAACATTTAACGCTTCAACAGAAGGATGACAAAAGATAAAAATATTCCAAAAACATTATGCTCATATTCTTTGTGTTATGGGAATTGGTCATGTGTCCCCTCTATCACTTAGTAGTGGTACACAAAATGATCGATTTCTGTTTATTGACGTGATAAAATAGGATCCAAGTGTTGGAAATTAACATATTTGATAGATAAGTTTGTGCATATATGTGATACAAAAATCTCAAGTTTATATGTGGTTGGTTTTTAATATATTTTCCAAAAGGTCCATAAACATAACCCTTTTGCAAGGATATATTTGGAAAATAAATAAATAGTATGGCTTTGTTTTGACTTTTCAATAATGTTACAATGCATTAGTATTGAGGTCATATATGTTATTTGTAAATAAGAGATGTTATATTATTTTTTGTTCATTATTGTGTGGATTCTGGTATAAATATTATGTAAATAGTAAGAGTGTCCATTATTGACACGACTCGAAACCAGCAAGAAATTTATCAGGGTCAACCCGCACGATTAAAATTTTGGGTCATTTTCGGGTCAACCCGTTATGACCCTTTTATTAAACGGATGAGTTTCGGGTCAACCTAATAGAAGGTGTTGACACCATATCTAAACAGACTCACTAGTTCGTATACTTAAAGCCTAGACTCCGTTCATTGGTCCCAATGCGGGATGACACGTGGAAATCTATCCACCATCGATCTACGTAATACGTGTTAGCACGCAAATCGATGAGTATTTGTTCCACATCGAAACTATGGAAATTGAACTTCCTACTTACGCATACATAAGAGGTACACATTTCCCAATAAAGGTAACTAATATCTACTATTCAATACAACTCTGCCCAATTTACCATTTACTGTTTCCACTTGCGAACAAAGTTACTAACTTGACCGTATGAGAACTTTAGGCTGACACCACACCGGTGCCCGTACTAAAGGGAAACCCGTTATTCACTTAGGTTGACAGGTTACGAGGAAGGACACGCGTTATTTGGTGATTGAATGACGAGTAATCGAAAGTTGGAACATTTAACGCTTCAACAGAAGGATGACAAAAGATAGAAATATTCCAAAAAATTATGCTCATATTCTTTATGTTATGGGAATTGGCCATGTGTCCCTTTTATCACTTGGTAGTGGTACACAAAATTATCGATTTATGTTTATTGACGTGATAAAATAGGATCCAAGTGTTGGAAATTAACATATTTGATAGATAAGTTTGTGCATATATGTGATACAAAAATCTCAAGTTTATATGTGGTTGATTTTTAATATATTTGCCAAAAGGTCCATAAACATAACCCTTTTGCAAGGATATATTTGGAAAATAAATAAATAGTATGGCTTTGTTTTGACTTTTCAATAATGTTACAGTGCATTACATTAGTATTGAGGTCATATATGTTATTTGTAAATAAGAGATGTTATATTATTTTTTTGTTCATTATTGTGTGGATTCTGGTATAAATATTATGTAAATACTAAGAGTAGCCATTTTTGACACGACTCGAAACCCGCAAGAAATTTATCAGGGTCAACCCGCACGATTAAAATTTTGGGTCATTTTCGGGTCAACCTGTTATGACCCGTTTATTAAACGGGTGAGTTTCAGGTCAACCTAATAGAAGGTGTTGACACCATATCTGACCAGACCCACTAGGTCGTATACTTAAAGCCTAGACTCCATTCACTAGGCCCTATGCAAGATGACACGTGGAAATCTATCCACCATCGATCTACGTAATACGTGTTAGCACGCAAATCGATGAGTATTTGTCCCACATCGAAAATATGGAAATTGAACTTCCTACCTACGCATACATAAGGGGTACACGTTTCCTAATAAAAGGTAACTAATATCTATTATTCACTACAACTCTGCCCAATTTACCATTTACTATTTTCACTTACGAACAAAGTTACTGACTTGACCGTCGGAGAACTTTAGGCCGACACCACATCTGTGCCCGTACTAAAAGGAAACCCGCTATTCACTTAGGTTGACAGGTTACGAGGAAGGACACACGTTATTTGGTGATTGCATGACGAGTAATAGACAGTTGAAACATTTAACGCTTCAACAGAAGGATGACAAAAGATAGAAATATTCCAAAAACATTATGCTCATATTCTTTGTGTTATGGGAATTGGCCATGTGTCCCCTCTATCACTTGGTAGTGGTACACAAAATGATCGATTTATGTTTATTGACGTGATAAAAAAGGATCCAAGTGTTGGAAATTAACATATTTGATAGATAAATTTGTGCATATAAGTGATACAAAAATCTCAAGTTTATATGTGGTTGGTTTTTAATATATTTGCCAAAAGGTCCATAAACATAACCCTTTTGCATGGATATATTTGGAAAATAAATAAATAGTATGGCTTTGTTTTGACTTTTCAATAATGTTACAGTGCATTAGTATTGAGGTCATATATGTTATTTGTAAATAAGAGATGTTATATTATTTTTTGTTCATTATTGTGTGGATTCTGGTATAAATATTATGTAAATAGTAAGGGTGCCCATTTTTGACACGACTCGATACACGACTCGAAACCCGTAAGAAATTTATCAGGGTCAACCCGCAGGATTAAAATTTTGGGTCATTTTCGGGTTAACCCGTTATGACCCGTTTATTATACGGGTGGGTTTCGGGTCAACATAATAGAAGGTGTTGACACCATATCTGACCAAACCCACTGGTTCGTATACTTAAAGCTCAGACTCCATTTAATTCCTAAACCTACCGTACTTACACAGCTCCAACACGGGGCCCAGTGCATGATGACACGTGGAAATCTATCCACCCACGATCTACGTAACACGTGTCATCATGCAAATCGAGGAGTATTTGTCCCACATCGAAACAATGGAAATTGAACTTCCTGCGTACCTATATATAAGGGGTGCATATTTTCCAATAAAGGTAACTAATATATACTATTCACTACAGCTCTGCCCAATTTACCATTTATTGTTTCCTCTTACGAACAAAGTTACTGACTTGACCGTCGGAGAACTTTAGGCTGGCACCACACCGGTGCCCGTACAAAAGGGAAACCCGCTATTCACTTAGGTTGACAGGTTACGAGGAAGGGCACGCGTTATTTGGTGATTTGATGACGAGTAATCGACAGTTGGAACATTTAACGCTTCAACAGAAGGATGACAAAAGATAGAAATATTCTAAAAATTTATGCTCATATTCTTTGTGTTATGGGAATTGGCCATGTGTCCCCTCTATCACTTGGTAGTGGTACACAAAATGATCGATTTCTGTTTATTGACGTGATAAAAAAAGATCCAAGTGTTGGAAATTAACATATTTGATAGATAAGTTTGTGCATATATGTGATACAAAAATCTCAAGTTTATATGTGGTTGGTTTTTAATATATTTTCCAAAAGGTCCATAAACATAACCCTTTTGCAAGGATATATTTGGAAAAAAAAAATAAATAGTATGGCTTTGTTTTGACTTTTCAATAATGTTACAGTGCATTAGTATTCAGGTCATATATGTTATTTGTAAATAAGAGATGTTATTTTATTTTTTGTTCATTATTGTGTGGATTCTGGTACAAATATTATGTAAATAGTAAGGGTGACTATTTTTGACACGACTCGAAACCCTCAAGAAATTTATCAGGGTCAACCCGCACGATTAAAATTTTCGGTCATTTTCGGGTCAACCCGTTATGACCTGTTTATTAAACGGGTAGATTTCGGGTCAACCTAATAGAAGGTGTTGACACCATATTTGACCAGACCCACTGAGCCGTATACTTAAAGCCTAGACTCCGTTCAAGGCCTAAACCTACCGTACTTACACAACCCCAACACTAGGCCCAATGCGGGATGACACGTGGAAATCTATCCACCCTCGATCTACGTAACACGTGTTAGCACGCAAATCGATGAGTATTTATCCCATATCGAAACTATGGAAATTGAACTTCCTACCCACTCATACATAAGGGGTACACATTTCCCAATAAAGGTAACTAATATCTACTATTCACTCCAACTTTGCCCAATTTACCATTTACTGTTTCCACTTACGAACAAAATTACTGACTTGACCATCAGAGAACTTTACGCTGGCACCATACCGGTGCCCGTACTAAAGGGAAACCCGCTATTCACTTAGGTTGACAGGTTACGAGGAAGGACACGCGTTATTTGGTGATTGGACGACGAGTAATCGACAGTTGGAACATTTAACGCTTCAACAGAAGGATGACAAAAGATAGAAATATTCCAAAAAATTATGCTCATATTCTTTGTGTTATGGGATTTGGCCATGTGTCCCCTCTATCACTTGGTATTGGTACACAAAATGATCGAATTCTGTTTATTGACGTGATAAAAAAGGATCCAAGTGTTGGAAATTAACATATTTGATAGATAAGTTTGTGCATATATGTGATTCAAAAATCTCAAGTTTATATGTGGTTGGTTTTTAATATATTTGCCAAAAGGTCCATATACATAACCCTTTTGCATGGATATATTTGGAAAATAAATAAATAGTATGGCTTTGTTTTGACTTTTCAATAATGTTACAGTGCATTAGTATTCATGTCATATATGTTATTCGTAAATAGGAGATGTTATATTATTTTTTGTTCATTATTGTGTGGATTCTGGTATAAATATTATGTAAATAGTAAGGGTGACCTTTTTTGAAACGACTCGAAACCCGCAAGAAATTTATCAGGGTCAACTCGCACGATTAAAATTTTGGGTCATTTCGAGTCAACCCGTTATGACCCGTTTATTAAACGGGTGGGTTTCGGGTCAACCTAATAGAAGGTGTTGACACCATATCTGACCAGACCCACTGGGCCATATACTTAAAACTCAGACTCCGTTTAAGGCCTAAACCTACCGTACTTACACAGCCCCAACACGGGGCCCAATGCGGGATGATATGTGGAAATCTATCCACCCACGATCTACGTAGCACGTGTCGGGATGCAAATCGATGAGTATTTGTCCCACTAGCACCATATTGTCAGGACCCGACCCTCCTCGGTCAGGACCCGACTCATCTAGCACCATATTGTCCGCTTTGGGCCTCGCCCTCACGGTTTTGTTTTCGGGAGCTCATGGTGCAACTTCACAGGTGGTCACCCATCATGGAATTGCACCAGCCTCAACTCGCTTAACTTTGGAGTTCCAATCCCCCCCAAAGCCACTTGAGCTCCCAAAAGGCCTAGTGCTAGATAGGTGTGTGCCTACATGTTATTTGTAAATAAGAGATGTTATATTATTTTTTGTTCATTATTGTGTGGATTCTGGTATAAATATTATGTAAATAGTAAGGGTGGCCATTTTTGAAACGACTCGAAACCCGCAAGGAATTTATCAGGGTCAACTCGCACGATTAAAATTTTGGGTCAACCCGTTATGACCCGTTTATTAAACGGGTGGGTTTCGGGTCAACCTAATAGAAGGTGTTGACACCATATCTGACCAGACCCACTGGGCCATATACTTAAAACCCAGACTCCGTTTAAGGCCTAAACCTACCGTACTTACACAGCCCCATCACGGGGCCTAATGCGGGATGATACGTGGAAATCTATCCACCCACAATCTACGTAGCACGTGTCAGCATGCAAATCGATGAGTATTTGTCCCACATTGAAACTATGGAAATTGAACTTCCTACCTACCTATACATAAGGGGTACACATTTCCCAATAAAGGTAACTATTATCTACTATTCACTACAACTCTGCCCAATTTATCATTTACTGTTTCCTCTTACGAACAAAGTTACTGACTTGACCGTCGGAGAACTTTACGCCGGCACCACACCAGTGCCCGTACTAAAGGGAAACCTGCTATTCACTTATGTTGACAGGTTATGAGGAAGGACACGCGTTATTTGGTAATTGGACGACGAGTGATCGACAGTTGGAACATTTAGCGCTTCAACAGAAGGATGACAAAAGATAGAAATATTCCAAAAAATTATGCTCATATTCTTTGTGTTATGGGAATTGGCCATGTGTCTCCTTTATCACTTGGTAGTGGTACACAAAATGATCGATTTCTGTTTATTGATGTGATACAAAAGGATCCAAGTGTTGGAAATTAACATATTTGATAGATAAGTTTGTGCATATATGTAATACAAAAATCTCAAGTTTATGTGGTTGGTTTGTGCATATGGGCAAGTTTAATTTTAAGTTCGCCATGGATGATAACAATTCGAGCACACTTGGAATAATTAATAAACAATTTTAATTTTCAACTTTCACATAATAAATTGAGAAAAATATTACTAAATTATAATAATGAATAATACGTAGCTAAACTGACACAATAATTCATGCTTAGCTTTTTAGAATTTATTTGGTGGAATTCTCATCCAATTTTATAGCATTTTACTTGAGATTTTCTAATATCCTAATACATGCTCAACTAGGGAAATGTCAATATGAACCAAAAAAAAAACCGATGGAAAAAAATTTGGGAAGAAATTTGATTACTTGCAATATAAAGTTTTTTTTTTTGTTTTATATAGAAGAAACTATAAGAAAGTTAATAATTAAAAAGAAGGAAAAAAAAAGACGTGGGATATTTTTATTTATTTTTTGATAAATAACTTTTGATATTATTTCAAGCATGTCTGTCTTGGTGAAGTTGACAGTGTGACTGTGGAGCTTGGATTGTGATTGTGGGGTTCTATAAATTTATAATACGCTACTTCCCCGAAAGTGCATTATCCAATGGAATGGTGACAGCTCACACGTAGTTTTCTTTGGTCTCATAGAAAATCATAATAAGATATTAAAATAGTAATAATTTAGTTTCAAACCGTTAAAAATAATAAAATATATTAATGTGTTATTCAGTAAAAAAAATATTTTTTAACCCATAATTAGAGATGATCTTACTCACTCGATACATATTATTACTTTTGGTAAAACTCTCCGCATGACTAAATTGATGAATTGCATCCTCAAATGGTTAATTTATGTTTACCCTTTTGAATATCCCGTTAATATTTTCGAGTCACAGTTACTTTTTTTTTTACATTTCATTGTTACCACTGTTGTGTTTACTTTACACAATGCAACCTAGTTTATTTCCCTTTATAGATGAGATACCATTTTAATCTTTTGATTCCAAAGACAAAAGTAGAAAAGTTAATCCTCCAATTTTTAACTTAGCGTACTAATGTTAAGGTTAATCGTAATTTATTTGATGATGACAAGTTATTCATGATTGTCTATAATTAAATTTATTTTAATCCATCTAAAAATATTTATCTTTACATGAGTTTTTTTTTTAGTTAAAAGGACATAAAGGGAGAATGTTAGACCACCCACCTTGGGAAATGTTAGGTTTTGCAGAATTTTGCAGGTGGCATGTTGAACCCAAAATTTCTTGATTTGGGATGAAAACTTAAAAACTTGATGACATTCTTATTGCTTTGGGATTGTGAATGCCAAGTGGCAGATTTACAACCCGCCGAATTTTAGGCATCTAACTGTTCTTAACATTCTCACCCACCCAAGACTTTCAAAATCAGAAATTTATGTACCTTCATTTACCTGCCATATTGGAAGAGCTTGTTTGGATCATCCAGCTCCAAATTTTACAGTTTTTGATTCAAAGAAAATTGCATTTTCTATTTTAAATTTCATACTTCTATCTATATATATGAAATTATATATATGTATTGAGCATTGAATTATCTCTTTATCGGTATTGAATTTGAAATTAAGATTTTGTAGTGAGCGTATTTGGCATAGATATATACTTGAGCATTAACTGTATTTGCTATGAGTGTCGAACTTGAGATTAAAATTTTTGATTACATAATGAGTAGACATGCGATTATAATAAATAATTTAATTATCTATTTTTTAAAATTAAAATTATATTTTTCTTCTTGTTATACTAATTTTTAAGAAATAATTTTATAAGATATAAAAAACGTGAAATCTTTCTGTGAATAAAATAAAATATCATAATATTGTCATCTTAATTGATTGTAATCAATATTATTTATATCTATAGAGTGGATTTACATAAAGCAAATTACATTAATTTGTAGATAATGATCTCAAGTTCGAACCTTAATGACATTTTGTACGAAAAATTTCCAAAAATTTCCTTTTCCCTGTACTAAAAGAAAAAAAAACACACACACATAAAGCAAATTGCAGGCAACACAAGAGATGCCTTAAGAGGCTAAAGCACAAGGTCCATGGCGCGAGATTCATGTCTTAAGCCATTATTGGTTTTGCAAACACAACATAAAAAGACATGACCTAATTAAAAGAATAGACATAAGAGCATGTCAAATAGTAGAGGGAAGGATAAGGCGTTAGAGATAAGATTTAAGCTATTTGATGTGTTCCTAATGGGAAAGGACAAAGGTAAGAATCTAAATTTTTTGTGAATTATTTTTTTCAAGATAATAATATAGAAATATTATATATGTATCTGAAATACAATTTAATTCCATTTTATAAAATTAAAATTACATTAAAAATACAGTAAGTTCTTATAAAAAAATAAATCTATTAATTTAAATTGATAAATATAAAAATATAAAATTTGACACCTGACAAGCCAGAAGTCTGGCTCAGACAATGGAAGGGGCCAGATAAGCCTTCATGCCAGTCCCTTACCCAGCCAAGCCTAGTCCATACCCAAGCCATTAGAAAGTCAAAGCCCAAAGTTGTGAGTTGTATGCTGCCCCTAGCTAAAATTGCAGCGTTAGACTTGCTTTAAGTGAAGGTCCAACCTTGTTTTGGGCTGCCAAACCACCCTGTCTTCTTTCATCTCTTCATCATATTTTCATCCCCCCTTCGTCACAAATACTTTTCTTCATTATCAAAACTCATCATCATTTACATTCATAAACTCTAAATTTTCGTGAATTGCCGAAAAAAAATTCAAAGAAAAGAAAACAAATTTCCAATTTTTTTCTTTTCTGGGTCATTAATTGATTCGGATTTTTCCATATAGGATTGTGAAAAGTTTGATTCTTTCCGGTATTTAGAAAATTGAGGTTTTAATGTTTCGCACCTAAAATAGACATATTTATTTGAACCATTAAAAAATTACGTTAAAAACTAGTAATTATAGGAAATGTATGTTTTTATTCAAATTTGAAAAAAAAAAAAATTAATATTCAAAGTTGATGAAAATATAGTCTAATTTTAGTAAGTGTAAAAACTAAGTAATTATTAATAACTTTTTAGTTATTTTAAGTTAATTTTATATAAAAACTTAGTACATAATCTGCAACCTTTAACCTCATTTTATGCGGAAGATTAATATGTTTGTACTTTCGCTTTGGATAACTTGAATTTCGGTGGGACGATCCTGTTTTCCGTGCATTCATCTCAAGTATTTGGACTTAAAGTTTCTATAAATGAAAAATTCACGTGGTAGGACAAGTCGATAGACAACAATAAATGTCCAGCCCAGTTATCAAGAGTGCCCTGCCTCCCGACCATAAAAACACAGGCTCTCAAACTCGGGAATGTTTACATCTTCCTACTTCTAACACACAACTGAAAACTCAAAGGAACAAAAGGGTCTATAAGTAAATGTTTACAGAAAAAGAAAGATCACAAAAACTCAAATCAAGTTACCAATGGCAAAGAAATTCCATCACTAAACTCAAATCATTCACACCGGATTCTTCACTTGTAATATAGATGGATCGAGATTGAAGAAGAATCAATGTCAAGAACACCGCAGATGGGGGTTGCTTTGTCTCAAAGTTTAGAGTATCTGCGCATGAGTTTGGTACCGCAGTCAACATTGACGGAGTACGGCTTGTACCGCCTAAGTTGCCGCCTCGAAGTCTCGATTTCGTCATTACCGGTCAGAGTATCAGAAGATCTGAATCAAAGAAAGACATAAGCAACTTAGCCAGGAAAAGTGGCAAAAAGAATGGATCAACGTTCCAAAACTCGTTAGGTGGTAATCAGGCGACCGAATCAAGCCTAATGGCTAATGTCCAAAGGCCTAGGCTAAGCCCTTTTTATAAGCTGAAAAGATTAAAATGTTAAATGAATAATGAAAATTTCCAAAAAAATCTAGAATAGTACTTGCAATGATAAAATAATTATTATGGGAAACAGATATGTGCAAAATGGAGTTCTACAATCATAAACATGAAAAAAAAAAACATACAGAAATGAAAAAATGAGATGAAGATGCTGAGACACCTAGGGGAATTTTTCAAAATCGAGGTGACAAGAGAGAGCCTAGGCCCTAGACAGAGCCTAAGCGGCCCTGGCTGGAGACTTTAGAACATTGATCATCCTAATTAACTAGCCTAACTAGCTCACAAATGATGATCTTCTTGACTTACCTTGTTTTCCATTTGAGAAACTCTTCCTCCTCCTCCCCCTGTTGCCGTATCTCCTGCTCTTGTTGTTTCTGTGAATTTGTTGTTAGAATCCGGTGAGTATAATAGCAAGCAAAGCAAAGCAAAAATAAAGAAGCAAGACTCACCTTTCGCAGCTTCTTCTCAAGGCTTTCTATCTTCAATCTTTCAAATTCGGAGGGAAGTGCTTCTCTGGCGTCTTCTCCACTAGGCTTTCTATCTTCAGTCTTTCCGACTCTTCTTCTCTCGCAAAATAATTGGAGAGCATCCACATATATTAGCAAACCGAAACTAACAAAATTAAGAGTCGAAAACTCATGATTTGAATACCTAACTAAGCGGCTGTTCAGAAATCATTCCATTTTTAATTTTAATTTTCTACTTTAAATGTTTGATTTCTTCTTCTTTTCCATTTTTCCTTCTTTATTAATTCCTCTCCTTTCCTCCACTCTTGTCCATCCATTATATCTCTCGATCATATACTTTTTACATATCTCATGTAGAAAACTAAAAATAAATCAAAATGATTATCAAACAGTCTTAAAAACCCTAGCGGCATCTAATATATATAGTTATTGAAGCCATAAAGCTTGTTTTGAAATAAATAGATATTGCCTAACATGCCATAAAACTCTAATTTATATTGATCAATGATAAACTCTAATTCTTAGATTGCATATATACATATTTGGTTCTTAGATTGCATATATTTGGCGCAGAATACCAACCCTTCATCATGACGTATGACGAAAAAAGAGTCAGAATCAGCATCATCAGGTTTTCCCCGTGGTAGCATATCTAGAAGATAGTCAGCATCATAAGGTTTTTCCCGTGGTCGCATATCTGAAAGGAGTGAAAGATAATCAACTCCAAGAGGTTCTCCCCGCGGTCGCATATCTGAAAGATGAACATGGTGACACAAAAGCTTAATTATAAAGAACCCAATAGCGCACTAATTAAACTACAAGAAAAAAAAACTTTACTCAGCGAATTGCAACAATAAAATTCGTAAGATAACATTAAAATTCGTCGGGTAACAACTTGTTGGCTAATAGTTGTCGGGCTAGAGGCTTACCCGACGAATTAAAATAAATTTATCAGGCAACAGTCAAATCATCTAAAAACAACACGAGATTCGTCGGATAAGGTACAAATTCATCGAGCGATATTATTTTTCGTCGGACAAGGTCAATTTTTTAGATATCCACTTCCAAAAAAAATAATAATAAACTAACCCTAACGAATTAATAACCATGCAAAAGTAGTCTAAACTATTTAAAACTTTTAGGCTATTTTGTTATATCTATTTGAGAATTGTCTGACGTTTTGACTTCATTCCATTCAAAAGTCCAAATCTTTCGTCAGTATATCATATGTACAAAACACAACCTAATTTCTTAGCAATAGCCTGATCTGAGTTTGAGTGAACCAATTATATATTTGTGTCTTCGGTGATACGTGCATTGTATTCACGGATTCATTCATCCATTTTTTAACCCAACCATTCACCCATATCTTCGGAAATATGGCACAAAAATCTTTGTCGGTTCCTTTTCGCTGGCAAAACAAGACAAGCTGGGGTTCTTGGATTAAGACTTGTTAGGGTTTTGGATAAGAATAATAGTATCGAAAACATATTTAAAGAAACCCCCGATCATTCAGGCAAAACCTAGAAGTAAATAATAAAGTAACAACAACTTAGAAAAAGAAAGAAAGAAAAAATAATCTAGAAAGAAGAAATATGGATTAATTTATACCTTTGAATGAAAGGGATAAAAGGGCAGGATCATCGTTCATCAGATCCTGAGAGTGCTCTACTTTGAAAGCACTCCACAACATTGATACGGTATCAATTACCAATGAGCCCATCGCCTCCCTTTCCCATCGTTCGAACCGCCCTGGCTCTTGCAATTGGTGCTCCACCACCTCCCTTTGCCATCGTTCGAACTGCTTTCTTTGCAATTGTTCGACCCGCCGCTCCCATTGCTCCCTTTGCCATCGTTCGACCGGCCGCTCCCTTTGCCATAGTTCGAACGGCTCTTGTTCTTGCGATTGGTGGTTATTCATTGTCTTCACTCCCTCAATATCGAAAAAGATAGCGATTTCGGCGTCTGTTGAATTGGGTACATAGGTTTGTACAACAGGCTCGGTCTGGCTATAAATAGAAAGCGATCGAGAATGAAGCCGACAAAATCTCCCCACGGTTCGTGTAAGGATTGTTTTTATTTTCTTGACAAAAAAAAAAAAAAAGAGGATTGTTTTAATGGGTAGGCTAAGGTAGTTGAGCCCAAAGCAATCTATAAGCCGGGTCTGATAAAGTCCAACTCAGCCAACCCTTTTAAGCCCAATCCATAACCCCAAACGATATATATATATATATATATATATATATATATATATGTTATTACTATATTATTGTTCATTTTGAAAAATACCAAGGCTTGAAACCAAATCAAAAACTTGACTTATCTAAAACGTTTTTGAAGAAAAAATTGTATGCAAATCGAGGACCAAGTCATCACTTTACTAATTGGAGGACCAAGTCATGACTTAACCCCAAATGTTTAGAGGTGATAAACAGGTGGTAACTAATACATTAGCTTGCCGACACATGAGTTCCGTATTATATAGTCGATACGATATCTAATACGGTGTATCAAATGATTAATAAAAAATAAACATTCTAACTAAACTTTAGCATATACATAATAGTAGCTTATAAGAAAGATTGTCACACAACGGAAAAAAATTACTCAAAAAACATTTCGATATTTATTTTTTATTTGTTAGTCCATGTCCATACTCCTTAGAGCTCACATGAATGGGAAGGTTTGGCATCTCAAGGGCAAAAATTGAGGAGCGACATTATTTTGCACACCTTTAGAGTCGAGCGGGATAAATATTCAATTTGTGAATTTCTCAATTGCACTTGGAACTTTTTAAAATAAGGAATTAAACAAAAATGTTTTATTCAAACACCTTACAAAGTATATCGATAGACAAGCTCTATTATGAACTCAAAACACGAACTCCAAGAACAAAATGCTCAATCTAAAAAATCAGCAGCCTAAAAAGTTTCACGGGTAACTAAAAAGAAATTAAAAAAAAAAATTAAAATTAGACTACGATTCGACTACATTATTTTGTACCGCCTGCGTTGCCGCTTAGAAGCCTCGATTTCGTCACCACCGGTCAGAGTATCAGAAGATCTGAACCAAAAAAAAGACATAAGGAACTTAGCTAGGAAAAGTGGCAAAAAGAATGAATCAACGTTCTAAAACTCGTTAGGTGGTAACCGAGCGACCAAATCGAGCCTAACGTCCAAAGGCCTAGGCTAAGCCCTTTAAGATTAAAATGTTAAATGAATAATGAAAACTTCCAAAATAATAATTGTAGTAAAAAACTGTCTAGCTAGATCAATGAAAGAAGGCACTGCACAGAAATCCCCACCATCATTTCCCGTCACCGAGAACGATGACCTTGAGCAAGGTTCGTCTACGCAATGACAAGGCGATGACCTCGTCATGGACTCCTCTTGATGATGATGATGATGACGACAACTGCAAATACTCGCTAAATCTTCTCCTCACTGTGGCTGGAAGACTTGGGGTTTAATTAGGGCTTCGATTTCGTGGAGCCTAAAAGATTTGGGGTCTAGTGTTCGATCTCCTTGCAGGAATGGAGGGTTCGATCGAGTTGGAGAGAGGGTTTTTCATTTTGTTTCAATGGCGAGGTCGTGAGGATTTCTCTTCTGAGGAGAAGAAGGTTGTCGCGATTTGGAGAAGAAGGTAGTCGATTTCGTTTTTGGTGGGCATTGGGTTCTTGTGATTTGAATAGCGGAGGAAGAACAAGGTAGGAGAGATTTGGGTTTAGGTTTTTTTATGGTAGTGTTCAATTACATAATTTGACTATCGTATTACTATAAGTCTTATATAGTATGTAAATTTGTAAAAATATTTTAGTGGTCCCTATTTTTTAATACATTTTTGGCAAATCACCTAATGGTCTCTATGTTATGCGATTGAGAAGTTCTCTTATATTATAATAAAATTTTATTCTTGTATATGAACGGTTGAAATCGAGATTTATCCGTACTTTAATCCATCCAAAAATATATATCTTTACATGAGTTTTTTTTTTAAGTTAAAAAGGACATAAAGAGAGAATGTTAACCACCCCCTTTGGAAATGTTAGGTTTTGCAGAATTTTGCAGGTGGCACGTTGAATAATAGATCGTTAATTAAATATTATTTTATATTATTTTATATCTTTTATACTTGACTTTTAATATTAAAATAATACATAATTAGATGAAATAATTTTTTTGTGATATTTTTGTTTAAATAAATAAAACTTGTAATTTGGAGTGTTTTGGCGAAATAATCGTTCCAATCGGAATTATAACGAAAATATTATGGACGAAATTCAGTTGAATTATATAAATTAATTAACATTTTATTTGCAACCCAAAAATCCTGTTTTAAAAGCCCAAATCATTTTTTTTGTGTAGCCCATAATGATGAGCCCAGGAAACAGCATCCAGGCCCACGCAGCAGCCCAGCGAAGCCCAGACAGTGGCCCAAATCCGTTCCAGCGGTCGGCGCGCACTGGCCGACCAGCCCTTCATCCTTCGGCGCACGCGAGCCGAGTCTCTTTTGTGACGCCCAGCGGATCTCCACCCACTCCCTGACAACCCAACCCCATCGAAATCAACCTTCAATTTTCTGCAGCTTCTCACCAACTCTTCAACTGCTCCCCTTTTTCAGAATTTCTACATTTTCAGCCATTTTCCAGCTACTTTTCTGAATTTCCAGCACAAAATCAGTTCCAAGCCATCCCTAAAATCATCATTGTTCATCATTTCATTTTTATTGTAATTTTTTTTTTTGTAACTTTTTCTCCCTATAAATAGAGGTTCATTTCATGTAACAAGGGTCCCCAATGGTCCTATTTTGTTTCTCTTTTTAGTTTAGGTTCTAATATTTCTCTCTAGTTCTTCTATTCTTTTAGTTCATCTTCTTTATTTTTGTTCTTTATTTTTGGGGACCATTTTAACTTCTTATAGATTTTCTTATTAATTAGCTTTTTTAAAATTCTTGTTATTAATTTATGTTATTTTTATATTAGTTCTTAATTTCATCTCTTCTTTACTTTGTTCTTGTAATTTTTCTTTGAGATCTCTTAAATACATTTTTATGTTTTCCCTAAGAAATACCTAGGCCGAGTATTTCCAAAATAATTCTAGAATTTAAATCCGAATTTTTATGTTTTATCCTCCATCTTCATAAGGTTGCAGCCGTTGTTCGGTGTTGCTTATGAATAACATTCCATTGTTTCCATCCACTTTCGGAATCACAAGCTGTTCTTTGGTTCTGAAAGTGTAACTGTATTCTCTTTACTTAAATTCTTGTTATTGTTTCGGTTTACTTATAATTCAATATATGTGTTGGTATTTTATTTCTAAACTTTTGTAAATGTGAATACAATCTCCATGTGTTTTACTTTTTGAATTTCATTTACTTCATATGTTTTAGCGCTTAACCTTCAATTTAACGCTAAATGTTTATGACCGTTGTTCGGTGCACTTAGAATAGGATTGAAGAAATTTAAATATTTGACGCACATTAAAAACAATAACGTAAGGTGAATTATATTATATGTGTTTATGACCGATGTTCGGTGCATTTATAATATTAAAAAATGTATGCATGTAATTAAGATGATAAAGGTAGAATTTCGGGATTGGTTCAATATGACCAAAATGTTAATTAAGAGTGTTGATAAAAATATGTGTTTGAAGAAAATTCACTTGTACAAAAGTTAAAGTAGAAGTAGAATTAAGTTCTTAATTATTTTTATTTGTTTTCTTTATTCTATGATTACAATATTTCAAACCCCTCATTTAATTATTTATTCTTTTATTTTTTATTTTTTATTCTTTATTTCATTTATTCTTTAATTCTTTATTATTTAATTCATTATTCTTTTTAACTAACATATTATTAATGTTCCGTAATTTCCCCGGTTAAGAACGATCCCTATTTACCAATACTACATCTACACAAAAAGGGTTTAAATTGCATAATACTCGAATTACGTATTTAATTTAATGCGTAGTTCGGGCTTTATCAATTTTTGGCGACGTTGCAGGGGAAATTAAAAATCATTCTTAATGTGTTAGTATGTATAAAATTGTTTATATTTGAAATGTTCATATTTGTGAATTAAGTTTACATATTCTTAAATTTTATTTATTTATTTATTTATGTGTACACTTGATGTCATGCTACTTGTTCATATTTTATTTGTTTACTTTCATAGTATTACATGTATATTACTTGTTCACCATTACTTTATTTTATTCTTATTTATTTGTTTATTCATTTTTTTGTCAAACTAAAAAAAAAATCGAAAAATATATATATAATAATAATAATAATAAATAAATAAATAATAAACTTCGGAATATAAAAAAAAAGTAAAAAAATAAATATAGAAAAGAACATATGTATATATATATATATATTGATTTGATTTAATTTGATAATGTGCAAACTTGATTTAAGAATATGTGAGTGTATATATATCTTGATTGCATTTGTTATTAGGTTGCTATTGTTGTGATTATATGTTTTAATGTCATGATAAATGTAAATATGTTTTAAATTGTATGAACACTTTATATTTTTTAAACAGTAGCATAACTACAGATAGTTGCTCCTCCATGTTTTTAAAACAGCTGGGAAACAGACTTGGAACGAGATATTTACTTTCATTACTAGAATCAGGTCCAAGAAGGTAGTAAAAAGTTAAGACTTGATAAGGGATAGATCGCAACTTTACCTAGGCGTAGGACTTGATAAGGGATAGATCGTGCAAAACTGAAGGAGTTTTTGAATGATAGCTTCTGCTTTCTGTATGAAATCAATTGTGTGAGTTTGATCAAATGAGTTCTCTAGGCTTTTGATTTTGATTAAGGGGAATGTGATTGTTTTTTTAATTCTTTTTGTTTGACTTCTGGGAATCTGATAATGAGTTCTTTGGATCCATTTTTAGCTTCATGGATTCGACCCAATTGGAAGAGAAAAGGGTCTTTCTCTTTTTGAAATTTTTGCAAATGAGTTCTATGCAGATTTTTCTTCTTCATTCAACTAAGAGAAATATATTTTTGTTTTTCTTTGCTCTGGTTTTGTAATTACTTTGTTATTGCAAAACGAATTGCAATACACTAGACAAGGCAGCAGACCAATTGTTGTTTGGACTTTGGGATTGTCTAGACAAAACTCATAGAAATGGAACAACGATGAAGAAGATGAAGTGGCTATTGAGAAAATGAAACAAATAAAGTCAGATGAGAAAAATGTCTTCAGTCTGTGTATTGAGAAGATTTTACTGGCACTCTGGCACAACAAGCTTATGATCTGGTAAGCTCCTTTTTACTATATTGCATAAGGATGCTTTTACTCAAATTTTGTCATCTTCTTAAATAGGCTGCCAAAAATTGTGCCTCATTTGTTACCTTTTTCCTCTAGACTTCTTTCCATATTTTTGTATAATTGGTTTTAATATAGGTTCTATGAAAAATGTCATTTCATAGTAGTCCGTTTTTATTCTTTGACGCGAAATTAAACTATCATATGAATTAATTTGAATTGGATGGTTCGCATTTTTACTGAAATTCTCTGGAATTTCCTTATACCGATGTAGAGAATGATTGATTGACAATATTAAGCAAACAAATGCTACCTCAACATGATTTGAAGTTTGATATAGATAGTGTATTTGTCTAATTGATTACTTTTTATTTTCAAGCTAGGGAAAATAAGCAGTCTAATGTTAGTTCATAATTGGAAATATACAATCAGTCTATTACTATCCTTGAACTCAGTTCATATTTCATAATAATTAGTCGGATGTTAGTCCTTCATTGGAACTATCTTTGTATATTTAGAACTTTCATTTAGGTTTGTAGAAAAAGATAAGAGCAAACTACGCATTTCAAAATATTTTTAGTTGTAGAAATTTTTCTGGTTCTAACTATTTGAATGTCTTCTCAGTAACATTTCACTCATAATTTTTTAAAACGCAGGCATTTCACTAGTTTCATCACTAAACTCAAATCAATCAAACCGGATTCTTCAGTTGTAATAAAGATGGATCGAGATTGAAGAAGAATCAATGTCAAGAACACCGCAGACGGGGGTTGCTTTGTCTCAAAGTTTAGAGTATCTGCGCATGAAATTCATACGGCGGCCAACAATGGAGTACGGGTTGTACCGCCTAAGTTGCCGCTTGGAAGTCTCGACTTCGTCATCACCGATCAGAGTATCAGAAGATCTGAGCCAAAAAAAAAAAGACAATAAGCAACTTAGCTAGGAAAAGTGGCAAAAATAATGAATTAACGTTCTAAAACTCGTTAGGTGGTAAAAAAACTGTCTAGCCTAGATCATCGAGATTAGGTCACAAATGATGATCTTCGATCTTGACTTACCTTGTTTTCCATTTGAGAAACTCTTCCTCCTCCATCTCCTGTTGTCGTATCTTCTGCTCGCGTTGTTGTGAATTTGTTGTTACAATCCCGTGACCAAAGGAGGAAGATTGATTAAATAGTGTTGATCATGAAGCAAACATAAAGAAGGTCGCAACTCACCTTTCGCAGCTTCTCCTCGAGGCTTTCTATCTTAATTCTTTCAAATTCGGAGGGAAGTGCTTCTCTAGCACCTTCTCCTCTAGGCTTCCTATCTTCAATCTTTCCGACTCTTCTTCTCTCGCAAAAAAATTGGAGACCATCCACATATATTAGCAAAGCAAAATTAACAAAATTAAGAGTCTGAAACTCATGATTTGAATAACTAATCAAGCGGCCGTTCCAAAATCATTCCATTTTAAATTTTAATTTTCTACTTTAAATGTTTAAGATATGAAGAGGTAAGGGAGGAAAGATATGCTAGAAGAGATGCAGCACAAATGAAAAAGAAATAAGGGACAAAATAAGAATAAAAAACAAGTCGAATTCTATGTTTCACTTTTTGATTTCTTCTTTTCCCTTTTTTCCTTCTTTATTTCTTCCTCTCCATTCCACCACTCTCGTTCATCCATTATATCTCTCCTATACTTTCTACATATCTCATGTAGAAAACTAAAGACGAATCAGAATGATTGATTATCAAACTGCCTTAAAAACCCCAAAGGCGGCATCAAATATATATATAGTTATTGAAGCCATAAAACTTGTTTTGAAAAAGACAAAGATATTGTCCTATATGGCATAAAACTCGAATTTATATTGACCTATGAAAAACTCTAATTCTTAGATTGCATGTACTTGGCGCAGAATACCAACCTTTCATAATCACGTATGGCTTCATCATACGAATCAGACTCAGCATCATCATGGTTTCCAAATTTTGGTTTGGAATCTGAAAGATGAACATGGAGACAGAAAAGCTTATATTAACACACTAAAAACAGATATTGACTTACAAAAAAACGTACATAGAAGTACTCCTAAATATTTGAAACTTAGGAAATTTCTGCTTGAGAATTTTCTGCCGTTTTGACTTCACTCCACTCAAAAGCCCAAATCTTTCGCTGATATATCATAGGTAGAAAACACTGCCTAATCTCTTGGAAATAGCAGGATTTGGGTTTGGGTGAACCAACTATACGTTTGTGCCTTCGATGTGTGCATTGTATTCACGGATTCTTTATCCATTTTTTGGTCCAACCATTGGCCCATATCTTTGGAAATACACCACAACGACCCATAGTTTCTCGGAAGAACAAAACAAAACAAACTGGGGTTCTTTGTTTATGACTTGTTAGGATTTTAGATCAGAATAATAGTTCAAAAAACCAATGTAAAGGAACCCTCAATCATTCAGGCAGGACATGGAAGTAAATAATAAAGTAACAACAACTTAGAAAATCAAGAAAGAAGAAATAAGCATTTATCTATACCTTTGAATGGAGGGGATAAAAGGGGACGATTGGTGTTCGCCAGATCGTGCTCCATTTTGAAATAACTGCAAATATCTGACGAAAAAGGGCCGTTGTTCGCCAGAATCTCCCTTTTCACTGCGTCCAACCACTCTTGCTCCTGCTCTTGCAATCGGTGGTTATTCACTTATTCATCGTCCCTCATCCCCTCAATATAACGAAAAAGAGATCGATTTCACGGAAGGCGTCTGTTAAATTGGGTTCATAAATGGAGAGCAAGCGAGAATAAAGCGGACAAAATCTCCCCACGGTTTGTATTAGGATTGTGTGTATGTGCGTGTTTTTTTTTAAAAAAAATAAAAAGTTATATAGGTCTTCTGTGTGAATTTTATCAAATTTAATAGTGACTTGCGTGTCAAGATATTAAATAAATAGAGTTGTAACTTGATTAAAATAATTATGTACTTGACGGATTAATGTGAACTCAAGTTTTTGAATTTGATAGTTTACTTTTTTAAAAGAAATTGATTTGGTAACTCAGTGTAGTTTGTTGGTGTCTTTGTGATGAGATGTCTTAGAGGCTTTAGAGCACAACGGCCATGGCGCGAGATTTATGTCCTAAACCATTGGGTTTTGGCGGTTGGTTTTGTAACCACAACATAAAAAAAAAACACCATCTAATTAAAAGAATAGACATAAGAGTATGACAAATAAGGAGGAAAGTACAAGAGGCTAAAACCAAAGTTTAACCCCTTAAATGACATTGTTAATGGTATTTTTCCTAAGACTATTTGTTGTGTTACTAATGAGGAATGGTACGGGGTAAAAATTTAAATTTTTTGTGAACTATTTTCTTCAAGATAATAATTTAGAAATCTTATATATGTATCTGAAATATAACTTAATTTCATTTTATCTTACTTAACTTATATAAATATAAGAAATAATAATTAAACATTATTCTAACGAAAAAGTTTTATTTTATAAATTTTAAATTACATTAAAAATACTATAAGTCTAATAAAAAATACAAATATTAATTTAAATTGATAAATATAAAAATATAAAAAATATATATATAATTTGACACTTGTAACTCTTCCGAGGTATTGATATACAAGATGATGTTGATGGGTCTTGGGTGTACAAGTTTTCAAATAAATGTAATTGAAATCTAATATACCAGATGATGTTGATGGGTCTTGGGTGTACAAGATTTATGATGCCTTATGTGAGCAATGACAGAAACGACATCGGTTCTCATTACTTTAGTTCTACAGAAACGACATCGGTTCTCATTACTTTAGTTCTAATACCCAACAGACTTCGATTTTTCATCGAAATCTAAGACCAAATTTGGCATAGTGCATATTATACTGTGGTTGTGCTTGTGATATTTATAGCATGAATTGTACATGAAAGATAAGTGTTGAGACTCTTGGATGCAGAAAGTTTTTCATTCTTTATTTGTACGTTGACAAAGAGTCAAATTTCATAAGTTGGGTATACGTTTTGTTTCATTGAAGTAAGATACTTGTATAAACATACCCATGGGGGTTTCCCCGAAGCTCTTCACATTGTGTCGTCCACTCGAGTGCCATATTTCTAACCTGCATATGAAAGAAAAAACATTAGATACCCAGCTAGCAAGCCACACTACAATCACACAGAAGGAAACCTAACTCACATGTATAGTAGGAAATGGGAGTTGACAAACAAGCAGAGTATCACCAACATTGATGCTATAAGATTCATTTGTTTGATCAAACATAAATTGGCCATAACAATCCACAGTCCGCCTTATTGCGAAGCTTGGATACCGATAGCACATATTGTATTGTTGGTTCGATGTAGTAAAAGTTGGCAACAGCCAGCAAAGACTGCAACCACATTTCTCTTAAAGTGAGAACACCAATCCCTCTCGAGGTTCATAATTGTCTGATATGGAAGCATATGGACAATAACTTTTTGGATGGTGAAATTTGGACAGTGTTGGTGAACTTGAAAGGGAAAAGCATTAGGATTGTCGAGGCTTTTGTAAATAAAATCTGATGGAACAACACAAATGAGTAACTAAAATACCGACTCGACAAAATAAAGAAACTAAAGAATAAAAGGCTCTTTGAATCCAAGAGTATCAACAAGACTCCTCTAATCATTGCGAGTTCTTATCCATCTAGCTAAGATGTTTTGATTCTATCTGTATATAAGCTTAGCTGATATGATATTGATCTTGTATCAACACTTATCTTTAATGTATAATTCATGCTATAAATATCACAAGCACATCCACAGTATAATGCTCACTATGCCAATTTTGGTCATAGACTTCGGTGAAAAACCGAAGTTTATTGCATATTAGAACCGAAGTAATGGGAACCGATGTCGTTTCTATATGAATAAACTTCGGTTAGCATCGATCTTTTAGTATCCAATGTCTATGATCCTTCCAATTAGACTAAAAGTGTTGATTTTTGATGCCTTATGTGGGCAATGACACTGGTCTCTTCTTTACAACTGATCGATGTCTTTTGTACTTAGTAGCATCGGTCTGAACTTAAAACCCGATATTATATTATTATTACAATTTCAGTATTTAATAATAATTCGATGTTAATTTTTCCTTAAGACTTAAGACATTACAAAGTATTGATGTCGTTATAAGCTAATGACATCCATTTTTTTTTATAATTTTTGTAGGTTTTGTGTATATTAGGCATCTCTTTTTACATATTCACCGACTTTAAAGAATTGAAAGTACATTAATAATTACATAAATATGCAATGTTGCTTCACAAAAACAAATGTTGATTCATGTCATTAATAAAATAAAAATGTGCTTACAATTTCATAAAACTATAAATAATTATAAATCTAATGCATCAATTCCAACAGGAAAGCCTGCCAAATACAAATTTGAAAATATCAAAGAAAAAAAAAATGAGACACTAAACTACTGAAGCAAACTAGGAAGAAGCAATCACCCATTGCTCCAAATGCCAACTGAGCACCAGAGCTTTCTGCCACAATAGCTTGAAGATCCGAGCAAGGCAATCCTCCTGTCCTTTGCTAGTTTACCATGGTTTATACAGTCAAGCAAGCGTTCTGCATAACTATATATATATTGGAATAATAAAATATTAGATTGGCTACAAAGGAGTAACATTAGTTCCGTACCGTACTCTTGACTCCTATCCCATTCCTACCAATGAGGTTCGGCGGCTTATAACGCCTGAGTTCGTGTGGAGGGCAGAAATAATGGTGCCGGATCGCCTCTGTCAAGTAAGTCTTTTTCTCTGAGGTTCTTTTACCATCTTTATCCAACCTTTAATTTCTTTTTCTTTCGGAATTTATTGACCATTTTATTTATCTATTAATCAGACTTTTTTTAATAAAAGCTTGAATAATCCAAATGGATTCCCAATTCACGTTCACCAGTATGGTTGGAATTTTACTATGGAACAAGTCATCATCCACGTTCTCCCGTCTCAAACTATTATGAACTTGAAATTCGCCTTGTTGACTTCGGTGGTAGAGCATCATCCATATACTATTTACTGGCCGTGTCCGATCTTCACACTTTGGCGCGCAGTTGATTGTTATGGCCAATGACTGTATGAGCAGTTGCTCCATGACAACACCATTGATTCATATGACTAACAGCCCGTTGCCATCGTTCTTCTCTGTAAATTACCGTTTTCATGTAAATTATAGTTTGACCTTCTTGCGACTATCTAATGTTTTTAATATCTTTTCTTTCATTTTCATGTTAGAGATGAAATGCTTGAGTATATTGGGCAGTTTGAACCCTTTCTGTTTGAGCGGTAGGTCTTTACTCTATTCAAAATGTGTGAATTATTCCCCCCATCAAGCTGAGGGCGGGTGTTCGGATGATAAAATCAATCAAGATAAAATCAATCAAGAGCTATAGTGATCAATTAGTTAGTTAAGTTAGTTAGGCAGTTAGCTAGCTGTCATGAGCTGTAATCCTTTTCCACGTGTTCTAGTTTTATAGGTTCTGTTACATATTGTACAGCTAAGCTATATAAGCTATCTTTCCTCTGTACAAAACACACGTTTTCAATACAATTGAGAAACTCAACAGTTTTTCCCTCTCAAAATCTCTCTGATTCTTTCTCCCTAACACATTCTCTCTTAAGGTTTTCATGGTATTAGAGCGGGTTATCCCACGTGGATGGCTTAACCGCCACACGTGCCACACGTCGGCCATTCACTCGCCGCCACACGGATAGGGGGCGCAATGATGACGAAAGAAAAAAAAAAGAGGAAAGAAAAAGAGTTAAGAAAGGATGTGGGACAATGGACTCACATCATCACGTGTGGCGGCCGCCACACGTGAGGGGGCGTGTTGGGATGTGAGGATAAGAGTCCCACATCGGGAAAAAGGAAATAGAATGTGTGCCTTATATAGCCTTGAGCAACTCTCCCTATCACCAATTGGTTTTAGGGCCGAACTCCCGAGTCTGTATCTTTATTAAATTATACTAATTTGGTTTTGTGAATTTTATTAGTAGAGAGTTCAATTATTAACTTGTGCTTCTTCTTTCCATGCCGATGCACTGAAGAGTTACTAGGGAATCAAAAACCCTAATGAACCGACAACAGAAAAATGTAGTAAGAAAATTTGGATTTGGATTTCCATAATATAGCTAAAATTATTGTCTTGACTAATACAATGCATGTATACTAAGGGTCTGAATAAAAAGAAAAGTGTAGAAAGCAAATGAATTTTAAATGATTATGTGCATATAGCCATTTCAAACTCTTTCAATACGAAAATCTAGTTATTTCAAATTCATTCAATCTAGTGTTTTTTAACTTTTATAGTAAAATTTTGTCTTGTTATTGTTGAAGCTGAATTCGTCCTTTAAACTCAAAAGACTCAAGGATCCCTGCAAACAAGCAAACAGTAAGCTATCGTTCGTTCAATGATCGAGACCCGGGGGGTGTTCGACCAAGAACGCTCCAATGCTTAAGTCAGCTTCGAAAGAGAAAATCTCAAGAGTTTAAGTAGCGTTGAACAAAATTACCTTTATTGAGAAATGTGTTCCCTTTATATAGGGGTGAGTGGGATGCTCAATTTCCATAGTTCCGATGTGGGACAAATACTCATTGATTTGTGCGCTAACACGTGTTATGCAGATCGAGGGTGAGAGGCTTCCACGTATCATCTCGGTTTGGGCCCAATATTTGGGCTATGTAAGCATTGTGGGCTTGAGTCATGTTCGGTGCTTGGACTTTAAGTATTATTGCGAGGGGCAATTTGGTCATTTGGAGAATTATGGGCCACATGGTAGCTCCACATTTTTCCGGTGATTTTGGATTCCACAGTTATCAAGTCCAAATCCTTCATAGAACAACAAGTGTTCTGTTTTACTTTTGAAGTAAACATCTTAACCACTAGTTTGTAATTTAATTGTTTAAAGCAACAAAATTTAGTCTCTTACAAAAAAAGAATTACATACTTATCAGTCACAGTTTTGACAAACATAAAAAGACGAGACAAATGATCGCGATAGAAGAAACCCTTACCCCAGTTTCACGAGTCAAGTCAGTAAGAAGTAATAAGTCTCATTTTGTATAACCTATAAGCAAAATGCAACAAATTTGTACATGAATTTTAGAAAGAAAACATTTAAACACTAAATAGTCGGGACAGAATGGCTTCCTGTAACCCGAAGAGAAACTCAGAATAATTTCTTTCTCAAACCACTACCTTGTATAAGCACACTTCCTTAATCTCCTTACCTTCTTCTTCCTTCTTAATATGTCAAAACAATTTTACTGATTTTACCATCGGAATAACAGTGGCAGAAAGCACATCGGTTCCCAAGCTTCATGTCTTTGGTACCTTGATTATCCACCCTCCTATAATATGATTCCCTAGGTGCTCCCATGTAACACCCCGGAAATTCGAGGATTTTAATATTGTAATTTAATATTTGAATTGACGTTTTTACCCTTGTGAATGGCATGACCAAATTGTTGACTTTTTGATTTGTGGGTCAAATGGACTTTGACCAGTGACCGTGACGTAGTTCGGGAAGTCACGAGTTCGTAGACAGGTGGCACGTCCATTTCGGACGATCAGGGAAAAAGTTATGACTATCGGAAGTTCAGGGGCATTACCGTAATTTGGACTTCAGGGGCGAAAATGTTGACTTTTCGTTTGGCAACTAATTTTTACATGACTCAAGGACCGTTAGGTAGGTCTCGATGTCCTGAGTCCGTAGACAGGCGGCACGCCGAAATCGGACTTCGTATGGCTGAGTTACGGGTCTAGGAAGTGAGGGGCATTTTGGTAATTATTGAACCAGGGGCATTTTGGTCATTTTGCCTTGGTTACTGTAGCAACCGCGGGGGGACACGGGCAGAACCACCATGTGTGACACGACCCATCCCAATCCCCCCGGGATTACCATGGAAGGTGACGTGCTCCCGTCTGACAAGAGGCGCCAGACAAGGGATAACCGATTGCCATTGCCCAAACGGGCTTCCAGAGTGCGTAAGGATCGATGGAGGAGGTGTGCGATGCTCAAGTCTCTGCTGCAGTCGTATCCGGAATCAACCTGAAGGGCATTGAAAACAAAAGCTGTGAGTGGACGAAAATAAACGAGTCTGATGAAAACATTTATAAGACATTTATGCCCCTCAGTAAAATCATATGCACGCACCAAAAACCAATAATCCCATATATATTTAGAAATAACCATTAGGGCCTTAGCCCGGAAACCAAGCATAGTTTCAAATCCAAAAGTCAATCCAAGAGTTATTTCATAAATCCAGTGATATAAACCATAAGGCATATAATAATAACCATAACCATAATTTTAGTTGCTGCACTATACACTCCAATCCGACATCCCTGATGTCTGACGTCCCTGACGTCAATAAGGTCACAATCACAAGGCTACGCGTGCCACTCGGGTCTCAATTTCCGAGTTCAATCCCCGAACCCCGTTCGGGTACAGCATCCCCGATGCTTAGCGTCATAGACGCTGGACGTACTAGACGTCCGTGACCTCTCCGGGGTACCTCGCCGGAGGAGACAATATAATATGGAAGGATCTATACAGTGCAGTACCAAATACATTTTATTGATATCCACATGCAAAACATATAGGTATACATAGATAAAATCCGAACCAATCGTTACGTTTCATCAAACGGGTCTCAAGCCCAAATACCGTGAAACGTGCCATAACCGAAATATCATCAAAACCATTTATAGATTCCAGCATGTGAACATATATAAAATGTAAACCAGGAAACATTTATTCAATTCCATTTTAGGGTCCCCGACCCGCAATCACATGTAGAAATCAACTAGGCCCCTGGCCCGATTCCACAAGTTAACTGGGCCCCTGGCCCGATTTCATAGTTCAACTGGGCCCCTGGCCCGATTTTACATTATTCAAGTTCGTAACCGTTTCAAGAAATCATATCCAACCACCTTTATGGAAATCAGTGAAAATTCAGAAAATCTCGGTTTACGTGCAAATACGTAATTCACCTCGAAATGCGTGAAATCATTTTAAATTCACCGATATCCAAAGTAAATCATTTAATCATAATTATAACAATCATAAAACAGTTATGCATGCATCGAATTTATGAAACCAATGTCCACTCACAGACCGTTTAACCGAGCGCCTCGATACGCGTGCCATAGGCCTTCCCGGGCCACCTCACTATCACCGGGACTCCCAATCCTGTTCAAGTCAATTTAGAGGATCACTAACCTCATCATTAACATCCTATTCAAGTCCCGTAATTTTCCCGAATTTTTAAGTATTTTTAAATTGGATTTAAAACCTTCGGACATCCCGAACAATATCGAGACGGTGTCCGATCGACACGAAACCAATCCCAAAATGTTCGTTACAATGTATAGGATAAAAGTCATGTTGACCTCACCTCGAGATTTGTGCCCACGCGCCGTCACGCGCCGCCGTGAGTGGCTGCGCGTGAAAGCCACACGCCTGCTACAGTGCTCCTTCCTCACCCGAATGACTGGTAAACGGGTTGAAAAACCCGCGATAAGACCCGGTTCAAATCCTAGCAATTCGACACCGATTCCATCAATTCAAAATTCCATTAGCATCGAATTAGATTCAATTAGGGATCTGTGGACCAAATTACACACAATCATACCTCAAACCTTAAGATCAAGGATGATCACACGAAGAACAATCCGATCACTGTTCATCATCCGAAATCCTCCCATGTCAATCGATTCTTCCAATTGATGCATCCATTAGCATCGTGAGACCATAATGAACACAATCCCCAGTCCAATTGCATCACTCCGAGCTTCAAATCCCACGACTCAAGCTCGAAGTTTCTGAAACTACAGTAGTTCCGTTCATCCTCAAACGGCCCTCAATCCGCTTCGTTCCTTCGACGAAAATGATCGTGGCAATCCCAGAAGACTCAAACCAATCTCCAATTTGATCGTCAAGGCCCAAAACTTCCAATTCGATTTTCCCCCCGAATTTCGGAATTTTCGAAATTCCAGCCCCCAGCTCCCAATTCGTCCCTCGTGTTTTCCCAAATCATTCCAGTCTCAATTCTTGTCAAATTCGTTCACAAAAACAGTGGAAAGAGAGGAGATTAAGGGTAGGAGAAAAATTGAAGTTGATTGTTCACGGTTGAAGAAATTGAAGGGATTAATGGAGGAATAATTCAATTAGTTAATCAATAACACAAACATAATGTCCCCCATGTTACAATTACACTAAACAATTCAGGGATAGATCGCACTAGCCATCCACCCAGCTCAATCATGGCTCCAACTCACGGCTGTTCCAAATCACAGTCCAAATTACCATTCTGCCCTTGTGCAGAAAATTACCAAAATGCCCCTCGCGCATCCTGACCCGTAACTCGGTCATACGGACTCCGATTGATGCGTGCCGCCTGTCATTGGATTCGTATCGACGATACCTACGTAACGGTCCTTGGCCCTCGGCCATCGGACATCCCGGTCAAAAAGTCAACATTTGCCCATATATCGTCCAAATTACGAAAACGCCCCTGAACTTCCGTACATCATAACTTTCACCACAAACGTCGGAATCGAACGTGCCACCTGTCTATGAACTCGTGACGTCCCGAACTACGTCACGGTCATCGGTCAAAGTCCGTTTGACCATCCGAATTAAAAGTCAACGTTTTGCCCACGCCCAGGGGCAAAACGGTCATTTTGCACAATTCGTCCGAAATCGCCCAACCAATCCCAGATTAGTAAATCACAATTAAATAATATTAAATCCCGATATTCGGGACGGGTCGTTACAACCTTCCCTCCTTAAAGAATTTCGTCCTCGAAATTACCAATCACCTTATTCCACAACCACCTTGTGGAAAACAATGCGACCACACATCTGTGTACACTTGTACACCCACATACTGGGACAACACCAGCCTCGTTTGTACCCAGACATGCCATCTCAGTCATACGTCATAATAGCAACAACACTCGACCACCTCGAGTGGAAATGATCACCTGATCCGCGATAAAATCGCCTAACCCTTTAGCTGACTCCTTCAGCTAGATGGTTCCTTTCCATTAACAATAAATCCTTACATTTGCTTCCGTTGGGAGTCACCAAATCTCATTTGTCAGTCCATGCCGACACCACCAGTCAAACTGTCACAACTAAGCTTTACCACCCTAGTAAAGCCCCAACCATCTGTCTATCCGTGACAACACCACGTACTACATCACTCTCGATGTAGCGCAAGATCAACCACATGATCTCAATTCGCAGGGCAAGCCCAATCCTGCGACACAAAATAATCTCAATGTCCATAATCGCCGACTCCCTCAGCGAACCAAAACGCTGGGAAATCACGGTGTGATCAAGTCACACAAGGCTACTCGTGGTTACTCAGACCACCAATTCACTCATCCTGAGTGTACGTATACCGTCAACTTACTCCATCAAGTGGTGTAACTGGAACACATTGAATACCAGCCCAGCAGTGAACACACATCAATACTAGGGTTCCACAAGCCAACCATGGCTAAGAGCACCTGCTCATACAATCACTGAACCCTGACAAAATCACCCTGCCCAGCGCACAGTATCCAATGTCCAGTCCACAATACAGCCAAACAAATGATATCAAAACCAATCCGATTACCAACACATTAGTTACACACCACTGGTACATCCCATGTACCGCCATTAGGCACCACTCAGCCTAACCAGTATCAATCATCGTACAACGTACCCTGTACGTACCTCAATCCATCAATCTGACTATGGCCACCCAGGTCATAGCCAAACATGATCTAGTAATGGAGTACATTTGCCCAGCCAACATGAGACAAACGAACTCCACCCATCATCTAGTTCCAAATCCGAATCTGAATCCGCAATTTCGTAAGAAATCCCGAATCCGACCCCAACATCACATTTTTAATCCATGTCCAAATCCGAATCCGAAATCATTATTCCGTAAGCTAGCATTGGAATAATCATTCCGCACCCAAATCCAGTAATCCACTTCCGAGCTTCGCAATCGAATCCTGAATCGTCACCCAGAAATTCGATTCCAAAACCCAAAATCTCGTTTACGTCCATCAAGACATAACATAACCGACCCTATCGGTTACCCGCTCAACACTCGATTGACTTCATAGGGAAGCCAATCCCAATATCCACACGTCAAAGGTTGACGAGATCCGACCACATCGGAAACCTACTCACCCGAGTAACAAACCATATGGACTTCACTCCGAAAAGAAGTTCAGTCCCGTCATCTACGACTCACATACCAAGGTAAGAGTGATAAACTCTCCACCCATCTGGATCATCAAGATCACAATCCATATCCATCGCTACGTCACCCGACAAGTAATATCACGATCCTAGATCGTCACATCGACCAAAGTCGACAACATCGCAAATCAGATCCACCTAGGATCCACACATGCTCACATAGCTAACAGTCCATCCGGAAGCTGATCGTAGGGTCTTACACCCTCAATTGAATCCTTCGCCAAATTTCCCTTGGTGGAAAGATGACCACGCATAACACCACCAAATCCAAAATCATACAAAACTTCTTGTGTCCAATGACCCCAAGCCAATCATGGGTCCACCAACCAATACACGCTCAACGTACTGGTAGCAACAATCATCATCTGCCACGGCAGAAAATATGAAGTCAACCCTAATGACTTCGGAATACCAATCACTGATGCGGAAACGAGCACTCCTCTCGTTCCCCCAATCAAAACTCTCCCCGGATCGGGAGTTCCAACCATGTTGGAAACAGACATGCTCCCAATGAGATGTCAAGTCCAACCACTGGACTGCCCATGTCCATACTCACTTGGACCACCACGTGTCCAAAATTGATTCATTACTCGGACCTCACGTCCGTCAATAATCATGTATGCACACACCCCGATTCCGAACGGAACATCCAAAATTTTGCCTGAATGTGCATACCATACTGCCTCCGTCTCACATCTCAACCTAAACAGGTTCAATCCTCAGGTTCCAAGTGATTCACAATCACAAAATCCCACATCACCACCACGAATGGTTTCCCCGACTTTTCAAATTTCAATAATTTCCTTGTACTCTCAGGGGATATAAGCAGTACACAAACTTACCAATCTCGGAGTTGACCACAACTCCCCAAATCCACCAACTCGCATGACATAGGGAACATCGTCCCTAGATTCCCCAAGTTTCAATCATACCATTTTATCCGTTCATCACTTGTCGTCATATATCTGTTAGGACTTATCCCAACACGACACAACCTCCACTGGATCCCATCCAGTCCAAGACTCAACCACCACTGAGTCGCAGATACCAATCATCTGTCCATCATGACAGAGTCACACCCCAAATGGTGGCTCCTCGTCATCACAATCACCGACACCGGTACCAGCACCAGTGCTAGTACCAGCACCACGCACCATCATCAATACCAGTATCAGCACACAGGAATCCATACTAGTATTGGCATATAGGTACCAACATCCATACATAGCACACGAACACCCATGCTAGCACACGAACATCCATGCTAGCACACAGTGTGCAAGGTTGTTACCCTGGATCTCCGTTCATTCCGAACGACGATCCCGTAACACCACTCGTTCCCCACGACTATGGGTACCTCCTATTTGACCACTGGCACATCAGGATAATGGACGTTCCCTGAACATCCCCTGATCCACAAGTGTGAAAGCCACACTAAATACTCTCGATAGCCAGTTATCTCGACACAACTGTCGACCAACAGTCATCGTTGTCAAGATCCGCATCCACACATCACACTACTATTCGATCCAACACGGGATTCCATATTTTATCTCATAACCGCATCCGTGGATCGAATCCCATAATCCAGACTAGACTCACTAGAGTCATCCACATGGTCATCCATGACCTCAGCCGCTCGTCGCAGCACAAGTTCTCACTTAAGGTTCACCTTTCGGTCCATCAATTATAAATTAGGGTTCCAAGGTCACACCCTAGGGTTCCACCGAACCCAACTGCCTTTTGCAGTAAAATCCACAACCTGACCGACCCCGCGGTCCTGACATCGTATAGACGTCCAATCCAATCCAATCATCAATTCCACGTGGGTTCCATCGTGGGTTCCTCCACGAAGGTCATCGGCTAACTCCGATGCACCAACCCCCAAACACTAGCCAACACTACCAGGGTCCAAAACTTAGACCAATACTCAACTGAGTTTCGCACTTCCAATCAAATGGGGTTCCCTGAACCTAGCTGTGCCCAGTGGCACAACAATCCATCATCACATGACCGAACCGACGGTCCCACATTACCAGTTAATCGTATACAACACCACTTGGGTTGAATCGCAACAATGCACGGCGTATCGGGCCAAACATACCCAATTCACCATACAAAACCAAAACTCTCTATCAGGTTGACAACGGAACAGCAGCCCAAAGAGACATCACACCCTCGACCTTCGCGCACAAAAAGAGCAAAACCTGCTCTGATACCACTTGACACGACCCATCCCAATCCCCCCGGGATTACCATGGAAGGTGACGTGCTCCCGTCTGACAAGAGGCGCCAGACAAGGGATAACCGATTGCCATTGCCCAAACGGGCTTCCAGAGTGCGTAAGGATCGATGGAGGAGGTGTGCGATGCTCAAGTCTCTGCTGCAGTCGTATCCGGAATCAACCTGAAGGGCATTGAAAACAAAAGCTGTGAGTGGACGAAAATAAACGAGTCTGATGAAAACATTTATAAGACATTTATGCCCCTCAGTAAAATCATATGCACGCACCAAAAACCAATAATCCCATATATATTTAGAAATAACCATTAGGGCCTTAGCCCGGAAACCAAGCATAGTTTCAAATCCAAAAGTCAATCCAAGAGTTATTTCATAAATCCAGTGATATAAACCATAAGGCATATAATAATAACCATAACCATAATTTTAGTTGCTGCACTATACACTCCAATCCGACATCCCTGATGTCTGACGTCCCTGACGTCAATAAGGTCACAATCACAAGGCTACGCGTGCCACTCGGGTCTCAATTTCCGAGTTCAATCCCCGAACCCCGTTCGGGTACAGCATCCCCGATGCTTAGCGTCATAGACGCTGGACGTACTAGACGTCCGTGACCTCTCCGGGGTACCTCGCCGGAGGAGACAATATAATATGGAAGGATCTATACAGTGCAGTACCAAATACATTTTATTGATATCCACATGCAAAACATATAGGTATACATAGATAAAATCCGAACCAATCGTTACGTTTCATCAAACGGGTCTCAAGCCCAAATACCGTGAAACGTGCCATAACCGAAATATCATCAAAACCATTTATAGATTCCAGCATGTGAACATATATAAAATGTAAACCAGGAAACATTTATTCAATTCCATTTTAGGGTCCCCGACCCGCAATCACATGTAGAAATCAACTAGGCCCCTGGCCCGATTCCACAAGTTAACTGGGCCCCTGGCCCGATTTCATAGTTCAACTGGGCCCCTGGCCCGATTTTACATTATTCAAGTTCGTAACCGTTTCAAGAAATCATATCCAACCACCTTTATGGAAATCAGTGAAAATTCAGAAAATCTCGGTTTACGTGCAAATACGTAATTCACCTCGAAATGCGTGAAATCATTTTAAATTCACCGATATCCAAAGTAAATCATTTAATCATAATTATAACAATCATAAAACAGTTATGCATGCATCGAATTTATGAAACCAATGTCCACTCACAGACCGTTTAACCGAGCGCCTCGATACGCGTGCCATAGGCCTTCCCGGGCCACCTCACTATCACCGGGACTCCCAATCCTGTTCAAGTCAATTTAGAGGATCACTAACCTCATCATTAACATCCTATTCAAGTCCCGTAATTTTCCCGAATTTTTAAGTATTTTTAAATTGGATTTAAAACCTTCGGACATCCCGAACAATATCGAGACGGTGTCCGATCGACACGAAACCAATCCCAAAATGTTCGTTACAATGTATAGGATAAAAGTCATGTTGACCTCACCTCGAGATTTGTGCCCACGCGCCGTCACGCGCCGCCGTGAGTGGCTGCGCGTGAAAGCCACACGCCTGCTACAGTGCTCCTTCCTCACCCGAATGACTGGTAAACGGGTTGAAAAACCCGCGATAAGACCCGGTTCAAATCCTAGCAATTCGACACCGATTCCATCAATTCAAAATTCCATTAGCATCGAATTAGATTCAATTAGGGATCTGTGGACCAAATTACACACAATCATACCTCAAACCTTAAGATCAAGGATGATCACACGAAGAACAATCCGATCACTGTTCATCATCCGAAATCCTCCCATGTCAATCGATTCTTCCAATTGATGCATCCATTAGCATCGTGAGACCATAATGAACACAATCCCCAGTCCAATTGCATCACTCCGAGCTTCAAATCCCACGACTCAAGCTCGAAGTTTCTGAAACTACAGTAGTTCCGTTCATCCTCAAACGGCCCTCAATCCGCTTCGTTCCTTCGACGAAAATGATCGTGGCAATCCCAGAAGACTCAAACCAATCTCCAATTTGATCGTCAAGGCCCAAAACTTCCAATTCGATTTTCCCCCCGAATTTCGGAATTTTCGAAATTCCAGCCCCCAGCTCCCAATTCGTCCCTCGTGTTTTCCCAAATCATTCCAGTCTCAATTCTTGTCAAATTCGTTCACAAAAACAGTGGAAAGAGAGGAGATTAAGGGTAGGAGAAAAATTGAAGTTGATTGTTCACGGTTGAAGAAATTGAAGGGATTAATGGAGGAATAATTCAATTAGTTAATCAATAACACAAACATAATGTCCCCCATGTTACAATTACACTAAACAATTCAGGGATAGATCGCACTAGCCATCCACCCAGCTCAATCATGGCTCCAACTCACGGCTGTTCCAAATCACAGTCCAAATTACCATTCTGCCCTTGTGCAGAAAATTACCAAAATGCCCCTCGCGCATCCTGACCCGTAACTCGGTCATACGGACTCCGATTGATGCGTGCCGCCTGTCATTGGATTCGTATCGACGATACCTACGTAACGGTCCTTGGCCCTCGGCCATCGGACATCCCGGTCAAAAAGTCAACATTTGCCCATATATCGTCCAAATTACGAAAACGCCCCTGAACTTCCGTACATCATAACTTTCACCACAAACGTCGGAATCGAACGTGCCACCTGTCTATGAACTCGTGACGTCCCGAACTACGTCACGGTCATCGGTCAAAGTCCGTTTGACCATCCGAATTAAAAGTCAACGTTTTGCCCACGCCCAGGGGCAAAACGGTCATTTTGCACAATTCGTCCGAAATCGCCCAACCAATCCCAGATTAGTAAATCACAATTAAATAATATTAAATCCCGATATTCGGGACGGGTCGTTACAATGTGCGGTGGCTCTGAATGCGATTTGATTACTGGTGTGTGTGTGCTGGAAAGTATTGATTGTTTAAACCTTTTTGAAACATCAAACGTGGTCTGATTCATCCAGCTACACGATCAAATTGATTATTGTTATTCGAAACTTTTTCGGGGAGCAATTTTCAGTGGACAAATTGGACTCCCACGAGCCTCTGGGACGGCTTGAAATTGTTTAAAACTGATTATATAGTGAATGAGCTTCACTCTGGTGTTGAAAGGACTGAAAATAGGAGTGGAACCAGAGAGAAACCATTTCGGGAATTTTTGGAGGGAAATCGGGTTTTTGATTTCTGGTGATCGTTGGACCAAACCAAGGCCTGGTTTAGTCTTCTGGGAGTGTTTGGAACTCAACCACATCGAAATCGAAGGCCATCAGCCACGGGTGAGTTGGGACGGTGACTGCTGTTTTCAGGGAAATCGCAGAGCTTAGGACGACAACCTTCAGGTAGTTTCAGACACAATTGATTGTTCATTTTGGTTCGTTTTGATCCTATTATGCTTCCTGTGAAGTTAAGTGGACAATGGGTTTGAAACCAGGGAGTTCTGGTGATTGACCCGTTTGGTTGATCACGGGTCGAGGGTCCATTTAAGGGACCAGTGAGGTTAATTGTTGACTCAGAACCTAAATTCGATAGTTAATGAACATGTTAGGATCAAATTGGATTGAAATCGAGTAAGAATTGATGGGTATTCAACCGGGTCAAGCCGCGGGTGGCAGGCCCGTATTGCAGACAAACGGGTGAAGGTGGTGACACTGTAGCTACAGTGTCAGGCGCGTGACTTTCACGCGCAACCATTTTGGGCGGCACGTGAGGGCGCGTTGGACTTTACCTCCGATCACGATCAACATGACTTTTGTTCCTCTCATCATTCTGAACATTTTTGGTGAATTAACCATGTTGATCTGAGATAGTTTTGATGGGTCAGTTTAGGGCCGGTTGTCTCGGAAAACGTGTTGGACGGTTTCCCCGAGCCGGTTTCTGTTTTGGGCTATTTGGATAAATGTTTAAGACTTGTTGTGACCCTTACGTATGATTTGGACTGACAGGAATTGTACGATAATCCCGGTACAAGTTCGTACGCACAGTTTCACCGCGGGATCGTACTGTGAGTGGGCCCGATTTCATTAAACCCTTGCATGCTTAAATGTTTTCTGATTTACTTATATGTTCACATGCTGGAATCAATAAATGGTTTTGATGATATTGAAATTTCGGTTATGGCACGTTTCACGGTATTTGGGCATGAGACCCGTTTGATGAAACGTAACGATCTGTTCGGATTTTACCTATGTATACATATATGTTTTGCATGTGGATATCAATAAGATGTATTTGGTACTGCACTGTATAGATCCTTCCATATTATATTGTCTCCTCCGGATGAGGTACCCCGGAGAGGTCACGGACGTCTAGGACGTCCAGCGTCTATGACGCTAAGCATCGGGGATGCTGTAACCGAACAGGGTTCGGGGATTGAACTCGGAATTGAGACCTGAGTGGCACGCGTAGCCTTGTGATTGTGACCTTATTGGACATCAGGGACGTCAGACATCGGGGATTTCGGGATTTGAGTGTATAGTGCAGTGGCTAAAATTATGTTTATGGTTTTATTATATGCCTTATGATACATATTATATGACTTATGGTTTTAAATTCTGATGCATGCATGTTTGGAAAACGGAGGGGTAAATTATATGTTTTACTTACTAACGATTTTATAGTAGTTTGGATTTCATCCCTTGTCTGACAGCTGTTTATTTCGGATTTGATGTAAAACTTTAATTTGGTTTTTATGCATTTGAATGTTTTAAGGATAAAATTGGAACATTATTTTGGGTGTCAGACGGGAGCAGGGCACGTCCCCATGTGGTCCCAGAGAGGATCGGGGCGGGTCATGTCATCCCAAGACAAGGCGATGGAGAGCCCATCCACGTAGGAGGCCCAAGAAGACTTGCTACGCAAGTAAACCCCTCCACCGTGGAAAGGAGACTTAACCATCTCGTATACAGTACCTTAGAGATTGTCCCATCCACCTTGGGACCTGCGGTTGTCAGGTCCAACAGCCCCGTCAACAACTGTAATAACAGTATAAAGGTATAAGGACACTTAGGGGTGCTATAAGTGTCAGGACCCACCCCAGTTTCACCCCAAAATCCGAGGTAAATCCTGCTCCCGTCTGACTCCCCGACACAAAACTAAAGTAAAACACACACGCAGTCACCATGTACTCAGTCAGACGAAGGAGAACTATATAACAAATCCCGAAGTCAACAGTTTGACAGAGCATAGTACCACTACAGAAAAAAGAAAACCGAAAAGTTAAGTACACGCACAACGGAAAAGTTAACACAGATAGGGATCACTCTCGTGACTTCTATGCCTCAGACGCTGCCTCGACGCCGGAACCCCGTTCGTACTCCACAACCTGGAGGGCAAGTTAAAACAGAAGGTGTGAGTGGACCATAAATAAAAGAACAATGTCCAAAACCATTTTATAAGAAAACCGGGTTTAGCCCTCCGTTTTGAAACCACATGCATAACTCAGTTATTAAAACAGTTATCAATCAATCGCAATAAAACATTTACAGAAACATTTTAGAAACCAGTATAAGTCACATAACCTCATCATAAGAACAGAAACACTATAAAACAGTTAGAGAAACCATAGCTAAAACATCATAACCGTGAATATCAAACCATCGTTTCCCGATCAAACCTGCTGGACCTATCCGAATCTTTAAACTCCCTAGTCTTTAAACTCAATTTCAGGCCTCAATAATATCCGAGTCTTTAAACTCTCGAGTCTTTAAACTCAACAGGCCTACGGGGGAAATATCAATATATCCGAGTCTTTAAACTCCCGAGTCTTTAAACTCAATCCGGGTCTTTAAACCCAATCCGGGCCCGTCCCCCGTCAATCAATATCCGGGTCTTTAAACCCAATAACCAGATCCAGCAAATCCAATCCAAAAGAAATACTAATAAATCACCAATATTGATTGATCCTTAATTAGACAAATTCATCCATAAAACACGATCTCATCATATTTTGATATAATTTCAAGCAAACAATCGGATGAAACAAATTACAAGTGAGGAGGAAATGACATTGTAAATTTGCTACATGTGTTCAAGCAAAAATACAATGATCTTATAGGATTGTCACAGTTATCTCAATGCTCTTCGTCGTGAGTACACTCTCCTAAGCTTTTGATTTTTTGTTATAAACACGAATTTGTCTACTTAAGGTTCAATCAATAATGATAATTTATATTTATTACATTTCGATTAATTGAAATGACTCATAAACTTGATATATATATATATATATATAGTTAGGATTAATAGACACTTATATTCACACTACATTTGAACCTTTAGATCTTCTAAATCCAACGGTCATAAACAAGATAATGTGGAGGTCTTTTAATAAATAAATAATGTGACATTCCATAAAAAAAAACCAATTAAGAAACAAATTGTAATAGAGGAAATAAATGGATTCTTACCTTAATTGTTTTTTGTTATTAATTATTATATGGAAAAAATGCTAATAATTGTTTTATTTTTGGTCAATCTGCATATCACTGTGAGTTTAGTTTGAAGATTAAGAACATCTCTGAACTTATAACAGATCATAGTAATTAAGCAAATTCTTCAAAACTAATAATATTTTGAAGAATCATTATTGCATCATGATTTACTAACAATTACAAAGTAACATCTTAAGGAACCATTAGTACTGCCTCATGTACTATTTTTTTTCTTCCTTAGATCAGATGTATATACACTTCATGTTCTACCCAAACCCATCCTTGCACCTTATTAATACAGTTTTCACAAGGTTTTTTTTTTTTTTCACTATATTACTAGTTGTGAGTTGCGAACAAAAATTCAAAATTTTCTTATTGGCTTAAGTTAATTTTTTTCATTCACGAGGTTATTAGTTTAGGATCTGAATACGAGGTTTTCATGATTGGGTTTCCGTACATTCTCGTACTTTTTTTATTGGAATTGTCAACATTCATCTTCGAATGCTTGCTCTTAGAAAAAAAATTATGTTAATTTGCAATTGCTAGTAATCCATGAGAAAATAATTATTCTTCAAGATGTTATTAGTTTTGATGGATTTTCTTACTTTGGATTGCTCTTAGGTTTAAAGATGTTCTTCATCTTCAATCCAAATTCATAATATGAAGAGTGACAAAAAAATAATTCATAAAAAAAAAATTATGGTGATAATCCGTTTATGACTGTGAAATTTAGAAAATCTAAAGTTCGAAATATAGTGTAAATATAAGTATAATTATGAATGTTTGATGTTCTTCATCTTCTATTGTTATGTTGATTTCAAGATATAGATATCTATAGCTAATTTCTTTTCCATTCAGTTTTGCTTTTATTAAATTTTGTATGGGTTTTGTGATTTCATTTCTGGGTTCTTAATTTTTTTCTATATCCAGTGGATTTGGCCAATGATCCCTTCACACTCTAATTTTTATCAACACAGAGTTCTTAATTTTTTGTTATGAGAACGGATTTGTCACAGTTACCTCATTGCTCTTTGTCGTGAGTACACTAATTTGGCATGCACACAGCACACTAATTTGGCTTTTACTGTGTCATTGGTGTAATGCATTGCATTTTGCTCTAGACGTAATTCTTACTTTCAATTTATATTCATGGAAGAAGTCTCAATTTTGTATTCCACCATGTATTCAGGTCCGAGGTGCCTTAGAAACTCTTGTAAGTGGCTTAGACAGCATTTACAAGATCGATTTAAATTGTGCTCGGATATGTCATAGGTTTAAATTGTGCTCTCTGCCTCCCAGTCCCTGACAAAGCTATCACCGAACCTTATCGATTCTTTCCCTTAGGCACAAGATCACCTCATTTTAAAAATGAGTGGTAGGAAACTTATTTTTATATGCTAACTTATTTACTTGAAATGATTGCCTAGACAACTCATTAGATAACTAATCTTCTAATACTTAATGCATAATAAAGGGTGGTGATGATCATCAAAACATTTCAAGGATTTCGGGCATAAAATCCAAGAACTAAATTTTAAGCCATAAGTAATTATCTTAATATTTTAATATCGGATAGTAAAAAAATTTCAAATTTGAAGTTTATAAGTATGTTTTAAGAATTATTGCTTTTAATTATTTTGTTTTAAATTAGACACTACTCCTTAAAATGAACAAATGAAAAAGTAAAAACAGATTATAAATGGGAGTAATTTTTATTCGATATCATGAATTATTATGGTTAAATTTCGCACATGCTCGGCTTGTGGGACGCACAATATTGTACAGCCCAAACCTAATCTTGGGCCGAGCATTTGTGCAAGTTTTCGAATAAATTGGAAATGGGCCCCAAGATCGAAAACCCGACAACCCGAAGCTCTTCCGAGACTGAAAGTCGACAGTTGTAACATATCTCGAGTCAGCGAGTTTACACGTGAATTAGTTCTTCGGCTCATACTCAGAGAGGGCACACAGCAAGTGAATCTCTGTAGATTTGATCGGTCACTCCAACTCCATTTCATTGATTCATCAGCTTCATTGATCGATTATCTTCTCGGTTTCATCCTCCCAGGCATCTCGAGCAGGCAAGTTGTTTTGCGTTCGACATTTTTGCTCCCAATTTAGGGCATCTCAAATGAATGATTCTGCTGAAATTCGATGAATTGTCCTTGTGGTTGGTTTCAGAATTTTTTGAGTCTAATTCTGTCCTGAGAAGTCAGTAATGGATTTGGTCTCCGGTTACAAGGTGACCTGATTTCTCTCTCTGTCGCTGTCTTTCTGTTTCCTTCATAAACTCGTTTGGTGTCTTATGTCTTTCTCGTGCAGGGGGTTGTAGGGCTCGTTTTCGGAAACGAGAAATCTGCTTCTTCAAATGAAGATAGGTACTTTCTCACTGTAGCGACGGAAGAAAAAGCTATTGGTTAGCTATAATTGTTAATGGAATGTAGCCAATCTAATATTTTATTATTCCAATATATATAGTTATGTAGAACGCTTGCTTGACTGTATAAGCAATGGTAAACTAGCAGAGGACAGGAGGACTGCCATGCTCGAGCTTCAAGCTATTGTGGCAGAAAGCTCTGGTGCCCAGCTGGCATTTGGAGCAATGGGTGATTTCTTCTTCCTTCTTTGCTTCAGTAGTTTAGGTTTTTTTTTTTTTTTTTTTTTTTGGGTCTCTTTGACATTTTCAAATTTGTGTTTTGCAGGCTTTCCTGTGATGATGGGTGTATTGAGGGAAGAACGTGACGATGTTGAAATGGTTTCTATAAAATCTTGTCCTTTGATTAGACATTTTGCTTTCACTGTATCTTTTGTGTTTCTTGAATGCATTTTGGTCTAGCCGGTAATTCTTAATTTCAATTTATATTCATGGACAAAGTCCTCACTTTTGTATTCCACATATATTTAGGTACGCGGTGCCTTAGAAACTCTTGTAAGTGCCTTGACTCCTATTGACCATGCAAAAGGCCCGAAGAATGAGATTCAGCCTGCCCTAATGAACACGGATTTGCTGTCCAGAGAAGCAGATAGCATTTCACTTCTTTTAAGTTTGTTGGTGAGAGATCTCTAATTATATTTGCAATTACCAATCATCATTTTATTTAGAGTTGTTTTCATTATTTTCTTTGTTCTTGCATTTAGTTGGACAGCGTTTATATTTATTTATGTATTTTTATTTTGTTGTTTTTGCAGTCAGAGGAGGATTTCTATGTTAGATATTATACTCTTCAACTTTTGACAGCCCTTCTCTCAAATTCTCGAAATAGGTATCAATTTTGAGACATATCTTTCTCTTTTGTCTAAAATGTTGGTTCTTTTAGTGGTTTGAGAAATAACTTATTCTGAGTGTCTCTTCAGGTTACAGGAAGCCATTCTGGCCATACCTCGTGGTATAACTCGCTTAATGGATATGCTTATGGATCGCGAGGTGCATGTTTACATTTAACATTATTGTTGATATATTTCTCTACAATTTAGTGTAGTGTGCTCTTTCTAAAATTCACGTTTAGGTCTTTCACGTTTATATGTGACAATTGTTCTTGATTCTTGAAGCTTTTGGGAACTATGAATGATTGAAGTATGACTGTATTTTTCATCAAATTTTTCCTGCTAATCAGTCATACAAAACTTTTGTGTTTTCATTCTAGGTTATACGGAATGAGGCCTTATTGCTTCTGACTTACTTGACCCGTGAAGCTGAGGTGAGGATTTCTTCTCTCATGATCGTTTGTCTCGTTTTTTTATGTTTGTCGAAACTGTGACTGAATGAAAAGTGTGTTTTTTTTGTTTGTAAAGAGACTAAATTTTGTTGCTTTAAACAATTAAATTCAAACCCGTGGTCAAGATGGTCGCTCCAAAAGTAGGGCTCCGTTTGTTTTAGGAGGGATTTGGATTTGATAACAAGGCTAAATTTACTGCAAAACCTGGAAAACACTAGATTGAATGGATTTGAAATAACTAAATGTATTAGTAATGAAAGGGATTTGAAATGGCTATATGCACAAAATCATTTGGAATCCATTTGCTTTCTACACTTCTCTTTTTATTCAAATCCTAGCATACGCGCATTGTGATACTCAACAACAACAAATTAAGCTTTATTATAGAAATTCACATCCACATCCACGCTAATCCAAATGGAATGTAATAAATAAAAGCTATCAAACCATCACAACTCAAGTGTTTTTTGACTATCATGTATTATGATTTCAGGAAATTCAAAAAATCGTGGTCTTTGAAGGTGCTTTTGAAAAGATTTTCAGCATCATCAAAGAGGAAGGTGGTTCAGATGGTGGTGTTGTTGTGCAGGTAATTCTCTGTGTCTTTCTCTATTGATATTTCATAGTTTAGTCGATTTGTTTAAGCTTCAGTATGACTCTTTTAGCATATGCACCAAAGTTTATCGTTAATGAAACTTTTAAGCATTATTTCACTTTAAAGTATGTAAGCATTTGTTTGTTAAACAAAATTTGTACAAACACTTTAGTTTGGTCATTTTCCAATCCCTTGATTAAGGGAGGATTGCCATTTGGCACATACTTCGTTGGACCATATTATGTGTTTGTATTTGCAAAGCTCTCGTTTCTAATACCTGCTTCTATTTATAAGCATTTGTGAAAGCATTTGATTTTGGAAATCGCCCTAATGTTATTTCTCTTCTACAGGACTCTATTGAATTGTTGAACAATCTTATTCGGAACATTGCATCTCATCAGGTTTTTAGTTTATCCTTGTTGCTCTTATTCTTGTAATTCTTGTGCTTACACATTGTTTCTTCTTGCTTACATTAAACACGTGTCATTCAGATACTGCTGAGGGAGACAATAGGATTTGACCCCTTAGTGTCGATTATGAAGCTACGAGGGAGTGCAAATTTCACTCAACAAAAGGTTAGATACTCGATTTTCATAACTTGCATTATAGACAGCTTGATTTTCTATGGCACAACTCTTACTGGTAATTTGTTGTTGACTTCAAAATAAACGCCATGCCAGTAGACAATTAATCTACTCAGTGTGTTGGAAACTCTTAATTTACTAATAAGTGGAGGTGCGGAGGCTGATCCTGGAAAAGATTCAAACAAGCTAACAAATAGGACAACCCTCGTTCAGGTATTTCCAACTTCTATACTACTGCCTCACTGCGTATAAATTTGCTGATATCTAATTTCTGTAATCTTTTAATTTTGTGGACGTAGAAAAAAGTCCTGGACCATCTTCTGATGCTGGGTGTGGAAAGCCAGTGGGCACCTGTTGCTGTTCGTTGTTCAGTAAGATAATTCTTCACTCTCTCTCAATCTATCTATCTCTCTCTCTCTCTCTCTCTCTCTCTCTCCCCCCCTACATACACAAACCAAACAAATACCTCATCTGATGGTATATTTTGATGGTACCATTCATTGCCAGCTGGACAGAGGAGTCCTTTGCTTTTTCGTTATTGTAACTTTGCGCTTATCCTTGTAGTCAATCAACTTGTAATTGTTGGGTTTATTCACATTTTCAGGCACTACAATGCATTGGTAATCTGATTGTCGGACATCCCAAGAATCTTGATGTTCTTGCAAGCAAAGTTCTTGGAGAGGGGCCGCAGGAACCTGCATTGAACTCAATTCTTCGAATCCTTGTGCGGACATCCAGTATGGAAGAATTTGTTGCAGCAGATTATGTTTTTAAGAGCTTTTGTGAGGTTGATGATCTGTTACTGACTTTTAAATTATAGCTTATTGATTGTGCAGTTTTTAATATAAATTTTATGTTCTATATTTTCTTCCGCCTCATTTTGATCAGAAAAATACTGACGGCCAAACTATGTTAGCGTCGACGTTGATTCCACAACCACATTCCATGACTCATGCTCCCGTTGAGGAGGATGTGAACATGTCCTTTGGAAGGTTTGTTTATTGTATGTGCAGTTTTCACTGTATTCTTCTAAATTCTCTGTTTATCATTTTATCTGACTGGTTGGATTGATGCATCAGCTAAAGCTGGATCATTTTTTTTTCTTTTCCTCTTTCTAGGTTGGAAACGCTACCTATGTAATTAATCTTATAAGAATTTGGTTCTCTTGCAGCATGCTTTTACAAAGTCTTACCTTGAGTGAGAGGGATGGTGATCTTGAGGTAATGTAGCACTTTGGTAGAATCTGGGTTTTGGAAAGACTAGTCTCTCTGTTCTATTAGCTAATATATTGTGGTGCAGACATGTTGCAGAGCTGCTAGTGTTCTAACTCATGTAATGAAGGACAATATCCAGTGCAAGGAAAAGGTATGCGGCTATATCTTTCTTCTGATATCTGTCTTCTGATGCAATAGTAGTTTGATTTACCAGTTTTATGCCAAGCTGTTTTTCATATGTTTGGTCCTCTATTTTGTGTATTATCACTTATCAAAAAGCCAAATAAGTACAAAGCATTGTGAAGTTAAAAACTATCTAGGGATTGGTTGCTTTGAAATGATACGGTCTGTATGGGCAGTAATTTAGTAAACCAAGGGTGGTGGCATATTTTATTGTTGATTCCTTTACCTTCTATGTATACGCATTATATGGTAAAATTTATAATTGTAGAACCTAAAAATTATCAAGTTCCTGCTTATTTTACTCTAATTTGGATGGTCTTATGTGGGCATTGACCTTATTGTATAGAAACTATTTGGTTGAGAGCTGTGCAACACTAGATACTAATGAAACTCAATTGACTAGATTACAATCTTGGGAATGGAGTTTTCTCCCCGTTATGTTTGTGTTGAAAGGTGACATCTCTTACAATTTTCTCTTCCGACAAAACAATTTGCAGGTTTTACGAATTGTACTTGAAGCACCTACACCATCTTTAGGTGCTCCTGAGCCTCTAATGAATCACGTGGTAAAATACTTAGCCCTTGCCTCTTCCATGCAAAACAAAGATGGAAAGTCAAGTGGAAACTCATATGTTCAACCTGTAATCTTGAAATTGCTGGTTACTTGGCTAGCTGATTTCCCTAGTGCTGTGAATTGCTTCCTAGATTCACGTCCCCACATAACATATTTGCTTGAGTTGGTCTCCAGTTCATCTGCTACAGTGTACGTGAAGGGGTTGGCAGCTGTTATTCTCGGGGAGTGCGTAATCTACAACAAGTCAACTGAAAGTGGGAAGGATGCCTTTGCTATAGTTGATTCCATAAGCCAGAAGGTTGGGCTCACGTCATATTTTCTGAAGTTTGATGAGATGCACAAAAGTTATCTCTTCACCTCTGCAAGGTCTGCTCAGCCCCGCAAGCAGTTGACCCGATCTGCTTCTGCTAGTATGGTAGATGTTGATGAGAACAGTTTATCCTATCAGAAAGATGAGGATCATCCTGTTCTGTCCTTGATCTTTAATACTCCATTTGTAAGCCTTGTTAAGAGTTTGGAGGGGAACATCAGAGAAAAAATTGTCGAGGTTTACAGTCATTCAAAGAGCAAGGTGGCAGTCGTTCCAGCAGAACTGGAACAGAAGAGTGAGGAAAGTGACAGGGAGTACATAAAGAGGCTGAAAGCATTTGCCGAGAAGCAGTGCTCTGAGATACAGGTATTAAGTTTGAGTGTACACGATTTCTTGGTCTGTTTTTTTTTTTGTTTGTTTACACGCATTGCAGTTTTGAACCACTTATAGGACGTCATTTTTGAAATATGTCTTGTTTGATATTCTATCTCGTTTCCCAGGACCTCCTTGGTCGCAATGCAACATTGGCTGAGGACATGGCAACGAGTGGTGGGGGCAGCAGTTATTCACGTTCTGAGGTGGGTACGGGCTCAGATAGAGTCCAGGTAGAAACACTTAGACGAGATCTTCAAGAAGCATCTAAGCGGTTGGAGTTTCTTAAGGCAGAGAAAGCCAAGATTGAATCAGAGGCATCCATGTATAAAAGCTTAGCCGGAAAGATGGAATCTGATCTGCAGAGCCTATCCGGTGCTTATAACAGCCTGGAGCAGGCCAATTTCCAGCTAGAGAAGGAATTCAGAGCTCAGAACGGTGGAGGGTCCTCCACCATTCCTGATTTGGATGCGATTAGAGCTGAGGCAAGGGATGAAGCCCAGAAGGAGAGCGAGGCAGAACTGAACGATCTTCTCGTGTGCCTTGGACAAGAACAAAGCAAGGTGGAAAAACTAAGTGCAAGGTTGTTGGAGTTAGGGGAGGACGTTGACAAGCTGCTCGAAGACATTGGAGATGATTCGGGGCTACCTGTAGATGCGGAAGAGGAGGAAGACTGATAGACGGTGGTGATGTCTTGGTGTTTTATTTGTAAGCCATCGGTGGTTCCGTCATCGATCCTTCTGGTACGGTTATGCTTGGCTCTCCCTTTGTACATTTCAGGCTGAATTTGTACAGTTGATATTTATTCTCAGTGACAGGATTCTGGAGCGAACTGGTGTCGACAGATTGAAATTAAATTATGTTTTTTTATATTTTTATTGAACCCTTCTTCATCCTCAAACTTAAGACTGGCTTGGATGGACATTGTTCTAAATTTCAACTTATTTCATTCACTCTTTATCGTGTTTAGGTCACCGTCTTTGTCTTTTTTGCTAATGCAATGTTCTCCTTTTGAACTGGAAGACTCAGCTGCCGAATTGCCGATTAGGTCTCGAAGGGTCTTTCTTCGCCTTCCACCTAAGTTGCATAAAAAGGCCCAAAGCTAATAGTCGAGAACAATTTTCAGTGTCCTGTCTAGGTGCATGTAGTTCCCATCTTCATATACATGTCTATTTCATTGAGCCTTGCTCTCTCTGATATCCAGATCATTACACTTTTTGTGTGGGTCCAAACTTACCTTGTGCATCACATTTTTAGTACATGTAAGGTTTTTCTATACAAGTAAGTCCATTTGTATCAGTGGTCTTGTCCAGATTAGTGTGGGTTAGAACTTACCTTGTGCATCACATTTTTAGTACATGTAAGGTTTTCCTATACAAGGAAGTTCATGTATATCAGAATTGTGGTCTCAATTCCTCTTTCTAAAATAACCTCTTGAAAAACAAGATGAACAAAATTGAAGAATACTTATTATTCATATGAATATTAAGAAAACTCTAGTAATAATTAAGATATTAGCGAGTCGTCCATTAATTAATGCAAATGGATGACATATTGCTTGTATATTTCATTTATATAATGATGACTTTTTTTTTTCTTTCTTTCGCAATTAATGGTTTTTTTTTTTTTTTTTTGATAAATTGAAATTTAGTGAATGAGCAACGTTGCTAACTTTTTCACGAATCTGTCTTTCGAGGGCGACAAAACTGCTTCTGGTTTCATCGTCGGAGCTTGTAATGGTCTCCCTTCTAAATTCAGCTACTAGGATCTCTAGATGCACCAAGTGTCCTTGTCGCCGAAGGAGTTGCTTTAGTTGATGGTCTCGTGTGCACTGCTGCTAACAACAATACAACATCCATCGTTTGTAGGTAAAGGGCGACCTTAAAATCCTAATTGATGCTCTTAATGGGGCGATTCTTCTATCGTGGTGTCTTTGTTGGGTTGTTAAGAATTTGTTTCACGAAACTAATTTTGTAGCAAGTGCAATCGTCAATCTAGGACACTTATTTTGATACCTTTCATTTTTTGTTTTTTTTTTTTCTTGATAAATTAAAATTGGATTAAAGAGTAAGCCCTAAAAAGACTCAAGAAGGGCAACAACAACAAACCCACACATGGCTGGAACAAACAACCCAAACAGGGAAAAATAAAAGACAAACAACAACTCTTAAGAACCAAAGAATAAACCAGGAACTAAGGCAACAAACAAAACAACGCAACCTACTAGCTAAGTAATAGGTAAATTTCAAGTTCTAATAACCTGAATATTACCAATATTCATCTTATATTTAACATTACAAAGTCTCAAACGAATCATATCAATAATAAGAGTAAGAATAATAGAGGGGGGACCGAGTATTAGCAAAACCCCGATTATTACGCTCCATCCAAATGCTATAAATTGTGACAGATATGGCGAGCTTCTTGTTGGTAACAACAAGCGACTTCCCTCTCCGTAAGATAGAAATAACATCTACAAACAATGGCCAGAGGGGATTTCTCCAAATTTCACCACATTTAACAAGGACAAGCGGCCAAATATCACAAGTTACCGAATAATCAAAGAACAAATGTTCATAGGTTTCAGGTTCCCTACCACACAAAGAGCAAAGAACATTAGAAATAGAAGCAAAACAGGAGACACGGTCCAAAAATATTTAAACGCCCTCTAATGGCAATCCACATGATGAAAGAAATCCTAGGAATAACGGCTGGGAGCCAAACTAGGTGAGCTCTAGGATCCACAACCCCTTCCACATTAAGCTTCTTCCACACAGAATTAGGGGAGAACAAACCTTTAACGAAGAGCGACTAGTAAAATTTGTCAATCCAAGTAGGCGAGGTAGGGATAACCTCGCAAATTTCTAATAAGGATCACAACAGGGTTAAAAAAAAAAATGCCAATTCCAACTTCCAGAATTGAGAACGGAGGGGATCAAAGCATTAGAATGGCTCCCCAAATCATCCAAACCATCGCTACCAATATAAGGCAATAAGGGACCAAAGAGATTCCACCTATCATGCCATAAAAAAATCCGTTCTCCACTACCCATAACACAACGAATAAAAAGTACGCCTAACGTTTTTAGAATCCAAAGACACAGTGACACTTACCACCAATAAAGTACGCCTTGAATAGGCCCATAAGTTGAAATTCCCGTTCTATCCGCCTGATGCTATGCAGGCCTGGTGCCTTGACATACTTAAAGTTGGTCACCTTGGACTCATGGAGGCTTTTCCATATAACTTGTTTATTTTGCTCCATTTAAAAAAGTAAATAAAGCTCTTTTACTATTCACTATTCACCAGTTGACTACTCAGTTACTCAGTAGAAAAAGATGGTAAAATAAAGCGTAGAAAAAGATGGTAAAATAATAGAAAAAGATAGTAAAATAAAGCGTAGAAAGTGGACCTAGTGACGTGGCAAGATAAGAAGAAAGAGGGGTGGTCCAGGCCCAACAATCGCCGGCTGCCAGCGCAACAGAACTGTGAGCCAGCCACTCCGCATTGATCAGGCGCATACTCACAGCTCACCACCGTGGGAGTCTCGTAGTCAAAACATCAAGTCGCCGGCGAGCTCAAAATCAAAATCGAAATGGCTGACACTGAAACGGTGTCGCCGGAAACGACATTCATCGAACGCAGGGCGTACGCAAGGGTGGGTCTTCTGGGGAACCCGAGCGATGTCTACTTCGGTCGTACCATCTCCTTCAGCCTCGGGAACTTCTGGGCCACCGTGCGATTGCAGCCATCAGATGATCTCGTCATCCAGCCTCACCCCATCCACGACCTCGTTGTTTTCAAATCCCTCGGCCACCTGGTTCGTACACTAGAAATTCCGGTTCAATTTTCTCCCACTTGTACTTTCTTCAACTGAAATTTGGATTTTGAATTGATGTGAAATGAATTTATTTTACACCAATCGAAATCAACAGGTGAATCGGTTAGATAGTGCGGGTTATTATGGAGGTGTCCGATTGCTGATGGCAATTTGCAAAGTCTTCTTTGATTATTGCAAGGAAAACAAGATAGAATTAGAGCCTCGAAATTTCACTCTTTCATATGATACTAATATTCCTCGCCAGGTGAATCTTAATCAATCAAATTCCCTGTACTTAGATTTTTGAATTTTTTTACTACGCTTGATAGTTCAATGAAATAAAGCTCGAATCTTTGAGTAAGATTTTGTGTTTGAGATTTCACTTTTACTTTCAGACAGGACTTTCGGGTTCTAGTGCCATTGTGTGTGCAGCCCTGAGCTGCCTTCTTGACTTCTACAAGGTTAGGCGCTTGATCAAAGTGGAGGTCCGCCCCGGCCTTGTCCTTGGTGCCGAGAAGCAGCTTGGGATTGTTGCCGGGCTTCAAGATCGTGTCGCCCAGGTCTATGGCGGTCTTGTTTACATGGTACTCAAATCTCAGCATTTCTTGCTTCTCCTCCTTTTAGATTTCATCCATGGCCATCTGATATGTATAATGCATGTACATGTGGTGCCTTTTTGACTTTCTAGGATTTTGACAAGGAACACATGGACACTTTGGGGCATGGAATTTACACACCCATGGATATTAGTCTTCTCCCGCCTCTTTACCTTGTCTATGCCGAGAATCCAAGTGATTCCGGGAAGGTCAGCTTTTCCAGATTTTCATTGTATTGCCACTGTTTTCCACTCTTCGGGCAATTTGTCCAAAAATGAACACATTTGTTTTAATGGCAGGTACATAGTACAGTTCGTCAAAGGTGGCTCAACGGCGATGAGTTTATAATATCATCCATGATGGAAGTTGCAAATATTGCACTCGAAGGAAGGGCGGCCATACTTGAAAAGGATTACACTAAACTGGCAGCTCTCATGAACCGCAATTTTGACCTTAGAAGGTTTGAGATTTATCTGCATTTGACCTACCATTGATGATGTGATTTCTCAATTCTGATGTTTGAAGCTCTTTAATTGTCTCATCTGTTTATTTAGACTGCATTAGAGAAAAATTAAATGTTGATTTGAAAAGAATGCTATGTTTACATGAGCATATTTGCATGTCATCTTCAGGTATATGATGTTGTCAGACAATTGCCACTTAAGGCTCATTGCACAGACTGTACATCTGCATGCCAAATCTTATTCACTTTCTATTCTCTTTGACAGACCAGCAAGTTTTGATAAAAGAAAGAATCACTCTTTGAGTCCATTTGGATGTGATTTCAAATTTAATGATTTTGGTTGATATTTTATAACCGAATTGCATGAATAAGATATTGACACTTCTAAGTATTTGTATTCTCATGGTGTAATGTCTTGAATGGCTCATTGTATCGTCGTATCATGTGATATTGTCATCATGTTACACTTTTCTTCATAAAAAAAGAGAAATTGAAACGAAGGGCTGGTGTACTATCTGGGGGTGTTTATAAATGATGCATCCCTCATAAATGATACATGACACTCAGCTGGGCTTGAGTAACATCTTATATTCTGAACTGGTTTCACATCTGTTTGCTTTTTATGTACATTATGGTCACTCAACAGTTGTGGTATGTGGATTTCTTGCAGAAGCATGTTTGGAGATGAAGCTCTTGGTGCTTTAAACATAGAAATGGTGGAGGTGGCCCGAAGAGTAGGCGCAGCATCGAAATTCACAGGCAGCGGAGGGGCAGTTGTCGTATTTTGTCCCGACGGTCCCTCACAAGTGAAGCTATTAGAGGATGCATGCCAAGCGGCTGGTTTTAAACTTGAACCAATAGAAGTCATTCCCTCTCTTCTAAATGAGGTTGATCTTCAAATCCTGTCAAAATAGGCCTCGTTTGGGTCTTGTCATTTTATTTCCTAGGAAAACATTTTTAGCTCCTGATACTTCTCATTAACATATATGCTTCATCTATCAATAAAAGGAAATAATTTTAATTTGATCCGATGCTATCAATTTCAATGCCATATAAGCTGAGAGAATGGCTAGAGATTTAACTGAAAATTTTCTGCTTCATGACTGTTAAGTTTTACCCGATGCGCTTCATGAAGAAAGAAGATTGAGAAAAAAGAAAAATTCAATGTAGTTTCACAGGAAAATTAAGCAAAAGTAACCACTATAAGAAACGAAATTGATCAAATAACCAATAGAACATATACAACATACCATTACTAAAACCCTAAAGAATAATACATACTACACACAATCAGAATCATACAAAAGTGCTCGCTATCTCTCCCTCTCTCTGCTAAGTTGGAGGTTACTTAATAACCCAATTTCCCAGTTTCTAGGTCTCATCATCATCCCTTGTGGTTAGCTTTGCTACATGACTCACTGCTATTAAATCAAGACCCGAATCGAAAACACCAAATATATGTCCTACTTCCTAGCTCTTGAATTTTACCAGTACAGCCGCAGCAGCAGCCAGTGGAAGAGCAACATGCCTCAGATTTGTCTTTCAATCCGCAGCACCAAGAAGCTTCTTCTTAGAGCCAATTCAATCATGGGTCACAGAGCGATCTCATGAGCCCCTTCGGGGATCCCCAGATTGGAAGATCAAGGAAAGACTGCGCTATGTGTTCCTCCTGTTCATTAAAAATTGCTTCTGCTGTATCACACAGATTCAAAACATCACAAATGATGGCTTCGTGTGCTTCTGCCTGCATGGATGGAGGAGGATGAATGATTGCAATTAGGTCCCGAAAATGATTTCTTACAAGTCAAGTCAATCTAGTGCCCACAACCTAAAAAAGATAAATCTTTTCAAATTTATTTAGATACAAATAATTCACTTTCAAGGGCAATTGTGGGTTAAGGCTCATAAGAAGTAATGATGATACTAAAAGCAAAATAATACTGCGATACCAATGAATTATAGAAAGGATAACAGAACCCTGACAGTTAAATTGATGTTTGATTACTGGGAATCACAGAAAAAGTATATGAATGCCAAAATCAGCTCAACAGAGGCACAAATTGGAGCCATGGAGCATACATTTCTGACCTTGCAAAACCCTAACCCCCCAAATTCTTATCAATTTTCAGAATTTTCCAGCAACCAAACAATCGGAAAACGAAAAGAAAGAGGCGCCTATTCACCTGTAAAAGAAGCTCATCCACCAGTGACCCACAAACGGACTCCGCGTCCTGATGCTCGGAGGAACAAGAACCACCCAGAGACGCCGTTTGCTCTCGTTCTTGGTCTTCCACGCGTTGTTGCCGTTGTTTTTCTTGAAGCAGGCGTGGCGTCCTCTCCTCCACTGCCCGCAATGTGCTCAACAAAAGTTCCCACTGGTGGATCTCCGCCTGGTACCGAGATTTGATCTTCAAAAGCGACTTCTTCTTCCACTCTCTCCGGCGTTTCTCGGGGTCCTCCTGTAGATCCACGGAAGACCCAGACGGCGCGGCCGAGTCAGGAGCTGGGTCAACTCGGCGCCTCTTCCTGCGCTTGAAAATGAAATCCTCCTCGTTATCGAGCTCCCAGTCTTCCCAAGCTGCCGCTTCTGAAGCTGTTGACTCCATTATTGCTCGCCAAAGCCCCGAGCGGGAAAAGAACGAAATTTTGAGACGGAAATGAAATTTAAAAGTGAGAGAATTGAAAAATCCGATTCAGTTGCCTTCAGGTGGATTTGAAACCAGCCACAAAGCAAAATAAAACGATACGTCGTTTTTGTCTCTGAATAAATATTGATTACAAAACGACACACAATATTCAGCCTCCCTGTCTCGATGGCTAAACCAATCTCTCTGTCTCTTCCCTTCCTTCGTCCCACTCTCAGACTCTCTCGCTTACTCTCTCGATCATGGTCGCGCTCAGCGACGTCGTTTTCGACCACCTCGACTCGGTATCCGCTTCAGTACGACTTGATCGTCAACAACCCGACTCAGTCCTCGCTCGACCACAGCCGCCGGCGACCCGCCCGGCTCAGCAAACCCGACTCAGATAACACGCCTGAGTCCGAATCGGAGTTGCCGGAAAAACCCGGCTCGGCCTCGGAATTGGGATTCGAGAACTGGCTCGATGAGAAGCTAGCTTCGGCGGAGATGGACAAGTCGAAGAGGAAATACTACAACAAGAGGAGGAAGAGGATGTACGGGACCGATTCGGAGGAAGAAGAAAGGCGGCGGGAGGAGGAGGAGAGTTTGGTGGAGTTGAAGCCAGAGGTGGTTGAGTTTAACAGGCTGCACAAGAGGGAGGAGGAGCTCCACTTTTACGACATGTTCGCGTATCCGTGGGAGAAGGACAAGCATTACAAGATGGTGTATCAGCTGGAGAAGAAGTACTTTCCCGATCAGTGTCTCGACAAGGCGTTTCTTGAGCCAGGTCAATCCAATCCCAGTCCCAGTGCCAATTCCAATTCCATAGCCAAGGGTGTTAGTAATTTGAAGGCGAAGGTGAATCAGAAGAAGAAGAAAGACGGGGTTGGCGATGAAGTGGGTAGCGATAATAATAAGGGGCTGGTGTTCTTTGAGGAGGAGGAGGAGAAGAGAGAGCATAAGGGCTAGAGGGAAATGGTGACAAACGTGAGTAAAGATGCTACAGAGAAGAAGGTGGAAGATTTCTTCAAGTGTTTGAAGAAAATCCCCAACAAGGATGCTGATAATGGTGACGGGGAGCCATATCTTTTGACAAGGACTACTGAGCTCCCTCCTAAATGGGATGGTCCCTATGGGACTGTGGTTTTGGTGAACAAACCCAAAGGTGACTCTTTTGATTACTGTGTCCATTGTCATTGTTACTCGGTTGTTCAATCCCTTTACTTCTCCTGACATCTCCATATGCTTTTTTTTTCGCCTTAATTTTTTTTTATTAAGGAATCATAATACAATTTGCAATACAGGATGGACTTCTTTTACAGTTTGTGGAAAGCTACGTCGCCTAGTCAAAGTGAAGAAGGTGCCTTTTTAGTTGTTGAGGTATATCTTTCCATATGAATAAATGCTCATATAACCTTTTTTTTTTTTTGGTGTTGGATTACAGGTAGGGCATGCTGGAACTCTTGATCCTATGGCTACTGGTTTATTAATCATCTGTGTTGGTAAAGCCACTAAGCTGGCAGACGGGTAATTTTTCGAATGCCATTCAGTTATCTAGTTTCATTTCTAGTAGGCTAAATGAGATAGTGTGTCTTAGGTTATGAAACTAAATGTCCAACATTTTGAAAAAGGTTTGAATATATGTTTCTCTGCAGATACCAAGGTATGATTAAGGGTTATAGTGGAGTTATCCGTTTGGGGGAAGCTACTTCAACTTGGGATGCTGATTCACCGGTGTGTTTATCTTTTCAGTTCAACCTGAATTCCATTTTATACTGATGTTATATGAATTTGGTTGCTTGTATATGTTATCTAATTCTTAAATCTTGAGAAGCAAACCCAATTCACTCTGACCTTATACATTGGGAAAACGGTGTGTTGCTTTACTCCATTCCAGTTATTCACATTCTTGATATTCTATGTTAAACCTTTACTAATTTAATTTTATGCCTGTGAGTGGTGGTAAATATTGTCTCTTCAATGACCTTTTTTGAGCCAGTCTCTAAGAACTATTGTCATTGTCCTCTTCCTATTTTTTTATATTTTTTTAAAATTGAGTGCAAACTTTGGTCTAATTGTTTCTTTCTCATCACTCTCTTATGCAGGTCATTCAGCGTGAGCCTTGGGAGCATATCAAAGATGAAGACATAAAGAAAGCTGCTGCGTCCTTTTCTGGGGAGATCTGGCAAGTACCTCCAATGTTTTCTGCCATCAAAGTAAGCATTGCTTCTCTAGATCTACAGTGCATCTTAGTCCTGACAGTTCAGGTTCAAACTCTTATATTTGACTTGTTCACAAGTTTCACTTGTTATAGGTTGGAGGTGAAAAGTTGTATGAGAAAGCAAGAAGAGGAGAAAGCATTGAGCTCTCACCTAGACGTATATCAATCTTCCAGTTCGACATTGAGCGCAGCTTAGATGACAGGTAGTCTACCTTTGTCACTCCTAACACCATGCTCAGGGGCTCAATTGTACCTTTTTGGTCAAAGACACTTAAGTTAGAATTCAGCTATTTTCGATACTTGACAAGTTATGAGCTCTTATGTTCTTGAGCCTAATATATTTTTATTGGATTTTTGCAGACAAAATTTGATTTTCCGGGTTACTTGCTCAAAAGGTACATATATTCGGTCACTATGTGCAGACTTGGGGAAGGCTCTTGGAAGGTATTTAGTTTTTTCTTCTAAAGGGGGAATGTATTTAGTTTTAAGAGAAATATTCTTGACTCTGAAATCTCCCAGTTCCATCTGATAGATAGGTCTAGTTCTTAATTGATTAAGCTGCTTGAGACATGTTGGGAAAACCAGAACCTATTCGAGCTCAAGGGCAAAAGTGTCATCTTACCTACCTTATGCACTTAACTATGTAAAGCATCGACCCTTTTAGGAAATTACATCTTTATGAAACAACGGGCAAAATTATGGCTCGTTATAAACAGCCTGGTGGTTCTCCTAGTTTTGGCTAAACAAAATAAAAACTCTTCTACAAATGAAGACAAGATAAGAACTCAAATATCTGTCAAATGAAATAAGTGTAGGCTTCTTTCCCATAATTTGGATTCTGATTTTAATATGCCCCTCTTCATTCGCAGCTGTGCCCATTTGACTGCTCTTCGAAGAGACTCAATTGGTAAGATCCTTCGTGCTCGGCTTTGTGCTAATTCATTGTGTTTATTTTCCCTTTATTTTCTCCTTGTTTTTTAATTGAAGATTAGGTTCCTCTTTAACAACCACTTTACCAATGAAACCATGCAAATGAAAATGAGCAAGGGAAAAACAGTGAAATTCATGTATGTCATTTGGCAGGGGAATATTCTGCAGACGATGCATGGGACTTCAAAGAGCTGGAGGAGGCAATTACCAAAACCTATTTCTAACTATATACACCATTCTGATTCTTGTCTGGCAAGTTTTGAAGCTTCAACAATACACGCAACACGATCAAACATCGGTTGTTTTTGCCCTTCCATGTAATCTAGAGTGTACAATTCATTCTTTACTAGATTGTTTTCACCTAGAATTAAACACGGTTAGTAATGTAGCAAAGTTACAGCAAGATTGAATGTGTATTAATTTGTGCAAGTACAGCTGAGTTGGTATTCAGACGAGTTTCTTGTTGCCATTTTTGTCAATCCTCTATTGATGAACTGTTGAATTTGGAGGATTGATTGCCGTTTCCTCAAAATATGCCTTCTCTGCGCTGCTCATTCGTTCCTGAAACATTTTCCATTCTCTTTTACACCTCTCCCTCAAGAGACTCAATTGGTAAGATCCTTCGTGCTCGGCTTTGTGCTAATTCATTGTGTTTATTTTCCCTTTATTTTCTCCATGTTTTTTAATTGAAGATTAGGCTCCTCTTTAACAACCACTTTACCAATGAAACCATGCAAATGAAAATAAGCAAGGGAAAAACAGTGAAATTCATGTATGTCATTTGGCAGGGGAATATTCTGCAGACAATGCATGGGACTTCAAAGAGCTGGAGGAGGCAATTACCAAAACCTATTTCTAACTATATACACCATTCTGATTCTTGTCTGGCAAGTTTTGAAGCTTCAACAATACACGCAACACGATCAAACATCGGTTGTTTTTACCCTTCCATGTAATCTAGAGTGTACAATTCATTCTTTACTAGATTGTTTTCACCTAGAATTAAACACGGTTAGTAATGTAGCAAAGTTACAGCAAGATTGAATGTGTATTAATTTGTGCAAGTACAGCTGAGTTGGTATTCAGCCGAGTTTCTTGTTGCCATTTTTGTCAATCCTCTATTGATGAACTGTTGAATTTGGAGGATTGATTGCCGTTTCCTCAAAATATGCCTTCTCTGCGCTGCTCATTCGTTCCTGAAACATTTTCCATTCTCTTTTACACCTCTCCCTCACCCCTTCCCACGGCGCTCTTCCTCCCTCCCCTTGCCCCTATCGGAGAAAAACAAAACAGTTCACTCAACACAGTTTTTATTCCGGATAAAGTTTCGGGTTAAAAAGCTTGGACTTACTTGGTTCCCAAGCGATGGAACACCTTGATGGACAATCCACTGGGCATCGACGACTCCGATTTTCTCATGGGCAGGCTGTTTCCGAGCAAGCAAAAGAACATACCCCAAATTATAATCAGAGAGGCAGAAAGAGGGGACAGCAAAAACCAAGCAAAAAAAAATGAAAATCCGAACCTCTACGCAATGTCTAAGAGCTAAATCTAGACCCCAGCCATGAACCAGGTCATTCTGCACAAGAATGGCGAAATTTTTGGGAGTTGATATAGGGAGCAATAACTGAAGGACGTGCAAATAGTTTGAACACAAGAAGTCGATAATTTATACCTGAATCATATGCCAAACACAACGCCATGCCTCGCGAGAAAACACTGGTGCCATAATCTCCACAAACCTGCAGGTTCTTGGAATTCATGGTAGGACATACTACAAACCAGTTCAAAAGTTTGCATAATTGTGATGCATAAAATATCGTTACGTACGCTGCACATGGTGGCAAATGTGGATCACTACACCAACCAGCTCTCTCCTGCGTCTGCCTGTATTCAAGAAAACATACGGTTACGCAAAAATTTTGGATCGTCAGTTGAATAAAGTGGACAAATAATCAATGAGCGAATACAACGACATCAGAAATTTGTTAATCTTACATGTGAACTTCACTATCACCTCTCCGCTTCGTCATCTGCCATGTTAAGCCATTGTTTGGTTCTAAGCCAGGCTGCGATATTTCCAAATCATGTTTCCTAATCAATTTTATGTATCTGGTACAAAGAAGAATAAAGCCTTAGTATACTAATTCATCCAAGCAGTAAATGTCAATTAAACAGCACCACGAATTCACAACACTTACTTCTCTGCATTAAAATGCTCCAAACCGAGATCTTCATCCCAAATAAATATGTATTCATAGGCTGCAATAATATCAGGATGCAAAAACCGCTTGGCATACCACCTGGAAGCACGTTTCAGGAAGCTTATGTGAGAATATAATTTTTTCAGGGTTTTAAAACAAATCCATTGCAGAACTATTGGGACAAACTTCAAATATACGAAGAGAGAGAAAAAAAAAAAAACTTACTAACCATTTAGTTTGCTTCTGAATGCTCACATGGATGGCCCGCTTTGACCACTCAAACTCATCCCATTCACTTATCCGACCATCATAGTGGAACAAAACAATGGTGAAATTCTCTGAGAACTGTTAAATTAATGTTTAGGAAGATGAAAAGAGAGACAAATGTACAAATGAATTTGCAGAGAGATTCGACCTTTTTAACTGCTGCATCAACATTGTTTTTCTGAGCATAACCTACAGTAAAGGTTACAAGATACTTTGGCTCGATGATAAAGTCCTGCAAGTGCCATCTCCAAAAGAAAGGGTTCAGATTAGAGAATATAACTCAAAACACAGCTACTGTCATTGTTGGGATTAAGTGCAATATTTAGCAATCAACTAAGGAGAGGATAGGATAACCGAAGAGCATACTGCAATGATATATATCATAACAATAAGTGCACCCATTTCAAGCTTAATGACTTCATATAAGAGAGGAATCTAGAAATCAGATGTCTTTCATACTGAATTAATGGTAGCAGATGCACACCTCACTAGGCAGTCCCCAAAGTCTGCGGAGATAGAAATCCGACTCAGGTGCAATGATGCCAGGGGGTAAGCTTTCAGCCCCTCGAGGATTTGTTGGAACCCATATCTGCATTATAGTCAAATGGATAGTAGTCAGTACCAGGCTACCAGCACATGAAGATCATGAGCTATAGATGCTGAAAAATTCTTTGGACAAATGACAACATCAGAACAACTGAAGAAAAGTATATATTCATCAGATAGTCATTGTATAGTAACACACTTGTTGTCCCTGATTTATTCAGTAAACAATTGTCACAAATGACTAATGAGTATAACCTTTCAATGAACCCATAACTTCAAGAAAACACTGTAAGGAATGTGAACTCAGAGAAGTCTCTTATTTCTGCTCTTTTTTTCTAAGAAAACTATAAGGCAAGCAATTTCTGCTAATTTGGAAATGAAAAAAACTTAATAGCTCAAAACAATGAATTAGAAGCGTGGTCATGATGCCACAAAATGGGAACCCAACCAAGACACACAGATCTTAACCCAGAAGATCCCTCAAACTAACACATAATTAAACTGCCCAAAACCTAACAACAAGCTGCTTTCTAGTCCAACCAAATATTTGAACACAAAAGATCCTTGAACTTCATAGAAATTGAATCCCAAATCGATGGCTTAAACCCATGGTACTGCACAAGTATGATTAATTGAAAGAACATACCTTTGACTCAGTGGATACATATTTTGGAGAGCTGTCTCTGTTGTTCTTTAGAGAAGACAAGACATTCAAAAGTGCATGGGTTGAAAGCCCGGTGTACTTCTCCTCTACGTATGAAAGATCTATGGAAGGAAAAAGGCTGGATGGGAGATTCATCTACCAGATTCAAACATAAATTTGGAGATCCATGTTACTTTTTGCATGATCAGGATTCACAAAAAAAAATGAATGAAAACACGCCATACAAAAGAGAAAACGTGCACCTTAGTCAATGTGAGGGTCGGAAATGAAACCCCTAAAAAGAAGCCGATTACAATTCCGACGAAGATTGTCACAACAAGCCTCATTGCCTCGTTCGGCTTTCTTATATTTCCACTGCAGCTTAAAAGAAACAATACAAGTGAACACTGATTTCCATTGCAACATCATGAACATATCAATGCCGCAGTAAAAAAAAAAAAAAAAAAAGGTTAGAAGTTTCATACATGCGTATGGGGGACACCATATTTCTTATGATTCAACAATCACAGAATCCCCGCAAACTATAGGTGCTCCCATAGACACAATAAAATCAGCAGCCGCTACAGCCTCTACAATCACATTAATATTACTCAGGTTTAATTTCTTACAATCCAAAAAATATTCTACCGTAATCTAAACTAAAGTACGGGTCAGCAACTCGGGTGCATAAGAGAGCACATGCACTCTAAGCATTAAAACATGCTGTGTGACTCACAACTAGCTTATTGCACAACACGAAGCTCACTGGCTTTCTTCACACCGCACAGCTGCTCACCAAAATTCTTACTAATTTCAAGTATCAACCTTAGTCTGCAGGTAAGTAAAATTCCACAAAAAAAAGCACTAATTCATGTGGAAAACTCACCGGAAGTTTCTAAAGTCATCAAATTTATTCATAAAACCGAAAGAGAAAAAAAAAAAACTAAATTTAACCAAAATTAACATGACCAACGAAGAAGGAAACTTACGAGGCGATTTGCCTTAATATTCTTCGAAGATACAGAGAGAAGCAACCCAAAAGCGGCCCGGCTCGTCCGGGAAGGACCAAGCAGGACCTTCCAATTTCGTCTCCCTCACTCTCCGAAACGACTGACCAGAAAAACCAGAAGAAGTAAAAATCAGTTCGCAGAAATCAAAGGGAATAAATTGGTTGGAACTTGGCAATGGCAGCAAGGAACCCCGACATTTGAATTCCCCAAAGAATTTCACTTTACGTGACGCCTTTTATTCTGTTAGGGTCCCGATCCCCTGCGGCACCCAATTTGGAATTACTGAACCGTGAGATCCAGATCCGCCGTTGGATTAAGAACAATTGGATGTGGTCAAGTCAATCAGTCTTTGAGATAACCTTCCGCGCGTATCGAATGAAAACGAAATTATTATTTTCTGATTGAAATTGGAATTTTGCGCAGGCCACACGTTGCAAATTTTGTTCTTTATTGTGCCGACTTCTAATAAAATATTTAATTTATATTTTTAACGGAAAGTAATTTTTTTTTACCATTAACGGAAAGTATTTTTACGTTTGATTTTTGACCATTTCTTAATTATTTTAATTGAGATTATAATCATGAAACGACAATATTTACGTGTTACACTCATGTAAATATATTAATTTCGTTCTTTTAATTTCAAATTTGAAACATAAGTATGTTTTTAAATTTCATTGATTTTTTTTTTGCAATAATGATTTTAAAATCGTAATTTAGAAAGTAAACAACTTTCAATAATGACATAAATATAGAAAAATTCATTATATTAAAAAGATGAAAATTATAAATTATTCATATGTAATATTTATTTATTTAAAAAATAAAAGATCTTTCAAAATTCATTAACAATTTAAGATATTTTTAATTTTTTATCCTTTTTTTTTTTTACTATAATTAATTTCGAAAGGTCATTTTCAAGTTGATTTTTGTATGAAGTTGACATTTTTGTAGTTTATAAATCTTGGGCAACTCGACAAGAATTAGGTCGATGGAAAGGGAGAAGACAAAGTGTGTTAACAATATTATAATAATATGACATGTGTCATATTATTATAAGAATATTATAAATAATATTATAATTAAACATATTTGATAATTAATTTAATTAATTTAATTAATTAATTAATAGACGTGGTGCAATATTATTGCTCCAAAATGAAAAGTAGAAGATACTATAGACAGTGAAAATTTATTAAATACGATAATGTTGCAAAATTATTAGAAATGGTTATATTACAAAACGATCATACATTACAGAAAAGGGTGATATTGTAAATACCAAATAAGAAGACATTACCAATAAGATTTGTTATTAACATGTTATTAATATTTATGAATGTCGTGTCAAATTAAATTAGTTAATAAATAACGAAGTATTCGATAATCTGAAGTAGAATTTATCAGTGAATCAATATTATTTTTTCAAAAAAAAAGTAATTATGTATTTTTTTTTGTGTAAAGTGAACTTTGTACAAACTAAAAATTAATATGCTCAAAAAACAGTATTCTAAATAATAATTAATAGTACTCTCTAATGTTTTCAAATTAAAAGATCTCTTCAATAAAAAAAAATTAATGGACGTTCAGGATAAAGAATAATTAAGAAAAAAACTACATAAATTGTGGATCACATACTATAGGGCTCACTACAAACTCATATCTGAACTATCAAAATTTTCAAATAACTACCCAAACTATGTAGCCACCTACATTTAATTATCTCTGTTAAGTTTTCCATTAATTTAATCGTCAAAATGCCACATGTCAAAAAATTTGCCCAATCAACGACTGATGTGGCAAAAACATAGAGGAGTATTTTCAAAATTTCAAAACTACAATTAATGCCCAATTTGGATTTTGCCCAGAAACCCCAAAATTGAAAATGACCTCCCCTAAAATAATTTCATGTGCATCCTAAAATGATGATTTTGAGGACAACTGATGAATGACACCTTGCTAATAGTCGCAACTCAAGCAAACCGGCGAGACATTTGGTTGAGATTGCTTGGATGAAACCCACTTTGGGAGTCATTAAGATCAACACCGATGGGTGCCGTAGGGGTGTAAAAGGCTGCATTGTAGCTGGAGGTGTGTTTCAAAATTCGGAGGGAGCCTGGATTCGTGGTTTCTCTTTGAACATTGGCGTTGAGAAGATTCTTGATATGGAGGTGTGGGGTATTTTCCAAGGGCTGCAGATTGCTTGGGAGATGGGGGAAAAAACGATTCTTCTTGAGTCTGACTCAGAGGTTGCTGTTCACCTTGTCAGCCATCCTATGCTCGAGACTCATCCTTTGAATAACTTGTTGGTTGCTTGTTAGAATTTAGTAAGCAGAGATTGGAGTTGTCATGTGATGCATGTTTATATGGAAGGTAATCGAGTGGCTGATTTTTTGGCTGGTTTCAGATTGAGTATGGAGATAGGGATGCATCGGGTTGAGCAGTCTCCTGCTGCTGATGTTTTTCTTCTACTGGACGATGTCCATGGCTTGAGCCTCCCTAGGGAGGTGGTCTAGTTGCATTTCTTGGGTGTTGTTATTCTCCTTCTTATCACCAAAAAAAAAAAAAGACCTCCTCTTCCCCCAAACTGAATTCCCAAACCCCTCCACCCAAATTGCAACTCCCCAAATCAAATTCTCAGCCCCAAATGAAACCCTAAATCTTGTTGAAGAAGTAAAAGAGGGCTCGAATTCTCCTTCTCGGAGTTTGAGAGGAAAAGATTATATGTCGTTAGGGCAATGGGCGACGGAGAAGTTTACAAAAGTGACCTAAATGATGCTCGATGTTTTGAGAGAGCTTGATGTTGATGTGTTGGTTCAACAAGACGTGAAGGTGGAAGAGGAGAAGGCCATGAAACCTCTGTTGGATTTGGTGGCTGCTTTGGGCATGAGTTATGTCTTTGTCGAGAGTTGGGCACTAGAGTATGACATGTTTTGGCTCTGCAATACTTGAAGACGGAGGAGGAGAAGGCCATGAAGCCTCTATCGTGTCAAAATGGTTGATTAGGCGGTCCAAGGTCTAGAAAATCTTTGTATTTTAGGTGATTATAACTCCTTAAAAAAAATTCTAATGATTTTTCAGATGCACATTGAGCAAATCGGCTCAGCTCCAAAATCCAAAAATCTTGAACTCAAACTCTCTTCTCACTGCTCTGTATCTCTAATTCCATTTGGTTGCTTAGAAAACGAGGGGAAAATAAGAGAAAATGAGTGTTTTCTTGGAAACCAAACAAACCCGATCTGAGAGGTTTTCCTTAATTCAAAATCAAATTATTAGAATTTTAAGAGCGGCATGGTAGAGATTCAGTTGGTGAAAAATGTCAGGACCCGTCCCAAATATCACCTCGATACTCGGGATGAACCCTGCTCCCGTCTGACAATCATACTTACAATACCAAAAAGAAACTTAATACAACTATAAGCATAACCATCAGACGAAGGAGTAAATATATACAACAGTAAGTCAGAGCATAGTTCTACAAAATGGGCACCAAAAGTCCTACAAGTCTAAGTCCGCAACGGAAGAACGTCGGAAGCCCTATGCCTCGATATCTACCTCAACGTTCACCCCGGCGCTATCACCACGACCTGGAGGGAAAATTAAAAACAAAAGGTGTGAGTGGACCAAAAGAACAAAAGTTTTAAAACCGTTTACCAGCAAATCAACGTAAGGAAATAAAATCATTTGTTCCCTCCGGTTTAAAACCAGGCATGCCAATGAAGTATTAGAAAAAACCATAATATGAACATCATAAGAAACAGAGACACTATAAATACCATAAGAAACAGATACACTATAAAACATCATAAGAAACCAGAGTATAACCCGATCAAACCTGCTGGACCTATCCGAGTCTTTAAACTCAACCAGGCCTCACATATAAATCCGAGTCTTTAAACTCCCGAGTCTTTAAACTCAATAGGCCTATGGGGGGTAATATCATAATATCCGAGTCTTTAAACTCCCGAGTCTTTAAACTCAATCCGGGCCCGTCCCCCATCAATATCAATCCGGGTCTTTAAACCCATATCCCGATCCAGCAAATCCAATCCATATCCAGTGTAAAACCAATTCAAAATCCATCGCCAAATCCGAATTCGAAATCCCCGGTTCGAAGCCCTCCGGCGTTCAGAACCGACATTCCGAACCCAAATCCGGAAAATCCATTTCCATACTAAAAACCATAGGAAATCCCTAACCATGTTTCATAACCCATTTACCATCATCAGAAAACAGTTATAGGGTGAATTCCTCAAATATGGCATCAAAATCTGAAAACCGGCTTTTTCTCGAAAAACGTGTAAAACCCTGAAAATATCTCGAAAAATGTGCAAACATCTCAATCACGAATAACCATCATTTAAAGCATAAAAACACACATAGAATCATAAAACAGTAATTAAAACAGTTTGGCATGCTCGGAAATAAGAAAGAGTCCACTCACAGTTTACAACACGTCACTCGCGCTCCGTGCGCTCCTCAACCGTCTCTGGTGTCTCCCGTCCTGTCAATAGATACCAAATAGGGTCACAATAACATCAAGGATACCTTCCCTATTTTCCCCAATTTTTCGGGAATTTAATAATATTTTAATCATAAACCCTAAACCGTACGGATTCCCGAACCATTCCGTAACACCGTCCGATTAACCCGAAAACTGTACCATTGGATTCCTTAGGACATTTAGAGTTAAACTCATGTTGGACGCTTAACCGGATTCCTTCCCACGCGCCCCCACGCGCCGCCCAAAGTGGCTGCGCGTGGGCCTCACGCGCCTGCTACAGTCCACCTTCAACCTCGAGTCAACCGGTTCAACTGTGTTGAACCGGCGTGACCGGTTCTCCGCCGTTCACTCACCATTCTTCTCCATTTCAATACCACTAGCTTCGTCCAGTCCCCTGCAATCAAACCCAGTCCTAAAATCCAGAAATCACGGCCTAAAACCCTTCGTCTTCAACCTCGAAAAACCTTGCCCGTGGGCTCTGTTTTCCTTCCCGGCCGTCCACAGCTTCCCCCTTCACGGTGGTGATACCAGCACCACCCTAGGACCCTACTTAGTCCTACCCAACTCACAGAATCCGTCGATTCATCCCCGAAGTCCACGACTTCACGTTTGAAACTCACGGCTAAAACAGGGTACAACGGACCAGCCGTCGAACCACCAGCCACCGTGAACCTCCCGTCACGGCAACCACCACAAACGACGCCTAAGACCTCCCTGAACAGCACCCTGACTTCCTAATCTCTCGACTCTAAGCCCAACGTCACGACTTTGCATTTGAAAAATCCACGAAAAACAGAGTAAACGAGCTTACCTTTCGATTCCGGCGCCGCCGTGCGAACCGTCACCCACCACGGTGCTCGTGGGACTCCCCTCAACCTCCTGAGTCTCCTACCGCCTTGGTTTGCCTCACCACACGGCACAACAGCCTCCACCGTCCACGGTCTCCCCTGTTTTCCTCAAATGTTCGTCGCACCACCACCGTGCCGCCGTGCACGATTCCAGTCCCAAAACACGATCAGCACCTCACCCACGTCTCTCTGTCACTCTCACCAGTCACTCCTCACTCTCCCTAGCCTCCAGATCGATCACCGCCTCACCCAAACTTCTCTCTGTTTTCAGTTTCCTTCGAATTGGTGCACGGTTCAAAAATGACCAAGTGTGGCCGTGCACACTTAAGTTCCTCCTAGAACCATCTAGGGTCCCCCACGTGTCCCTCAGCTATTGGCCATCCCAAAAATATCTGCCACTTGCCCTTATCTGATTGGGCTGAGGAAAAATGACCAAAATGCCCCTCCTGCACAAAATTACCATTTTGCCCTCAGACTTTCCAGACCCGTATCTTTTCCGTCCGACGTCCGATGACAGCGTGCCGCCTGTCGTTGAACTCAGGACGTCGAGACCTATCCAACGGTCCTCGGTCTACGTGAAAACCACAAATCCTCCAAAAAGTCAACATTTTCCCTATTAGCTCAAAATTACGGTAACGCCCTCAACCTTCCGTACATCATAACTTCTCCTCCGATTGTCCGAATCGAACCTGCCGCCTGTCTACGGACTCATGACGTCCTAACCTACGTCACGGTCAAAGGCTAACACTCATCCAATCAATCGTACAAAAAGTCAACTTTTCGTTTACTATTCACAGGGGCAAAATCGTCCTTTTTTACAAAACTTCACAAAAATTACATTTTTACCCTTCCCGTAGGTACGGGTTGTTACAATCTACCCCCCTAAAAAGAATTTCGTCCCCGAAATTCAGTGAAATAGATAAGGGTACTGTTCTCGCATCAAGGCCTCGGGTTCCCAGGTAGCTTCTTCGACCTGATGATTTCGCCACAATACCTTCACTAAGGGAACCGTCTTCCTTCGCAACACTTTATCCTTCCGATCCAGGATTGCAACAGGTTACTCTTCAAAACTCAAGTCTTCCCTCAGTTCCACTGGTTGTGCTTCCAAAACATGCGAATCATCTCGAATATATTTCCGAAGCATGGAAACATGAAAGACATTATGTACCTTTTCCAAATCTGCTGGTAAGGCCAACCGATAAGCTACAGGACCAATCCGCTCCAAAATCTCATACGGTCCAATGTAACGAGGACTCAACTTCCCTCGTCTGCCAAATCGTACAATTCCCTTCCAAGGAGATAGCTTCAGGAAAACCCAGTCTCCAACAGCAAACTCCAAATCCCTGATCCTACGGTCAGCGTAGCTCTTTTGGCGGTCCTGCGCTGCCTTTAATCGATCCCTAATCAGTACCACTTTTTCCTGAGTAAGCTCCACCAGCTCAGAAGTAGTCAACCTCCTCTCACCAACCTCAGTCCAACAAGTGGAGTCCGACACTGCCGCCCATACAAAGCCTCGTAAGGAGCCATCCTAATGCTCTCCTGAAAACTATTATTGTAGGCGAACTCCATCAAAGGCAGATGTGATTCCCAAGTACCCTGAAACTGAAGCACACAAGCTCGCATCATATCCTCGAGAATCTGAATAGTCCGCTCAGACTGCCCATCAGTCTGAGGATGAAAAGCAGTACTGAAGTGTAATTTAGTCCCAAAAGCTTCCTGTAAGCTCTGCCAAAAACGAGAAGTGAATCTCGGATCTCTATCAGATACTATCGACTCCGGAGTCCCATGTAATCGAATAATCTCATTAATAAACAACTGTGCAAACTGTTCCAGCCTGAAGTTCTCCCGTACTGGCAAGAAATGAGCAGACTTCGTAAGTCGATCCACAACAACCCACACACCATCGTGTCCCTTCGGTGTTCTCGGAAGCTTGAACACAAAATCCATAGTCAGGTGATCCCATTTCCACTCGGGAATCGGCAAAGGTTGCATCGCTCCATAAGGTCTCTGCCGCTCGGCTTTTACCTGTTGACAAATCAAACATCTACTGACATACTCTGCAATTTCACGTTTCATCCCTGACCACCAGTAATGCTCTCGAAGTGTACGATACATCTTGGTCCCACCAGGATGCATCGCATAAGCTGAACAGTGAGCCTCATCCAGTATCACCTTCTTCAAAACTTCATCCTCAGGTACACACAACCGTCCATTCTTAACCAAGGCTCCATCCTCACGGATCTCAAAATCCTGTCTTTCTCCAGCCTCGACCTCAATCCGAATGATGCCCAGAATAGGGTCCTCAAACTGAGCATCAATCACCTGATCAAACAAAACGGGTCGCACATGGAAACTCGCTAGGAGTGCTCCCTGATCATCCACAGTCAACTCTACTCCCAACTTACGGAGCTCAACCAGCAAAGGTAACCGTACTGTCCTCAAATGCGACAAAGATCCAGCTGACTTCCTGCTCAGAGCATCGGCTACCACATTAGCCTTCCCTGGATGATACTCAATAGTACAGTCGTAGTCCTTCAGTAACTCCAACCAACGGCGCTGTCTGAGGTTCAATTCCTTTTGGGTGAACAAATACTTCAAACTCTTGTGGTCCGTAAAGATCCTGCACTTCTCACCGTACAAGTAATGTCGCCAAATCTTCAATGCATGAACCACCGCAGCCAGTTCCAAATCATGTGTAGGGTAGTTCACCTCATGGGGTTTCAATTGCCGGGAAGCATAAGCAATCACTTTCCCGTGCTGCATCAAGACACATCCCAAACCTTGTAAAGAAGCGTCACTGTACACCTCGAACTCCCCACTATCATCTGGAAGGGCTAACACAGGCGCAGATGTCAACCGCCTTTTAAGCTCCTGGAAACTCTGTTCACAGTTCTCATCCCACTCAAACCGAACTCCCTTCCGTGTCAACCTCGTCAACGGTGCTGCAAGAATAGAAAAGCCCTCAATAAAACGCCGGTAATACCCTGCCAAACCCAGAAAACTCCGAATTTCCGTCACCGTCTTAGGCTGTTCCCAATTGGCTACCGCCTCAACTTTCTGAGGATCCACACGAATGCCCTCGGCCGAAATCACATGGCCAAGAAATCCAACACTGGTCAACCAGAACTGACACTTACTGAGCTTCGCATACAACTGATGCTCCCTCAACGTTTTAAGCACGATCCTCAGATGTTTCTCATGCGCCTTCGCACTCTTCGAATACACCAAAATATCATCAATGAAAACAATCACAAAACGATCCAAGTAGGGCCGGAACACTCGGTTCATAAGGTCCATAAAAGCTGCTGGGGCATTAGTCAAACCAAAAGGCATCACCACAAACTCATAGTGACCGTACCTGGTCCGGAAAGCTGTCTTCGGTATATCCTCCTCTTTAACCCTTAACTGGTGATAGCCGGAGCGAAGATCAATCTTCGAGAAATACTGTGCTCCCTTGAGCTGGTCAAACAAATCATCAATCCGGGGTAGGGGGTACTTATTCCGAATAGTTACCTTATTCAGTTGCCTGTAATCCACACACAATCTCAATCCTCCATCCTTTTTCTTGACAAACAAAACAGGTGCTCCCCAAGGTGACATACTCGGTCGAATGAATCCTATATCGACCAATTCTTGCAACTGGGCCTTAAGTTCCCTCAATTCGGCAGGTGCCATACGATAAGGAGTCTGAGAAATAGGCTGTGTACCTGGTAGAAGCTCAATCGTGAACTCAAGATCTCGGTGTGGGGGTAGTCCTGGCAACTCCTCGGGAAAAACATCGGGAAACTCCCGTACCACTGGTATATCCTCTGCCCTCTCTGGCATAGCACGCGTATCCACCACATGAGCTAAGTAACCCTGACACCCTTTCCGTAACAGTTTACTAGCCTCGAGTGCCGAAATAACTCCCGTAGGAAGTGCACGCTGATCCCCCTGAAATGTAGTCTCTGATAGTCCGGGACTCCGAAAAGTCACTCTCCTATCGAAACATTCGATAGAAGCATGATGTCTCGTCAACCAGTCCATACCCAAGATCACATCAAAGTCCCGTAAATCTAAGAGTAACAAATCTGCCAGTAACTCCACCTGGCCTACCAGTACCGGACACTCTCTCAAAACCTGAGTCACTACCAACACCTCCCCAGTAGGTGTACTCACTCCTAACGCACAATCCAAAGTAGACACCTCCCTCTCCTTAACCAGACTACAACTCCGAGCTATAAATGAATGGGTAGCCCCGGGATCTATCAAAGTAAAAACAGTGTGACCAAGTATGGTGAGTGTACCTGTCACTACTCCCGGTGCTGACCTAGCCTCCTGCTGAGTCATAGCAAAAACTCGCGCCTGAGGTCCCGACGACCTACCGCGCCCTCTGGAACTGCTCGTGGCACCTCCGCCACCCCTAGGGCCTGCCGCCCCTGATACTGATGCAGTACTCCGCCCGGGTTCTGCTGCACCTCTACCTGCTCCACCCTCCGGAGCTAACAATGGGCACTCCCGACGGAAATGTCCTCGCTCCCCACAGTAGAAGCAAGTGTCTCTACCGGGTCCACCGGTATGCCTCCCTGTCGAAGCCACTGAAGTCGCACTCGCCTGAGGAGTCGGCTGTGACCTAGCTCCTCGAAATCCTGAGCCCTGGAAACTGCCTGGTCTGCCATACCGGGCTCCACCAGCCGATAGTGATCCACCAAAATTACCCCGTTTCGGGGGCCTCTGACTCGATGCTCCTGGGAATGACTGCTCCCGGCGTCGAACACTGCCCGAATACTGTGGTCGAGCAGGTAAACTGGCCTCCACCCTGACAGCAGCATCAGACAACTCTCGGAAAGTAGCAAAAGAGCCGGCTGTCACTATGGCCCTGATCTCTCCCCGGAGACCCAACTCAAACCGGCGGCACTTCTCCGCCTCAGTCGCCACAAATGCCGGAGCAAAACGAGATAACATCTGGAACCTCTGCTCATACTCAGCAACTGTCAAGTTTCCTTGCTTCAAGTGAAGGAATTCCGCTTCCTTCGCATCCCTGAAAGAACGGGGATAGTACTGATCTAGAAACCGCTCCCGGAAAGTCTCCCAGGCCACGGTATGTGCATCCCAGCCGGACAGTTCCAGCGTATACCACCACTCGTAGGCAGCTCCATCCAACAGAAAAGTGGCTAACAATACCCGATCCTCGGGAGGACAGTGCATCACCCCAAAAATACGTTCTAATCGGGTGATCCATCGGTGAGCTTCCTCGGGATCAGCCCCACCGCTGAACGTAGTAGCCCCAAGCCTCTGGGCTCGCTCAATCGAAGCACTCTCAGTCCCTCTCACCGCTTCATCTTCAGGTCGTGGAGGGGGTTCACGTCTCGGAGGCATGATCAATCGTACGCTGAAAGAGGCATAGAGTTAGTATAACAACCTAGACCCAACACAAATAGACACAACCTAGGCTCTGATACCAATTGTCAGGACCCGTCCCAAATATCACCTCGATACTCGGGATGAACCCTGCTCCCGTCTGACAATCATACTTACAATACCAAAAAGAAACTTAATACAACTATAAGCATAACCATCAGACGAAGGAGTAAATATATACAACAGTAAGTCAGAGCATAGTTCTACAAAATGGGCACCAAAAGTCCTACAAGTCTAAGTCCGCAACGGAAGAACGTCGGAAGCCCTATGCCTCGATATCTACCTCAACGTTCACCCCGGCGCTATCACCACGACCTGGAGGGAAAATTAAAAACAAAAGGTGTGAGTGGACCAAAAGAACAAAAGTTTTAAAACCGTTTACCAGCAAATCAACGTAAGGAAATAAAATCATTTGTTCCCTCCGGTTTAAAACCAGGCATGCCAATGAAGTATTAGAAAAAACCATAATATGAACATCATAAGAAACAGAGACACTATAAATACCATAAGAAACAGATACACTATAAAACATCATAAGAAACCAGAGTATAACCCGATCAAACCTGCTGGACCTATCCGAGTCTTTAAACTCAACCAGGCCTCACATATAAATCCGAGTCTTTAAACTCCCGAGTCTTTAAACTCAATAGGCCTATGGGGGGTAATATCATAATATCCGAGTCTTTAAACTCCCGAGTCTTTAAACTCAATCCGGGCCCGTCCCCCATCAATATCAATCCGGGTCTTTAAACCCATATCCCGATCCAGCAAATCCAATCCATATCCAGTGTAAAACCAATTCAAAATCCATCGCCAAATCCGAATTCGAAATCCCCGGTTCGAAGCCCTCCGGCGTTCAGAACCGACATTCCGAACCCAAATCCGGAAAATCCATTTCCATACTAAAAACCATAGGAAATCCCTAACCATGTTTCATAACCCATTTACCATCATCAGAAAACAGTTATAGGGTGAATTCCTCAAATATGGCATCAAAATCTGAAAACCGGCTTTTTCTCGAAAAACGTGTAAAACCCTGAAAATATCTCGAAAAATGTGCAAACATCTCAATCACGAATAACCATCATTTAAAGCATAAAAACACACATAGAATCATAAAACAGTAATTAAAACAGTTTGGCATGCTCGGAAATAAGAAAGAGTCCACTCACAGTTTACAACACGTCACTCGCGCTCCGTGCGCTCCTCAACCGTCTCTGGTGTCTCCCGTCCTGTCAATAGATACCAAATAGGGTCACAATAACATCAAGGATACCTTCCCTATTTTCCCCAATTTTTCGGGAATTTAATAATATTTTAATCATAAACCCTAAACCGTACGGATTCCCGAACCATTCCGTAACACCGTCCGATTAACCCGAAAACTGTACCATTGGATTCCTTAGGACATTTAGAGTTAAACTCATGTTGGACGCTTAACCGGATTCCTTCCCACGCGCCCCCACGCGCCGCCCAAAGTGGCTGCGCGTGGGCCTCACGCGCCTGCTACAGTCCACCTTCAACCTCGAGTCAACCGGTTCAACTGTGTTAAACCGGCGTGACCGGTTCTCCGCCGTTCACTCACCATTCTTCTCCATTTCAATACCACTAGCTTCGTCCAGTCCCCTGCAATCAAACCCAGTCCTAAAATCCAGAAATCACGGCCTAAAACCCTTCGTCTTCAACCTCGAAAAACCTTGCCCGTGGGCTCTGTTTTCCTTCCCGGCCGTCCACAGCTTCCCCCTTCACGGTGGTGATACCAGCACCACCCTAGGACCCTACTTAGTCCTACCCAACTCACAGAATCCGTCGATTCATCCCCGAAGTCCACGACTTCACGTTTGAAACTCACGGCTAAAACAGGGTACAACGGACCAGCCGTCGAACCACCAGCCACCGTGAACCTCCCGTCACGGCAACCACCACAAACGACGCCTAAGACCTCCCTGAACAGCACCCTGACTTCCTAATCTCTCGACTCTAAGCCCAACGTCACGACTTTGCATTTGAAAAATCCACGAAAAACAGAGTAAACGAGCTTACCTTTCGATTCCGGCGCCGCCGTGCGAACCGTCACCCACCACGGTGCTCGTGGGACTCCCCTCAACCTCCTGAGTCTCCTACCGCCTTGGTTTGCCTCACCACACGGCACAACAGCCTCCACCGTCCACGGTCTCCCCTGTTTTCCTCAAATGTTCGCCGCACCACCACCGTGCCGCCGTGCACGATTCCAGTCCCAAAACACGATCAGCACCTCACCCACGTCTCTCTGTCACTCTCACCAGTCACTCCTCACTCTCCCTAGCCTCCAGATCGATCACCGCCTCACCCAAACTTCTCTCTGTTTTCAGTTTCCTTCGAATTGGTGCACGGTTCAAAAATGACCAAGTGTGGCCGTGCACACTTAAGTTCCTCCTAGAACCATCTAGGGTCCCCCACGTGTCCCTCAGCTATTGGCCATCCCAAAAATATCTGCCACTTGCCCTTATCTGATTGGGCTGAGGAAAAATGACCAAAATGCCCCTCCTGCACAAAATTACCATTTTGCCCTCAGACTTTCCAGACCCGTATCTTTTCCGTCCGACGTCCGATGACAGCGTGCCGCCTGTCGTTGAACTCAGGACGTCGAGACCTATCCAACGGTCCTCGGTCTACGTGAAAACCACAAATCCTCCAAAAAGTCAACATTTTCCCTATTAGCTCAAAATTACGGTAACGCCCTCAACCTTCCGTACATCATAACTTCTCCTCCGATTGTCCGAATCGAACCTGCCGCCTGTCTACGGACTCATGACGTCCTAACCTACGTCACGGTCAAAGGCTAACACTCATCCAATCAATCGTACAAAAAGTCAACTTTTCGTTTACTATTCACAGGGGCAAAATCGTCCTTTTTTACAAAACTTCACAAAAATTACATTTTTACCCTTCCCGTAGGTACGGGTTGTTACAAAAAATGCCCGTGCAATTCCAAGGCCAAGAAGTAACAAGCTCTCGAAATAACGTGCAACAATCTCTAACAAAGTTGATTGCGCTTCTCTGAGATTTTTTCACGCAATGTTTTGCATTTTGGTGTTTAAGATGAAGCTTTTATTTTGTTTATGTTGCAGAAAATGAGCGATTGAGGTGATTGTACACCGAGTGTTTGAGAAATGTTGCTGATGAGCTTGGGGGGGAATTCGATTTGGGTTGGTATTAGTTTGATTTGGGTGGTTGTAGAGAGAGTTGCTGAGGCAGAGGTTGAGAAAGAAGAAAATAGGGTTTCTGAGTGGGTATTAGTTGATTATTTTGAAATCCCGAAAATGTCACCGTGATTTTTGCTGTCTTGATCGCTGACTAGGTAAATATTTTGCTACGTGGCAATTTGACGAATAAGTGGATGGAAAAATTGACGGAGGTGGTTATTTGTGAGTGGTCAAATAACTTGGGTAATAAATTGAAATTTTTAATAGTTTGAGTATGAATATGTGACGACCACTATAATTTGAGGTGTTTTATATAATTTTTCTAATAATTAATAACAGTAAATTAATTTATTTTTATTATTTGGTCTTATTAAATGTAGGTTATGCTTCTCGGGAAAAAATGTAGGTTATGCTTAGTGACGTGTCAACTCCAGTAAAAGTTCCTGTTTATTTATTTTTTTTCTCTTTCAGATCAGCCTAACAGTTCAAGTAAGGAAGAATACCGTCAACGAATACGGCACCGTATCACTCAACGTTAAGGGAAAAAATAAAAAGAAAAAGGGTAAGTCGTCTTCTTCGTGACTGCCTGAGATTTGGAGCGCAGGGGTAGTGGACGAGCAGAACTCTCAAACCCAGGCCCAAAAGCAGGGGAGAATTAGAGGGGACACAAAGGTAAGGCCAATTACTTAGTAGACAAGCATTTAGAGTTAGAGGGCAACATAACATGTTAGAGGAGCGTTTAGGGTTCAAGATGGAAGCTTTAATGGAGGATATCATGGGTTGGGCTGGTCAATTGATCACCGTTATCCCTTCATAGATCGGCCCCTTATTAAAAGTATGGTCCTTAATTCTGGGAACGAGGTTCTTATTGTTCATATTTTCACATGTGAAAGGAAATTCCCTTTCTTCTGTTGTTTTGTTTAGGGTTGATCATCTGATTGGGCAATGGAAGTGATTGACCTGAAATTTTAGGGGAAACCATCGAGCTCTGGATTTGGTAAGAGTGAAAGTTTTGGGCAAAACAATGTCATCGCCGGACATTGCAGGAATACTTGACAAGTCGAGAGAGCTTGATCAATTAAGGAAAGAGCAAGAAGAGGTGCTCATTGAGATAAACAAGATGCATAAGAAGCTACATACAAGTAAGTCACTCTGGGGATCTCCTTTCTATAATTTATAATTGGTTTTGGGGGTTGTAGAATATATTCCATTGTAGTGCATTTTATGAGAATATTGTCCATATTTGTTTTTTATCTTAGTGTATTTCTCAGTCACCATTACCTTAGAATCCTGGAAGGACAATCTCTTTCATAATACTAATAAGTTATTTTTGTTCAATCTCTCTTTGCATGTTAATACAGCTCCTGAAGTGGTTGAGAAGCCTGGGGATAATTCATTGGCGAAGCTGAAGAATTTATATGCTCATGCCAAAGATCTTTCCGAAAGTGAAGTAAAGTATGTTTTGTTTATATCTTTCATGAAGTTAAAAACTGCCTTGGAACTGAAACAGTAAACAAAATTACCTTTATTATTTGGGGTTTCTTAGCTGAAAATTGGAAAAACTGTGTCTCTGAAGCTCATGCTCTTGTCTTAACTTTTTTTTCAGTACAAGTTACCTTAGTTTATCGATAAGCTGTTCAGTTAGTTTATTGTTTTTTATTGCAGTGTTTCCAATTTGTTGTTGAGTCAACTTGATGCTCTCTTGCCTTCGGGACCTCCAGGGCAGCCACGAAGAAGGATGGGTATGATCCATGAGCTATAAGCATTCATGTAAATGAATTACTGTTTTCTGTTGGCTTTTGGAAAATTCATTCACAGCCTCTGTTTCTAGATAAACTAAGTGTAGCAAAACATTTTAGTCTGTTGGATTTTCATCGTTAGATACCAATATATAGGCTTTTTTTTTTGGTATATTGACCTTTTTATTTTCAGAAGAAAAAAAACACTATATTTTCTTCATTTAGCTGATATTGTATATACTGCAGAAGGTAATGAGCAGAAAAGGAAGAGAATGAAGACTGATTCAGATATATCAAGGATCTCTCCTTCCGTGCGAAGCCAACTTGAGGCTTGTGCTAGTCTAAAAGGTGAACAGGTATGCAGAATCGCTATAGTCTGTCATGTCTCTTGCCGTTTCGACCACCAGCTGCTCTTAAGTTCTTGGTTAAACTGTCATCCTTCACTTACTGATATTTGTTGATGTTCTGTTTTATTGACATTTTCTGTCACGTATAGGTAGCAGCTAGGGTCACGGTCACTCAAGAAGATGCTGACAAGGATGAGTGGTTTGTTGTAAAAGTGATGCATTTTGACAAGGAAACAAGAGAGTGAGTTTTGATTTACTTACTAGTGTCAATTATTTTAGTTTATCATGTAACGGAAATTGATTGAGCACATTTCTTACCATGATTTTGTGATTACTATTGCACTGGGCTATTTGTTCTTTCAGAATTTTGTTAATCTTTTCGATTAAGAATTCCACTTCATGTGCAGATTTGAAGTGCTAGATGAGGAACCGGGTGATGATGAAGAGGGTGGTGGCCAAAGGTAACTTTTCTCTCAAATCTGCGTTTAACAAATTTATTTTTCGTGTTTTTCATATGCCCTTGCCACAAACGAATTCTGAAACTATGAGCTCATACATTACATTGCCATTTAGCTGCGTCTAAATTTCTCATAATTTATCTGTTGTCGTGGCTGCTCTCAGAAAGTACAAGTTGCCAATGACAGCTATTATCCCTTTCCCCAAGCGAAATGATCCTTCTGGTGCCCAAGATTTCCCTACCGGAAGACATGTTTTGGCAGTATATCCAGGAACAACTGCGCTATACAAGGCAACTGTGGTGAACGGCCATCGCAAGGTGACAAATCCATCCGGAAGACATTTCATGCTTACGCCTTCATACCTTCTCTGTGGATTCGGATCTTTATGTTTCAATAATTGATTATGATGTCGTACTAACCACTGATTATGTTGTGCATATGCTTCTGTGGGATGCCTCTACCTTCAGAGGAAGACAGATGAGTAAGTGATATCCATTTGTGCTTTGTTTGCAGGCAGTAATTTTGGTGGCATTGCTACTAATTTGTGGTTTTTGAAATCTAAATTGAAAGTATATACGAGATTTAATAATATTGTTTGAATTTGGGCAGTTATTTGCTGGAATTTGACGACGACGAGGAAGATGGATCGCTGCCTCAGAGGACAGTGCCCTTCCATAGGGTGGTTGCCCTGCCGGAAGGACATCGCCAGTGATTAATATATCTTGCTGTTTATTAGTTTGTAGTTTATTGTACAAATTGAGTTTAATTATTAATGTGTATTGTGTACTTACACACACTAAGTTTATTGACAATTTAATAATATAACACGTGATTAGTCATTAGGACATTTTAAAGTGTGTATAGTTATTAGTATGCCTTCATAGATTCGCAGTTATTTATGTGAATTTGGTTCCTATAGTACTAACTAGCAATTAGGTCCGAGCGTTGTCGTAAGATTATTAAATTGAGTATTACTAATTTTATATAAATGGACAGTGATTTTTTATATCTATAAGGAAAAAGAAAAAAAAAATAGAATCGGTAAAATATTATAGGAGAACAATATTTTTTTTATATCTCTTTTATGATTTGTTGATATGTATAAAGGAAAAGAAAAAAATAATAAAAGAAAAGAAAAAATATAATAATAAAAGAAAAAAATATATAAAGGAAAAGGAAAAGAAAAAAAAAGGCAAAAAAAAATTTTAATATGTATAATGGAAAAGAAAAAAAGAAAAAATATATAAAGGAAAAGGCAAAAAAAAATTAAAAAAAAAGAAAAAGAAAAAAAATATATATATAAAGAAAAAGGAAAAAAAAAGCAAAAGTGCCTGCTTCTATTTTAATATAAATATAATTAGCGCATGTGCGAACTAAATAATTTTGAAATATAATTACAAATTCAACGATTTTAATTATTATTATTATATACAGACCGACATTGGTGAAACGAACAAGTGCCCTACGATTTTCATTTTTGAATAAAATTAGTTCCTTATAATTTGTTTAGGCACGGTGAGTGGAAATTAAACAAGTGGACCCACGTAGAGATTTCCCTTCAAATTCCCAAACCTCTCGACCCTCTTTCTGATCCTCCTTTTTACCGCCGATAGGCGCCCATTCAGTCCATCTCTCTCCCAGTCCCACTCGTCCATGGCTACTGCAATCGGAGCATCGTTGTCATCGAAGCTCCTTTCTACGCCACCGTCATCACTCACTTCACCCTCACTGTCTACCTCCATCCACCTCTCTCTCTCTAAACCCAACCAAAAACCCACCACCCCCAAAGACGAGTTGTATCATTCCCCTTCCTCACCACCGATGTCTCCACCGTCTTCCAACCCGCGCCACCCCTCCTTCGTCGCCGATCCCTCACCGTCTGCATGGCGCGTGGCAAGTTCGAGCGGAAGCCGCACGTGAACATTGGCACAATCGGACACGTGGATCACGGCAAGACGACCCTGACCGCCGCATTGACCATGGCCCTGGCCTCGATGGGAAACAGCGCACCGAAAAAGTACGACGAGATCGACGCCGCGCCGGAAGAACGCGCGCGCGGAATCACCATCCACACCGCCACCGTCGAGTACGAGACCGAATCCCGCCACTTTGCCCACGTGGACTGTCCCGGCCACGCCGATTCCGTTAAGAGCATGATCACCGGTGCGGCCCAAATGGACGGCGCTATCCTCGTCGTCTCCGGCGCTGATGGCCTCATGCCACAGACGCAGGAGCACGTTCTGTTGGCCAAACAAGTCGGCGTGCCGAATGTGGTTGTTTTCTTGAACAAGCAGGACCAGGTGGACGACGTAGAGCTCGTTGAGCTGGTGGAATTGGAAATTCGGGAGCTTCTGGAGAAATACGAGTTTCCAGGGGGGGAGGTGCCGGTGATTTCAGGGTCAGCGTTGCTGGCTCTGCAGGCGCTGATGACGAACCCCAAAATCAAAAGAGGGGAAAATGAATGGGTGGACAAGATATACGCGCTGATGGATGCAGTGGATGATTACATTCCAATTCCGCAGCGGGAGACGGAGCTGCCGTTTCTGCTGGCTGTTGAGGACGTGTTTTCGATCACGGGGCGGGGCACGGTGGCGACGGGGAGGGTGGAAAGGGGTAAAGTGAAAGTTGGGGACAGTGTCGAGATTGTGGGATTGGAAAAGGAGGAAGAGAAAAGAACCAGGACCACGACGGTGACAGAGGTCGAGATGTTTTAGAAAACGCTTGATGAGGCGGTGGCCGGAGACAACGTGGGGCTTCTTCTAAGGGGAATTGAGAGGACTGAGATTGAGAGAGGGATGGTGGTTTTGAAGCCGAAAGCCATTAATTCTCATAAGGTTTTTGAGGCTCTTGTTTATGTGTTAAAGGAGGAAGGTGGGATGGGAGGCATTCCCCCATTTTTTGCAGGGTACAGGCCTCAGTTTTACATGAGGACAACCGACGTGACCGGGGCGGTGGAGGGGGTTAAGAATGACAAGGATGAAGAGGCAAAGATGGTGATGCCGGGAGACCGGGTGAAGATGGTGGTGGAGCTCACGGTGCCGATTGCTTGTGAGCAGGGCGTGCGATTTGCTATCAGGGAAGGTAACAAAACTGTTGGTGCTGGTGTCCTTAATAAACTTATAACCTGATTTCCAAGTAGTATTATTATTAGTTAGGGTATGGTGTTTATTTGTCCATGATTAGAACTATTACACAATCTAGTGGTTTATTATTAGCTGTGGGAATTGATGATAGTTTTGTTGATAGCTTGATCATGTGAAGTTGCTCTGGCTCTTTTGAGTTTTCTTTCTCACTATTGCATCATCCCACCATCTTGTTTGCATCTCCACCATGATTACATCTCACAATTGGACCTAACTCAAGTGTGTCATTGTAACAAGTTACAAGCATGCACATTGTAGTAGGATATGTGAACTCAGATTTTCGCCCCAGGCATGGTATGGGAACTCAGATTTTTGCCCGAAGCATGCGTGGGTGAGTGTCAGCCGTCAATGTGTTAACTTATAGGACTCATAGCATTGATAGTTGACAGCCACCTACGCTCCAGTGGAAGGAATTATATCACTTTAGCTGCTGCCTTTTTTCTTGCACACATAAAGGGCTCGTTGAGGGCTTGTTCGATGAGCGAGATTGGATTTGATTAGATAATTCATTGAATTCATTCTATACTGAATGTAGAAATGAATGTGTTTTCATTCCAAGAGGATTTGAGGTAGAGATAAAAGAAAACTTATCCAATCAAATCCCCTTAAATTGATAAGATTTGAAAAGGTAAGTTTCCACAATTATACCGCTTTTATATTCAAAATGTTATGTAATCGAATCAAATCCTCGCTCATCAAAGATCTTGGAAGTTTCATTGAGATCTTTTGGAATGGATGAGATAATAGCACAGTGATCTGCTCATCATTGTGTGTGTGCTTATTGTTACAAATTATAACTCTGAATCTAATTTCATTTAGAATGGCGAATTGCCATGAATTGATGATATAATACTGCTGCTGCATAATTATGTCGATGGAAAAATGAAAAACAGAGACTTTCTTATTGCTCTTTTCTAACCTTGTAAGAAAAATTGCTTCCATAACTCAATATCTGACCCTTATTGGGATATTCTCTTACGTGTTAACCCTTGTGACAAGCTTGAGTAATCGGAATCCCCGGTTTTGACGACGCCGCGCCATTGAGTATCCGATTAGCAACCCACTGGTTCGCCCCCTGAGTGTAGTGAACTCCATCCCAGCTGATATAAGCTGCAGGATTTTGACAAGAAGCACCATATTTTTCACTTCCATTCACAATCCCTTTGTTCCCACACCAGACATGATCATATCTCACATGATACCCGCAGCAAACCTTCATCGGCTCAGCAAATCCTGAAAACCGATAACAGTGGCGGGTTATCAGGTTATCATATACGGAATGTAATGAATGGTTGATGAAATTGAAGAAGTTTACCTTCAGTTTTTGCAGTGCCAATCAGTGCATACTTTGCAGCATAGACATCGACGTATGTGATTGCAGCTTGTGGGAGTTCAGCTCTTAGCTTGACCACTCTGTCCCTGAGCTGCCTGTTGAACTCCACGGCTATGTCATTTTGAGCCTTGACACAGCCGTGATCGTCAAGATACCCAGGTGGTGGATTCAGATTGTAGAAGAGATTCACCGGCAAGCAGCCGATGGGACCGGTGTTGTGTACCCAAAATGCCCTTCCTCCTTGTTGATATATTGTCTGTGAAGTTTGTTTCATCCCACATTAGCAAACAAGATACAATCAAGATTGTTGATTTATATTAAGCAATGTCAGGCGGACTTACGTGTACTGCTGCGGCTAATTTGTTTACAATGTCCGGCAATTGCGCTCGAAGCTGATCGAAACTGAGCTTCCGAAATCCTACAGAGAGATCATTTTGGCCGATATCAAAGGTGTAGAGCGCCTTTGCGAAGTCTTGAGGATTCGGGAGACCGCTTCTAGCAGAGGGATTCTTAGCTGGACATTTTCACAAACAGTTAACAGGCAACAAAGGCTGAAAGAACTTTTCAGAGGTTTTGTGGGTAAAGATTGAACCTTGGCGGTACAGCTCAGCGGAGCGAGCTTTGAACTGAAGGAACTGCGCCGTCTGCATATCGAGGGAGAAAGGGCTAATCCCATACTCGAAAATGGTCTCGTTTGGCCTTCGGATTGTGGATCCTCCGGTTGCGAAATTAGCACCGTGCCGGTAATTTGTGCCAAGTGAGTTCAAATAGGCACTCAAATATGGCAACTTCAGCTGCTCAGCTGCATATATACACAATCGTATCGCCATTAAAATTGACGCCGAATCAGAATCTGGATATGTGAAAATCACTTACCTATGAAGTCTATGATGAGTCGGCCGTCGGAGTCTCTTCCGGCGGGCTTGTGAAAGAATGCTTCGCCATAAGGAGCTTTAATTGGCTCAAATGCAGCTGAAATGCCGCCGGTGTCGGAGTTTGAATCGCCGAAGTTGTAAATCGCCGGGAAAGAGCAAGCCGGCGGCTTCTGGCCTCTCACAGCCAAAACCCATGAAGCCAAGAAGAACCCAGTTGCCAAAATCAGCTTCCAAACCTTCATGTCCTCAGTGCTGGACCCCGTTTTGTTGATGCTAGGAGGGGAATAAGAGGACTGGTTTTAAGGATAAAAGAGTTATCCAACTTTTTCATGCGGAGACAAACAGACTCAGCAGACGCATGTGCTCTCGATTTTGCCCATATCTTCTGAGTGGGACTGTTGGAAGACGTCGTTTATACCATTAGCAACACCAAAAAGACAGCTAATTGCTCTTTAGTGAAATTAGTGTACAGTTAAATGAGAACCTAACCATCGACAACGAGTAGGGATTTGACAGTGCCATTAAGAATCTGCTTCTCTACTATGTACAAAAATCGACCCTAATGATCTGAAGGAATTAAATTAAGATTAATTAATTCAAATAGCTCCGTTGTCATTTAATTTTAATTCAGATTTATTTAAAACCATGGATCATATCACTCCACCTTCAAGAACAAGATTCTTTATACTACTTTGCATCAAATCTGTTAACTCCATTTGCCGACGGTCTATTCCACAATCACCAGTCGCCTGTTTAAACCAATTTAATAGTCTTTGAATGGAGCTAACAGATTTGATACACGGTGATGTGATTTATAGCAAATAATAAGACGATTCATAATTCTTTAGGTTTTTTTTTTATCAATAAAAACATATTCATTATTATGAATCAACACCCATAGAGAAATGAAAGTTTAATAATAGAACATCCCAAAAACATAAATAACTTAAAAAACAAAAAAACAAATAGAAATTCTAGATATGAAATTAGGGAAAATCTCCACATCTCTTGTAGCCTTCCCATCGAGCTGTCATAGCCACCACAGAACCACAAAGTCACGCCCATCAAGTTGTCATAGGAAGCATACGGAGTGACCATAAAAGGTGGAGCAAAAGCCACCACAAAGGTGGAGCCGATAAAAGCCACAAAGGGCAGAGAAACCATCAAGAGGAAAAGAGAATATGAAGGAGAAGGAGAAGATGAAGCAAAAATGGAGAAAGAGGATATAAGGAAATCTGGAGAAGGAGAAGATGGAAAAAGAAAAAGGAAGATAGAGAAGATGGAGAAGAATATGAGGAGGAGAAGAGGGGAAGAAGGAGGAAGAGTAGATAAGAGAAATGGGGGAAAGCAAGGGGGTGCCACCGACCCCTTTGGGCTAGGGTTGGGTTTGGATTGTTTTCTCTACTCAGGAGAGAGAAAAGAGAAAACGAAGGGTTGAAGGCAGTAGACAGCAATTCTTAAGATTAAGAGGCAAATTATGGATGTTGCGTTTTCCCTTTCTCTCTCTATTTTTTTTCTCTGCCTTCTCTCTAAGTCGTCCCTATTTTTGCAACCCTAATCATCGTCGTCCCTTCTTGGGGTCGGTGACGGGGCCCCTTCCCCTTCTTCTTCTCTTCTTCTTCTTTCGTTCAAGTCATCTTCTCTCCTCCCCTTCCCCCCGCCCTTCCCTCCGTCTTTTTCCCTTTACTTTCTTTCCATTTCCTTTTTTTTTTCAGCTATGTTCTTCTTTGCCCGTTGATAAAAACCTATTTTCCGTGAGAGTAAAGTTGCCACTTTGTCCCACGAATGGGGGTAGATCTGCTTGACCTTAAAATTGTTGTTATTGGGGTTGAGATGGGGAAAGATGGAGAGGAGAGGGACACAGACAAATCTGCTACGATTCAGATGCTAACACATGGCGTTGTTCAAAAGGGACGGCGACACCGGCTGATCAAAATCATGCGGCGGTGGAAGGAGTGAAGTACGTTAGAGTTTTTTTTTTTTTTGGAATATAGTCGGTGGTGTGAGATGTGAGATACAAAATCATTACATAAATCAATTCCGAAATTAAGATATGGATCAAGGTTGTCGGTGCACCGTGCACGCCGTTACTCGTGTGCTGCTGCGAATTATGAGGCCACGCTTATTTTGTTTTGTCAAATGCGTAATCACCGGAGTGCGAGCGGACTAAATAACTGAGGACCAAATCTTAACATTGAGCTGTGTGTGCATGTCACTGCTCTTGGCAGTATCAGGCGCCTAAGTCGGCTGGTATGCGATTCCGGGGAATCACATTAGATTAATTAAATTTGTTAAAATAACTAAAAAATTATTAATAACTAATCAATTTTTATCGCTATCAAAATTATAATCTCTATATTTTCACTAAATTTGAATATATAAAAAATAATATTCCGATAATGACTAATATTTAACGTAATTTTTTAACGGTTCAAATAAATATGTCTATTTTTTGTGCAAAATGGATCCTATCCATAATTTGGGCAATAATTTTTAACGGTTCAAATGAATATGTTCATTTTAACGGTGAAATTAGATAGAATAAATTCGGAACATAGAACAAATTCGGAGCCAAACGAAGTAGTTAAAATTTCAAATGAAAACTCATCTCAAGAGAAAATGAGAGTAACAACCATACACTTCAAGTCCTTATTTGAGAGACGATATCTGTGGCGAAACATATTTTTCGCCTATGGGAAAGGTTCGAGTTAATTAACGACCCATAAACGATAAAAATTTGCAAATTCGTTTTCTTTTCTTTGAACTTTTTGATAATCGATGAAAGTTTAGAATTTGTGAATACAAATGGTGATGAGTTTTGAGAATGAAGAAGAGAGTTTGTGAAAAATAAAGGATGAAGGAGAGAGAATAGAGAAATGAGATTAAGAAATAGCTAGCGAGAGGCGACTAGCTACTAATAGTTAGTCCCAATAGAAAAGTTAAATTAATTTTGCATAATCTGCTGCTTACTCATTTTGATGCTTTTGAATAAATTTTTGGTTAAATTTATCTAAAAGTTAAATTTGTCCAAAAGTTAAATTTGACTAATCTGCTACAGATGCTCTTAACTTATGCTATATTTGGTATTATGTACGAGATTTTATGTTCAAATTTAGTAAACAAAAATTTAATTTTTAATATGTATAAGATAATTACTTTTTAATTTTTTATCAGAGAAAATATATGCATATCATTTCAGTTGTACATAATACCACTATAGTGGTCCTATCATCCCTTATCCCTATATGTTTTATAAATTTTTTTTTATAAGTTCATAATAATTAGAACGGTTCATTTTCTAAATTATTATTTTAAGATTAACTTCTCAAACAACAATAGGATTATAGATGGTTTAATCATTTACATATATCAAACAAATCAACCGTATTGGTAGTAATTAAGATTCTCATGGTGAACCGTCTACTTAATGGATACATATAATAGGCTAAATATTTCCAATTTGATTTATTTCTTTGTATAAATGACCATAATGATGTAGAAGTTAAATGATTCGACTATAACATATATATAAAAATAATTTAATAAATCTAAAGAATATGAATTGTAAGTATGATCGAAAAGAGAAAATTTGAGTACTAATTTTCCTTCAATTTAGCCTATTTTTACCAAGGAGTTACAATTGTTTCTTTCATATATCAAGTGCATGAAAAGTGCCCTGTTTATCACATGTGGAAATAATGATCACATAATTTTATGACATGAATTAGTGATTGGCAGAGGTGGATCTGTGAATGAGCCATTGACAATCTGATTGGCAATCCAATGATTTGCAGCCTCAGTGTAATGCACACCATCCCAGCTAATATACATGGAAGGATCTTCACATGAACCTGCAAACACTTCACTCCCATTGTTTATTCTCCCCTTATTTCCACACCAAACATGATCATTATCCTCATGATACCCACAGCAGATATTTTCCTTATCCAAAAACCCTGCATAAATAATTATAGTTCCAATTACTGGTTAATTCAGTATTCATTAAGTATGTCGAAATAAAAATAAATCCAAAATAAATTTGTTATAACGGGCGTAAAATGACAGAAATTCATTGTTGTTTGAATGTAACTTTGATTGTCGTGTGTGTGAGCGACATTTAGTGGCAGTGGTGCTGACTTGGAGCAGAGTTGAATTCTTTCGTCGAATCATATTTTAGACAACAATTTATCTCGTTGATTTTTGTTCCTAATAAGTTGAAAACACCTTTTTAGAATGCTTTCATCCTCTCAATTCAACACGAGACGACAAAAATTCTTTGACAAGATAATCTTAGTCGAGTCAAATTAGACTCTTTAACGTGACAGTACTAATTTTCAGAACGTATTTAATTTCCTAAATTTTCGTAAAATTTGACTCTATCGCCTATTACAAATTCGTATGAATGAAGATTTGGATTCCCTTAGTGTCTATTATTGCTGGTAGAACTTTTATTTGAGATATTTTGACATTCGGTTGCTTTAGTGGTTTTTCATTGTAATTTTATTTTTTCGTATTATAAAAAAGGAAGAAAGGACCCACATTTTTACTTGGATTCGGGCCGTAAAAATTGGGCTCACATTTTTACTTGGATTTCGGTTGAATTTTTTCGGCTAATTACATTTTAGATAATAATTTACGTGGTTGAGCTTCGTTCCTAAGAGGTTGAAAACACCTTTATAGAATGTTTCCGTCCTCTCAATCAATACGAGATGACATAAATTCTTTGACACGGCAATCTTAATTTAGTTAAGTTAGACTCTTTGGTGTGATGGTGCTAATTTTCAGAGCATGACTCCATCACTTGCTACTAATTCGTAAATATATCGATGATGAATAATGTGGTTTAATTACTTACCATTCTTCTTTGGGTTGGTGATGAGTTCGTACTTGGCAGCAAAGATGTCCACATGTGTTATTGCAGAAAGAGGGAGCTCCTTCCTTAGCTGGATTATTTTCTCCTTCAGCATCTCATTGAACTGCCTAGCCATGTCGTTCTGATACTTGACGCAACCGGCGGCATCCACGTACCCGGGGCTCGGGTCATGGAGGTAGCGTAAGGCCACTGCCAAGCACCCTATCGGACCAGTGTTGTGTATCCAAAATGTCCTTCCCCCTTGTTCATACAAACTCTGCAACATGAATATATATATATATATATATATATATATATTGAAATTGTTTTAACGTCATGTGACAAAATGAATACTTCTATTTTGACACCATTAATGATCACATTATATATATATATATATATATACACACGTACTCGTACGGCTTTAGCCAACTGGTTGATGAGTTCGGGGACTTTTGCTTCAAATTGTTGGGTGGTCAGTTCTCGAATTCCGGCAGCTACATCATTTTGACCGATATCAAAAGTGTAAATAGCCTTTGAGAAGTCATCAGCTCTTGGGAATCTGTGGGATTCTAATATCTTCTCTATAAAAAATCCACAATATTTTAGAGCGTTTAGTCATTCATATCTATGAATTAAATTAACGATTTTAGTAAGAATTAAAAGGGTGGTACGAGTATTCCTTGATAGATACGAGTAATTATAACAATGATCTTGAAGATAATCTTGACATGATTATTTAGAAAATAAGCAGTTTGAATTATAATATATGTATAAAGAAAATTTTATAAATCAGAAAGATGGTATGAAAATGTATCAACAGAGTGAATTGCAAGTATTTTCTTTTGCATTATAATATAACGATGATTACCTTGGTTGTAAAGATTGGTGGTGCGTGACTTGAACTGGTTAAACTGCGCAACCTGGATTTCGAGATAAAAAGGGCTCACGCCATTCTCGAACCACGCCTCGTTATACCGGCCGACGGTTGATCCTCCGGCGGCGAAATTGGCGCCGTGTCTGAAATTGCTCTCTAATGAGTCCAAATATGGGCTCAAATATGGCAATCCCAAGTGCTTTGCTACAAAATAAATTTAATGATAATAACCAAAAATATTTATATTAATGTCATTATTTTTCAAAATGGTGTAAAAGTGATTGGTCTAATCAGTCTAATTAGTTACCAATAAAATCGATCATGAGACGGCCGTCGCAGCCCCTCCCCACCGGTCTGTGGAAGAAAGTTTCGCCGCACGGGGTGGCCATGGGGTAGAATGCAGCAGCTGAGCCACCGGTATCCGAATTTGAGTCGCCGAAGTTATACATTGCTGGAAAATCACAAGCTGCTGATGATATGTTGTTGTTCTTCACCTCTTCACCTCCCACACTCCCTATATACACAGCCAAAATGGAGGCAGCAAAAAATAATGTTACCATCTCCATTATTTTCACCGCAGCATATATATCATACACTTCTTAATTTGGTGCTCTCTTATTTATAGACAGTGAGAACTCCTCATCTTTTTTTTTTTCTTTAAGGTCGAATGAGATTCAAGTACTTTTCAAGCAAGGAAAACTAAAACTGGTATCTTTGGATTGTTTTTTAATTTATCTTTATATATGTCAGTCAGTGCATGTGACTGTTTTATGCATAATAAATCAGCATCTCTATTATTTAATTTCTCAGATTATCTCTTGTAATTGAAGTAGAACACGAAACGAAATTAGTTTCGTGAATTTGGTCAACTTACATACGCTGAGATTTAGAAAACTCAGGTCGTGTTCATGATTATGTAATGCATGCTGCAGGGCCTAAAGGATTGTTACTTTGTAAACACTGGAATTGTTGCTTCCTTTAAAATCTTTTAGCTTTGATCATCCCTTCTTTTTTTGTTTAACATTCTATGAGTTATTCTTATAGATATATGAAACTGATTCTCGTTTCTATGGAACTCCGACGTCTGGCCACTATCAGGTTGGAGACATTTTTACAGACTCCTGTGAGATTTAAACATTAAACATGAGAGCAAGTCAGATCAATACTTGTATGGACAATACTTGCATCACACCTTGGTGGTACCTTGTCCTACCACTCTTTCGATTTATCGAATTTTCTTTATACATATATCATAATCGGAACAGTTTATTCTCTAAATCAACATATTAAAATAATCTCCGTAAAAAAATGAGCTAAATTGGAAGTCGTTTAGTCATTAACATATACAACTAAACGGACAATTCACCATGAGGATCTTAGTTCTTATAAAAACTATTGATTTATTTAATATATATGAGTGACTAAATGACCTTTAATTTTGTTGATTGTTTACGAAGATGATCTTGACATGATGGTTTAGAGAATGAATTGAACCGTTCTAATTATAAATATGTATCCATGGGTGGGATGCAAGTACTTTCCTACTTCAACTATTATACCACCACTTGTGATTAACTTTAATCTCTTAATGATGCTTTGATTCCTTCATTAATTAGACCTAATGTGAGGACTTAGGGTAGTAGATGAGGCCAAATCCATCATTATCTTCATTAAGAAAAATAGTGATTATTATTCCTTGCTTAGTAAAGTATTGACAATATGCAGCCTAGTTAGACCCTAAACCCAAGACTTAAGGATAGGGAAGATCCGTGCCATCCGGATATGCAAAAAAAAAAAAAAAAAAAAAAAACAATCATAAACTTGTACCACAAGATACAGAGAGAAGCATAATTTAAGCTGAAAATAGGGCATGTGTGTTTAGAATATGAAGTCTTTGTTTTGTGAGTAGGGTAATTAAGTACCATACGATTGTCTAATTCCATCTTTAGTGCTCCAAAGTGAATAGAAAATATTCGAAAGCCAATCCCCATCATAACCACGTATTGAGATTAACTTATGATACTCCAAACCTGTGACCTAGAATTTAGAATTTAAGAGTACTTAAAAGACCGAAATCAGACGCGTTATATTAAAATTCAATATGTCTATTAAGGATCGAATTCCAGAAAAATATATAACGTTTTTATGAGTACTCAGCATCGAGAATCTAACATGAAATACTAAAATTCAACACGCCTACTAATGTATCAACACCCGATAACTGAATTCCAGACAAATTATAACGTATTTTGATAAATAAAAAAAAAAAAGAAGACAAATATATAATGTCTTCCGGAGTACTCAACACCCGATAATCTAATATGAAATACTAAAATTCAATACGCCTATTGTGTATCAAACTTCATGCACGAAATATTAAAATTCAATAAACCTATTAGGTACCAAACTCTAGACAAATATATAACGTTTTTGTTATTTTATAATAGAAGTTGAATCTGAAACCTCTTAATCGTAAATGAGAAGAATAAATATCATTAAATTGTAATATCAATTAACTATCCAGTATATGTTTGTAATTATATATTACGTCACATATTACATAGCAAATAAATCATTAAAAGGGAAAATGGAAAACCAGATAATTTCACCAAGATCCAACCAAATTAATTGTAAAAGTTGTGGAGTAGGTTTCAAGAATGTGAACATTCCATTGTAGGTGGGTATCCTATGCAGTAGTGTTAGTGTATTTCTCAATCAAATTATATATATAGTAACAATGCGGCAACCGATACAATGGACCAGCGTGACCATTGCTGTTATAATATAAGCTTATACATCAAGAAACAAGAGTTGACTCGTGATCATAAAGTAAACAAATTCCATTAGAGCCAATTGCCTTTAAGCCACTGACATATTCCTCAAATTCCATTAGATCCCCTTGCCTTTATGCAAAATGACTTTTTTACCTCCAAATTTAGATTTGGAGTATTTTTTTAAGTGCAATTAAATCATATCTCATTACTAACGTATAAGTTTTTTAAAAAATTTGTATATAGAAAAATTAAATTTATAGGTCTTTTGACTCAAAAAACTATACAATTGAAAATATATCATAATTTTTATATAAATTACAACTAATGACATGCAATTGTAAACTAATCTAGCAACAATTTAAAAAAAAATATTTACCAAAATCTATCATGATTTCAACTACTTTTTATTTATTTATTTTTTATTATAAGATTATAGTGAGGATTATGAAAACACTATTTATATATTTTTTTCACTTGCTCATTTTTAAAGTAATATGAGTATTTAATCTAACTTAAAGTAAAATAATTAAAAGAAATAATTCTTCAAAAAAACTTTTAAAGATATTAAATAATTGGTTAATTTTGTATAGTTTAGGGTTTAATTCTTGAATTTTCGCACAAAATTCAATAATTAAACTCTACATCGTACGATTTTCCACCACCATCTCACCTTCGTGCCCCTCCCTCCCCTAAAAAAAATCTATACCCTACTGTTGAACCGCAGACAATACGGATTTTATTTTTTATTTTATAAAAAAAATTCAATTGTAACTATATACAATATATATAGGATACATATATAATATTTATTATGTGCATAATATAATAAAGGGTCCAAGAGGCCAAAGAAATCAAACACTAAGGGGCATATGGGGCAAAGAGGACAAAAAAAAAATGCTATTTTTATTGTTGAAAGGAATTCTCAATAATTCACTCATCCTTCTTATTGAGATATAAAAGGGTAGATGTGGAATTTATTGCTTACAAATTTTGTTTAGAGACTTTTGAATAAAAAAAAGTTTGAGATAAGGTCTTATTTTGTTTAATATACAAGCATTAAAGATTTTTAATAAAAGTAAAAATTATTAAGGGTGTAACAATGATTTACTCTTTTTTAATGGCAAATTATATTTTATTATCATGTAGTTTATATCTTATAACATATTCATATATAAGTTTTCAAATGTTACAATTTCCACTATAAATTCTTCAAATTGTTACACTTTGACTCCTCTATTAAAATTTATGTCAAATATGAAATGAGAGCCACAATTTTAAACAATAAAATATTGATTTAAATTTATAAAAATAATTTATTTTTAAAAAATTCAGAAAATTACTTTCAGTTAATAAAAATTTAAAAAATTTACAAATGTACAAAAATTTAAAATTTTAAAAAAATTATTTATGTGCGAAAGTAATTTGTCTCTCTTCATCATCTTTATTTTTTTTACTAAGGCCTTATTTCACGAAAATAAAATTAAAAATTTTTAAAAAATTATTTATGGAAAGAGACATTACTTTCATACATAAACAATTAATTTTTTTTAATGTTTTTAATTTTTGTAATTTTTATTATCTGAAAGTAATTTTTAGATATTTTTTTTCAAAATGAATCATTTTTATAAATTTGAATTAATATTTTATTGTTTAAAATTATGGATCCCATTTCAGACTTGACAAAAAAAATTTGACAAAGGGGTTAAAGTGTAACAATTTGAAGAATTCATGGTGGAAATTATAACATTTGAAAATTTAGGTATGAAAAGAGAATAATTATTATTTTTTTCTTAGTAAAGTATTGACAAGATGCAGCCTAATTAGATCCTAAACCCAAGGCTTAAGGGTAGGGAAGTTCCGTGCCATATATCCGGATATGCAAGAAACAATCATAAACTTGTACCACAAGATATAGCTAGAGAGAAGCATACTTAAAGCTGAAAATAGAGCATGTGAGTCACACTACATTAAATTATGAAAATATTTATAATATGAATTCTTTGTTTTGTGAGTACATTGTCTAATTCCATCTCTAGTGCCTAAAAGTGAATAGAAAATATTTGAAAGCCAATCCCCATCATAACCACATATTGAGATTAATTTGGGATACTCTAAACCTAAGACCTTGAATTTAGAATTTAGGATTACTTAACACCCGAAGATCAGATACGTTATATTAAGATTCAACATGTCTATTAAGTATCGAATTCCATACAAATATATAAAGTTTTCAGGAGTATTCAACATCTGATAATCTAACATGAAATACTAAAATACAATACGCCTATTGTGTATCAAACTCCATGCACGAAATATTAAAATTCAATACGCCTATTAGGTATCAAACTTTAGACAAATATATAATATTTTTGTTATTTGATAGGAAATAGGAGTTGAGTTTGAAATCTTTCAATCATGGGAGAAGGACCTACGTGTTCGGAAGATTTCCAAACGAACAATTTCAATGAAATCTTTTAATTTCATATTTTACTATGTTGAACTCTATACATTCCTCTATCTATAGAGTACACTAAATGTATAGAAATGGCTGTAACAGAGTTTCTGTTAAATGAAGAATATAAATATCATTAAATTGTAATATCAACTAATTATTCTTTATATATTTTTAATTATTAAAAATGGAAAACCAGATAATTTCACTAAGATCCAGCCAAATTAATTATAAAAGTCGTGGAGTAGATTTCAAGAATGTGAACATTCAATTGTAGGGTATCCTATGCATTAGTGTTAGTGTATTTCTCAATCAAATTGGAATATATATAGCACAATGCGATACAATGGACCAGCGTGACCATTGTTGTTATAATATAAGCTTACACATCAAGAAAGAAGAGTCGATTAACCTAATTTTTTGATATCGGATAATAAAGATTTTTCAAACTTGAAGTTTAAAAATATTTTGAAGATATTCTTGCTCTTAATTTTTTTATTTTAAATTAAATTGTCCTCACATTACTTCTTAAAATGAACAAGTGAAAAAGAAAAAAGTTTCATATATAAGAGTAATGTTTTCAAAAATTAGAAAGAAAAAAAACTACTACGTAGGGATTAAAAGCTTTACACGGTCTTTTGAGTAGTTATTATTCCGGGTAGGAATTGAAAAGTTTCAAAAATATGATTAAGAATGTTTTGAATAAATATTGATGTTAACAAAAACTAGTTATTGGATAGCACATAAAATAATTCATATAATCCAATCACCAAATCAACAACCACCATTCATATAATCCAATCACCTATTGATCTTATCCTTTACGAAAATTGAATTTGAAATTTCTCACATAATAATATAACATGTAACGAGAAATGCTACTATGACAGGACCCATCCCAATCCCCTCGGGATTACCATGGAATGTGCCCTGCTCCCGTCCAACAAGGGGTGTCAGACAAGGGATAACCAAGAGCTACTGCCCCAAACGGGCCATCCAGAGTGCGCAAGGACCGATGGAGGAGGTGTGCAACGTCCCAGTCTCTGCTGCAATCGCATCCGTAATCAACCTGAAGGGCATTAAAACCAAAAGCTGTGAGTGGACAAAAACCAGTAAGTTTATCAAATACATTTATAAGACATTTATGCCCTCCAATAAAAACGTATGCATGCCACAAAAACCAGTAACCAAAACGTTTGCTCAACCGAGCCCTTAGGGCCTTAGCCCAAAAACCGTTAACCAAAAACCAAGTGTGGGAACTCAGCCCAAAATCGTGGAATACCACCGCCATACATATACGACCATGTGGGTCACCACCCACTACCATAAATGAACATTAATTCATTAAAATCACACAATCATAAATCCACCCGGAAAGCCATTTCATTAATTCGTATTTTACCATTACCATCACCAGCATCCCTGATGCTAGACGTCCCTGACGTCATGTCTCACGGTTTCATAAGCTACGCGTGCTGCCCGGGGTCTCTCCGGGTCCATATATCTGACATCCCTGATGTCTGACGTCCCTGACGTCAATCATAGCAATCCTGCTCCTGAGTCATCATACGGTCCGGCTGCTCCGTATAATGACCCCTCGCAGGCAATGCACCGTGACTTCCCCAGTGTCCCAGACATCTGGAGGAGACCATCATATAACCTTGTATCCAGATGGTATATGGAAAATAGTTTTATTAAATCCTTTTATCACATCATTACCATTGGGCCCTGCCCGAAATTTCCATAAAACCACATAATTCCATTTAGGTTCCTTGACCCAAAATCACCATTATAAAATATAGGGTCCCTGACCCGAAATCACATTTATTATCCAACTGGGCCTCATGCCCGATTTTATGAACCACTGGGCCCACGGCCCGATTTGTAAACCAACTGGGCCCGCAGCCCGACTTTATAAACCCACTGGGCCCACGGCCCGAATTCACAAATCAACTGGGCCCCTGGCCCGATAATATAACTCAAATGGGTCTCAGCCCGATTTCATACCAACTGGGCCCCTGGCCCGATTTCATTAACCAACTGGGCCCCCGGCCCGATTCTCAAATGGACTCCAAGTCCGAAATTTCCAAAACAAGTGGGCCTCAAGCCCGAGTTCATATTTCCAATTTCAAAACCATTTCATCATATTATTTATTTAACCACAAGCACACAAAACCACAAATAAACCGTTAATCCCGATATACGTGAAATACGGAAAACACCTCGAAATACGTGCAACATATCCAAAATCAATGCTCACAAATACCATCATAGAAATCATGTATATAAACCATATAACACATTTAAGCATGCATAGGATTTATAAAACCAAAGTCCACTCACAGACCGTTTTAACCGTGTGCCTCGATACGCGTGCCACCGGCCCTCCCGGGCCACACCACTATCACCGGGACTCCCAATCCTGTCCAAATCACATTAGAGGGTTACTAACCTCATCATTAACATCCTATCAAAGTCCCGTAATTTTCCCGAATTTTTACTTATTTTTAAACTTAATTTAAAACCTTCGGACATCCCGAACAATATCAAGACGGTGTCCGATCGACACGAAACCAATTCCAAAATGTCCGTTACATTAAATGGGACAGAAGTCATGTTGACTTCACCTCGAGATTCGTGTCCACGCGCCGCCACGCGCCGCCGTGAGTGGCTGCGCGTGAAACTCACGCGCCTGCTACAGTGTCACCAGCCCAACCCGTTTGTCTGGTAAACGGGTCCAATTCACCCGCGACACAACCCGGTTCCAATCCTGCCAATTCGATCCTAATTCCTTCAATTGATCAATCCATTAGCTTCGTTTTAAGACCAATTATAAGTCTGTAAACTCAATTACACAAATCCTTACCCAGATTCCCACGATTCGATGATGATCCACGAAGAACACCCGGTCACTGTTCAATCATGGAAGTCCCTCAATTGATGCAGGTTTCATCCAATTGATGATTCCAGAAGCATCAATGGACCATAAGGAACAATTCCCCCACATCAATTGCATCAAACCGGTGCTCAAACGTCACGACTCAAACTCGAGCACCGTCACTGTTCAACAATGGAGTTCTGCCATTCTCCAACGTTTTCCTTCAATTGATGATCCCAGAAGCATCGTGGGATCATGAGAAAGCATTTCCCCACAACAATTGAATCAATCACAGCCCCAAACTCCACGACTCAGCCTCGATTTCTTCCTCTGTCACCAAGCTCGATCAGAGCCAAAACGGCACCATTCCTTCTCGTTTTTGATGTGGATCGACTCGTCACAACCTCAGGAAGATGTTTGTAACCTCCAATTCGATCATCACAGCCCAATTCCCAGTATTCGAATTTTCCCCCCAATTTTCCCGAAATCCAAAATCCAAAATTCGACACCCTCACAACCCCTCGTGTTTCCCCGTTAATTCAATCATCATAGTCTCCCATTTCCTCACAAGAACAGCAGAAGAAGGGAGCCAATTCTCCCAGTTCATACTCTCCCTAAATCATGCACGGTTTGAAAGAAAAACAAAGGAAAAGGAAGGATAATGGTGGATAAGGAATGATGATGTTGTAATGATGGTGTTGGGAGGGAAACATGGAGCTGGAAACAAGGGATGGGTGACACTTGTCACTCATCCGAATGTGCACAGTCAACGGTCACTATTCATTATTATATTATTATTTTAATCCCGGCCTCGGTTCGTTAGTTCGTTTCCTTGACCATAACGTCGTCGTCGGATCTCCGATTTCGGCATGCCGCCTGTCGTTGGATTCGTATCGACGATACCTACGTAACGGTCCTTGGCCCTCGTCCATCGGACCTCCCGATCAAAAAGTCAACATTTGGCCCCTAACAAGCCAAATTACCAAAATACCCCTCAACTTCCGAACACCATAACTTTCTCTACGAATGTCGGAATCGAACGTGCCGCCTGTCTATGAACTCGTGACGTCCCGAACTACGTCACGGTCATCGGTCAAAGTCCATTTGACCGCCCGAACAAAAAGTCAACATTTTGCCCACGACCAGGGGCAAAACGGTCATTTTGCACAATTTGTCCGATTCCGCCCTACTAACCACCGTTCAACCTCACTAATCAAGATTAGTCACTAAACTAATCCCGGAATTCGGGACGGGTCGTTACAACCTTCCCTCCTTAATAAATTTCGTCCTCGAAATTCCAACCGCTCTAAACTCAACGTACTTCCCTCCTTAATAAGTTTCGCTCTCGAAACTCGATTACCCTGATTCCACAAACACCCCGTGGAAAGTGGAATCGACCACGCAACACGTGTACACCCGTACACCAACTATTTAGATAAAACTTGTCTACACCCAAACGTACCACTAATACTCAAAACGCAACGATTACATTCGACCCCGTCGAATGACTGAAACTACTTGTTTCGAATTTGACACCACTTGTCAAATCCACCCTCTCGTTGACGCAACAACTCGACGGTTCCTTTCCCACTCCCACTAGGAGTCAGCTGACCCCACTCAACGATCTATAATGATACATCCTGACAATCTGTCACCACACAGTTGTTGTCAGTCGAAAACTGACACTAGACTCACTCGTGGCTACACATGCCACCAACGTACTTAACTTAGTAAACAATCTCCGACCTTTCACACGACCTGTGTGTAATTAAACACATCGGAATTACCATGACCCATTGCATAGTAATGTCCGGTCCACAACCAATCCCATGGTATCGGAACCAATCCGACTACCAACACGTTCACCAACATACCTCGGGTATATCCCGTATACCGTAACTAGACATCACAAGTCTACAAGTATTGTACCTCGAACCATGTACGAAGTACACACATCTACCTAATAACCAGACTACAACCACCTAGGTCATAGCCGAACGCGTTCCAATAATGGAGTACGTTTGCCCAATCCAGCATGAGGCAAATCGAAACTCCACCCAACATCTAGTTCCAATTCCGAATCTGAATCCGCAACTTCGTAAGAAATCCTGGATCCAAACCCAGACATCCCATTTTAACTCATTTCCAAATCCGAATCCGAAATCATTATTCCGTAAGCTAGCATTTGGAATAACCATTCCGTACCCAAATCCGGAAATATACTTTCAAGTTTCAAAATCGATTCCTGAATCGTCACCCAGAAATTCGATTCCAAATCCCGAAATCTCGTTCACAATTACCAAGACACACCAAAACCGAACCTATCGGTTACTCGTTCAATACACTTGATTGACTTCATAGGGAAGCCAATCCAACCTCCACACGTCTAAGGTTGACAAAATTCAACTACCTTGAAAACCTACTCACCCGAGTAGAATACCATACGGGCCCCTACTTCGAAAAGAAGTTCAACCTCGTCATTTACGACTCACGTACCAAGGTAAGAGTGATATACTCTCCCCCTATCTGAATCATCAAGATCACGACCCAGATAGACACTGTGTCCCTGACAATAACGTCAAAATCCTAGATCGCCACAACGATCGACAACCGACTCCCACAACTAGACAGATCAGTCAACGACGAGACACATCGAGACTGCGGATTCTCACGGATTACCTCGTATCAATCCTTGTCATTCCACCTAGGAAAAACCAAGGATGATCCAAAATAATGACGCCTAAACTCATCCTACGTGGATGCAACAAAACTCACTGCACTCACCACGCCATGTGACACCACATCGTCTGCCACCAAGCAGAAAATGAGAAATCCCGTTTACCCAATGTCGAATACGTAGCTCCTCCTAATGACCCGCAATTACACCTGGGCCCACCAACCAATACACGCTCAACGTACTGGTAACTACAGTCAATGTCTGCCAGGGCAGAAAACGATATGTCGACCCCAAGGACTTCAGAATACCAATCACAAAAAACGAGCACCACTCTCGTTCCCCAATCACAACTCTCCTCGACACTAAGGTTCCAACCATGTTGGAAACAGACATGCTCCCAACAAGACGTCAAGTCTAACCACTAGACTTCCTACCTCCTCAATTCACTTGAACAACCCCGTGTCCACAATCAATCCGTTATTGTTCCGTTCGCAAATCCCAACCTTTACAGGTTCAGCACTCGGTTTCCCAAGTTCTCAATTACAAATTCCTACCTTTATACCACTAATGGTTTTCCTCGTCTTTTCCAGTTTTAATCATTTCCATGTACATTTTAGGGATATTTAAAAACATAAAATCGCACAAATTTTGGAGTTGCCAACAACTCCCCCAAATCCACCAATCATCACAAAATTTCTTAAATCTTAATTATACCATTTTAATCCACTCCTTACTAGTTATCTCACCACTATTGGGACTTATCCCAACACAGCACAATCTTAACTGGATCCCATCCAGTCCATCACTCAACCACTACCGAATCTCAAAGATCGAACATATGTTCATCATGACGGAGTCACACCCCAATTTGTGGCTCATCGTCAACACCATTACCGACACTAGCACCAGCGCTAGTACCAGCACCAACACTCTATCAACAACACTAGTATCAGCACACAGGCATCCATACTAGCATCAGCACAAAAGTACCAACCCTGCAAACATCCATACTGCACACCGTGTGCAAATACGACAACCCTGGATCTCCGTTCATACGGAACGACGATCCCGTACCTCACGACCATGGGTACCACTATTCTGACAATCCTCATCAGGAAAATGAACGTTCCCCGAACGTCCCCTGATCCCCAAGTATTATAACCACACTAATTACCCTCGATAGCCAGTCATCTCCATATGACTTCCGACTAACTGTCATTGCTATCGAGATCCGCATCCACACATCACACCAATACCCGATCCAACACGGGATTCCACAATTTATCTCAGAACCGTATCCGTAAATCGGATCCCATAGTTCAGCCTAGACTCACCAGAGCCATCCACATGGTCATCCATGACCTCAGCCGCTCGTCGCAGCACAAGTTCTCATCCACTAACCACAATTAAGGTTTACCTTTTAACACTAGGGTTCCACAATCACACCATATGGTTCAACCGAACCAAACTGCTCTCCGTAATATAAAATCCACAACCTGACCGACCCCGCGGTCTAGACATCGAATAGACGTCAAATCCAATCCTACCATCCCAACAACGTGGGTTCCACCACTAGGTCATCGGCCAACTCCGATGAACTAACATCCCTCACACTAGAAACCACCACAAGGGTTCACATTTTAGACCATTACTCACGTGAGGTTCCCCGAACCTGGCTGCACCTAGCAGCACAACAATCCAATATCACATGACCTAACCGACGGTCCCACAATACCAGTTCACCACAATCAACCCCACTTGGGTCGAATCACATTAATGCACGGCGTATCGGGCCAATCGCACTCCATCCACTATCCAAACCCAAAAACTATCTATCAGGTTGATAACGAATTGCAGCCCAATGAGACATCACACCCTCGACCTGCGCGCACAAATAGAGCAACCATGCTCTGATACCAAGTTGACAGGACCCATCCCAATCCCCTCGGGATTACCATGGAATGTGCCCTGCTCCCGTCCAACAAGGGGTGTCAGACAAGGGATAACCAAGAGTTACTGCCCCAAACGGGCCATCCAGAGTGCGCAAGGACCGATGGAGGAGGTGTGCAACGTCCCAGTCTCTGCTGCAATCGCATCCGTAATCAACCTGAAGGGCATTAAAACCAAAAGCTGTGAGTGGACAAAAACCAGTAAGTTTATCAAATACATTTATAAGACATTTATGCCCTCCAATAAAAACGTATGCATGCCACAAAAACCAGTAACCAAAACGTTTGCTCAACCGAGCCCTTAGGGCCTTAGCCCAAAAACCGTTAACCAAAAACCAAGTGTGGGAACTCAGCCCAAAATCGTGGAATACCACCGCCATACATATACGACCATGTGGGTCACCACCCACTACCATAAATGAACATTAATTCATTAAAATCACACAATCATAAATCCACCCGGAAAGCCATTTCATTAATTCGTATTTTACCATTACCATCACCAGCATCCCTGATGCTAGACGTCCCTGACGTCATGTCTCACGGTTTCATAAGCTACGCGTGCTGCCCGGGGTCTCTCCGGGTCCATATATCTGACATCCCTGATGTCTGACGTCCCTGACGTCAATCATAGCAATCCTGCTCCTGAGTCATCATACGGTCCAGCTGCTCCGTATAATGACCCCTCGCAGGCAATGCACCGTGACTTCCCCAGTGTCCCAGACATCTGGAGGAGACCATCATATAACCTTGTATCCAGATGGTATATGGAAAACAGTTTTATTAAATCCTTTTATCACATCATTACCATTGGGCCCTGCCCGAAATTTCCATAAAACCACATAATTCCATTTAGGTTCCTTGACCCAAAATCACCATTATAAAATATAGGGTCCCTGACCCGAAATCACATTTATTATCCAACTGGGCCTCATGCCCGATTTTATGAACCACTGGGCCCACGGCCCGATTTGTAAACCAACTGGGCCCGCAGCCCGACTTTATAAACCCACTGGGCCCACGGCCCGAATTCACAAATCAACTGGGCCCCTGGCCCGATAATATAACTCAAATGGGTCTCAGCCCGATTTCATACCAACTGGGCCCCTGGCCCGATTTCATTAACCAACTGGGCCCCCGGCCCGATTCTCAAATGGACTCCAAGTCCGAAATTTCCAAAACAAGTGGGCCTCAAGCCCGAGTTCATATTTCCAATTTCAAAACCATTTCATCATATTATTTATTTAACCACAAGCACACAAAACCACAAATAAACCGTTAATCCCGATATACGTGAAATACGGAAAACACCTCGAAATACGTGCAACATATCCAAAATCAATGCTCACAAATACCATCATAGAAATCATGTATATAAACCATATAACACATTTAAGCATGCATAGGATTTATAAAACCAAAGTCCACTCACAGACCGTTTTAACCGTGTGCCTCGATACGCGTGCCACCGGCCCTCCCGGGCCACACCACTATCACCGGGACTCCCAATCCTGTCCAAATCACATTAGAGGGTTACTAACCTCATCATTAACATCCTATCAAAGTCCCGTAATTTTCCCGAATTTTTACTTATTTTTAAACTTAATTTAAAACCTTCGGACATCCCGAACAATATCAAGACGGTGTCCGATCGACACGAAACCAATTCCAAAATGTCCGTTACATTAAATGGGACAGAAGTCATGTTGACCTCACCTCGAGATTCGTGTCCACGCGCCGCCACGCGCCGCCGTGAGTGGCTGCGCGTGAAACTCACGCGCCTGCTACAGTGTCACCAGCCCAACCCGTTTGTCTGGTAAACGGGTCCAATTCACCCGCGACACAACCCGGTTCCAATCCTGCCAATTCGATCCTAATTCCTTCAATTGATCAATCCATTAGCTTCGTTTTAAGACCAATTATAAGTCTGTAAACTCAATTACACAAATCCTTACCCAGATTCCCACGATTCGATGATGATCCACGAAGAACACCCGGTCACTGTTCAATCATGGAAGTCCCTCAATTGATGCAGGTTTCATCCAATTGATGATTCCAGAAGCATCAATGGACCATAAGGAACAATTCCCCCACATCAATTGCATCAAACCGGTGCTCAAACGTCACGACTCAAACTCGAGCACCGTCACTGTTCAACAATGGAGTTCTGCCATTCTCCAACGTTTTCCTTCAATTGATGATCCCAGAAGCATCGTGGGATCATGAGAAAGCATTTCCCCACAACAATTGAATCAATCACAGCCCCAAACTCCACGACTCAGCCTCGATTTCTTCCTCTGTCACCAAGCTCGATCAGAGCCAAAACGGCACCATTCCTTCTCGTTTTTGATGTGGATCGACTCGTCACAACCTCAGGAAGATGTTTGTAACCTCCAATTCGATCATCACAGCCCAATTCCCAGTATTCGAATTTTCCCCCCAATTTTCCCGAAATCCAAAATCCAAAATTCGACACCCTCACAACCCCTCGTGTTTCCCCGTTAATTCAATCATCATAGTCTCCCATTTCCTCACAAGAACAGCAGAAGAAGGGAGCCAATTCTCCCAGTTCATACTCTCCCTAAATCATGCACGGTTTGAAAGAAAAACAAAGGAAAAGGAAGGATAATGGTGGATAAGGAATGATGATGTTGTAATGATGGTGTTGGGAGGGAAACATGGAGCTGGAAACAAGGGATGGGTGACACTTGTCACTCATCCGAATGTGCACAGTCAACGGTCACTATTCATTATTATATTATTATTTTAATCCCGGCCTCGGTTCGTTAGTTCGTTTCCTTGACCATAACGTCGTCGTCGGATCTCCGATTTCGGCATGCCGCCTGTCGTTGGATTCGTATCGACGATACCTACGTAACGGTCCTTGGCCCTCGTCCATCGGACCTCCCGATCAAAAAGTCAACATTTGGCCCCTAACAAGCCAAATTACCAAAATACCCCTCAACTTCCGAACACCATAACTTTCTCTACGAATGTCGGAATCGAACGTGCCGCCTGTCTATGAACTCGTGACGTCCCGAACTACGTCACGGTCATCGGTCAAAGTCCATTTGACCGCCCGAACAAAAAGTCAACATTTTGCCCACGACCAGGGGCAAAACGGTCATTTTGCACAATTTGTCCGATTCCGCCCTACTAACCACCGTTCAACCTCACTAATCAAGATTAGTCACTAAACTAATCCCGAAATTCGGGACGGGTCGTTACATACTAAGTGGCTATATGAGTGAGTGTGTGGTGTTGTTGTGCACGGTACCCACGAGCAAGTACTAAACATCGTCGTATGGCTGGTGAAGTGTAATATTCTAAGGATTATTACTCAAAATACTTCCCGAATCAGACATTGAATCTCATTTTGCTCCCCAAACTATATTTGTTGCAATATACTACCAGAACAATACTTCTATTACCTCTGTTATTCCATTTTGTTAGCTATATTAGTGACATAGTCAGTAGTGCTTGTGTGTCAGTATGTGATTAGTTGTTTAATAATTTATCAAAAATTATTATATCCGGGGCAGGCACCCCATGAAGATATCACCACAGACGTCGTTGAGTTGATCCTGGGGAGTACTCGAAGATGAGACCCCGAGTTGCACACGTAGCATTATAGATCGTGACTGGTATTGGTTATGGACATCATGGATGTCTAAGGATCGGTTATATTATGTGTTACTCATGTGTGTGTGTGTTCTTATATGATCTGATTTATTTACATACGTTTTGAATTATATGCATGCATGTTTATAAAACAGAAGGTCTAAATATTACTGTTATTTAAAAAATGAGTTTTTAACTTATTGATTTTTGGTCCACTCACACTTTGATGTTTTATTGACCCTTCAGGTAGGGATATAGAGGCATGGACTTACTCCGGGGCAGAGGCATAGATTGTACTACTACGCACCTAATCACCATTTGGGGGTAGGTTGTGTATTTTTATTTGTACTGACATTATGCTCATATCCCTTGTCTGGCAATGGTCTGTAAAAACTTTGTATGTGTGTTATGAACCCTTTAGGGTATTTATGGTATTTGAGTTTATTATCATACGGGACCAGGGGACGTCCCACGATGGTCCCTAAGGGGATTGCGACGGGTCCTCTCATGGGTTTCTAAAACGGAGGGTTTAAGGGATGATTTTGGAAATTAGTTTTCCAAAGCTTTATTTTTGTCCACTCACAGTTTTTATTGGTTTTGGTACCCTCCAGGTTAATCTCGAGACGTGGGTTGTGTCGAGGCTGGGGAATTTACATAGGTCTGCGCACTCGGTAACCAAAGTAGGTTATGTTAGTTATTTTCATTTGTGTCTAGTGCTCTGTGTATGTTTATAATTTCGTGGATTACGTTCGTGCTTGACACAGGGAGTTATCCCTTGTTTGACACGAGGTATGTAATATATTCTGACTGAGGGTAATTGATAATTTGAGTGTGTTTGTGTCATAAGGGAGTAGCGCCTTTCACGGGAATCGAGGGGGATTCCGGAGAGGGTCCTGCCATCCTAGGTCTTCCATAGTCATTCAGCTAGGTGAGTTTGATTCTCATACATAAGAATTATGTTGTGGAACCAAAAACACCCAAAAATTGTGGAGCTGTCATGTGGTCCATAATTCCTAAAATGTCCAAATTGCTCCTAGTAATGACATTAACGGCTTACAAATCCCCGTACATTAAATAATATATTTATTAGCTGAATATATTATTTAATTGGGTTAAAAGCCTTAATAATATTAATATTAATATTTAATATTCTTTCCAATAATTAATTGTCATTATTCTTAATAATGAGAAGTTATTATAAATATCATCATAATGAGCAATTATTATAATTATTAAATAATATATTTAAATCATTATATATTATTTATTAATTACAAAATCAACCGACCAATCAGAATGTTTCATGGCTCCCAAGGATTATCTATAAATAGAGACACTTATTTCACTTTTTAAGGTAATTCGATTCAACGCTACTTAAAATCTTATGATTTATTTCTCAAAGTTGACTTAAGTATCAGAGTGTTTTATGTCGAACAACCCCCTGGAGCCTCGATAAGAACAAACGATAGCTTTTTGTTTGCCGTTTTTAGGGATCAAGGAGAGTTTTGCGAGTACAAACGAATTCTGCTTTAATGATTGGTGCTTTCATTGAGAACCGATTGAGAAATACTCAAGAGAAGCTATCACGGTCGTTCATCGTTCTTCAACGTTGTTCATCGTTTATCATACTTTGTTCGTCGTTTATTGACATTGTTCGAAATTCTTGAACGTTGTTCATTGTTCGGTAAAAACTTTCCGTTCAAAATCCTCGCTATTTAACATGACTAGGATTCGTTGATCCATCAATCAAAAATGGGGTTTCAGCCTCTGTTGGGAATGGAGCACACACTCTGACTCAAGATGAGCACCAAAGTCATCCCTGATGTGTGTCCATCGAGGCACTCATCGGGTCCTAAGGACTGATTCCAACTTTCAGTTTCGAAACTTTCCCCTCCCCAACAACTCAAGTGTCTATGTTAGGAGAAGGAACTTCAGCTTCTCAGCAAACTGACGGGCGATTGGTGGGAGAGGCATCAGGACAGAATCAGCCCCATGTAAAAAGGGATCTTCCAGTCCTCTTGGATGGACTCCATAATGGTCCAAGGCCAAATCAAGCACAAGAAGGACTTGATACATACCACCAACTCCTTGACACAAGGCATAGGTCTCGACGTGATATGCGACAGACTCAAAGACCTCAACGCCTACCCCCACAAGACAACCTATCATATCAAGTGGAAAGGTTGAGCAACCAAGTCCAAATGTAATCAAAGCTTCTACAACATCTCATTGTAGAACAAACAACTCAAATGACAGGACCCGTTCTCAAATTACCAAAATAACTGAATTGGTCCTGCTCCCGTCTAACTGTTCTTGTCAAACAAGTGATACTATATGTTTTATTCCACGTCTCAATTAACCAAAAAATCCACCTCATACAGAGTATCACCCACATCTAACCCACTATCCCCGTCAAGGAGTGAAATTGCTAATCCGACCTCAGTCGGCCTTATTGTATTTGTATAATGTACACAAATTGAAAGAAAGTATACATAAGTACTATTTCCATATTTCTCATATTATTAACTTGTTACTTTATACATCATAAATCATACTCAAAAGTTGGGGAATGGTTCATTCATTATAAGTTTCCTCTCATAAAATAAAGCATGTCACACCCCACCTCCTCTAACTCGATATCATTCGCTTTGGGCCCCGTCACATGTCGGCTCTGCATGGTCCAACTACTGCGCACACACGTAGGCCGCTGCCCACACGAATTTGCTCTTGGGGGTCTCACCCCCAAAACTCGTCGCATTGGATGGAGACATACCCACACATATAAGGCACATCCCTCAGGACCCCCCGAGAGATGTGGGACATTACAAAGCATCATAAACACCATACACTTATTATGTCACGACCCGGCCCATCTAGCATGATATTTTCCGCTTTGGACCCAGCCCTCACTGTTTTGTTTCTACGAACTCACGTGCAGTTTCCCACTAGGTCACCCATCCTCGGATTGCACCAGCCCAAACTCGCTTAACTTTGAGGTTCCGACCAAACCCAAAACCAGTGAGCTTCCAAAAGGCATTGCGCTAAATAGATACGTACCCACACATATAAGGTAATTCACATTTCCCTCTCCGAGCGATGTGAGATTGTTCACCGTTCTTCTAGAGACAAGGGTCTTACAATCCACCCCTTGGGGCCCAGCGTCCTCGCTGACACACTTCCGATCGGGATCCAACTCTGATACCATTCTGTCACGATCCGGCCCATCTAGCACGATATTGTCCGCTTTGGGCCCAACCCTCGCAGTTTTGTTTCTGGGAACTCACGTGCAGCTTCGCAGTATACGTGTTCACACATATAAGACACTTCACATTTCCCTCCCCGAGCGATATGAGATTGCTCACCATTCTTCTTGAGACATGGGTCTTACATATTATCCTCACAATACCATCATAATTCATTTATCAATATTCTTAAAATCATGCACTAGTTCCTTATAACTTTCTCCCATAAAGATGATTTTCACTTAAGGGCTATTAAGGATCAAATTAACTTTAAATCCCTTATAATAAAAGTCTAATTTTATTATAACATATTTTATTGATTATTGAAATGGATATGAATTCTTAATTCACCAAATAATATGAATCAATTAAAGACAAGTCTATAATTAACCTCAATTGCACTCAAGTCATATAGTTAGATCACATAATTACAAAATCAAAATGCATAATTAATCTTAATAAAAAAACAAATCGATTAAATACTTATTTCTTCTATAGTCAAACTCTTTATAACTTCCCTAATGTTTCAAGTCAAAATTCAACAATAAAGCTTGCTAACATCAACAGAACCCCTAAACTTAATTCCCATAAATTTTCAAAATTAAATACACGTTTAGAACATTAACATATTAAGTTAAATGTCCAAAACTGTACCCAAATGAAGTCTAATTAGCACAAACAATATACCATTGAACTAAAAAATTCAAGACAAGAAACATTCATGTTGGTTGTACCACTTGAATTTGACCGCACGTGCACTCACACGCCGCAAAAGGCCTCTGTGGGTGGGCTTCACGCGCTAGCCTGTCACTAACAACCTCCACCCGGGCCTACGATTCGGGTCGCCCGACCTGGTGACCAAATCCGGTTCTAAAACCCATTTTACTCATCTGTTTCATATGATTCAAATGTCCATATTATTCATTTTGATCACAGGAAATAATCTATAACCTTTAAATTTAGAAAGCTTACCTCAATAGCCTTGTCCAAGATTCAAGCTTTCGGCCATAGTTTCCAGAGCTGCCCAGCAGTGTTTCTGACGTCCCAACCTTAACTTTTCTGTTTTAAAGCGATCCTAGGAGTTCTAGTAAGGCATAGGAATGCTTGTTTACAAGTTTCCCAGCCCAACACTAAGAAATCAACATAGGAACCTACGGGTTCCATGTTTTGCCTCACGGTCACCTCTCTTCCTTTTTCACAGTTCTTCAATTTTTCCTTCCTTTTCTCCCTTTTTTTCTTCTCATTTTTTTTCTTCTTCTTTCCCTCTCTTCTTCCCTGAAGTTCCTTTCATCTCTCTCATAAGTTCTCTGTTTTTTTTCCTTTTTCGGCCTACCACCACCAACCGCCATTAAAATCCGTAGAAGTTCTACACAATCATTAAATACATTTAGATCTTTGCGTGCTTCTTTAACTTTATTTCTTTCTCTCATGTATACCGAAAAATTAATTTTGTAGTAGATAGAATGACGACTGAAGGTCACAACTGCTCGAAGGAAGGAAGATTTGGATTCACTTATGTCTATTGTTGCTAGTAGAGCGTTTTATTTGAGATTTTTTAGCATTAGGTTGTTTTAGAAGTAAAGTTATTTTTCAGTAAAAAAAAAATAGAAACGGCCCACATTTCTACTTGGATTTGGGCCCTAAAAGCTGGGCCCAATATAGAGTGCAGACTAGTTTAGCTTAAAATTAGGTTTGCAGCCCAAGTTGTACTCTTTTGTCACTCTCCCTGTAGCTCGCAGCTTTGAGGAACTAGCAATGGCGACGAGTGAGGAGAGGGCGAAGGAGAGGGAAGGGAGCAACCTGCTGGGCTTGCCGACCTTCGAGGAGCTCGAGAATGGTCGCTTCCAGTGCGTGGAGACAGGCCACGAATTGGTGGCCAAAGACAAGGACTCTTACTCCCAGAGCAAACGGTGCCGTTTGGGTCTCATCGACTTTGCCCTTGCCCATAAGAAACCTCCCGTCAACATGTTCAAGCAAGATCCTCTTTTTCGGTATGTCAATCTCTTCGTCTTCCATCCTCACTCGTAAAGATTCTAGCTTAGATTGATTTCTGGATAATTTAGAGAAAAATTGAGCCTTTCATTCTTGAATTTAAGTTTGTTTGCCAAATTTGAATGAATTAGGGAATTTTCCTGGAAACTAAACAGATTTGTGTTCATTGTGATAGCCTTTTTTTTTTGTTTGTTTGCTTGTCTCTGCAGTTCAAAATTGGTTTGTAAGCTTACTGGGGATACTATCAATAAGTCTGAGGAACATATTTGGAAGCATATCAGCGGAAAACGATTCCTCAACAAGCTAGGTAGGTTTGTATTTCGTTTGATGATCTTTCAAAATGCTTTCGAGTTCTTCGTATTCAGGCTCATTTAAAGTTTGTCTAGGAATTGCTGTTTATCTTTGAATTATTGTAGTTTGTTTAGGGAATCGGATTTCGGACATATATGAATTTAATTGTGCCCCAAATGTTTGTGTTGATCATATATGAACAGAAGAAAAGGAAGAACATAAGCTAAAATCCAATGCAATGGTAGTAGAGGTGGATGATCAGATACCTGAATTAGTAGCTGACCGGTGTGAAGATGATGGCCTTGGCAAGAAAAAGAAGAACAAGAAGAAGAATAGGAAGAAAGAGAAGAACACGGAGAATGACACCAATGAGGTTGATGACATGGTCTCTGAAACAAAGACCTCTTCCGGTGATGAAATTGATCCCGAAGAAGCTGAATTTTGGACGCCACCAGTAGGAGAACGGTGGGACTTTGATGACGGAGGTGACAGATGGGGTTCGGATTCAGAGTTAGAGAACGAAAGTGATGAAATTGATGAAGTTGATGAAATTGATGGAGCTGGTATGGTCTAGTTGTGAACATAAGTACAGGATTAGTCAAGCTTTTAGTTTTTGCATCGAATATATTATGTTGGTTTAAATCTATTCAACTTGACTGTGAAGTTCATTATACTCTATCTTTAGTTTCAGATGGTGTAGTTGAAGAAGCGGACATGGAGTCAGAAGAGCTCTCCATGCGGTATGCTTCTTCTATTTGCTATTGTTAAATTTATTATGCACCATTGTTTCCTCTATTTTTTGCCTAGAAAAGTGCCGAACAAAAGTTGTGTTGGTCTTATGGTTTGCAGGACAAAAAGAATGTCCATAGAAATTGGACCAAGCAGCTTTGCTTCAAGGAAGAAGAAGAGTAAAAAGAGCCCTACATGATTAAGACGAGGCAAATGATTTACTGTCTTCACGAACTGCGATAGAGACGAATTTTTGTGACCTGAATTGTGATAACTTGTTCTCCAAGTATGCGCTTAGTTCTAATTTTGAAATGTTATTTGGTAGGTAGAAATTTTATTCTAAGCTCCTTTGAAAGTTGTATGTGTTCTTTAAGAATGTTGTTAAATCAAAGCATTCTGTTCAGTCAACAGTGTAAATTAATTAAAATTTTGTCCTAGTATGTCAAAATTGATTAATATTATTAACCAGGGATTACTCTCATCTTGAATCCTTGATAACAAAACCCTACTTTTGAAATCTCCCAAATTGGATTATATTAATTTGTTGGTACTATCTAAATTGAATACATTTAGAAAAAAAATTATGTAGCTTCTATACATTTTGTTTGAACAAAATCGCAGCGATTGCTTTGCTTGCCACATTATTAGACGCTGAATGAACTTGGACAATGCCTTCGGCATGCCAAGGTACATTTACTTTGGTGTCCTTGAACTCGAAATTCCACCTTCTTGTTCTTCATTATCGGTCCCAAAGTAACGGTCTCCAAACTCCCCCATGCCCGGAATCACTCTTAAATCATCATTTAAAGATTCATCTATCTCCGAAGTAACTAGTTTTAGCTTCGGAAATCTCTTGCATAGGGCATGAATCCCATCCGGCGCCTGCGTTTACGAAATCTAGGTCATTCAAAATCATGAAGCACATAGGAGAAAAGTGAGTGAGTGAGTGAGTGAGAGTGACTCACTGCTATAAGGTTAAGAAAGATGATGTTGGCCTCTTGCACACCCTTACTCAGCAGCAAAGATATGGCTTTGATGGCAGAATTACCTAAGAATTTTACACATTTTAAGCAACATTATAGAATAAGCTTCCCAATTCGACACAATCATTAGATGTTTGTTTCTCGAACCTGAAGCCAGAACCGGATCAAGAAACAAGACATGCCGGCTTGCAATGTCCTTCGGTAACTTCTCATAGATCAACTGCAAGCAACATCGTTAACGGCATTAGTGCAACCAGCAACATTGTTGACGACATTAGTTTGAGCGAATAAATGGTTTTCTTCGCAAACCTGTCTGCCGTTGGCACCTTCTCCATGGATGAGGATTTTTCCAATTTTGATTCCTTTGCAGCATGCTCTTAATGCGTTCTCCATGCTTTCTCCACTGATCAAATGAAACCAGAACGGTCAAACGACACAGTTCGAGTAAAATGCAGTTGGGTTTCGAAGATCAGCTAAACAAGTTACCTTCGAATGACTGAAACTCCACACAACCGTTTATAGAAAACAACTCCGCTGTACACAGATCCTGCCAAGAACAACAACAAAAAGAACAGCTTCGAATGAGGAGCATGTTTGATAAGAAAGATTTAAGTTACGATGATTATGTAACGTTGTTTTCACGAAGTTTTGCCTGTTGGGGTGATAATCTGCTTTTCTTTGAAGGGGAGCTGGCCTAGTCCATGTTCCACAACCTGAGACATCATTCATCGGTTCATAACATCGTAGTTAAGCTACATTACGCTTACAAGTAATCACAAAACTTTTGGCATCGAGAGCTACGCATACCAAGCGAATGAGCCTATCTGAATAGAAAACAAAGTCATGCTTGGTAGTTTTAGCATCACGAATTAGGGTGTGCATTCCCCGAATCTGAAACAGCACGAAAGAAACAGAAATTTTAGTCCACATAATGCAGAGATTTTCGAATATGAACAATCTGATGAGTAGCATCAAGTGGTACCTGAAATGTCGAATAGATAACGACGATGTTTGGATATATTTTGCACAGCTCATGCTGTCCAAGCTTTGTATGAATGTGTTGCACAATCAAGTCAATTGCAACATCGTTGTCTCCCCCTCGAGGGATGATGATGTCTGCGTATTTCTTCGATGGCAATATGAATTCTTCGAAACTAGGCTTCACGAATCTGGAATACTGCGAATCAAACCCTCTCGATTACTCAAAAGGTATCGAAAATTGAAAATATGTAACAATGGAAGATAAAAGTAAGAACAAGAACCAACTTGATCAAGCACATTCTCAATGTTTCTTCCTCTTTCCACAGTATCACGTTGAATTCTCCGGGAGAGGCGAACATCAGAATCTGCACTGGTGTCAAACCGAAAAGGCTCAGTTCTAGAACTCAATTCCTCATCGCAATCTTTCTTGATTACAAGAGTGAAAACACATAAAAATTGACAAAGATCACCTGTGTCAACGAAGATTTTCATGTTCATGAGATCACGCACACGGGGATCATGAAGAACTAGTATTCCTTCTAAAATGATGATGTCCGAGGGATTAACCTATACCATTTCAATCCATGTCAAACAAATTTCGAAATTCAGGGCACAAGCGATGCATATTTGCTTCACAGTTTGTACCTTCCTTGCTGGTTCTATGCTTTGATGGGTCTTGAAATCGTAATTTGGGATGGTGACTCCATGCCCGCGCTTGATTTGCTCCATGCACGACAGCATAAGCTCCGTGTTGAAGGCCTCTGAGATTCAAGAAAGCCAAATGCAGCAAGAAAGATTGAATTTTTGAAGCAATAAAGGAAAATTTGAAGTGTTTGGTTTTTTACCAGGATGATCAAAATTGTACTCATGAACCCTTCTCAATTTCTCAGCATTCAAGGAGTGGTAAAACGAATCCTATAAACACAATGCATCCATAAATCTCAACCTCAATTGGATTTAATTAGGAAAAAAAGAAGAAGAAATTAATTGAATTACTTGATTTACAAGAACGACGCGCTGATCTCTCAATTGGGAGATGATCATATTGCAAACTGTAGTTTTCCCAGATGCAGTGCCACCAGCAACACCTAATCAATAATAGGTTAAAATTTACATCAAATACGATTTTTCATAGCTGAAACGAAATTCTCGACAACATATCATGACACATCACATCAATGTACTGACAATACCATTTGAAATTCTCGACAACAAATCAAGACACATCATATGAATGCATGGACAATATCATACCAACACCATATCGGCAGGCCTAATCAACAATCACTTGAATCCAAACAATTACGATGTTTAAGATGGTTGAAACGGAATTCTTGACAACAAATTTAAAGATATCATATCAGCCTATTGACGTATCGTACTAACATAATAATATAGTAATAACTTGAATCAAAATCTCGTAGCTCAAACGGAATTCTCGACAACATATTAAAACATATCATATCAGCCTAGTGACATATCGCACATCGAATCAATGATCACTTGAATCTAAATCAAATATATATATATATATATATATATATGTGTGTGTAAATAGTTATATTTAAAACGGAATTCTCGAAAATATATCAGGATATTTATGAATATATCCGCGCATATATTGATGTAGCATAGCACCGTATCGGCATGATATCAATAAGAAAAAAACATGCATGGATGCAAATTGGAATTGGAAGAGGTTAATTTTGTACGTACCAATGACAAAAGGTTGCTTGGATGAGGCTTTGGGATTGGCAATGGAGGCATTGTGATTATTATTGTTGAATTGATCGAGATTAAGATCTTTGAGGCCGTTGCTCAATGTATTCATGGAGGAAGACGAAGTAGAAGAATCCATGGAGGAAGAGGAAGAAAGTGAGAAGAAGAAAGAAGAAGAAAAAAAAAAGTAGAGTGAAGGTCGCGGTCGTGGTGGGTGCCCTACGCTTAATGCTAATCTTATGGGAAAATTGGAAGGCCCTGCCTTTCGGATTTAGCGGGAATCAAAGGGCATGTCTAGTGCTTTTAGAGTCCCAAAACCCTCAAACCTCCTCTCTCTCTTTTTTTTTTTAAATGGAAATATTATTATTATTATTATTATTATTATTATTATTATTATTATTATTATTATTATTATTATACTACAATGATATTAAGAAAAAAAAGATAGTATCGATATACTATATCATCGTCCAAATTTGAAACATTCCACATAAAATATAATGAGAAATACAAATACAGTAATACTAAGTGGCAACCCTCAAATCTGTTACTATTAACCACAACAGGTTGGCCCAGTGGTTAGGGTGTTCTCAGACCCACCATGCTTCAAGTTAGTTCTGGATTCGATTTTCCCTAGATTATATCTTGATTGTGACTAGAGGTGCGCTGTAACGAGCATGTGAATCTTGTCAATGGCAAAAAAAAAATCTCTTACGTATTGAAATTTGGAGTCAATAAAAAAAACATCGTTTTTTTGTGACACGTGGCTAAATTGTAAGGACACTTAATAAGAAATTGTCACATACCTACCATTCCAAGCTTATAAGATCGTTTAATAATGAGTACTACGTTACCACGAATTGAATGTATATTAGGAAAGGTGTATCAAGTAACTCATTACGTAATAGAAAACTATTGCATTACCTAATAAAACACTACAAGATTTTTAGTTGGTATTTTTTCAAATCTCTACAAAATCATTCAAATATTTATTCTATTTCCATTCATAGTGTACTATATAGACATTCCTTATATTTTTAGATTCCACAATCTCACTAATATTTTTTTATTGAGCTAATATTTTCTTTATTAAACTTAATAAATAACAAGATATGTCACATACGACTTATAATACTTTTTCTAATATGCACGAAAAAATGTCTTGCCAAAGCTGAACAGTTACATGCTTCATTGTGAGCAATAGCTAAGCCGACTTGTTAAATTTCTAAGATACCATAAAAAAAAAAATTATTTTAATGTCATTCTCATGTCGCCATTAGCTAATTATAGTTCACACAAGGATTCTTTATACTTGTATCCTATTCCGGTGATACCTTCTTGTACCAAACTTTTGGATTTATCGATTTGTCTTTATACATATATATAATATAATCGGAATCGTTCATTCTCTAAATTATCGTTGTAAAAGATCAATAAAATTAGAGTTCGTTTAATCATCGATTGGAATTCGTTCAGTCATATATATATATATATATATTAAATAATTATATAATTTTGGTGAAAATTAAAATCATTATTTATAGTGAACCTCCAATTAGTTGATATATAAACACTAAATAACTTCCAATTTTATTGATTTTTTCCAGAGATAATCTTGATATAACGATTTAGAGAATAAATAATTCAATTATATTAGAAGAACAAAGACATTTTGATAAATTAAAATGGTAGTACAAAAGGATATAACCCGAGCAAAATGTAGGTAATATCCTTTATATTTTTTGATTTCCGGAGTCATGCTCCGACCCTACTAGTAAATTTTATTAAATTTACTTTATTTTCTTATTAAAAACTCTATAAAAATAAAAATAGAACGGAAAAAATAGAAACTTACTCTATTACTTTCCTCACATATTTGAGCAACAAGAAGCATTATCAAGAACTCTAACGTAAATATCGTATCAAATTCATGAACACCATATCAAAGATTATACACATTTTTTAAGAAAGTTTCATCCAAGACCATTTGAAGAGGAAGATACAAGCTCGAAAGTGCTAATTACTGAGTTTATTCCACCAATTCCGAATCACAATTAGAACTCAAAAATTAGTTTACATGAAAAAATAGGCCACTTGTCCGCTAGTTTAACTAATTGTTTCTTCAATTGGCTGCTGCTGTACTACCACCATATCAACTGCATCTCTACATCTCAATACACCTGTTCTACCATCTCAATCTCAAGAAACACGGCGTGTCCTGGCCTTACACGGTAACCAAAGGCGCCTTGGTCTTCGATCTTTGTACATCGTCTATTCGAACGGGCAAGCAAGAATAGAAGTAAGCTGATATAGTGATATGTATATTACCAGAACTGGAATTTGAAGTTTGAAGTTTGAACTATGCCATACGTGAAAGAAAGTAAGTTTTGCGTACCTGATAAAAAAAGCAGACTCACATCAATGTCTGCCCATCATCCCATAATTTCTTTCTTGCAATCAAAACTCTCTCATCATTTGAGGAAAGAGCATCGACCCGTGGTTCTACTTCTGATAACCAACCATCCCACTTCAAGGCAGTCAGAAACTTTCGAATATAGTTTATAATAGCCAGCTTGTCTCTTATGATGACAAAACCATCTGGCCTGAGTATCCTATCCATTTCAATCAATAGATCCTCTGCACTACAGCCCCGTTCTTCGATCTCCGAAAATACTTCCCATGCATGTAAAAGATCATAGGTACGTGGGTACGTGGAAAATGCTTCACACCTGCAAATTTTAACTAATAATACATAACCAGATAGCCAGCATAAACGTACCCAAGAAATCAAATATACAGCATAAAGGTAATCGAGCACAGAATTGGCAGAAGAAGGGGGTCAATGTCTGAATTGAAGGATGATCAAAATGCATACCAGTCATGAACAGTTCCAATTAAGCCTCGATCATAGATGATCTTTAGTCTGGAAGATACATGTACAGGAGAAACATTCATAACCCATAAGTCTTTCCCATTCACAGCTGCAGCAAATCCACCAAGGTTCGAGTTCATATCCATGACATTTCTGATTGAATATCTCTCTATGACAGACTTCATCTGCTTCCAGTACTCGATCACTCTAAAACGCCAGATTCCCTGATCAAGAGGATTTTTAGGTACTCATTAAAAAGAACAATAAAAGAAAGCAGGCAACAAAGAGTTTAACTTGTAATTATGAAACTTACAGTGTCCTCTACGAATTCTTCCGAACTAACACCAATTTCTTCCAGGCGAGGGGGAGCTGCGGTAAGCCTCTGTGGCCAAGGAGCTAGTCGGCTTCCTTTTTCCTTGTGCATCTCTGTTTTACAATTTTAGTAATGATAAGAATTAGAAGGTGGAATGCCACAAACATTACCATGGAAGTACAGAAATGCTACTTACTTGCAGAATATAGAGAAATGCATGCCTTCATGCTCACATTCCAACTTGCATCTGGATCATCATCAGAATCACAAAGAGGGGGTTGGGTCCCCGGATCTCTCTTCAAGTAACAACTATTAGTCAGTGGCTTGGCCCATACAACACTCTGTTCTTTCTTTGCTACAACTCTCCAGCACATTCTTTTTAGAAGATCAGACATAACATTCCAGATCCTCCGATTTTCAGGATCCAGTGCATATGCTTCAGGAGAAGTATACACAAAATACCCTCCAGGCCTTAGTAATCTGTCAAGCTCTAATAACAGGATTCCATCTCTTTGAATCCAATCTATTCGACATCGTGAGCAATGGGCCAGCTCAAATGATCTGCTTGGATAAGTAAGCCTTTTTGTACCCAAGATACCAAGAGTAGAGGGAATCCCCCTCTCTAGTGCAAACTGTATTTGATTCTCATGCACGTCATTAGGAGCAAGGGATAAGGCTAATACGCGGTGAGAAAGAAGATATGCCCCAAAACTAGCAACTCCACAGCCCACATCAAGAACAGTCCGAAGATTTCCACCATTGTTGAATTTATCACCAGGAAATTTAAGCATCTATACAAATAATATAAAGACCATGAGTAGAAGGAAAAAAAAATATCCCAGTCAATCTTATGGTAGTGCATCATATGCTGGTGAGTAGAATGAAAGTTGGAAAATAATCAAGAATTGAGCCAACATTATGTACCCTGGAGAGTGCATTAATGTACTTATCAGCTCCATCATGAAAATGTGTCCCGCCACCAGGAAAGTTAATCTTGTCCCCATTCACAACCATCCAATTTTGATCTGATTTCTCTTCTGCAAGATGGGTGTGGGGGATGTTCGCCTTCCAGACTTCATCTCTACTTGCCGGCCATCTTATAGGTATCTGATATTCTAGAAATAATTTTTTCCGAATCAAAACTAAGTGAAGCCAAACAAAGGTGAACATTCACAAAAGCAAAGACCTATACCTTATAACCGAGTGGCGGCGGTATCAAGCAATTATAACGGCGCTCTGGAGGTGGGCAATGCCGTTCATAATGCTCCATTAACGTCAAATTGGGCTTCAATCTCAGTTGATAAATAAGTTTTCTATCAAGACAAGGTATCAAATCCGAGAACTGTGAATCACAGACCTGACAAAACACAAAATACCATCCTTTAGCCAAATGAACACATATAAACTTGACAAAGATGACCAGTGAACATATTTGGTTGTAAAGTACAATTTGTTCATGAAGTTTAACATTTTGATAACACATGCTCTCTTCCAAGTCTAAATAGAAAATTATAAACACCACCTTCCAGTGGTAAAAACATGGATTACACAAAGGGGTTCTATTGAAACAATTACAATATAATTGTAAACTTATAACGACGCTTTGATGATCACAGTAACAGTTATAAACAGGTTTTGACGATTACAGGTTCCGAACACGAAATTTTAAACAAGTTTTAGTTTTGATTAAATTTGCTACAATTATAGAAACAATTACACTAACAACCAAGCTAAATGAAAAATTGTAATAACCAACATAGTCAATGCGTTACGTACAGGTATGCTTTTGGGGATCTCGGAATTGCGCTCCTGATCTTCATGAAAATCATCAAAATCGCGATGGAGGACGAAACCACCGAAAATGGGGTCGAATCCATCTGACACGGAAGCCTCTTCGTCGGATTTCCGCGAGCCCGGACCAAATGACCACCCGTAAAATAAGCAAAGCAAACCCAGGCACACAATGAGACCGATTAGTGCGTATTTGATGAGCTTAGTCGCTTTGGGGAAACTGAGCTCGCTCTTGTGCTTCATTTCCGTGCGCTCGATAGATCCGACCCGACTTTTCATGAACCATGGACCTAAAGCCCAACCGGAAAATCCATCGGAAGGGGAAGAACCTGGAGAGTGTTAGTGGCGAGAGGCCGCCCAGGAAGAAACTAAGATTGTACGGCGCAATCCGCTTTTCGCGGGAGAGAGAAAGAAAGGGATGGAGAGATGCTAAAGTGCGGGCGAGTCTACGTGAGTATCAAGCTACTTTAATTTGTCCAATGTGCCCTTTCGTGTGTGTCTTGAAATTGAATCCTTAAGGGTTAATATGGGCCTTTTTTTGGTCCAATCACATTGCGTGGGGCCTCCTCAGAAATTTATTTGAGATTGTGTTTCGTATTGGTTTTAATTCCGTGTGTTTCCGTATTGGTTTTAATTCTGTGTGTTTCCGTATTGGTTTTAATTCTGTGTGTTTCCACTTTAGGAAATTTGTGTTGTCTTGAACCTCTTGGCGCAGGTGGGGTGGTAGGTGGCATTGCAGTGATCGGTTCTATAGACTCTAATTTACTAGTTAAGGTTGAATCCGTGGCCCATAGGCCACCCATTAGAGGTGTAAGATCCTTAGGCATCAAAAGTTTTTTTTTTTTTTTGGAAATTAACTAAAATAAGATATACAAGGATATTAGGATATTTAATGAACAATTATGCCCTAATATTGACTTTATTTCTTATGAATATCATATTCATTCAGATGGGAATCCATGATTAAAAATAGAGGTAAGCTGAATCCAATATTGAAAATGGATGTGAGCAAATTTAAAACTAATTGTCTTAGTAAAATAGTATCTAATAGAAATTTAAAAAAAAATTGATTTTTCCTTAATTTTGTTCACATAACTCACCTCAAAAGTAGATGGCTCCATGCCTAGATTCATTATACATAAAAAGTATTGATTTGACCTTGTTAATGCACAAAATGTGCCAATTTATAAAGCGAATGTTAATCAGCCACAGTTTGGCAGACCTGGAAAAGAAAAAAACTAGTTGGTTGGTTAGAAGTAGACACGGGTGTGATATCAGTCCAAAAGTACTATGACGTCCAAGTCAGTGGTCGATCTGATTTGGAAGAAGTGTGGTGAATAGTAATACTGTAGAGTAATTGTGAATGGTCAAAGTTTCATTACCTTTTATAAGGAAAGGTGAACCCTTTTTGTATGTGTGTGATAAATATATTCTTCCGATATTGGACAAAAGACATTTATTGTTGGGGCCGATACGTAGAAGACTAGGGTCTATCCACATGTAGGCGCTGGCCAGCTCTTGCTAGGGTTTGTTTGTCCGAGTGAGCTTGGGTCGTTGGTCTTATGGAAGTGTGTTGGGCTAGAAGTACCGAGCCTCAAGTCGGTCTTGGCAGATATGGTATCAACAGACCTAAACTTGATACTTACACACATTGGCTTGACTCTTTATGTGGGTCAAACGCATTACACACATAGTATATTGCCCTTGCTCGAACTCAAGGCTTATACACATTGAGTATTGATCCTTCACTTTTTATGAGAGTTAATATCAAGACCTCTACGAACTCGAGTATACATAAGAGATATTAACCCTATCTTTAAAATCAAGACCTGATTTTTTACGAGAATTCAACTTTACATTAAAATAAATATGGGTACGACTAGACACGTAATACTAGTGGTGACAACATTAAATTTGAAGATGTAAAACTATTTTATTCTAGGGGTGAATATGAATTTAGCACACCATATCACATGTCAACTAAAAAATAAAACTCATGGATGCAATTTGGTATAGGAATTTTTCATACAAATTTGTAAAACTAGTATTTACTAAAGCGTGTTTCAGTTGTTTCGTATTCATTTCAAACGAATTTTCCATATATTATATAATTATATTCATACATAGGTTTTGGCACTATTAAACTAATAATTTCCAATGCATTGTCCAAAAGAAAGAACTAATGATGAACGCGTCACAAAGAATTTACGTTAACGTTAACGTTTACGTTTTATTCCAACGGTCAGAATCAATTCCATATGCCACAAGTTTTTTATAATATATATATAAGGTTGTTAAAGTTACATGTTCCGTGTACAGGATTATATTGGATTGGATAATTGTTTAAATTTAATGGATTCAAAATGTTTAAAATGAACGCGGTTTCATTCCGAGCCGATCCAATAAACTTGAAGTTTAGGGTGAAAATTATAAAAATGCCCCTAATCTATATCTACAAAAAAAAAAAAAAATACATTTTCAATTTTTTTTCTCATCTTTCTAGCAATATGACAAAAAATTTGAAGAATTTAGGCACATCAATCGTACAAGGAAAACATAGTCGTGTTATAATATTATATTTTAAAGAAAAATGTGAAATTTTATAATAATAAAAATTAAAGTTAAGAGTCCTAGTGACTTTATAAGATAAGTTAAATAATTATACATTAATCAAAATAACTCTTAATAATACTTCAAGAATATGGGCCCAATATTTTTTCAAACTCAATTTAGATATTTTTAAAAAAAAATTTAAACATTGTTTCAATTTTTTTCCTATAAAAATAAATCAAATTAAAAAATTTTGAGCCCAGGGCGATCGTCCTTGTAGCTCTAGGCCATAGCCGACCCTGGTTTCGTTAGGTAATGTACACGATTAAATTGAATTGGATAATTTTTTAAATTCAAGGGTATTTAAAATATTAAAATGAATGCATTTTTATTAAATAGTCTTTCCCAAGTAATTTTTAAGTATTGAATACTATTATCATAATGGGTCTATACACACAATTTTTTTAAAAAATCCGCCCTAATTCTCCAAATATTAATTTTGATAAATTTAAAAATCGTTCATAATCTATTAGTCAAAACCGCGGTTCCTCAACCCATATGCCCACTCCTAATTGCAAATCATAACTCATGTTGATCTTCAAAACTATATATTTAATTCTATCTACATAGTCTCCATCTCTATTTCTATCGCAAACTCTACTAATTTTCATCATTTAAAATTAATTACATACAAATTCATGCTTCTTGCAAATTTCACTCCATCTCTTCTATTTATTTTATTTTTTTTTCTGTTTTTGGTCAATGGATGGAATCATGGAAAGAAAATAACTAGGTGATGCTTGGCTTCTTTGAAAATACATAACTAATATTTAACGTTTCGTTTATTACGAATTCGAACAATGAATATGAACCCGTATAGAACGTAAATAAGGGACATGTGTCGCAATTCTTTACTGTAACAATGAGTATGAACCGATATGTAATGTAAATGGTATTAACTACTCTATATTAATTAATTTATCTAATAATTTTATATATTTTTATTTATAAAAGAGGTGTTTTATTTAATATCGTAAAAGATATATAAAAAACATAATCTTTAACAAAATTGTATATATTATCTTATCCGATAATTTTATACCACGCATCCATCGTAACTCATGTGTATAAATTTTCTCTTATTAATTCCTAATATTCTTGTATAAATTTTTGTTTGAACAATTCATATCGAATCGTAGTTGTTTAAACAATCGTAGAAGCCTAGAATATACCCTTAATGCTAAACACGTTGTATCTTTTAATAAATTGCGGTTGTTTACAATCGCTCGGAGCAAGGGATTATAATCGTAGTTGTTGACTGGAAAATGGATACGTTGACCGAGAGAAAAGCTTGTATATAAAAAAAAAAAAAAAAAAATCAGATGAGGATGTGCGGTCACATTCGCAGCCAAACAACTTCATAGTCATCCATTATCATCATTCATCAATATCAATCTTCTAGCAGAAAGCAACTAACTTTGGAAACTGAAATTGCAATTTAGAAAGAAAAAAAAAAAAAAAAAACTGGAGGCCCTTTTCTCCGAAACTTCCATGTGCCAAGTCCCCCAATTTCTCTCAGATTCCGATTTCTCGACAGGAGAAAGTGAAAAATGAATATACTTTTTTAAAGAAGAAAGAAAACCCAGAAAGAAGTCGTAAAGGTTGCCCACTTTCTTAACCATCATCTTTTTTTTTTTTTTAATTGCTAATCAATAATTGGATCCACCATAGTTGAGAGAGTTGATAATTTATAAAGCTACGTCTCGCCACTGCAAGAAAGACTTGGCTTTTGGCGATTGCTCGCCATGCTTCAGCGGCCCTTCTTCTTTAATCGCAGGTATGTGAGATCAAGCTCTCCCAAGTTTCAAATTTGTAGCCGTTAGTTTCTTGTCTGGGAATTATGGCTTAGATCTTCGGCATCGTCGCTCTGATTTGGTTCAGGAGGATTTTGTAATTTTTTTTTACCTTTTTGGCACTGGCCTGGATGTGGTTTAAGATTTTGACGGTTTAAATTGAATTGAAGTTGTAAGTTTTGATTTGGTATGTGGGGTTTGGTGGGTGGGTGTGTAATTGAAATGTTGCATTTTTGTGGATTGCGGTGGAAGCCACTTGGCGTCTAATTGTCTCCCTTCGAGAAAACCTAACCTTCTTTCTTTAAGTCGGTGAATGTATGGGGAATTCAATTTAGTGGACGAGTCGTGTCCAACTCTTGTTTCTTGGAGACTACCAAATCCAAATCCACCCTTATTGTCAATTGAATACGAACTTTCTAGGCGACTTCCAAATTCATACCCAGTCGTTGTAATTCTGCTATATTATATATATTTGTATGTTTAATAATATATATATATATATATATATAGGTTTACTAGTATTGAATTCAGACTTTTTGTTTTCTGGGTTTTGTTGTGGCTGTCTCCTAGGTGCGGATTTGGACTGGTTCGTTGATTTTGTGCTGTGCATTGTGAAGGAAGAGAAAAGGGTTATATAGTTTTAATCGGACTTGGAATTTTATTTGTTTCTTTGTAAATTGTTGCTGGTTGAGAGTGTTGGGTTAATGGGTGGGAGAAGTTCAAAAGAGGGGAGTTTCAGGCAGAATTCATCTTCTAGGTCTAGTTTTTCATCATGGAACTATCCTCAAGTTCAACCGGCATATTCACAATCACCATATGCTCAATCGCCATATAATCAAGAAAGCCAAAGCTATCCACCACCTGAGCAAGCTTATCCGGCATCGCCTTACTATCCCCCAACTCAGGATTATGGTGGTGCTCCGGTAGCAGCGGCTCGGACTGATAAGAGATTGGACAGGAGATACTCAATAATCGCTGATAATTACAGATCGTTAGAAGAGGTAATATTAGGATGGAGTATCTTCTTCAATCTTCTTTTTTGTTGGTTAAATTTTCTTACCTACCTTCCGTGGGGTTGATGCTGACTCAACTTTACTAATTTGCAGGTGACTGAGGCTCTTGCACAGGCTGGTCTCGAGTCTTCCAATCTTATTGTTGGTATTGATTTCACAAAGAGCAATGAGTGGACAGGTTAAGCCCCGATAATTCATTAAATAAAGTAACTTACTTGTAGAAGATATGTGTTGCGGTGGAACATGCTGAAATTGGTTTTGTGTATAGGTGCGAAATCATTTAACAGGAAAAGCTTGCATCACATTGGGAATGATCCGAATCCCTACGAACGGGCAATAACCATTATTGGAAAAACGTTGGCTGCTTTTGATGAGGATAACCTAATCCCCTGTTTTGGCTTTGGGGATGGTAATTCTTCTAACTTTGCTCTGCTTTTTGTTTTCCTATGATCTTGTTCTTTGAAAATGGTGGTGACAACCATAACGTTGTTGCTTTGCAGCGACAACCCATGACCAAGATGTATTTAGTTTCTACGAAGACAAATTTTGCAATGGATTTGAGGAAGTGTTGACTCGCTATAGGGAAATTGTTCCTCAGCTACGGCTTGCAGGTTTTGATGTTACTACCTCATTACTTTCTCTAAATGATCATTATATCAGTCAGCCATCTTACCTTATTGTTATTATTTTTGGCAGGACCAACTTCATTTGCACCTGTGATTGAACAGGCCATGACTATTGTTGAGGAGACTGGTGGCCAGTACCATGTCCTGGTGATAATTGCAGATGGCCAGGTATCTTGCTTTAATTTTGTTTTATTTAGCTGAGTATGCAACTAGGGGTTTAAATATACCGGTTGTGCTGGTGCAAATTGGAAACTATGCATGACTAAAGAACGTTGAATTAGTTTGCCAATATCATTGCGATTCTCAAAGCCAATATGAGGAAACTTCATGTATATATACTACAAAAAAAAATTCTTCTATTTTTTCGTTATTTCTTTTGGTTGGGAAATTATGTCTGGTTTTAAGGTCTAGCGCAGTGCAAGAGTCCTCTCCAGTGTTTTTAGTTTCAAAACTCATGATTGTTCACTGCTTTTCATACACCATGAAAAAACTATCATATCAAGATCGGTCAGCCATGCTGATCATGCAAAACAATCTTGGCTCATATATTGGTGCCTGTGGTAGCTACTTCTTGGACCTTAAGTTGTGTGATAACTGATAAGTGGGATTCTTGTATAGGCCTACCGCCTACGTGCAAATCATGTATGAAATCTGTATATCGAGTTTTCTCATGTTTTAGTGCTGGCTTGCATGTATTATTGTAATCTCAAGTAATCCCATGACATTATCTGGCCTACTGTGGCATTTTCCTCAGGTAACTAGAAGTGTTGATACTGGTCATGGCAGGCTAAGTCCACAGGAGCAGAAGACAGTTGATGCCATTGTTGCAGCAAGGTGAGTGTGGTAATATTTTCTTAACATTAGTTTTTTGTTGGGCCAACCATTTCTTATCTTATATCTTGTTTTATTACAGCAAGTTCCCCCTATCAATTATCCTAGTTGGTGTTGGAGATGGGCCCTGGGACATGATGAAGGAATTTGATGATAATATTCCTGCTCGAGCATTTGATAATTTCCAAGTAAGTTCATTGCAAACTAATATGAATCTTTTTAGGTTATCATGACCCTTTGTTTATGATTGTTGGAAAATACTTAACATTTCTTTTCTTGTTTTCAGTTTGTGAACTTTACAGAAATTATGTCAAAGAATGTGCCACCTGCAAGAAAGGAGACCGACTTTGCTTTAAAAGCCTTAATGGAAATTCCTTCTCAGTATAAAGCAACAATAGAACTTAATATTTTGGGGTAACAGTGCTCTCTGTATTTCTTATCTCTAAATTGCTCTCTGTTTACATAATTTACATATCCAGTTTCTTCTTCTTGAATGGACAGTGGTCATACGGGTACATGTCCCCAGAGGGTTCCTCTCTCCCCACCTGTGTATGGTGCTTCATCTTACAGCAGCTCAAAAGCATCACGTTCTACTAGTTTTGCTGCACCGTCTTTCAACAAACCTTCCCAACCTACCAGTTATGAGCCGAGTGTGCCTTCTTATTACGGAGATAGCAGTTCTGTCAGTTCAGCTCCAACTGCACCCAGTTCTACCTATGATAATCAGGTATGCAAACTTCAAATCCGGGACGTCTGAATTGTTTCGATTAGGATTATTGTGCTAGATTGCTGAGTTGTATGGAGTTATTTGAACTACGAGGTGCTAAATACGGATTTTCTTTTATTCTATTTGGAAGTATGCGTTCTCTCTATAATTCTTGAAATTTCATCGATTACAAAACTGTCTGTCATATGGAAATAAATATATCATGTTCAGATTGATATTTTTTAAGTTCTTGTTATTTCTCTTCGAATCAGAAGCCTGTGTGATACACACTAAGTACCACATGATCCAAATTTTTGCAAGGTTTAGGAGGTTGATTGCTTATTATCTCTTATCGATTGACATTTTATATGGCATTTAACAGGTCTGCCCCATTTGCCTTACGAATCCAAAAGACATGGCCTTCGGGTGCGGTCATCAGGTACACACTTACAGTTGAATTATCAAATATTTTGCAGCTCGGTTTGAGACGAAAATCTAAATTGTACATCTGTTTTGGTTCAGACATGTTGCGAATGCGGTGAGGACCTTCAGTCATGCCCAATATGCCGTAGCACAATCCAGACACGAATAAAACTCTATTAAACGACATGCTGCTTTTGATCATACTGGATTTCCATAGGTGTAGGCTGACATTCTTTTCATTTTTTTTTCCTTTTGGTTTTTTTCGATCGATACATTCTTTGTAAGTGGTTGCTTAGATGATCAGGATATATATTAGGTTTGGCCGAATTCTACATATGATGTTCATGATGTTAGATAACTTTTACTGTGTTTTTTCTGGTTTTTGTTTGAAGAGAAAAAATGAAATGAAAGTGCTGGCCTCTGTACATTTTTGTAATCTCATTGTTAGTTTATAAATGCTGGTCCTATTATTGTTTGAGTTTGGTCAGTGGCACAATTCGTAAGGAGCTTTTCACAATTCGCAAGGGAGCTTTTCACAAAATACTTATAACAAAAAAAAAAAAATTGAACTTCTAATATAATTTGACTCATAATCCTATCAAAGTAATCGATCTCATAGTCTCGGTCAATATAATATATATATAAAAAAAACAACTCATAAAAATTTAGATTAAATTTAGATTCAAACAATTCTAATAAAAATTCATAGATTTTTCAAAACTATAAGGAAAATAAATATGAGTAAATTATTGTTACATCCTTAATAATTTTTAGTTTTATTTAAAACCTTTAATACTTGTATATTAAGCAAAATAAGACCTTACTTCAAACTTTTTTTTATTCAAAAGCCCCTAAACAGAAATTATAAGTAAGAAATTCCACATGTGCCCTTTTTTTTGTCTTTTTTTGTCCTTTTTACCCCATATGCCCCTTAGTGTTTGATTTCTTTGACCTCTTGGAGCCTTTATTATATTATACATATAATAAATATTATATATATATTGTATATAGTTATGATTGAATTTTTTCTAGAAAATAAAAAATAAAATCCGTATTGTCTGGGGTTCAACGGTAGGGTATAGAATATATATTTTTTTTTTGGGGGTGGGGTGGTGTGGAGATGGTGGTGAAAACTCGTACGACATAGGGTTTAATTCTTGAATTTTGGTACAAAATTCAATAATTAAACCCTAAACTATACGAAATTAACCAAATTATTTAATATCGAGAGATAAAGAATTTTTAAATTTAAAAGTATTTTTGAAGAATTACTGCTTTTAATTATCTTACTTTAAATTAGATTAGATATTCATATTACTTTTAAAATGAGCAAGTGAAAAAAAAATATATAAATAGGAGTAATATTTTAATAATCCTCAATATAATCTTATAATAAAAAAATAAAAAGTAATGTTGAAATCATGATAAATTTTGGTAAGTGCTTTTTAGATTGTTGTTGAATTAGTTTACAATTAGATGGTATTAGTTGTAATTTATATAAAAACTATGGTCTATTTTAAATTGTATAGTCATTTGATTAGTCAAAGGATCTATGAGTTTAATTTTTCTATATGTAAGTTTTTGAATAAATTTACATGTTAGTAGGGACCTATGAGTTAATTGCCCAATAAATATTTACTTAAAATATAATCAATTTAATATATTTTTTTCGATATATAATAAATTAGTGGGGGCATATGAGTCTATGACCCTCCTGAATCCCACGTTTCTCCGCCAATACACATTGTATTCATTCATGCCAAGCAAAATTATAAAAAATCGACATCCTCCCTTCGAATATTTTTCTATTTAAATTTCGATGTAATCATAAGAGAAATTGCATTCATTCATGTCAAGCAAAATCCCACGAAATCAACGCAACATCCCTTCATATAGTCTTCTATTTAAATCTTGATGTAATTAATGTAATTAATCATGAGAGAAATCAAACTCGTAGCTTTTAAAATAACACAAAGAAACCTCGCTCTAAATACTAATATCACTGGAAATTGAGTTGTGGCTTATACGCAGTATTGATTGTACTTTGAGTTATGGAATTAAAGGATTTCATGTGCTTGGTGAGTCGGTGTGGTCATTTTCTTTGCCCCATCGGTGGATATGGATATGGACTGAAACCTGAAAAGAGGTGGAGGTGTCACATTTCTTTTTCGTGCATGCATATACTTTAATGGGGAAGCTTTTCCGTGATGCAAGATGCCATAACTACATCTAAGTCTACCTCTCATTAGCTTTTGTATTGGGTACGTCTCTCTTCGTTGTTGTATTTATCGTGTTTATATCGTATTAATTTTATCGTCTTTATCTTGTGTATATATGACATTAAATTATCTAAAATTTGGATTCAACTTTATCACATGGTATGTCTAGATATGTAAACTCAAACTTACTTGTGTAAATTTATTGTGTTATTACGGAATCAAAATAAACATTTGAGTAATTGATTTTCAACACGAATTACTCCTATTTTATGTTTACTTATAATGTTTCTAGTTACTTGGAGCAACCAACATTAATTGGGGAAGCTTCTCCCCCGTATTCTGTAAGAGGCCATGTTGGCTCGAGGGATTAGTCCGCACACTTCTCCCCTATAAGAGCCTACCTTGGCTCGAGGGATTAGTTCTCCCCTATGTGCGGGCGATACCTTGATTTTCAGTTAAAGGAATTAGTCTTCCCGTATGTGCGGGTGATACCCTAATTTTCAGCTAAAAAAAGACATGATACAAACTTACTATCAAAATTAAGTTATGATATCAAGACCCACGTACTAATAAGACAACCCTAGCAGGGACAAAACACATAAACAACTAAAAAAACTTTTTAATGAGCATTTTATTTGGAATCAATGTTATTCCTACATCAATTTCAATTTTTTTAAGTAAATAACTTTAATGAAAATCAAATTGCAGCTCCTCCTGATTTCAATTCCACTAAATCTGATTATGGTCAATCATGAAATAATCAAACAACATTCAAAGAACAATTTTCTAAGCACAAGCACAATACGCCGAGTAATTTTCAATCTACTTACCTATTCACGTTGTATAAATTATGTTAGCATTCTATAACACGTAGATTAATTTTTATTTTTTATTTTTTATTTTATAAAGGGTACAAGCTAGTAGGATATTACGGCAGTTCACTAGAAACGGGAAAACTCATACGTATATTTTAACACACTAATCACAATCAGAAGATTTATTAATAAAGATCGAATCCAAAACAAACAAGCCGGGACCTTATCAAAGCTCTCGTCCTCATAGTCACAGTAGCCATAGGGGTGGCAATGGGTCGTGTCGTGTCGGGTTCGTGTCGTGTCATGAATTCTGTTTTACCCATTTATGCCCAACCCGAACCCGACCCGTTTAATAATCGTGTCAAGAATGTCCAACCCGAACCCGACCTGTTAATGACCCGTGTAACCCATTTAACCCGTTTAACCCATTTAATAAACAGGTCATACTCAAAACTCAATTAACCTATGACCCGTTTGACCCGTTTAACCCATTTAACATGTTTAACCTATTTAAATTATAAAATTTAATAGATATTTATGTAGTAAATGGGTAGATATATGGGTTAGTAATGACATATTTATTAAATGGGTCAATATATAAGCCAATATACGGGTTAACCTGTTAACCCGAAATCTACCCATTTATTAAACGGGTTGACAGGTTATTAAACGGGTTAACAGGTTGACCCGAAACCCACCCGTTTAATAAACGGGTCATAACGGGTTGACCCGAAAATGACCCGAAATTTTAATCGTGCGGGTTGACCCGCATAAATTTCGTGCGGGTTTCGAGTCGTGTATCGGGTCGTGTCAAAAATTGCCACCCTTAAGTAGCCACGTACAACTAAGAACAATATACCCACTATTTGTTTGCGTCATTTAATGCACTCAACGACTCAACTAAGCCTAAAACTCAAAACCCTCAAATATTCCAAAAGCCATCTCCAATATTTCCAACCACTACGTTTCCAAATCTCGAAATGATCTCCTCCTCCGCCAAGCTCCCTTCTTACCGGAGGCTCAGACACGACCACGACGGCCTCGACGACGACGATGGTTACTCAAATCCCCGAGCCTTAATCCGATCAACATCACCGAGTGTTGTTAGTAATTGGTGCAAGGCGAAATTGAGAAAGGTTCACATTCGGCGGCGGAGGTCATGGAAGCTCAAAGTCCCGGGGCTCCGGCGGCTGCTGGTGCTGCGGAGGAAGGTAAAGTTGGTGTCTGCTCTCACAGGTTCGTACCGGAAAGTGGTGAAGAGATTCAAGGAAGGGCAGCCCCATTTTGGCGATCTTTTCGCCGGCAACTATTTGTTCTTGCAAATCAACCCCTCCTCCTTGAACAAGGCGGCGCACGTCGCGGCTTCTGCTCACCACCACCTTCGATACAATGGCTTGTCTTCAACGTATGCCCTCCCCACCATCAATAATAATATTGCTTAAGTAATTAATTATTACATAAATTTTGTGTGTTCTAATTTTGCTTGTTTTTCTTTGTAATGATGCATATGAAAAGAAAAAAAAATCGTTTGATCATATCATCATTTTTCTAGTGTCTTTTTCGTGAAAATTACGAAGAAGAAAAATTCGAAGTTGAATGCAATAAAATAATAATATTATAATTTTTTTGGTACTTAATTGACAAAAATTTGAAACTTACTAGAAATCTGATACTACTTTATGATCAGGAATAAACCACACTCTAAATGAGAATTAAGCCTGTAAGCCGTACTCCGAATGAGATCTAAGCCTGCCCTTTAGATGTAGAAGTACTTCTAGTAAATATCAAAAAAAAAAAAACATAAACACTAGAGGAAAATGGCTTTTACCACCTAAAGCTAACTCACAAATTCACATAAAGAAAAAATACTTGAATTTGTAAGACTAAACATAAGAGACAAAGACACGTGGAACTGGACTAAAATGACAACCAGTTACCAATGAATGAAAATAATAATCAAGCTTTTATGATGCATATGCATTGTTATTGGTAGCTTGGGCCAAAGCACAAAAATAAAGGGCATAAATATAATTTGCCAAAAATATAAAACGTAAATATGAATATATATATATATATATATGTGGTAGTTGGCAGATAGAAGTTGCAATAATTCCATTCTAATTGCTTTGTAAGTATTTTTTTTTTTAAATACCGCGATGTCTTCGACATGAAGAATAGACCGACTTAATAAGAGTGCGTTTGTCTCTGACCACAAAGTGTTATCAACAAATTTCCAATATCTAGCAATGCATAGCAATTGTCCGCATAATTTGTTCGAGCGGACACCCTTTTTCAGATAAAAACTTGACAATCACGAAAACTTGATAAAATTATTTCATCAATTCCTCATATTCTATTCTAAAGATCGTATGCATTGAGAAACTATTCGATAAAAAAACCTTGCTGAATGATGCCATGACTCGTGATCAATCTTCCTTGTATTACATTAGTGCATCTAAGGGTGTTAATTTTTGGCACGACTCGATACACAACTTGAAATCCGCACGAGATTTATTCAGGTCAACTCGCACGATTAAAATTTCGGATTAACCCGTTATGACACATTTAATAAACGTGTGGGTTTCGGGTTAACCTGTTAACCCGTATAATGACCTACTAACCCATTTAATAAATGGATAGATTTCGAGTTAACCTGTTAATCCTATATTGACCTATTTAATAAACGTGTGTCATTATTAACTCATATATCTAACCATTTACCTATCTAAATACCTATTAAATCTTATAGTTTAAATAAGTTAAACATGTTAAACAAGTTAAACATGTCAAACGGATCATATGTTAATTAAGTTTTAAGTACGACCTATTTATTAAATGAGTTACACGGGTTACCTGGATCATTAACGGGTCAGGTTCGGATTGAACATCATTGACACGATTATTAAACGGGTCGGATTCGGATTGGGCATATATGGGTAAAACAAAGTTTATAACACGATACAAACTCGACACGACACGACTCATTGTCAGCCCTAAGTGCATCGACAAGAAAATTATCCTTGTTTGTACGAAGATACACCCATCTAGTTGGGTTTATTATTTCGAGCTCGATGTTTGGGCTTTATAGAAATCAGAACGACATAAATTATGGGTCATTAGTGTGTAGTCCATTGGGTCAGGCAATACCCAGCCCACAAAGAGCCCATGCATCGCCAATAACATCGAAACTGTGCGTATTATCTGTTTGATCACAGAAACAAAGGTAGCAGAACTGAACAAGGGTTTGGGCCTTCGGGGGTTTTGAAACGCTGAAACTCTCACACACGGAAAGCGAGTGAGCAACAGAGACAACAATGAGGCTTCTCCAATCCATCACTCGTACTGTCACTGCGATCTTCATTTCCTCCATTGCTAAAAAGGCTTCAATTCTTCCGTTATTTTCAATGTAATTCCTAATTTATGGTGCAGGTCAGTATAAGCCGGCGCTGCAAGCTCTGGGCCGGCGATACTTGGCGGCGGCGTCGACGGAGGAATACGCGAAGAGAAACTACGCAAACAATTTGTCGGAGTACAATACTGTGTTCAATTCTCTTACTGCTCAGAGAAAGACTTTCTTGCTTAGATATGCATACGAGGATATGATGCTCGATGGGGTCCAGCCTGACCAGGAAACCTTCAAATCACTCATCTTGGGCTCCATGAAAGGCTCTTTCTTGAACGACGCTTTCTACTTCACTGACCAAATGAAGTCCATGGGTTTGACCCCAGATGTAAGTCACTTTAAGTAATTTATTTATTTCAGGCTTAGCTTGTACCAACATTTTCATTTATTTTTGTGTCAGTTGCGAGTGCCGGTGGTTAATGGGTTGTGTATTTATAGGTTAATTCTTACAACATTTTGATCACATTATGTGGGAAGTGCAAGCAATCTGACCAAGCAATTCAGGTCGGTTTATTACTATTAATTTATATGCCCCAGTTAAATCCTTTACAAGGAAGTATTGGTGTATCTGATTTGCTTATTTACTACTCATTTTCTTTTGAAATCAAAGCTTTTAGAAGATATGAAGAGATATGAAGTGGCACCCAAGGTACAAACCTATATGTGTCTACTCAATGCTTGTGCAACTACTGGTGGATTAGATAGAGTGTATGTTTCTTCTGTATGCTCTATTGTTACTATTTATTGTTCATCATATCTTGATAATTAATTTTTATTTTATTTTTTGTACTTCTGATTTGGTCTAATGCGGTTAATTTGTATCGTTTGGTTGTTACAGGTATGCAATTATCCGAGACATGACTGCTGCTGGTCTTGGATTAAACAAGTTTTGCTATGCCGGACTAATTACTGCACTTCGGAACAAGACACCCTTACCAGATGATTTTGGCACCAAAGTAATTATTTAATGTTTTTTCCCTTTCTTTGAATTAAGGTTTGTTTTTGTTGTTCTTAAAAGTTCTAAAATATTCCCCTTTGCACTAAGGTTATAGAGTTTGTTGAGAGGTCGAAAGAGTGGTCATCTGTTGAAGGATCAAGTATGACTGCTGAAAATGTAATGAGGAGTGTAACAGAAGAAGAGTTTTACAATATGCCCACAGCAGAATATGCTCATAGGGTTGGATTTTTGAATAGGCAACTTACCGTGTATCATGCTGCATTTCATGCTTGTGCCGACCTCAGGAATGTAGAGGTACTATCTCTCATATCCATTATCTCTGTTCAACACCACTAACTAAACAAGAATAGATGCGCAAACTTCATGTTTTGTTTGATGAATCTTGAACACAGATAAGCCACTACACGTTACTTAGGAGTAGCACTTTTTGCGGCTCATGAATTCATACCCCCTAGGCATTATTTAGTTTTCATTTGTCATCGCATAATCAATCAAAACGCAATAAAACCTTGTACGCTTTGAAACTTCCTAATTAATTAACTGCCTTTGTTTTTATTTTATTTCAAATTTGATAATGTATCTGAGTTTATTGATATAAGATACAGCCCAATTTAGGTTGCTTGATCAGATTCACTCTCATTTTTGTTGTGTCTTCAATTCTGTTGATCATGCTAGGTGATGGAAACTCTTTTGGAGATGCTACAGAAGGATGGAAAAACTCCAGATGTCTTTATTTCAATGCAAATGATGAGGTAAATAGCTGTTAATTACAAAATTTACATTTTATTTGAATGCTGATTAAATTATCCATGAACATTCATATATGGAATTCATAATTACACGTAAACTATTATTTATATGTATGCATATGTATATACCTGAATTCAATTTGAATCAGAGTTAGAAGGCTTATTTGCCTCGTGGCCTGATATGATTTCAGTTCATTCTCATGTCCAATTTGTCTTCACTACTATCATTTTATTCAGGTGCTATCTACACTGTGGAGACATTGACAGTGGTCGTAAAATTTTTGAAGACTATATGAAGTCAGGAAGGCCTCCTGTAGTAGAACTATTTACGGTGAGTTTGACAGTAAACAGAACTTTCATGTCATGAAACAGCAGTCTCTTGCTCCTGGATTTTGTGCCTTTATAAAATATTCAAAACTGAGAAACCCTAATCTTATGTCTTCGATGTTTTGTAGACACTTGTGGAGGGCGCCATGATTGGACATACTCCCAAGGGAATGAAAATTGCCCAAGAAACACTGGTATGGTTGATCATTTTGCATCTATTTTGTTTATTCGAGCCATGGGCCTACTCATACGATCGGTTTTCGTTCTAATGCAGGTAAATATGACTTCGCGGAACTTTTTTCTGAGCCCAAAAATGGGGAATGATCTTCTCCTTGCAGCTGCTGGTGAACAGGTGTGCATATGAGTCCTCTTCTGATTTAAAAGAGTTTTTAATCTTTGTATACATCTTGGCATTAGTTAGGAGTCTTTGGACTGCCTTACTATAAACCTTCAATACTTTTTTGTAGACGGGAGGATACGCGGTTGCCAACTATATATGGGATTTGATGCAAGCGCGTAATGTTACTCCTCTATTTCCTGCTGTAGAAGCATATTACAAGGGATTGAAAGTGAGTCTTTCTAATAGATACATCATACAATTGCTTGTACATCTTAAGGAATCTTTTCCTTTCTGTGGTTTTTGACAACTGTTTCCGTTATTTATGTTTACGAAATTGCAGAATCGTGAGATTCCTGAAGATGATCCAAGACTGTTACTGGTTACGCGGACTTATGAAGACCTTCTTGCGAGAAGGGGACCCAGACGAACATTTAGGTAAATAATCACAAAAATTCTTTGAAAAGAGTGGTTACATCTCTTCGGATTTTTATCGTGTTAATGGGATTTTTGCTGGTTCGAAGGCAAAGAGACACCATTACGCCATTTTGAGTAAATGTTCCTGATATCCAATGTCTGGAATACCATAGTGACTAGGTTATGAACTTGTGATGCATCGTGAATTAGAGATTTTTAAGGATTCGATGTTGTGGCTTTAGGGTCTTGGAATTGTGCTTCTTCTTTTATAAGGTTTATTTAGTGGCGTAAGGTTTATTTATTAACGCCACTAGTACTACGGTCTAGTAATATATTTTTTTAATAGTATATTATGAGATCTTAAATTGGAGGTTTCACCATAAAGGATGAAGTCTATACCATCCCCATTGTCGTACCTTGTATCATAAAAGTAAATCTATTTACTAAAATAGAACGAAGTATAATCACTCATTGTTGTTATTTCTCTTATGCATCATAGTTGTATTCTATTTTAGTTTTTTTTTTTTATGAAGCATCAAATTCCTATGAGATTAGAAAGTAATTCATTGGGAGCGCCAAAGCAAGTCGTATCCAGAGCGGGGGATTAAGCCAATTTTCAGGGTGTGGGCTCTTTTTTTTTGTGAGTGTGTAAATACTATGATGTGTTCTCACAACCAAAGGGTGGATCTAATTTCTAACTTTTTCATCGAATTTCAAACTCCTGTACTTAAAATTTGTATAATAATTAAAAAATATGTATAATACAATTATGCATTCGGATGTGGGCTGGATGTCAATAAACGGATCAGCTCATCCTTGTAATGGATAGTCCGGACTATCCATATCGGCTGGATGTCAATAAATGGATTAGCCCATCACTGTGTTGTAAAGCTCGGATATTCGTGTTGATTGCCCGTATGGTGGATGTCAATAAACGGGTCCGTTCCTATGGAGAAACAGTTCCTATGGAGAAATTAAATGAGAGAAAGAATTAAGACGGTGCGTTTCAGATTGGTGCGATAGCTTGATAGGGTGGAGGGGAGAGGATCTGCTGTCTCAAGTGGGTGTCCCTTTGTCACATGATCTTTTCATTTAATTCCAATCTAACATTGTTAATATTTTATGATTTAAAAAATTAAAAATGAAATATCTGTATCCATCCAAACTGTGTAATGACACCACGCACACTTTCCGGCTTCTTGTTCTTGGCCACCTCCGCCGGCGAGAATGACTCTAATTCCTTTGTCTTTTTTCCCCTTCAAAAACTCACAATACACCGTGATTGGTCCATCTATAGATGAGATTTGATCGATTCCATGGATGTAGGATGTGAATGCCCTCTATCATGATCATTGCATGGATGTAGGATGTGAATGCCCTCTATCATGATCTCACTATTGTGTTATAAAGGACTATCGAACCATCCAAATCTCAATTCAACCCTTAAAACCATAACAAAATGTTGTTGCAGCCTTTGGGTTATAAACATAGAAGCACCGAAATGCCCTCAAGGCCTGTTATCGCGTTTCAGATACTGATATTGATTCGATACGCGTACGATATGCTCCGATACAATATCAGTTTTTGGATACGTTTTAGTTATGCCTCATACACGTTTCATTCATTCTTTTGGCCAGGAACAAGATGACACCACAAAGGACGGAAGATTTGGTTTTTGTTCATACTAATCTTCATCTTTTGTCTAGGAGACATGCAAGTTACAATGAAGGTGTGACTCAATAATGAGATGTTGGTGGTGATGAAACGGATTCTATGGATGTAGCTAATGTTGGGAGACTTGAGATTGCCCAACTTTCCCTTGATGAGCTCGACTTGAAAGCGGTTATTTTTTACGTTGATGAATATGAAGATGAACACAATGAAGAGTTTGATGTGGAAGATACCAAAAGTTCTCTATATGAAATTGTTATGGAATAAACCGAAATAGCATTTTTTTTTAACTATATTTGAATTTTAATGTATTATTTATTTTATGTATCCTTCTCGTATCGTATCCTTTAATTTTTTAATTTTGACGTATCAGAGTATCGCATCGTACCATATTCTCGTATCCTTATTTGTTTCAATGTAACCCAAGTTATAAATATACCATCATCCATAACCACTGGATTTACTTGCCTCATAATAAAGAGACACACATCTGGTGGATTTGAATCGATGCAAACACAAAAATCGAACACCCGATCGGGTGTTCACCGGCGAGAGAGCGAACAGAGGAAAGGTGCTTCACCGGCGACGAAAGAAGTGCGCCGTCGAAGACGACATGGATGATGGGTCTAACTTTTTTAAGTTTGGGTATTGTTCAGACTTGAGATTTTTTCGTTCTTAATATTTTGCTTTATTTTATAAAATGTTAACAGTGTTAAATCAGGGCCGGTCCAAAAGTTTTGAGACCTAGGGCAAAAATTTTGAAAATGCCCGTCTAACATACATTATACATAAATTAAAGATATGTTACTTTTTATATATTTTTTTAATTCATCTTTTTAATAAATTCACATAAAATTTCTAACAACTTGAATACATTGGTCATACATACATAAAAAAATATAGTCGTTTTATAATACTTTAATAAAGAAAACAGTTAAATTTTATCAAATATATATACATATACATACATATAATCGATAGTTTTCTAATTCAATTTAAATAATTATTTCTGTCAATTCTAATGGTAACTTAACATTCATTCAATAGCCAAAAATGAAAATATATATATACAAGATGCTTCTCTATAAGTTAGAATTTCATTTACTTACAAGATATGTTCAAATAATACTTAACATAAATTAATTATATATCAACTAAAATAACCCTTATCAATATTTTTAAAAAATATGAGTCCCATTTATTAATAAAATATTAAATTTAAAATTTTATAGCCCAATTTAATTTTTTTTAAAATTAACATTTTAAAAATTTTTCCCATAAAAATTTAAAAAAAAAATTAAAATTTTGGGTTCTCCTGATCTTGTGCCCAGGCTAGGGCCGGCTGTGTGTTAATTATAAGTTAATGAAAAGGACATGTGTCAAAATATTATGACTGGGACATGGAAGCGAATAGTAATATGGGACACCGGATCCTCTCCCAGGACGAAGAGAGAAGGAAGGATTGTTAGGCTCAGTGACTCAGGGAAAGCAGAGCAAAAGCTTCATCGGCCTCCGTTGAATCGCCGCACTCATCTTCTGGTAATTTCTGAACCCTAATTCAATAAATAATTAAATTAGTCCAAAATGTTTCCCCTTCATTTCATTTTGCTGGCTCAAGCTTTTCTTATTCAATTTTGATTTTGGGCGCAGTGATTAGGGGTTTTAGGGTTTAAGGGGTTAGATATGGATATCACGAAAAAGAATAAAAAGAGGAAATTGACGGCGGAAGATGGGAAGAAAAAGAAGCTCGGAGTTTGCTATTTGGGTCGGATACCTCCTCGTATGGATCCTTCAACGATTCGTCAGATGCTCTCTCAGTTTGGAGAGATAGAAAGAGTTTATCTTGCACCCCAAGACCCTTCTGCTCAAGTTCACCCCCCAAAACCTGGTAAATTTCAGAGGCAAAATTTCTCAGAAGGGTAAATTTCTTAGGCTCATCATAATCTACCTTTGTTCCATCCAACAAAAAAACTTGATGCCTTTTCTTCATTTTACTTCGATATAGACCCATTACATTTTTGTTGTTATTGATAGCCTATTTCATTCGGTTGTTCTTGTTCTGCGGTGCAGGTGGGTTGAATTCTCTGATAAAAGGGTTGCTAAGAGAGTAGCTAATATGTTAAATGGTGAACAAATAGGTAATTGTAAATTTGAAGTCTTCTAGGTAATTGTAAATTTGAAGTCCTCTAGGTAATTGTAAATTTGAAGTCTTCTGCTGGAGAATTGTCCTTCTCAAAGCCTGCTTTCTAAACAGATTGTATTATGTACTTGCTTCCTTTGAGTTTAGGTGGGAAGAAACGGTCAGCTTTCTACTATGATCTTTGGAATATCAAGTATTTAAGTAAATTCAAGTGGGATGATCTCACTGAAGAGATTGGTAATACTCTTAATGACTGGTTTCGGTTTTCTTGCTCTCATGGTGATTCATTTCTGTTACTTGTTTCTTGATTTAACAAAATGTTTATTTGCAGCCTACAAGAAAGCCACTCGAGAGCAAAAACTAGCTTTAGAAATTTCTGCTGCAAAGAGGGAACGAGATTTCTATCTTGCTAAAGTTGATAAGGCCCGTGCTTTGAGTGCTATAGATGAAAGATTGAAGAAGGTAATTTTTCTCTATTTTCGAGTGCGGCAGCCAATTTCTATTGACATGACGTGCTAGTTATCGTAACTCGTTCGTTTCAATTACTCTCTTGATCTCTACTTATCTATTACTGATAGAGAACTTCATTTTATTATGTCTTATTTCTCAAATGTAAGATGGTGTCAGTTTGCAATGGTAGGTGGAGTTATCTGAATTTTGTTTAGCTACATGAAAAACTATGGACTGTGATCCTGTCAGTTCAATTTCCCAAACCCTTTACACATAGGGAAGCTATTCCACTTAATTGTTTCTTCTTCTTTAACAGAAGCTAAAAATCCAAGAAGATGCAGAAAGGGATCCTGATCTCTCTGTTAGCCAGCCCAAAAAGAAGGTAATTCACCGGTTCCAACAGAAGACACCTGTTGCAGATAGCTAGATAATTTGATCTGAATTTCCTGTCAATACAATTTTTGAATGGTGTCTATTTGATTATCATTCGCCTTTACACAGCTATATTATTCCATAATTTGTTTCATCTCTTTTACAGAAGCAAAAGGTCCAAGAGGATTCAGAACGCGACCTTGATCTCCCTGTTAGCCAGTCCAAAAAGAAGGTAATTCGCCGGTTTCAAAAGAAGACTTTGATCTGGACTTCCTGTCATTGCAATTTCTTGAGTGGTGTCTATTGAACATTATGTCCCTTTACGAATACCTTCATAATTCCTCATAAGATGTTTCATCTTCTTTAACAGAATCAAAAGGTTCAACAAGATTCCGAAAACGAGCCTGAGCTCCCTGTTAACCTGCTGGAAAAGAAGGTAATTCGCCGGTTTCGGCAGAAGACACCTGTTGCAGATAATACTGCTGCAAGCAAACCTCGGGTCTCTTTAGCTACACTCACAGATCTCTGGAACTCAAGTAACTAACAGTGTGGACTTCAATCTCTAACGTATTTGCCATTTTTTTTCCCATTTAATTTACATACTTTTATCCCTTCTATAAATTCTTTTTTGTGCCTTGGAAACTTCAATATCTCTACTGAGTTCATCGATTTTTGTTTATCTATTTTACCAATCCGAGTAGTTTGCCTTCTCAAATCCTTGACACCATATGCTTGTTTATGTATTTATTTCGCTGCTATATCTCACGTAAGTTTGTGCCTTTATTTCTCGTCTTCTTTGGCCTAAGTAATAGTATATGCTAAATCTGATGTAAGCCTTAAATTAAAAGTGATTGTAGAAACCTGTGTTATTCGTTCAGAGTTCAAGTTAACAATATAATGGTAGAACTCAATATAGTTTTGGTTTTGTCGGAATTTCAAAAATCGACTAAAAACTCTAGAGTTTTCATGAAACTTGGGCGATTGTTGAGTTTTTATGAGAAGTTTTTCTTGCACAATTAACAATATATTACAAGCACTTTTGGGACAAGTCTTGCATATCAACAAAATTGTTATAAGCAATGATACAACTTGATGAAATATGCTTGATTTTGCGAATATTTTAAACGAACATTGGTTAAACTATTATAAGTCATGCGAGAGAATGCAAATAAATAAATATCTTATGAAGTGAAGAGATTGAAAACAAATTAAGTATTTTGACGTTTTTGAAAAAATTTGAAAAATCGACTAAAAATCATGGGTTATAGCTAACATTTTTTTGTAAAAATGCAACCGTCTGAATTTCATGAAATATTATAACTGTATATTAGTCAAAGTATTAAATGTCATTTGGGACATGTACTGTCATTCAGGATGCTTATTAACTAGTTTTTTTTATGCATTTTTAAGCAAAAAGACTTGAATTTTATTGAAATTTCGTAACAAAGTGCGAAGTGAGTTTAGGATTTGAAGGTCTTTAGAAAATATCCCCCTCAACTTCAAAGTATCTTACAGAGTGAAGAGAATGAAAATAAATCAAGTAATTCGATGCTTTTCAAGAATTTTTAAAAAACGACTAAAAATTGTGAGTTTATCCCTCACATTTTTGGAAAAAATGCAACAGTCGGGGTTTCATGAAATACTTTAACTGCACATTAGCCAATGCCAAAGTATTAAATGACATTTGGGACATCTCCTGCCATTTAGGATGCATATTAACTATTTTTTACGTATTTTTTAAATAAATAAACTTGCATTTTATTAAAATTTCGTAATAGGGCACCAAGGGAGTACAAGGGCTGAAGGTCTTTAGAAAACATCTCTCTCAACTTTAAAGTATCTTACGGAGTGAAGTGAATGAAAAAAAAATAATAAGTATTTCAATGTTTTTGAAGAAATTTCAAAAATCGAATAAAAATCATTTTTTATTAGTTCACATTTTTTGTCAAAAATTCAACTGTTTGAATTTCGTGCAACAGTTTAACTGCACGTTAGCCAAAACATTATATGCCATTTGGGACATGTCCTGCCATTTAGGATACCCGTTTACTATTTTTTAAGCATTTTTTAAACAAAAAAACTCGAATTTCATTGAAATTTTGCAACAATGTGCGAAGTGAGACTAGGGTCTATAGGTTTTTAGAAAACATCACCTTCAACTTCAAAGTAACTTATAGGGTGCAGAGAATGGAAATAAAATAAGTATTTCGTTATTTTTGAAAAAATTTAAAAAATAAATTAAAAATCGTGAGTAGCTTACATTTTTTGTAACTGTCGGAATTTCGTGACTGCACATTAACCAAGGTATTAAATGCCATTTGGGACTTGTTCTGTCATTCAGGATACCCTTTAACTATTTTTTAATTGAAAAATTCAAATTTTATTAAAATTTTATTATAGGGTGTAAAAAGAGTCTAGAGTAAGAAGGTTTTTAGAAAACATCATCCACAACTTCAAAGTATTTTACGATGTAAAATAAATAGAAACAAAATAAGTATTTTGATGCTTTTGAAAAAATTTCAAAAATTGACTAAAAATCGTGAGTTATTGCTCATATTTTTTGTAAAAAATTCAACTACCTCAATTTTGTAAAATATTTAACTACACATTAGCCAAAATATTATATGTCATTTGAGATATATCCTACCATTCAAAATGCCCATTAATTATATTTTACTTATTTTTAAGCAAAAAACATGAATTTCATTGAAATTTTGCAACAGAGTGTGAAGTGAGACTAGAATTTGAAGGTCTTAAAAAAAAAGTCCTCTTCAACTTCCAAGTATCGTACGGAGAGAAAAGTAGGGAAACAAAATAAGTTTTTTGTTGCTTTTGAAGAAATTTAAAAAATTGGCTAAAAATGGTGAGTGATACCTCACATTTGTCAGAATTTCATGAAATAGTTTAACTGCACGCATGGGTTGAAATATCAACACTATTGACTATCGTCAATATTTTGACCGATATGTCGATGAAATTGGGTGGCGGCATCTAAACAGGGGGAAGATATTTTTTTTCTCAATTTCGACGATATAATCCAATATCAAATAATATCGGAGAAATCGACCCAAATCGACTGAATTCACTGTTAGTACATAAGCAAATAAAAAAAAAATACCATTTCACGGACAAATATAAGCAAATGCAATCAAACATATTCGCTGCTTGTCATTCCAATAGCTAGCTAACAAAAACAGAAACCATCAAAATTCAAAGCAAATTTTTGTTTTTCCATTTTCATCATTCACAGATGAACAAAATGGGGAACAAAAATAATTGCATCAATCTACAAAATTGGACATAAAGAAAAGCCATAAAATCACCTTTGCATATTCATTCCCTAAATTTTTCAAAAAATTGGACAATTCAACATTCGGTGGCAGCATCCCTCTTTTTCTTCACGGTCTCCATCTATTTTTCTTCTCGAACCTCTCTGTTTCTCACGCTCACAGAGGAGCAGTAGCCAACAAGCAATTAAGTCTCGACTCTCGAAGACCCCTTTGCTTCTCCACCTCTTTTCTCATGGTAAGTTTGTGTTGGGAGTCTTGGAACAAAGATGGGGGAGAAAATTTGGGGAGAAAGACTTTCTAATCCTTGGGACTCTCCGCCATACGCTTCTTTTCTTTTTTTGATCAAGAAGTCTACAAGCTTCTAGATGACAGAAAGATATTTAATCATAGCCATAGGATTTGGAACCCTCCGCTTTGGTCTACAGAAAGTTGTTTAATTAGGAAATACAAATAGAGTTGGGCTTGGACTTTTGAGAAGTCCATATTTGAATAAACCCGGTCCAAATGTGGCATTGGCAGTCGGTTGTAGACTACAACTACACGTTTTTTTATTCAAGGTTCCTACACGTTTCTAACTTTTAATTAAAGGTTTTTTGATTTTTTTTATATAGTTCCTTACATAATTGTTAGTCATGGTTTTATACATGTTAGTCATTACAGACTCATATTCTATCATATTTTCTATTATATTAAAGTCATTCTTAGATTTTATTAGTCATATATAACCATTATTGGGTACTTAAATTTTTTTCAAAGTTTCATTAAAAATTTTCAACTTTTAGACTAAATTTCTATCATTTTTGTTGAGTGTAAATGATATCGATATTTGAAACGAGATATTCATAAAGTTGACTAACGATATATTCGTCGATATCGATATTTTAATCTTTGATTGCACGTTATTATATGTCATTTGGGACATATCCTACTATTCATGATACCCATTAACTATTTTTCATGCATTTTTTAAGGAAAAAAACTCGAATATCATTGAAATTTTGCAACAAGGTGCGAAGTGAGATTAGGGCCTGAAGGTCTTTAGAAAACATCCCGCCCTTCAACTTCAAAGTATCTTACGGAGTGAAGATAATGGAAAGAAAATGAGTATTTCGTTGTTTTGAAGAAATTGACTAAAAATCGTGAGTTATAACTCCCATTTTTTTTTGTAAAAAATGCAACTGTCGGGATTTCGTAAAATGTTTTGACTGCACAATAGTCAAAGTATTAAATGTCATTTGGGACAAGTCCTACCATTCAGGATACCCTTTAATTATTTTTAAGAATTTTTTTAATAAAAAAAAGTCAAATTTTATTAATATTTCATAATGGGGTGAGAAGTAAGTTTAGAGTCTGAAGGTCTGTAAAAAACATTCCCCTCAACTTCAAAGTATCATAGGAGTGAAGAGAATTGAAACGAAATAAGTATTTCAATGTTTTTTAAGAAATTTTAAAGATCAACTAAAAATGTTGAGTTATAACTCACATTTTTTTTTGTAAAAAAATGCAACTGTTGAGATTTCGCGAAATATTTTAACTACACATTAACCAAAGTATTAAATGTCATTTGGTACATGTCCTGCCATTCAGGATGCCTAGTTACTAATTTTACGCATTTTTTAAGCAAAAAAAAAATCGAATTTCATTGAAATTTCGCAATAGGGTTCGAAGTAAGTTTAGAGTCTGAATGTCTTTAGAAAACATCCCCCTCAACTTCAAAATATCTTACGGAGTGAAGAGAATGGAAACAAAAAAAGATTTCAATACTTTTGAAGAAATTTCAAAAATCGATTAAAAATCGTGAGTTATAGCTTATTAGCCAAAATATTATATGTCATTTAGGACATGTCTTACTATTCAGGATGTCCATTAACTAACTTTTACCAATTTTTAAAGGAAAAAAATTCGAATTTCATTGAAATTTTGTAACAGAGTGCGAAGTGAGACTAGGGTCTGAAGGTCTTTAGAAAATATCTCATTCAATTTGAAAGTATCTTACAGAGTAAAAAAAATAAAAACAAAATAAGTATTTCGTTGCTTATGAAAAAATTTAAAAAATTAACAAAAAATTGTGAGTCGGCTCACATTTTTTTGTAAAAAATGCAACTGTTTACCCAAAACATTAAATGTCATTTGGGACATGCCCTGTCATTTAGAATGCACATTGCCTATTTTTTTTTTACGGATTTTTTAAGTAAAAAAACTCGAATTTCATTGAAATTTTGCAATAGTGTGAAATGATTCTTGGGTCTGAAAGTCTTTAGAAAATATCTACTTCAACTTCAAAGTATCATGAAATATTATAACTGCACTTTAGCCAAAATATTAAATGTCATTTGGGACATGTCCTGCCATTTAGGATACACACTAACTACTTTTCACGCATTTTGTAATAAAAAAAACTTAAATTTTATTAAAATTTCGTAATATGGTACAAAGTGAGTCTAAGGCTTGATGATCTTTAGAAAACATCCCCTTCGACTTCAAAGTATCTTATGGAGTAAAGAGAATAAAAATAAAATACATATTTCAATACTTTTGAAGAAATTTCAAAGATCGACTACAAATTATGAGTAGCTCATATTTTTTGTTAAAAGAAATACAACTATCAGGATTTCGTGAAATATTTTAATTGCACATTATCCAAAGTATTAAATGTCATTTGAGATATGTCATGTGCAACAAAAGTTCAATGAAATTCGAGTTTTTTGCTAAAAAAATAGTTAATGGGCAGCCTGAATGATAAAACATGTCACAAATGACATTTAATACTTTGATTAATGTAAATTTAAAATATGAACTACAAGACACGATTTTTAGTTGATGTTTTAAATTTCATCAAAAGCATTGAAATATTTATTTTGTTTCCTTTCTTTTCACTCTGTAAGATACTTTGAAGTTGAGCAAGATGTTTTCTAAAAACTTTCAAACCTGAATGGTAGGACATGTCTCAATTAGCATTTAATACTTTGACTAATGTACAGTTAAAATATTTTATGAAATCCAACAATTGAATTTCTTACAAAAAAATGTGAGTTATAACTTCTGATTTTTAGTCGTTTTTTGAAAAAATTTCAAAGACATCGAAATGCTTATTTTTTTTTTTTTCATTCTCTTCACTCCGTAAAATACTTTGAAGTTGAGAGTGATGTTTTATAAAGACTTTCAGACTCTAAACTCATTTCGCACCATGTTATGAAACTTAAATGAAGTTCGAGTTTTTTTACTTAAAAAATGTCTAATAAATAGTTAACGAACATCCTGAATGGCAAGACATATCCTAAATGACATATAATACTTTAAATAATGTGGAGTTAAAATATTACGTGAATCCCAACAGTTACAATTTTACAAAAAATGTGCGTTATAACTCATGATTTTTAGTTGATCTTTTGAAATTTCTTCAAAAACATTGAAATACTTATTTTGTTTTCATTCTCTTCACTCCATAAGATACTTGGAAATTGAGAGAGATGTTTTCTAAAGACGTTGAGTCCATAGGCCTACTTCGCACCTTATTACGAAATTTCAATAAAATTTGAGTTTTTTTAAATTTAAAAATGCATAAAAAATAGCTAATAGACGTGCTGAATGATAAGACATGTTTCAAATGAGATTTAATGCTTTGGCTAATGTGCAGATAAAATATTTAACAAAATCCTGATAGTTACATTTTTTTTTACAGAAAATGTAAGCTATAACTCATAATTTTTAATCAATTTTTAAAATTTCTTAAAAAGTATCAAAATACTTATTATTTTTATTATCTTCATTCCTTAAGATGCTTTGAAGTTGAGGGAAATGTTTTATAAAGATCTTCAGACCGTAAGCTCTCTTCGCACTTTGTTGCAAATTATCAATGAAATTCAATTTTTTTTGCTTAAAAATGCGTAAAAAATAGTTAATAGACGTCATAAATGTTAGGATATGTCTCAAATGACATATAATACTTTAACTAATGTGGAGTTAAAATATTTCACGAAATCCATACAGTTGCATTTTTAACAAAAAATATGTTATAACTCATAATTTTTAATCGATTTTTAAATTTTTTTAAAAACATCGAAATACTAATTTGTTTTCATTCTCTTATCTAAGATACTTTGAAGTTGACGTTTTCTAAAGACCTTTAGCCCCTAGGCTCAGTTCACACTCTGTTACGAAAATTTCAATAAAACATGCTGCATAGCAAAACAAGTTCTAAATGACATTTAATACATTAGCTAATGTGCACTTGAAATATTTCATGGAATCCAAACGGTTACATTTTTCACAAAATTGTGAGCTTTTTTTGTACAAATTTTAAAAGCCGAGCAAAAATCATTCGTTCTGCCTCTTTCGAACAAAACTAGCCATTAATTGAGCCTACCAGGAACTTTTTAAAATTGTTTAAAGCGATTAAATATTATATTTATAAAAAATATTAGAAGAGCCAGAGAATGAAGGTGTGGATGGAGAATTATAAGAAATGTTCAGTGTAATTCAAAGTAAATTGAACCAAGCCATGTTTAACTGGTTCGATTACGGGTTCATTTTTTGGTAATTCCCAATTCACCCGAGTCGAACCGAACATGTACAAGTATACTAAATTTTTAACAACAAAGTGCACACAAAATTTCACTTCCTAATCTTTTCAGGTGTTGCTTAGTTTTTTTTTTTTTTTTTTTTTTTTTTTCTAACATTGCAACAACTCGTTGTATAGGGATTCATAATATTTTAAACATGTAACCGAAAACTTTGGCCTGGAAATAAAGTTGAATGTAGATTTTCCTGAACATAATATGGCGGTCCACAAACTAATTCAGAATCAACTCAACACAGATCCGACTGGTTCCGTACCGAGTTCATTCGGTTTGGATTTGAATTCTGTAACAAACCGTGGCACTTAAGTTGCATCATGGTTTGAACTAAAACTGATCCAACCTAATCCGTTCCCACGCCTAGTTAGGACCATGCCCAGCATTTGATACAAAAAAGGAGGTAAGTCTTTGCAATGTCTAAAATCTAAATGACAAACCAACCTGTTAATACAAAGGTGGAAATACCAGCAACTGCGGCGTGTCTGCCTTTGGGTAACCTCATTTCCATCAGACTCATTTATGGAAATTAGACATAAATCAACAAAAGAATTAACTATGTAATGTTGATCACTGCTGAGAAAGATTTCAGCATTGAGGAGTAGAATCCCTGACTGGAAAATCAAATCTACCCAAGAACTTAGATCTATACATTCAATGTTCTTGCTAAGTAGCATCGCTGTTGAAAGAGTACGTTCAGAGCACAACATGTTGGAGAACAAAGATAACTTGCACAGAAGGATTGAATACAGTACCTATTTATGTTCAAGTTAGGCGCAGCATCCGCCTCTCTGAGCAACAGCTCCATCTCTTGAGCCGGCTGGACCTTGGGGGCGTCCGTATCCAACTTTGATGCCAGATGACTGCAAACATCACCAAAAAATTAAATTTTTTTCTCAGCAGGCATTGCATAACTTATAGGCTAGTCTAAAAGCCCCTTGAACTTGCCATTCATCTCACTTCCGGCCTTGAATGTCTCCCTTAACCACCAAAATGACCATTTCATCATCCATGTTACTCCAATTCCATCAAATCATTCTAAATGCTGTTAAATAACTCTAACTACTGTTAAATATGCTTATGTTGCACCAACATTGCCCCTTGAACTTGCCAATTAATCTCATTTTCCCCCTTGTATCTCAATTTTTCTCACTGAACTCCTGAAATGACCACTTCCTCATCCACGATATGACATTTCCATCAAATCCCTCCAAGTACTGTCAAATATAATTCTGTGGCACAAATGAGACAAAAATTGATTGGGTATTTAAAACTAAAAAATAATTAATGCTCCTCTTTATTTTGAACAGTCTAACACTTAAAATTAAAACTAAACCCTGTGGGAGGAACCCTAGAAGAAAAATTGGATGAACAATCTCCACATCTCAAGGAATTTCAGGTTTCTAATTGTGGGAATTACAGCATCAAACACATCTGCCAAAAGGGGTTTTGCGGAAGCTTATACATCAGAGATCTAATTTTGAGTTTTAAAGTTTTCTCAAGATTAAAGACTAGAATTAAATCGTTTTAGTTTTACCTACCCAATCAATTCTTGTCCCATTGGTGATACATAATCATATTTGAGTGTAATCAGAATGATTTGTCGAAAATGGATAGCGTGGATGACACAGTTGTTATTATGGGAGTTAAGTAACAAAAATTGTGATTCAATGAGGAAGTAAGATGAAGTCGAAAGTTCAAGGGGTAAGGAAGTGACACATGCATAGTTGACGGAAATGGAGTCACGTGGATGATGAAGCTGTCATTTCGTGGGTGAAGTGAGAAAACTTCAGATTCAAGGGGGAAGTGAGAAGAAGGGACAAGTGTTGTATTCTTCTAGACAACGATGAGGTTCCTAAGTCTATTGGGAATAATAGTCTTAAGAGGACAGAAATCCCATTCCAAATAGGAGTTTGTTTTCCCAAATGGAGAATAGTCATAATCCAATTAGGATTAGGATTCCAATTTGAAGGCCATTATTGTGGCTCTAATAAAGGGGTGTTGCGCTAGTTTAAAGGTTTCTAAACAGCCAGGAAGAAAGGAAGATTGTATTATACCATTCAAGGTGTTAAGAGTGAGAGAATATCTATCGGCAAAGTTTGAAAGAGAAGAAAGAGATAAAGAGTGCTTTGTTTCTGTTTCTTGTTCTCACTAGCTGTTCAGTAAGCTTTGATTCTAGAGGCTTGGTAAGCTAATTCGTTGCAGTCATTAATGATATAGTGAAACTTTTGTTGTTGATGCCCAATGGACATAGGCACATAGCCGAACTACATTAATTGTCTTTCCCATTCTGAAACAACATCACAACAATTGGTTTCAGAAAAATAAAGTTGTTGACTACTGTTTCGGATGGAGGAAACAAATAGCATCATGATTAGAGGTGCTAACTGGGTGACCTAGAACTCAAGAATGGAGGACATACTTTATTGCAAAGATCTCCATGAGCCAATTGAAGGTGTTGCAAGCAAGCTGGAAAGTATGTCAAAAGCTGATTGGAAAGACAGTGGATTGGTGATAGCATTTATCAACATGTGTCTAATGTCAAAAGCTGATTGGACAAAGATGAATGGGAAAAACTATGGGTACAACTGGACAATGGATTGGTGATAGCATCTATCAACATGTGTCTAAAGAGACTAATACCGAAGCCCTTTGGAAGAAGTTGGAGTCCCTCTTTGAGAGGAAGATTGCTGCCAAGAAAGCGATCCTTATCCAAGAGAATGTCAACATGAAGTAAGCAGAAGTCAACATGAAGTATGCGGAAGATTTTAGTGATTGAGCACTTGAACAACCAATCAATTATCCACTATGGGCTTAACAACTAAAGATGAGCTACTAACTTGTTGGGATACCTTCGATGTGAGTGTAAGCTACTAACTTGTTTAAAGAAGATAAAAGGAGAAATGCAATTAGGGGCAGCCTAGTCATGCGAAGTGCTATTAGGAAGAGCCTAGTCATGAGAAGTGCGATTAGAGTGGCCCTAGTTATGAGAAGTGCGATTAGGGGGAGCTTAATCATGAGGATTTCGGGCCAGGGGAGCTTGATCAGAAAGAGAAATCCTACTTTGGTATGCCTCCCTCATGGTTTGGAAGGGGAGTTTCTTGTATTTTTCCAGCCCATAATGAGGTTCCTAAGCCTAATAGGAATAAGAGTCTTAAAGGATAGAAATCCTATTCCCGATAGAAGTTTATTTTTCCCAATTGGAGGATAATCAGAATCCAATTAGGACTAGGATTCCTAATTTAAAGTCATTATTCTAGCTATAAAGAGGGGTGTTGCCCTAATTTAAAGGTGTATAATAACCTAGCAAGGAAGGCAGATTGTATTATACCACGTAAGGTGTTCAAGTGAGAGAATAGCAATAGGGAAAAATTTGTAAGAGAAGAAAAGAGATAAGAGTGCTTTGTTTCTGTTTCCTTTTTTTTTCTAGTTGGTCATCGAGTTTTGATTCTAGACAGTTGGTAAGATAATTTATTGCTATTGGTACAGTAAATTTTTGCCCCGTGGACGTAGGCACATAGCCAAACCATGTTAATTATTGGTATTTATCTTCTTGCTTATTTTCTTCGGTTTCCAAAATTTGTTTTTCCCATTCTGAAACGAATCACAACAGCAAATTCAAGGGGTATTTGGACTAATAAGTCTAAGATATTTTTCCATTTTCTCAGTGCAATGAGGTTTCGAAGTTTTCTGGCCCAGCCATGTATATTCATGTTCGGTAAAAGCTACATGCTCAAAATATTAGATGGTCAGTTCATCCAGTAAGTTAACTATGGCTTTCGCAAGCACCTTTCATCCCTGGCCATGATACAATAAGTGAAAAGTAAAGCATGGTTTTTATATTGTCATGATATTTTTATGGAGATTTTGATTTCTTTACCAATATGATATGCCATACTCTTTATGATATCTCAAATAAAGAACAACTGGGACTAAAACTTATGTCACAACTCCCAGCCTACAACTTTCCCAAAAACAAAAAAAAAAAAATTGATAGTTACCTCATTAGATACATCAAACACACCATCCTGAATATTCTGAAGAATTTTTCCAGCAGTCTTTATGAAGGCCTGAAAAGTATGTTAATCAGTTTAATCATAATTAAATTGTGGCATTTCAACCATAAATAGCCCATAGAATTGTTGTAAATTTTGTCCCTTTACTGATCTTGTTTCTTGATAGACTTAGGTGATTATGCAAACAATAGGATGATGCTAAGATAATGCGGAATATAGATGAAAAATAAAGTAAACACACCACACACACGAACACAAGAATTTAGCGAGGTTCGGCTAATCTTTGCCTACGTCCTCGTGTGATCTCCTTGAGAGATCACTAGCACTATGAAGATAACAAGATTACAAGAACTTATGTAGAATCCCGACCTAATCCCCAAACCCTAGCTCACGATCCCTCAAATCACTCTTTTGCTCTTATACACGTGTATGACTTCTTTGTTTACTGCTGTCTTATTTTTCATGTATTTTTGTAAGAACCCCTAAGAGGCCTATTTATAATGTATAGGAATTAGGTTACACTCCTTAGCATATTACAATTCCTATTTCTCTTTGGGGATGGAAAGATCGCTTATTTCCTAATCCTTAGAGGGCTATGAAATACTTTTCCTAATCCTATATGGAAACACTAGAAAAACTCAGATTTCCTAGTTCAATACTTAGAATCCTAGTCAAACTAGGATTCCTAGTCAAACCCTAATTCTTGGTATTCTGCCGAGCCAATTTTTCCAACAAGAATAAGCGGAAAAGAGTCATGGTTTGATTAAGTTGAGTTATTATAACCTCCTCAACATTTTGAGCCGTTCTTGCAGATGCTTCCAAGAATAAAAGCCCATTCTCCGTTGCAAATTGCTCTCCTTCCTCCTTGCTAACGGCCCTTCTATGAGCAAGATCACACTTGTTCCCTATGAGCATGATTGACATGTTGGGATTTGCATGCTGTCGGGCATCCTCTAGCCAGCTTGCCAGATGATTAAATGTCTCTCTCCTGGAGAACAAAACAACTTTAATGACTTTTTTGCCTTTTGTAAAGATAAAATATAGAGAATTGTGGAAAACAGACATATGCATCAGTACAACCGGTGTTAAAAAGAGCTTCATACCACAACTACACATTTCAATACAAGTCTTCTAAAAAGAATAAAAAGCTAAGCTCATTCTTAATTACCTATGCATATATTATACAAACAATGTTCAATAGAAAAAGATGCAAGGCAGATTATTAGGAACAAAGATGAGAACAATTGCATTATCAGTATTCATATTCATCTCCAAACAAAACTACAACCAACCCCCAGCCAAACAAACATTCCCCCGCCCCCATCACCACTCAGACAAAAAAAAAAAAAAAAAAAACTAATTCTAAGCAAGCAACAACGCAATGACACACGATGACAAAAATGCACACAATTCACACCCACCCACCTGGTTATGTCATAAACCAGAAGTGCTCCAGCTGCTCCCCTATAATAAGACCTAGTGATTGATCTGAAAGATTCTTGCCCGGCCTGAAATAAATTGAAAGATCCTTGCTTGAGAATATTCACAGGACTAGTATGTCATAGCAATAAATGAGAATCAATCGCTACTGGAATTAATATTTACCAATAACAACTCTCAGAAAATAAAACTTCACCAGATACCTAAAACCAGCATGAAGGGCAGGGCAAAATTAAAGCCCAACAACAAGATACTGACAGATAAAAACTCATTTCCATACAGTATGAAACCCTAAATTCTAAAACTTTAATGAGTTTTATTAAGGCGAGTCCAAATGAATTTACCAAATGACAGATGGTTGAAATTCAATTATCATTTCCTAACCAATTCACATGAAAGTTTATTATCTCAGTGAACAAACAGACCAGAACAGAGAAAATGGGAAACAACATACGGTGTCCCAAATCTGGAGCTTGATCGGACGGCCGTCGATAGTGACCATTCGAGCGCCAAATTCGACACCAATGGTGAGATCATGTACGGGCTGGAACCTTTTGTCCGTGAATTGCAAGAGCAAGCATGATTTTCCTACACCTGTACCGCTCCACAACCAAAACCAAATTGCTTTCAATTCTCAATTCGCAATCCCCAATTATCCGAAAATAAAAACAAAACTTCCAAATCTCAAAAGCTAGGGATTCTAGCGACTACCTGTGTCGCCGATGACGATGTACTTGAAGAGGTAATCGTAAGACATAGCTAAAGCGACGTCGTATCGAACAAGAACGAGGAAGAAGATGAAGACGAAGATGGTGAAGATTCTACTCGCTGCCTGCTTCTTCTTCTTCCACTCTGGGTTTTTGTTTTGTTTTGTTTTTTCGGTTTGCTTTATGTACGGACCATATTTCTGATTGCCCGCCTGACTGATTATTGTTTTTGTGTTCTTAATTATCCGCTAATAAATAATTCATTATTAATTTAACGTAATTGAGACTGTGACGTATAGATCACCGACATACATAAATTTCTTTTTTTCTTTTAATGGAAATACGAAACTAATCAACACGTTTTAACAAAGTCTTATATTCAACTCCCGATCAAATTATTTTTCCCAGTGAGTAGGGATGAACAACATACAATTCGATACAGATATTAATAATATTCAAATTCAAATCATTAAAATTTTAATGGTTTAATACGATTTGAATTTTCTAAAATTAAAAATAAAACCGTCTTAATCCAAATCGAACAGTTAATAACGGTTTGAATCGAAAAAATTTGACACCGTTTAGGCATAAAAAATAAAAATATTAAAAATAAAAAAAATAATAATATAAAAAATGACAGAATAATCAATACATAAAATTTTGTATATTAAGACTATATTAAAATTTATTAAACAAATATTACTATTTAATAATATTTTATTACTCTTATTTGAATATACATATATGATATATTGATCTAGATATATCTGAATATATTTTAATTTTGATGATTTTTACTTTCTATCAATAATACATATAAAAATAAATATACTTTTTAACGATTCGATTTAAATCTAATGAATTTTCAAAATGAAAATTTAAATACAAATCGTTACTAAAGAAACAATTCGGATTCTTAAACCGTTTAACTTTTATCCAATCTAAATCGTTCAATAAATAACGATTTGAAGTGCGATGGTTGCAAGTTTCACCCCCCGCGGTTGATTCGCAAGCAAGCTAATCTCCTAGTTTTCTTTCTCGTTGTTAAGTAGTCTAGTTTGGCCTGTAGTAACAAATTTATACTCACATCTACATTTAAATGTAGCTTCTTAGAATACACTATGCTTACATCTTAATCAAATGATTGAACATTTGAAAGGGGGGACGTATGAAATTAGATATACCCTCAAAGCAAATGGCATATATTCCATTTATCCACCCTTTACTTCACATCAGTTTTTCTTTCAAAAAAGTAAATTTACTTCCAAATTTAAATCAATCTTTTTAGGAGCATATAACGTCCATAATCAACCAGGCTGAGTCTGGAAAACGACATAGTTCTTAGTGAATTCCCAACAAACAAAATAGCGATCGCAAAGTCTCTATAAATAGATCAATTGACATGGAAGAAGCAAATTTGTAACAACTTGGGATCAAGTAACTGAGGTTTCACTTAGGTTTATAAAGTGAAAACTGAATACTAGATGAAAGATTTCACATGCTCCGTGGTTTTCACTCTTCCATTGCATCGCCTCCTTCTATCACTTCCACCGCCTCAGTCAACGGAATTATCTTTGTAAAGAGGACCTCTGCCGGCAAGGAAAAACACAACAATTCAGTAAAAACCTTTCACTAACTTCATATGCAGGTTCTGATCGAATTTTTTTTTTTCTTTTCCTTTTCTATTTATAAGCATGCGTGTTGAAAATCATATTTGCCAAAAATGCATGTGCAGTGAAAATCATATTTGCTAAAAATTCATGTGCAGCAGTGAAAATCATAGGTTAACACTGTCAAACTATAATGTACACTTCTTTTCCAGGTTAGGTCATAGGGTCAGATGAATCTTTGATGAAACCTGTCCAGGAAGAACATACAAAACAAAGAAGACATATACTGGGTGTGTACAGGTTATACAAACATTATATGGAAGCTGCAACCCAAAAGTTTAACAAAGCGCTGCTCATTGGGGATCGATTTTCTCGTATATAACAGACAAGATGAATGATGCTTTGATTTATGATATGAAAAGAGAAGCATGACAAGCAGAAAACTTGTGGTTGAATGATAGAAAGTAAAACAAAGCAAAGGAAATTTTCCTAACCAGTCTTCTTGGAGAATGTGTAGCCTTTCTCACTGATATAAGTCCGAGGAGTGGGGGTCAAGTGGTTCCTCAGGTATTCCTTGTGTCCCTGAGCCAGCACAAATTTTAAGAATAGTTTGCATTAACATTAAAGTAGTACTCTCCCATAGAAATGTTGAAGACTAATGACGGACGACATACCTTAGTTATTACACAAACATCAACATTACTTCCACTTCCCAAGTCATTAAAAATTCCAGAGCAGATTGCTTCTGTTACAAGCTTTATGCCTTCATCCCTCTGCATCAAAGTAAACAAATGGGAATTTGTGAAATTCATTCAAAACAAAGCTCAACCTTTCCGTTTTTGAAAGAAAAAAATTATGCATTAACTTCTGTGACTTATTTACTATTTCAGAAAACAAACCAAATCACCAGGAAGCCATAACATTCATAGCAGCAACTAAAAACATAGTCAGATGTCCAGATGGGAATGTTACTACTAATTATGCCATGGGATACTAATAAGGAGCAAACAGTAATTTGGGTTGTCCATTATTTGTACCAACAAGTCCAAAGGTATCATACAACAAAGAAAATAGTTTTCAATTTATAGAATGCTAACTTACAGTAAGGCCTTCTTTGTACTTAGACTCGAACATGGCCATGGCAGCAAGAGAACCAGAACCCATTGTAGCAAATGGCAGTGTGTCAGTTGATCCATGGGGATATATCTGCAGTATACGCAGTGGCATTGGCATTGGCATCAGATAATTATGCACGCCCCAAAAAGGAACCATTGTAACATCCAAAAGCCTGAAGCAAGAAAAATCTTACAGTATGCAGATGAGGTCCAGTGACATCGACACCTCCGAGCACCAAAGCAGCAGATACATGACCTTGGTAACTGGACAATGCATGTAGAAATTAGAATCAAAATTTTTTGTATGAAAGGAATATAGCTAACTACTGAAATTCCTAGTCCCCCACCGCCCCCTCCCCCTTTCAAGGCTAATAAATGCAGGCCAGCCCTGGGAAGAGATAAAACATACTTGAAAAGGTGTTTCTTGAGCAAGGTCAAAGCTGTAACAACCCGTGATTCCCGACCAGTATGGTAGCGATGAAGTTGCAGCTGTGAGCTGACCATATCTGGAAATGTACACAACATATTAGCTATGCACCATGGTGAGAATTGTTTACCACACTTAACATGCTTGTTTCATGAACTCCATGCTACATGGTACTAAACAGACAAACAACACCACACTAAACAATCCTAACATTTACCTGTAACAGCCTCTGTATCAGCAGCAGTACCGGCTCCGCAGCAGTATATATTTGGTGCCATATAATGGATCTTTTCACAATTCTTATCACAAACAATGGGTCCTTCGGTTGCCCTTGTATCAGCTCCAAGAATGACACCATCCTAAAGGAAGCATTCAAAAGAGAATTTCCAGAATTTAAAGCAAAACCCTTTGTCCCAGGTCGTCTTCCTAAAGAGGGTGGCTGAAATATTAATTGCAAAACAATTTAAGGAGCAGAAATAATCTGTACCTGAAAAATCAAACCAACAATGGTGGTTCCCGTCTTCCTATAAGATGGTGGCTTAGTCCCATTCTTTGCAAGCATGTCATTTCTTCGGCAAAGATCGAAACTAAATCCGCCCTTGGGCACATCTATCGCCGTCTGAGACATCTTTTTTTTTTTTCACTTTAGTTTTAATTAAATCTGCATACCAATTAATCGCATCACAATTCACTCTAAAACCAATGCGTGCCCAAACACCTTAAGCTTTGGGTTTCTTCAATTCTTATGCTTGTTTAAACTTCAAAATTATTAACTAATTCTCATTGCTTCGAAACCCTAAAAGCCAGTCCAAAACTATTTTATGGCAACAAGAAGATCTGAAAACATAAAATAAAAAAAATGAAAGGGCTTTTTTACTTACCGGTATGAGTTGAGAAGCTGAATGGCGGAACGGCGGAGAAGAGAATCCGATCGGACGGAAGAGGTGGTGGTTGGAGTAGCAGAGGGTGTATGTTGGAGACTGGAATTCTGAAACGAAACGAGACGAGACTGAGACGGTAAGGGGACTAAAGAGAAGAAGTACCTGAAAACTTGTCCGACAAGTCGTGGTGGATTTTGGGCCCTTTTTCTTGGCTAGGCCCAATATATGGTTACCTGCCAATAGCCCAGTAGGCCTCAATAATGAACGGCATAAACAGACATGTCGTTAATCCGTATAACTAGGCTTTCAAACTTCAAGCCAATTGTGCGGCCATGACCATGAGTAGTCATATTGATTGCATCACAAAATGACCGTTTTCTCGAGTTTGGTTTTTTTTTTAAAAAAAACTTACATTTTCTAAATCTATTATTTCAAAAGGATTGAATCGGATAAAATTTCTTACGTCAATTCTCCTACAAAACGCATCCGCTTACCAAATGAATCCCAAAGACCAACGAGTCGTGGCAAAATCTTACATTTCCCTACATTGATGGAAAGGAGAACTTTAATTCTAATTGAATAATATCAAATGAAGCATAATCTCTCATATAAATACAAAGTTATACAATAATATACTGACTTCTTTTTCTTATTATTATCCTAGATCAAAACAGGAAGATCACTTATGGCCCATTTACAGTGTTCTTTCTTAATACTCCGATGCTGGACATTTCCTCACATACTCAAAGATCTTCAGGACCCGCAACTGGTTCGATTTCTAGAAGCAAACCTAGCCGGAATTGCACGTAAGGGTAAGCAAGTGGACATTCATCTGGTTTTGTTTTCCATCTGGTGCAATGCGCATGGAGTCGAAATTAAATATCGAAAAATATATAGATCGATGAAAGTGAAACATTCGAGCTCAAAAATTACCTATAACTGAGGACAAGATGATGAAGGAACGATGCAATCACTACTTTAGCGAGTTCAGCCCCCGGACACAGCCTTGCTCCGCCACCAAATGGCGTCACTTTTTTGGTCGATTCTTGATAGTTGTCCTGCATATAAAGTCATCAACTTCAAATGGGAATCCATGACTGGGAGTAACATTATGAGCAATTAATTTCCCATCTGCAAACAAATCTCAAAATTAGAACCAGCATACCGCCCATCTGTGCTCGATCCATATGTGCCCCGGTTAAGATTGGAAGAACCTTCCATCCCGATGGTATGACGAATTCTGCAGGAATCATAATCCAAATCATCCATCTAACCCAAACCATCCATTTAATTAATCAATAAAAAGAGGAAAATTGAGACTATAATATATGTAGCTAGATAACCTACCTTTAAATTTCACGTCGACGAGAGCTTTCCTGTGCACAAATTTGACGACATTCCCACATCTCATACCTTCATATATAACCTGCAGATCATTTCAGTCCTTCATAAGTCCATAAAATACATGAATTAGAACATATAACTTTCAAAGAAATTACTAAATGGAAGTAATTTTCATACTCAATCTGACGGCTAGAAATAGTAAAAAAAAGTTTGCACAAGGAGAAAAGGGGAGTGTGAAAATTGATCCCCTTACTAAATTATGCTACCACATACATAGGAAGTAAAAACCATTTTCTTGTAATCTTCCCAGGTTAAGACTTCCCCTTCTCTTTTGTTTTCCCTTATCGCTTGGTGTTCTTCCTGCAGAGATTTTGGACAAGAAACATGTCTATATATTAGGCATATAATGATTTAACACGTATAAAGAGACGGTAAAACTAAGAAGCTAGCAAGGGGTCCAAGGGTACCTTCAATTGGCGTAAAGCATTTGGTGCATGAGCAAGAAAGTAGATAATCAAGGACATAAGAGTAGCAGTTGTCTCGTAGCCTCCTAGCATTATGTCCAATAGAATGCTCACTATTTCTTCATCTTTGAGGCACTTCTTGGATAATAACGCATCTAAGAAGTCTTCTTCTCCTTCTCTAAGCTGCCCTGCGTTATTATTACTGAAATTCCCTTTTCTTCTCTCCGACATTATTTTCTTCACGGTGGAAGAAAGCCTTGCTCTTGCCTGAAGAGATAAGAGATGACATTATAATTGTATAGTGAGGAGAGGCAATGAGCTTGAACCGACCCCACAGTACCATTGAGATGCCTACATGGTCAAACCATTAATCTAAATCATCGGTCATCCAAATCTGACTAAAGAATATTACCCTGCACATAGACACGTAATATACACATAATAGGCATATGGGTGTTACTGTAATTACCTTCACAGCATTGGCATATGCGGTACCAGGAATATTCAATGGCAGAGAAACAAAGCCTGTCATGTACGTTTCAAAGTCCTCTAATATTCTTGAGGCTAGTGGCTCTTCTGGTTTAACACTCAGAAGGTTCTTCACCATAAGACGGAGTGTAAACTGTGTGTTGGGCCACAACAGGCACATACATTATCAAATTTCAAGATATATTATATAACGAGAGATAGAAGAAGAAAAGTTCGAGAGAATACTAGATTAAACGTACAGCTTTAGCTTGCTTGAGAAAGGAGACTTGTTTGCAGCCATTCCATGATTCCATCATTGAGATTGACAGCTTCTGAACCCAATTAAGGAATGCTGGTGACGACTTAGAGGTGGCAATGAAGCTGACAGCGATATTTCTGAACTTTCTGTGAGTTTCCCCGGACACAACGAGTAAAGAATGCTTTCCAAGAATGCCATGAATGGATTTTGGGTAGCTGGCTTGGAATAGCTTCTCTTCATTTTGAAGAATAAACATGTTGAGCTCAAGGTTACATGACACAATGGTTGGTGAACCAAATAGATGCGATTTAAAAACCTTCCCATATCTGCGTATGTCATTTCAAGCAACAAGGTTCATATTTGGAAAAAAATAAAAATCAACAAAGTTCATATCACATGATCAACAAATGTAAAAAAATTATTCATCTATAACCATTTTTATAAGCAGTTAAGGGATATTAGATCAAAACAGCCAAGGAACTTATGATCATCAATTAAGATTGTAAATTAATGAAGCATCGATCACCAAGAACAATGTTGCTCCAAGAAGGTACCAAGAGAGTTGGAATAATGAGGCTTAAGGAAGCCAAGGGTCTCCCCAAACAACAGCCAACCCATGCTTCCAGGAGGCAAATTTTTGGGAGGCTTCTGATCATGTTTTCCAATAAATAGTTGCACAAGAAAATAAGCAAATATTGCTAGTCCTAACAGAAGAGAAAATGAACCAAGCATATTTTCTTCTTTTCTAAAACAAAGTATTTGACTTGTGATCCACTCCCAAACACACACACGCACACACACTTATATATAGAGCCTTCCACCAAGCCACATATCGCACAATTAATATACAAAATGATGAATGTAATAGTATCGGTGCCTTAGATTCTGGTTTAATTATTTTTCTTCCAAAAAGTGGAAAAGCAAAAGTGTTCTTCCTTTTCTTCTAATTATGCAGGCACATGGGAGTTCGACCTTTCAAATAATGGTTAGATATTTTTCTTTCTTTCATGACAAAACGCTTCCATTTATAAGAGTATTATTCTTTAGCTGAGAATATTTTTTTTACTGCAATTAATGAAGAAGAGCTTACCCTCCATGAATAAGCGTCATGGATCTCTTTCACACAATCAACGATTGTGGAAACAAGATGATCTCCACCAAGTCCATTAATCCATTGTTATGATTTGGTAAGATATCAACCACAATTACAATTTCGTGATTTTAAAGCTAACCGATTAGGATATATTAGATAGTGAAATCAAACTACATATAAAGAAATGTCCCACCTTGGAAATTTGAGAAACTCTCCCCATTTTCCATCAAATGGGATACTCATAATGAAAGTCCATATATAATATGAGGATAATCATAGGAACAAGGAAAAGGTGTTCACCTAACCTTCTCAGATACAACAAAATTAATCCCAACTAGCTAGCTTAGTAATATACATATATACATGCTTTTCAATGTCAAACATTCCTCAACCTTAATGATCATACCAAAATCACTAATTTTTAGTAGCAAGTAAGACTTGGAAGGTATAAAATATGGGCATAGGTTCCCTAAAGGAAAAAGCAACGAGAGACAAACAAAGTTAAGAAATTTTACAACTTTTGAAAGCTAAATATATGTAGACAACAAGAGTTCAAATTTTTGATTAATTTGGGTTTGCTTTTAAGGGTTTTGATGTGGATGTTTGGAATCGAAAGCCGACCAAAATTGAAAATTGAGACTATTTGGTTCGAGTAATCATTCCCATTTTTATCCAAAACCCCAAGAAATCACTCGTTTTTCGGCTATAAGAGGGTTTTCGGAGGCCAAAAAAGCGGTATGGATCCCTCAGAAGAGACATCAGAAAGAAGGTAAGGCAAAGAGAAAAGGGGATCAATTTAGTTTGTCTGGTCTTTACATTGTGAATGGTGCACGTGCAATGGATTTGGGACCCTCAATCAAATCGAATGTTTGCATCTATAAACCCTAATTTCATAGCTGGACATCAATTTGCATTGCAATCATGCTCAATTACAGTGTAAAAATTTGTAAAAATACAAAATTGAGTAAAAAGAAGGAAAGATGAAAACTTTGAGTGGCACCGACAGTATAAATTGCTTACCTTTGAGTCTGAGGCTCATCTCTTTCCCTCTCGAACAGCCTTTAAGAAAGATGAAAACTTGGTTGATGTAATTATATATAGAAACTGCATCGCACGTTTGATGGATTGAGTAGGCAACTCATGATTGTTCTTGTCTTTTGTTCGGGGCCTGCCTAAAATTAATCAACTCGAAGATGTCAGAGGATGGAAACAGCAGTGATGAAGCTGGAATCAATGATAAAAATATAGTTTTTTTACTTAAGTATTAATAATTAAATATATAAAAATATCGATATTTTTTTACGCATTAAAAATATTAAAAATAAAAAAATTTAAGTGTCCATTAATATTTAGGATAAACGTTATTTTATATCCCAAAATTTACGAATTAACATCAAATCATTAGGTTTCAATTTTATTATTTTACTCTATGTAATTTTTGTGACCACAACAATGTATTTAATCTACATATTTTACTAGTAAATTATTAATTAAATTTAGGGCATTTTTAGTATTTGTTATAAATTCTTACTCATTTTTTTTATTAAGTGATTAATTATTTTGATTTAACAAAAAATTTCAAATTATTGTATCTAACAAACTATGAGGGCATTACATTTACACTTACATTAAGTTTCATTGATTATGCTCTTATAGTTTGTTTAAATACAATAATTGCGGGGATATTTTTTCCTCCTTATTTTTATGTTAAAACTCTTAAATACGGATATATTCATGAAATTATCGCAAATATTTATTCCCCATATTTTAATATTGAAACAACAAAATACGGATTTATCGACAATTTTTTTTACAGATAATGCATATATTTCATCCATGGCTATAAGGCATTGGCTCTATTTACATACATCAACATAACGAAATGAACAATATGAAATGGAATAAAATGAAGACTGCGGTAGTGGCAGGACCCTTATGAAAACCAATTTGATAACCGTGCAAGGTTCTGCTCTCGTATGACAATTCAACTGATGTTCATGAATTACGCTTAGGGCTTTAAATATACAATGAGAGACCTATCATATAATGGATGAACACGACCATCTCGGAAACATCGTCTCATTATGAACCAAACATGTTTCGTCTTCCTAGGGTCACCACCTACCCCAACCCACTAACCTCAACAAATAGTGGAACTCGATATCTCGATTTTTTGAGCCCTAATTTGATATCCCAACTATTCATAGTCTCGTCCTGATATACTAATCATATAAGGAATCCATATCCAAACTCCCAAAGTCCTAGAAGACCCATATGTACTCTAATTAGAAATACCATCACTTCAGATATACGGAAATAGCCATGAATGATGTCCAATTGACTCACAATAGCATTGGGTCCATAACATCAAAAAATAGTAAAATACTAGTTAAGGGGAACCATAGAAAATGTTCAACCCGTCGTCACGCGTTAGTGGACGATCAGAACACTTCCCCACGCGCATGCAACAGTGGCTGCAAGTGATACTCACTTGCTACCTCTAGTTGGGTCAACTGGGCTCTCTATAATCGGGTCTTGACCTAAATAACCTAATTCGGCCCTATTTATATAGCTTTTCACCATATTGAACAATCCAAGCACGTAACTTCATCTATTAAATCTCAATAGTCCAAATTTAATGTTAAAACTGCATAAAAATACTTGGATTTATGGGAATTCCAATTGGAAGTTTTTGGTGTCTATCTCTTCTCTGTTATGGGTGTTCCTGCTATCTATAACCCTCAAACTTATATAGTTTTTGTCGTGGAAATAAGGAGAAGGTGATTCTAAGGCTTGTTCCTTGAGTTTATTTCAATAACGACGTGCTAAGTTTGGTACATGGTTTCTCTTTCTTTTTTCCTCTTTAAAACCTACAACCAACACCAAAATTCCTTGATGCTCCACCATCTACGACCACCTCTCGAAGCTGGTATCGTCCAACCTATGGCTCCCATATGAGCAAACCCCTTGCCCCTCATTTCTCCTCATTCCATCATCTTCTAGTGATCATGGTGGAGGTTTCGCACCACCTCCCTTTTTATGTTCAAAACGAAGCAGTATATAAGAAAGAAATAGCGATGAAGTTCACCTTACCTTTCCCCATGGTGACACTTGTCAACCCTTTAAGTACCACATGCTAACTCATCTGAAACATGTATACATAAATTAGTAAAATGCTCCTAGTTTTCAAATTATCAAAATGCCCTTGGGCATTTAGACCCGTAACATTTTCATATGATCTTCGTTTTCTGTGTGTCGCATGTCTACGAACTCATGAGTTCAAGACGTACTCATTGGTCAAATCGAAACTTGTGAGAAGTTCCCTTGAGTTCAAATTGACTTTTGGACCTTAAATTACAATGAGGTTAAATATATCCATTTCTAATCTATTAGCTGAAATTGCAATAATTTTCGGGACAGATTGTTATAAGTAGGAGAGTGGACAAACTATAACTCATTGAATATCGACCTCACTCCTTATAAAATTCGAACTAAAGAACTCCCACTAAATGGTTGGTAGGAGTACATTGGTCTAGTGCTTTCTCCCTACTATGTAGTGGGAGGTCTTAAGGTTCAATTATTTTGAAGGACCCATGATTAACAAAATTTTCTCCCCCAATAGTGTTGTATTAAAAAGTTTTTTTAATAAAAAGCTTATTCAGCAAATTTAGTATCAAAATTTAATACATATAAATCGTAAAGTACGATACACTTGACAAGTTATCATATTTAGAGGACGAATTTCATGGTGCCTAACTAATAGGATTTTAAAAACTTTATGGGAGCACTTTGTAGTTAGACGTAAGTCGTATCCCGAGTAAGAATTAGACCCACATTTCAGGTCTATTTATATAAGGAAAGATGTCAAAAATATAATCAATAAATCGAGTTCATGTAAGTGTACTCTTTAAGAAATACTAAAATGAAACAAAAAAATTAAAAAGATATAAGCCCAATTGGGTTTGTGCCCAATACTTAGATCCACATGTTAAAATCTTCACTAAATCAAAACTTATGGTCACAATTGATCCAAACCTCAAACCTCAAGCCATGGCTTCCATCTCTTACAAATTCACAAGCAACCCAAAGGCCCCATTCCCTCCTCCCTTCAAAGTCACATGCACAACTTCTCCAAGTGGAAACAACTATGAAGCCAAACAATCTCCACCATCCTCATCCTCGGCCGGCAAAATCAAACGCCTTGTTCTCCAGCAACAAGGCAGAACAAAGCTCGACACTTCCCCCGACCGCGATTTCTACGCGTATCCGAGGTTTGTGACACACGTAGACGACGGCTTCATTGCCACACTGACCATTCTGTACAGGCAGAGGCTGAGGCCTGGTTCAGAGATTCTTGATCTCATGAGTTCCTGGGTAAGCCATTTGCCTGAGGAGGTCGAGTTCAAAAAAGTTGTGGGACATGGATTGAATGCGCAGGAGCTTGCCAAGAACCCTAGGCTGGATTACTTCTTTGTCAAGGATCTGAATCAGGATCAGAAGCTGGAGTTGGAGAGCGGGAGTTTTGATGCTGTGCTGTGCACAGTTAGTGTGCAGTATCTTCAACAGCCCGAGAAGGTAAATTAATTATATATTTTTGTTAAATTACTGTTATCCATTCAAGTGAATTTTAATTATGTGACTCCATAATTCATTGGAAACACCTAAAAAATAAACGTATTGTATAATAAAAAGTTTCACTTTTAATAACGATAAAATCGCCCGAAGAAAGTGAGTATTACTCGATTTGATGCTTTTTTTGACGAAATAGTTGCCAACGACGTTCTTGAGTTTTACATTAATTTTAACTATCGTTTATAAATGTCTCGAATTATATTTAAATGTATAAAGACATCATTTTGTTAAATTTTTCAATAATTTTTATTATAAAAACATAAATGATAAGACAACTTTATCCCTATTTTTAACATAAATTATTTAAAAATTTAACAAAATAAAATTTAATAGAATGACTGTCATTGCACATTTAAACATAACTCGGGGGTATTTTTCTAATAATAATAAAATTTAAAAATAATAGTTAAAATTAGTATAAAATTTAGAGACATTGGAAATAAATTTTCATTCTTTTCAAGCTGTGTTTATCTGTTTGTGATTTATCACTTAATAATTTTGTTATATAGTGCACAGTTGATATGTAGGTAATTATTTGGTTTTCTATCTTTACAAAGTATGCCCGACTATTAGGTTTTTTTTTTTGGTTAAATCCCTATATATAGTTGCTTATTCTGACATAACGTGTGGAGAGAAATATCATTAGTGCATATCATTATAAGTTTATAAGTGGCAAAAAAGAAAAAAGAGTATTAGATTTTGTATCCCTAAACGCGCGAGTTCTCAAGTCTATAATATATGTACCTTTAGTAAACAAATATTTACCGTAAATTTGAGATTTATTGCTACATATACTTGTTATAATGTACCTTCGATATGAAATATTTACCCCTAATCTTTAGGATGTCTTACCATTTGAGATTTCTTGCTTAATATATTTGTTGTAAATTTATAATGTACCTTTGGTTTGAAAATATTTACACTACTATAAATTTCATTCATTGTTTAAGATTTCTCGTTTAATATATATAGATGATATATGAATGCAGGTGTTTGCGGAGGTTTATAGGGTTTTAAGGCCAGGAGGGGTGTTCATTGTGAGCTTTAGCAACCGGTTGTTCTATGAGAAAGCCATAGGAGCATGGAGAGATGGGACTGCCTACAGCAGGATACAGTTAGTTGTGCAGTACTTTCAATCTGTGGAAGGCTTCACACAAGCTGAAATAATCAAGAAATTGCCGGATGTTCGTGGCGGCGGCAGCGGCGGTTCACAAAATAAGTCACCATTTGGGTGGTTTTTGGGTTTGCTGGGATTGCTGTCTGGGTCTGATCCATTTTATGCTGTCATAGCTTACAAGAACTTCAAACCTGTTTATGAGTGAATGTGTGTTAAACTATATGAAGAGCCTTGTAATTGCATTACAGTCTGATAATAAAACTGTCGTTTAGTGGTATTTTTTTTCACCGTTTGACCATTGATGTGTGGTTTCATATTTAACTCTCGGAGTGAGTAAAATCTCTCTTTTAATATTGTTGTATAAAATACTATTTTTACACATATTAGTAAGCGTTTCTATGGCCGGATTTTTCACGAGATTTATGTTTCATTTGATACAATGCAATCCACTTAAAATTGTAGGAATATAAGAGGTAAGTTTCAATATAGATCCAATCACTTTACAATGAAAAAAGATTCATTCATTCGATATATTTGAATAACTAAATGACCTACGATCTTATTGATTTTTCTTAAAAAAAAAAACAGTTATAGATATGTATAACGACAATATGATAATCGAGACGGTGGTATGATTAGAATACAAATATTATCCATTTAATTAACTTGACAATGAAAAATGACATGAGAAATATTCGGTAATCCACGGCCGAAATCGATTTCACTATTAAGCTTTGTTTTCATCAAAAAACATAAAAATATCTTCACCTGCAAATCTCTGGACCATCGTTGGTCTCTAATGTAACCCAAACAAAACAAACCCTTCTTCTCTCATTCCTTATCCTCTCTCTCTCTCTCTCTGCTTCTAAGTTCTCCCTCCCACCAATTCGAAAGCTTCAACCATGTCTTCTGCCACCGCCGCTTTTTTGAGCCCATTATCAATCGCCGAAAGTTGCCTACCCTCTCTAACAGCCCTCTTCGCCCCTAAAAACCAGTACCCAATTCTTTCACTTCCCTCAAAACCCACCAAGCGGGTCTCTCTCAATCTCAATCTCAAGCACAAATCTTTTTGGACTCTTCAAGTGGCGCAGACCTCCGACTGGGCTCAAGAGGAAGAGCAAGTAGAGGCGGAAGAGGAAGCGGCTGAGGACACGACGGTGGGAGTAGAGGCGGAAGATGATTCTGCAGATGGAGTTGTAGCTGTTGGTGAAGAAGAATACTATCCCGAGCCGCCTGAAGAGGCCAAGCTCTATGTGGGTAATTTGCCTTATGATGTTGACAGTGAGAAGCTTGCTAATATCTTCAATGAGGCTGGGATTGTTGAAATTGCTGAGGTAAAAAGTTAGTCTTTGTTGCTTTCTTTGCAGTTTGAATAAATCTACATTGGAATAATTGGACTGATTTTCACTTGCTATTTTGATTTTTGTTTCGGTTTTCGAATTATTAGGTCATTTACAACAGGGAAACTGATCAGAGTAGAGGTTTTGGGTTTGTGACCATGAGCACTGTTGAAGAAGCTGAGAAGGCTGTGCAGTTGTTCCACCGTTATGTAAGTTGCCAATTTTTTAAGTCTCTTGCTCTTGCTCTGTTGAAATTATGAATGTTGATGCATTGAGGTCGAGGTACAAAGGGGCATTATTTTGTTTTGATTTCTTAACACTTGCAGGGCTTTGTTTCGTGCATTTTTGATCACTTGTTTAAACTCACAAAATCCGCTAGAAGAGTGAATCATAATTATGGATGAAGTGTATCCATGCAATGTGCTAATGAGAAGTCGTTTTACCCTTCACAGGATATCGGGGGAAGGCTTTTGACTGTAAACAAGGCTGCTCCTAGAGGGTCACGTCCTGAACGACCACCTCGAGTGAATGAACCTTCTTTCAGACTCTATGTCGGTAACCTGCCATGGCAAGTGGATGATTCTCGTTTGGAGGAGGTTTTCAGTGAACATGGAAAGGTGGTCAGTGCCAGGGTAGTTTATGACCGGGAAACAGGGCGCTCGCGTGGCTTCGGTTTTGTTACCTTCTCTAGTGAGACAGAAGTGGATAATGCCATTGGCGCTCTTGATGGACAGGTTATAGACTTACCTTGTTTACTTCGCTACTCAAATTTGTGTCTGTTTTACAGTGTAGAGTACGCGGTGAACTGAGTAGCTTTTAGGATATTACTCAGTCCTTTAGATATTTGCAATTGACTTCGATAAGAACTTCTCCTGTTCATGGCTCAATCCCGAAAAAGCCATGAACAACTCCTTTTTGAGGTTCTTCTTCTCTAGGTTTTGCTTGTTGTAGGCTCGAACGAAGTCGCCTTGCAACTAATCGCATATTGTTCTCTGGGTAGCGTTTAGTATATTACTCAGTCCTTTAGATCTTTGCAATTGACTTGGATAAGAACTTCTGTTCATGGCTCAATCCCGAAAAAGCCATGAACAACTCCTTTTTGAGGTTGTTCTTATTCTCTAGTTTCATACTGACTTTGTTCTCTATTCAATCGTGCAGAGTTTGGATGGCAGATCAATCCGAGTAAATGTTGCTGAAGAGCGACCAAGGCGTGGCTCGTTTTGAATCTAAGACCATACTTCTTCAATAGTTAATATGAGAGCTCTTCAAGCTTGGTGCTTAGTTTTGGGAGAGGATCTTAGCATTCTTGCACTTTACCCCACTTATCTCATATTTCCGTCTCTGACGGGAAATTTTCTATTGTGGATTAAAGTTTTTATAGATAGGTTTATTTATTTTACCTTCTGTATCTTCCAACATGTTAACAGTATGCTCTGTATGAGTGTATCATCTTCTTCCTTGCATTTTACAGTAATCCAATGCAATATTTTGAATTTCATAACTTTGTGTAGTCAGTAGTGTACTGTGCCATTCTAACCCAAATCCAAATGTCCAAAAAAAAAAAACAAAAGGAATCGAAAGTCCCTTTTGCAGTCGTTTGTAACTCTTCAGGTCTTCCAAAAAGAAAGCACTTCAGGCCTACCAACAGTAGAAAATCACCCTATTTTCTGGTCAGATCATGCGTGCATGTACAATTTATATATAAAAAAAAATTGTAAGGTCCAAAGGTGCACAGATGGGGAACAAAAAACAAAGGTGCACAGATGGGGAACAAAAAATAAAGGTGCACAGATGGGGAACAATGACCATCTAAACCTTACACCATCGTTGCAGCCGTGTGAAGGTATCCTGGTGACTGCTATCTTTTTTTTTTGGGGCAAATACCACCAGGTGTCCCACACCTGCAGCGTGAACCTCCATCAGTTTGAAGTTTTTTACAGACTGAGCTATTTGGCGAGCTTTCTAGCTTTCTCAACAGCTTCAACGTAGTGATACAATCTCCAAAGTGTCACATTACTCTGCAAGTAACAGCTACACAACTTCAAAAAGGAGTTTATATTATAATTAGTTCCCAACCAAGATAATCGCGCATCTTGTTACCTCTTTCTCAAGATCCACATGAATTTCATCAGAAGAATTTGCATATCCTGTTTTGCTATGCTGGATCATTTCCACAACACGATGAAGATTTTTTGGTGGCAAGTTCTGAATCATTTTTCCAAGCTTGTGTTTCTCAGGAAGAGTCATTGGCCTGCAAATTAAGTTAACAGTTACTACAACGTTAACTGAATTATATATAAGCATATAACGTCCCCAGCAAAAACTCTCTTTCTTGTTCAAAAATTACCCAAAAAAAGAGTCTAAATCTAGGTCACATTGTAAACCCTTACTGCTCCCCTATGAAAAAAAGAGTACAATGTATTGACCTAAGCAGGTCGATTTTGCAAGGAAACACTGGGGAGACTGACTACATGAGATACACTCTTCATATCTCGCGGGAAGATGATTAAGAAATTAAACAACAATGACTTCATTAGATTGACCTATATGGGCTCTGTTTATAGCGTCACCTTCCTCACCGCTCCCCTATGAGAAAGAGAGTACAATGTATTGACCTAACCAGGCCGGTAGTGCTTTGCAAGGAAACACCAATAGGGAGACTGACTACATGAGATAATCTATACACTTCAAAACTCGCAGGAAGATGATTAGGAAATTAAACAATCAGTGACTTCATTAGATTGACCTATCTGGGCCCTGTTTAGAGCTTCACCTGTCTCAATTATAATAATTTCTCAGTTATATAATGCAATAAAACACACAATGATCTAATTAAGACATCTTTTTGAGATCCAGATTAGAAATTCCACAGTGAATTTTCACTTTTGTACCAACAAAATAAACACTGACGCTTGTGAGGCCCAATGTTTCAATGGATACGGAGAATTAAAGCTATTTAGCTGAGAAATATAAACTTTGAGAGCGCATTATAAAAAGTACCTGCATGTGGACATCAGAGTATAAAGAAGGTTCTCAAGCTGCTGCTCCATGTGCCCTAGCTGAACAAAAGACATAACTTCAGTTTGAACATAAATTGTTGGAATAGAAGAAAATGTGAGAAAGCTAAAATTCAAATTTCTGATATGACAATTGTGATATAATCATATACACAGAAATATGACATGTGATCAGGATTTCCAGTACTGGAAAAGAACGAATTTCAGAATATTACTGTTGCAGAAAATTCATTAGAATACTTCTTTACAATCTCCTCAACCTGGAACCTATCATTCTCTATGAGGAACTGCAATTCATCATCAACCTGAAAAAAATAAAATAGCTATATTAATATGCCAAACGGATATACAAAACTTTATAACCGGGAAAAGTCCAGAAAATAAAAAATAACCTCTCTATTGGACTCAGGATTATCAGAAGTCAAATTTTCAGGGAGGCCAGTTGAAGACAATGGGGAAGAACTCTTTGATCTATTAGAGGGATTATTCCTTGCATCAACGTCAGGTGATGCTCGATTAGAAGATGAAGGACACTTTTTGCGCTTTATCTGTGATTTTAACCGGCTAATAGCTATCACAGGTTCTAGCATCTGCATTTACACAAATGGTTATCAGAAAGTACAGATTATAATGAAGTATATTTTATCACAAAGGTTTGGTTAAACAGATGCATCAAATGTGAAGCCATAAAGAATAAATCTACAGTCGTTTCATATATCAAGTATCACACAATCCATACGAAATGTGAATGCAGGAAGTAATTACAATCTCAAGAAAATAATCTTATTTGTCTTCTGAATGCACTGAACACTATATACCAGAGATGTGAAAGCAACGTATTCAATCAAACTGCAGTAAAGTCACTACTCTGATACAAGTTATGGATTGATTCAATATCATGAGCTATGTATATATTAATTGATTAAAAAGTATCAAATACAAAAACCAGAGACATTTCATATAATTCAAAATCACGAATGCAGAACTAAGTTGAAGCATCCATTTAAAAGAAAATTAGGGGAAAATGAATCAAATTGTTGATTGTGTCATACGGACCCTTATGTCCACGCCCCAATTGCCCCCTCGCGGAATATGTGCTTCTAAAATATTTTTAGTACTGTGAGCAATCCTGAGAGTAATTCTATACATATGACCAGCAATCATAAAAATAAACACAAAAGCTAAAAGTGCACCCCTAGAGGTACCTCCCTTTTAAAGCACCTCCAGAGATGCCAAACAAGACAAGTATTTCATTAATCTTTTCAAGAGCTGCTATTGTACCTTTCTTGTTTTGGCAGAGCACTTTGAGTAGGTTTTAATGAACGGAAATTTGTAGTATATATATTTGTTTAAGCACTTTTGTTAAAACCTACCCACTTCAAGGATTGCCAAATAAAAAATGAGGTGCATCCATTTTTAACCACGTCCAGAGGTGCCAAACAAGACACTAAATAAAAAAAAGGCATCTCAGAAGGTGCATCCCTTTCGACGCACCTCCAGAGGTGCCAAACAAGACTCCAGAAGAAAAAAATAAAAAAGAGAGCACCTCAAGAGGTGCATCCCTTTTGACGCACCTCCAGAGGTCCAAACATGAAAGTCATTGATCTTTTCAAGAACTTCAAGAGAGTAGGCATCCCAACATACCTCTTCAACTTCTGGTGAAAGAATATTCACACCCTGCTTGAGCAATGACTTCAATCTTTCTTTCTTCATATCTGAAATCCCAGTTCCTATGCTGCTACCAAATAAAGTTCCGGAAGTACCATAACTATGTTCAATCATATCCTTCCCTCCAACCTTCACACGTTTGCTTTGAGATTGATCAGAGAATTGAGAAGCAGAAGGCGGAAAATCTTCTTCCTCTAATAACAACTCTATCACTGAACGAGTATAGTACCCAAAGAAGTCTGGACCTACTTTAACATGTTCACTTGAACCAACCAAATCCTTTGCAGCTTCTGACATAACAACAATGCTGCACCGCAGAACAAACTATCCAACATATGAAAAGCCAACGAATCGCTTTCCCCTCATAGCCAAATGAAGAAAATGTCTATAACCAAGCAATCCAAAATTACAAAAGACATATAGTTGCTCACCAGCTATGCCAAAAAAATACTTCTACTTGTTCATATCTTCTTCTCTGCCAAGTAACCAACATGAGCACACATTTTTGGGCATTGGCTGATTTTCAGATACATCAATTCTGGGTGTAACACCATATATCTGTGGGGTATCCACTGATCAGCATATCTTAGAAAATTAACAAAAGAAAAATAAAAATCTAAATACCACCCTATTTTGTTAGAAACATATATTTTTTCACTGGGTTAGGGGTTACAAGATGTAAGGCAATTAACATGCAATCATTTAGAAAATGTGAACAAATAAACCCTGAACCCACTCTACAACACCAAAGGCGAATTAGCATGCAATCATTTTATAACAGAAACACATGAGCCATAACCAATCTCTAAGAATTGAGGGATTATTTAATCCTCATGGCAAGAAAGATTGACGCCAGAGATTCGATTCAGCGTTCTCTCCAAAAACCTAATTGCTCAGTTTCCGTTTGCATTCTCAGAATATTTAGGAAAAATAAACTAAGAAACTAGAGTCACCGAGGACTGAAATTTCCCCACATTTTGAAGCGCCTTCCTCACGCTTAAAAAGAGCCAGTCGAGAAGAAAAAGTTTGGATTTGTTTTTCTTCCGTTGCGTTCCTCCGGTTTCTCCGGTTTCTGACAAACCAAGCAGAGCCTAGAGCTAAGAAAGCACAAACAAACAGTACAGAGACGAGGGAGAGAGCGACAGAGAATTTTAAGAGGGACTGAGGGAAGCTTACATGTCAGGTGAGTAGGCGGAGCTGCTACCGGAGAAAAATTTTGGACGAGAATTTTTTTAAAGCGTCCGACGTCGTTTAGAATACCTGGAGGGCTGGAGATGATGAAGCGCCTTTTGATTACCACAAAGCACAAACAATTTCGTCGTTTGTATTTTCCTTTTATATTTATTTATAATCTTTTCGTTTTTTGGTAAATAAGGAAATCTATAAATACGAGCAATTAAATTGTTATTATTGAGAATTCATTAAGAATAATGCTACGAGTATAAATTACTTTCCAATTTTTTTTTTCCATAAACGGTATAAATCTATTAAAACTGCTAATTAATTCACTTCAAATTGTTATTTATCCAACGGTTTAAGTTTGACCGGATAAAAATCAAACAGTTCGAGAATCCAAACCGCTATATTACTAACAGTTTGGAGTTAACGGATTTTCAAGGTTTGGATTTGAATTTTCATTTTGAAAATCCGTTAAATCCAAACTGGACCGTTATGAAAATAAATAAAAATAAATAAAAAAGATACTCATATATACCCAGATATATAGATGTATATTCATATAAAAATATAATAAAATATTATTAAGTGGTAATATTTGTTTGATAAATCTTAATATAGTGGTAAAGTTGCAATTCAACCACCCGCAAACTTAATAAACAAAATTTTGAGTATTTATAATCCTGTTGTTTTTTATATTCTTACTTTTTTTAATGCCTAAACGGTTTCAAATTGTTTCATCCAAACCGAACCGTTAGTAACGGTTTGAATCGAAATAGTTTTATTTCTAATTTTAAAAAATCTAAACCGTATCGAACCGTTATTTTAGAAATAGTTTTATTTCTAATTGTTTAGCTAAATTTGATTACATTTGACTTAGATGGTTTAAACAGATTCATGTATGCAAAACTTGTTTGTGTCTATTGTCATCTATTGGTATGATCATGGATGAGAGAGCACCAACGCATATGAATATAGGCCTAGAATTTGGAATTCCAGATTCTCACGTCCTTGAACAATGTCAAATAGTGCTTGAAACTTGACTATGAAATTGTGTTCTCATGGGGAACCGTTAATGCAAGTTTCGATCTTTTTGTTACTCTTGTTTGATGGTACCTTCATTCTCTTGCAAGATTCAAGAACGAAGGATTAGTGTCTAGACAGTGTCTTGATACTTTAGCATGACTTTTGTGTTTCATATAATATCCATATGTGAATGGAGTCCATATCCGAATTGAGTTACTTTTATTTCCTAAGTAAACTTTAAGGCGTCAGATGCACCTTGCATAGGTATGGATTATTCTGTTGTAGCCTTGACACAAAGATAGAATGTGGCTAGAACAATTAGTCATCCTTGGTTTAGGTCGTTTCCTGATTAGACTTTTATTTACGATCATAAAAAATAGGCTGGAGAGCAGGTTAATACTTGGGTGATGAAGGTGGATATACACATTTACAGATTTATATTCATTACATATATGGCAATAGTTTACAAACAAGACTGCATATTTCTTATGTGGGTCAGCTTTCTTCCTGAATTGTACAGAAGAAGAAACAAAATGAAGGAAAAGGGAATAGCTATGTGGTTATTATGGTTGTCCTAGGGAAGTTATGGCTGTCAAAAAACAAGAAGAGAAATCACTGGAATTTCTAGGGTTGAAGGTATAATTGGTATTTAGTTACCCAAGGTGTTTTCTTCAATCAATCTTGGGCCTTTCTGGATGGTTGGTTCCATACTACTTCCATCCATTATGCTCTTACATCAAAGCATCGTGTGATCTATCATGCGTTCTATCAATTTAGTTTTATTTGGATTAGAAAATGAGCTTTCAGGCTAAAGATGGCCTTTGTTTATGAAATCTTTGACTTTGTTCGAAAATACGAACTAGGCTGAATTCGTATAAATACAAGGTTAGGTATTAATTCTACTGCGAAGCACATTGTTTAGAAAAGTATAGGATTAAGAAAAGTGTTCTTCGCATCCCTACCTTTTGGTCTTACAATTGGTGTGAGGTTCAGTTGTTCATCTTCTGTTGTGTGAGTGAAAGAGATTAGAGCTATGAACAGACACATTTCAAGTAGCAAAGAGTGACGAGAAGAACCTCTCTTCTCTATCACAGCCGTTAGTATCGGCTTCAACCAACAGTTTTTGCATATTGGAATTGGGACGTCCCGAAAACCAATTTAGTCAAATCTTTTGTGCCACAGGGCCCAAAAGCATAGGTTGCAAACCAGTTCAAAAACCTCCCCATGCTAATTTGTGCATGAAACAATGTTTTAGTGTAGCTGTAGTCTTGTAGATGATCCTGTTGAGTTAATGCCTCCTTAGTGGATTATTAATGCATTGAATTTGATTATGTATTGGGAATAAATACATGGTGTTGTTCATTCAACCTTGGAGGAAAAGATTGATGTGGAAGCTTCATGAAGAAGAAAACTCTCCGAGGACGTAGGCAAGTTAATTGGCCGAACCTCGTTAAATCTTTTGTGTTCTTGATTTCTTTATTTCTTTTTTTTTCATCTTTATTGTTAACACTTGCGTGGTGGAGGATTAATTTCCTAACAGATCCAAACCAAATGTATCATCCAAGATTTCAAGTACTTACACCAAACAGTATGTCTTATGTGCAGCCAAGACCTCCCCACCCCATGAAGTCAAACCACGCTGGAGAGAGAGAGAGAGAGAGAGAGAGAGAGAGAGGTGAACAGAAAACCGGAATGGACGAAATGTTTTCGACTGGTGTGGCTCCCACTGTTCTTAAGAAAAGGGAAAATAATTCACTGACTCCATTAGAATTATTGGGTAATCCTGCCATATATTATCTGAAATTGGCAGCAAAATTTCAAATTTTGAATTCTTTTGCCTTGTTTTGTACTATGGTACTTGATGACACAATTTACTGATAAGAAATAGAGTACAAAGTTCTTTTGCCTTACTACCAGAGGACTTATTTTTATATGATGAATGCTCCTTAGGGGTTTGGTTTTGAATGTTTTTGCATTCCTCTTCGTTTTATGAAACATAATGACTCTCAGTTTTTCTTTCTGAACTCTTCTCGGCGGTTTCTATTTTCTAGTCTTAAATCTTTTAGTATCGAATAAATGAAAGAGAATTGAACGGGCTTGGATCAAGAGCGTGAAAATCACCACGCTAACAGAATCTGCAGCTGCATAAAAGAGACATGTCTCATCAGTCATCACCTCATATTTTCATCAAAATATGAGGGAGATAGGATTTAAAGGCAATGAAAATATGAGGGAGATAGGATTTAAAGGCAATGGGACCCGCCATCACTTGGTTTCATTCTCCTTCGCTTTATTCTGCCTTGGCTTGCTTCATTTCTTGCTCTATCATCTCTTTGATTTTGTGATTATATTAGTGGTTAATAAGTCATTTTCGACCCATAAATTTGTAGTGTTTGTCTTGTTACCCCTGAATTTGGCTAAGTGTCCTGGAATTTAGTCTTAAAGGTGTGGCTTCTTGCCTGCCTCTGCCTGGCTGGTATCATAATAACATCGTGCATTCTGTTTAGTGGGGTCGGTGAGAATATCATCGGCTTGCTTAATCCAAGGAAAATAAGGCTATTAGTTTTGACCAAATGACCCATTTGGCATGTGATGTGCAAACCTCTTCTCTCTTCATCACTTGCAGCTTGAGGATCCCTAGCTACAGCTAAGATGATCAAGTGCTGGCATTTCATTTTGATAGTTTTTAGACCTTAAAAGGAGCAACCTTTTTGTTTTCTGAAACTTTCCAATAAACAAATCACCATAAAAAAATATATATTTGTGCATGTTTTCATGTACTATGAAGCGCCTATACTCATATAGTTACATAGTGCCTGTGTTCATGTACCATGTGAGCCTATGAAGCACGAAATAGGTGTATCTCACATGCTGAATAGAAGAGAGAAAAATACTTAAATTTGTGTATTCCCGTTTCATGTAAGTTGAAAGAAAATTTAACAGTTTGAAAGGTAAATTTGTAGGTGGTTTTATGGAATGGTGAGTGAAAGGTTGAAGATCGGTTTAAGGTTTTCTGGGTGGGACAAAAGGGTGTTGGATATGAACTTACACCAAATTGGAACAATTTTTAAACTGTCTATGGAGATGGGCAAATGCCACTGCTTCTCTGGGAAGTGGGATCTCCTTCATATGAGCGGTATTGATTGGGCCAGTATTGGGTCACTCTAACACATCTTCCTCTTCTTTGATTTATATTTAAGGTAAGCGCGATTGTTATTTATTTTCCAGTACGAATGTTAACTTAAACGTATACAGAAAATCTAGATTAGCTGGCCTAACTCGACAAGAAAACCGAGCATGAAAAAAACTTTTACATAGGTTGGATGTATCTCCTTGAAAGGGGAAAAAAAAAGTAAAAAGTAAAAATTGTTCCACTACCCAACCATATATTCCAAGTCTCCCCTTAATTCCCCTTCCAATTTTTAAAATTACCTTGAACTTAAATTACTTATATCAAGTAAAAATAACATCATACTATTATAAAATTGAACACAAATTTAGGACATGATAAATTCACATGCCCTAAATCCTAAAGGGTCCACATATAGGTATCCTTAAAAGAATCCTCAATCTTGCATGTTATAAGTATGGATGAAAATAAACATAAATTGAAGTAAATTCCTATAAATGAATGTTAGTATAATTAAAAACATAACAATAAGCATAAAAAAATTTGAATGGAAAAAAAATTATAAAATGAGTAAATATATTTAAAATTGGAAAAAATGATAAAAAAAAATAGAGTCAATCTTTGTTCAAAAATTGGAAAGAATTGATATATTTAAAATTGGAAAATATTGATATATTTAAAATTGGAAAAATGATAAATATAGTTCAAAATAAGGAATAAATGAAAAAAAAGCAGCATGTGCAGCTGTTATTTAATGAAAAACCAACTCAACTAACAAGCGCAATTGAAAATTTACTCAACTAAAGTAAACCTACTGACTTAAAAACAGTCATCTCCTACCTTGCGCGGGTCTGCTATTCGGATTTTTTGACCCGGTGACATGACCCGGCTGTAACTCACTGGTTTTACGTCCAATTTTCATAGAATTTGTTCATATCTTGATCGTTTTAATGAAATAAGGAGATCGATGAACTTAAAATAAGGAAAAAGATCGATATTTCGCTCAATTTCTTTCCCCCCCTCTCTTATGCGTTGCCGACCAAATTCACCAATATATCGGCGAAACCGACGATATTTTCATAACTGGTTATAAGAGAACACTTTTGATTAACTCACTATAAGCTTCGTTAGCCGGAAAGAATTTGGGACGTGGTTAATTTGATAGATTAAGATATCTTTTCTTACATCATCAATTATATCAATATATTCTCTATTTACTTACACGCTCACGTTATTAGGAGTTTAAAGCAAACCTTGTGGATTGGGAAATTCCAGTTAACTTTTGCATGGATCAATTCATCATCTACCAACCAAAAATTCCATTCTTTTTTTGTGCCCTAATTAAGCCTTTTTTTTTTCACTTAAGTTCTCTCTTAGCCGGTTAAAGCGACCCCTATCTGGAATCCAAAGCTATGTCAACCTAGGTGGCTTTGAAATACCAACTTTATTTGTGATTTTTGTGGGCATGTTTTAGGGTGTATTTCACATTGGTTTATTATCAACTTTAATCATTCATTTTGTTTTGGTGAAAATTGAAACGACAAGCAAGCAACTTTATCCACATGGGTGCATGGGGTGCAGGTATTAGTGGTACCAATTTTACCAAATTTTGCCATCCTACATATCTTCTTCTATCAATTTTCCCATGACCCTACAAAAATGATGCATACAAATACAATTGCAAGGTCTCTTGGTCCGTCCCCTCGGCTGTGACTCACCGATTGCGAGGGTTTGAGCCAGTCAAATCGAGAAAGTCTTGTGTAAGGCATTCTAGTCATACTATATTTTCTCACTATATTTAAAAAATAATATTAGATTTCATGTAACTCTTAGCTGATTCTATTAGTGGATCGCAAATAACGTGATCCAACATTTTTTTTTTTTTCAGTTAGATGTGATCGAACATGTTTTTTTTTTACACTTCATCCCCATGCAACTGTAAAAAAGCCAATATAACATCTCTCTCCTGTTTTTTAATTTTCTTCTTTTGTGCCAAGTACACACATTCTCCGCTCTGTCTCCAATTCTTTATGCTCCATCTCTCTCAACTGCACACAAAGGCATCCATCCATCCATCCATACATACATTCTAAGCAGCTCCTCTCATGTTCTCATAAAATAATTACCCACAATGACAACTTCCCTCTCTCTGTCTATGGGCCTCCCTTTTTTCTTATGCCATAAAGAATAAAGTCTAATCTTCTGGAGAAAAGGAGAAAAGAAGGAATGTCGATCTGAGCTGAATTCTCACGACCAAAATCCACTCAAAAATAATATTTTTATTTATTTTTTTCCATCACAGAGAGAAACAGAGAGGGTGTGAGTGTTCCAATTCAGAGAGAGAGAGTGATGGGTGGGGTGACTTCGTCCATGGCGGCCAAGTTCGCCTTTTTCCCACCGAACCCACCATCGTACAAGCTCATCACAGACGACCACACTGGTCTCCTGCTGCTCAGCCCTTTTCCCCACCGATAAAACGTCGAGGTTCTCAAATTGCCGACTCGCCGTGGCACTGAGGTAGTGGCCATCTATATTCGCCACCCCATGGCCACTTCTACTTTGCTCTACTCTCACGGCAACGCCGCCGATCTGGGCCAGATGTACGAGGTCTTCATCCAATTGAGCATCCACTTGCGCGTCAATCTCATGGGGTACTCTGTTTTGCTCTTCTCTTTCTCTTCCAAGTTCACAACTTTTTGTTTGCATCTTTCTTCTGTTTGCTCTCGTACTTCTGGAATCTTTATTTTCCAGATTTTGAGCTTGGTGTTCTTTGTTCTCACTCAATTGTTAGTGTTAGCATCTGGGGTTTTTTTTTTCGTAACTTTGGAGCTTTCTCTTTTTTTCGCTGGCTTACTATTCTTGGCATCTGATTTTTATTGGTTCACTGATCACCTATAATTTTTCTGAGATTTTATGGTAACTTTGAATCTTTCCTTGTATTGATTTATGGGAAATTGGATGGATATTTTGGAAGTGATGTAGCGAGCTGGAGTTATGAAAATAAGCTCGAGACTTTAGTGTACCAGGTTTGATTTGAAGCTATAGATGAAATGAAAGATAGCTGGAGTTGTTATGCTTAGATTTACTCTTTAATGTTCAGTTAGGCCTTTGAGGATGTGAAGGATTGCCCCATAGAGGAATAGTAAAATCCTTGCAAGTGCTAGTTGGTCTTTTTCTCCCATTGCCAGTCGGTTTTGGGGCTGGAACTTCAACTTCCTACCTTTTGTGCGATTTATTGAGTGAATTTTCCATCCCCTTCGTGTAACTTCTAGTACCCTTCATATTGTGATTCAGTGATTTAATGTCTACCCGGATGGCAGTTGTGCCATAACCGTATAGCTTTGTGTAGTCTTCATACTTTACCATTGCCATTTCCAGTGTCTTTCTGGTAAGCATCACATTCATAAGTTCCATTGGTGCCAAAAGGTTCACAGGGTTAACTTATTCGTTTAGTTTCTCTTATGCAAAAAATAATGCTTTTCTTGTTGTTTAGAAATGACTTATCATTTACATGTTATGCATCATTGTTTTATCATTGTCATGAATATTACCAATGCTACGAGTATGTCTGCTAAACTAAAATAGGGCTAAGTTCCTTATAAATATCTGCAATGTTTTGCAGGTATGACTATTCGGGGTATGGGCAATCATCTGGAAAGGTCTGTTTGAGGTTTGAAGAGTTATCTTTTTGTATTAACTAGTCTTTTGACCACTTTGCATCGTGAATCTTCTCTGTTCCAGGCTAGCGAGCAGAACACATATGCAGACATTGAAGCTGCGTACAAGTGTCTTGAAGAAAGTTATGGTACTAAGCAGGAAGATATCATTCTCTATGGCCAGTCCGTTGGAAGTGGCCCCACATTGGACCTTGCTGCTCGTCTGCCTCAGTTAAGAGCTGTTGTCTTGCATAGTCCCATACTATCTGGTTTAAGGGTCATGTATCCCGTAAAGCGTACATACTGGTTTGACATTTATAAGGTAAGAAAACTCACGTCAGTTTCCATCTCTTATCTTATGCTTGGTTGCCAAGTTTATGACTTTGATCTAATTGTAAGCATTGTTTTGTCATTTGCGTGCAGAATATTGATAAAATTCCACTAGTCAATTGTCCCGTTCTCATCATCCATGTAAGTGTGCTATTCCAGATTCGTCTACCTTATAATTGCATTTATAATTAATGTGCACCAACATTGCATTTAGACGTACGAGGCATGAAAGATTGGCATAAGAGTGGCATTTGTTTTGCTTCTTTTGCATGCTTTATAAATTACTCTCACCATTAACGTTGAATTAGTTCTTAGGATGCTTCTTAACATTTTATCTCCAAGGCTTTAACTTTCTTAGCTGTTGTTGAATAAGTAATTTCTTTGTTCCACATTTGGTATATTCCAGAAGTTTGTATTTATGAGATGACAATCTGCCTTGGTTACCATATAGATTACTCTTCACATTTGTTAGCAATTTTATGTTTTGCAGGGAACTGCGGATGAAGTAGTTGATTGCTCTCACGGTAAGCAGCTCTGGGAACTTTGTAAAGAGAAGTATGAACCACTATGGCTCAAGGGAGGGAACCACTGTGATTTAGAGCTCTATCCCGAGTACATCAGGCATCTCAAGAAGTTCATATCAACCGTTGAGAAGTCCCCGTCCCAAAGGTACAGTTCGAGGAGAAGCACGGACCAGTTTGAGCAGCCCCGTAAGAGTACTGATATTTACGAAGTTTCAAGGAAGAGCACAGACAGAAGGGAGAAGCCGAGGAAGAGCACTGATAGGCCTGAGAAGCTGAAAAACCAGTTCATTAGTGCTGATAAACTAGAAAAATTACGAGTCTCTTTCGACCATATGGAAAGGTCTCGGAGAAGCGTGGACTGCCATGAGAAGTCTAGAAAAAGTATTGACCATCAACTGGATAGAGCACGAAAGAGCGTGGATCGGTTGGATAGAATACGAACTGGGTAGCTGTAACAAGAATAAAACCATATGCAAAAATTCACAAGTCAGGGTTTGTTGTTGTGGGCAAATTATTTGGGGTCATTTCTTTTTTCTTCTAATTTATGGTATTCTTGCTGTGTAATTTGGCTTTATGACAGAGTTGTATAACTATTGTTGCATGAAATGAGAAAAAGCGTTTGTGATATTATGGCATTTATTCTTTCATGTGAAGTCAATCCCACCGCTCTAGTTCAATTTCGCAAAATTTGGAATTTTCTTGTAAGCGCTTTCTTCAAAAGCAGTACTTTCATTCTAAAATTTTATTGCATTACTCGTATACATCATGAAACATAAGTATAATTTGAATTAACAAACAAGATGTTACATAAACTTCAGAGAAATGTTAATTTCATTGTTGTCGAGGAAAACATCGTCTGAGAGGGTTGTGTATTTTATCCCTGCAACTATATATACTGTTGGAAAGTACTGACTTCTGTGTGAAACCAACATTCCAGAGTTTCACCTGGTCCTCCCTTTCTTGTAAAGACTATCGCTAAAATGAACCGCACCGTCACTGGTTCTGGGAGAGCTAACTAGGTCTTAGGCAGGCGTTCACTGTGTTCAACTATGGCAGATGGAGGAAGAGAGCCAACGCAGATCTCATGAACTGTTGCAAAGAGTGGAAAGAACTCCAGCCACCCGCGATGGCTTAGAACTTCGTGAACCTCTCTCGCTGTTGAAACACCCTACAGAAAAGGAAGAAAAATTGATAAGTAATGGGACTGATCGAATATGTCAGGACATAACTCACTTTCCATTTCAATCGCGCATGCTGCAGATACGTTTGTGGACTTAAAAATACAAATCTTCCCAAGTTTCTTCCAGTCACACTATAAACATGTTAAGAATAAGAAAGATGTGTTTCCCAACCATCAAAGCTTCTTGTGCATATGTAATCAATATAAAAAGCTGCATTATGTAAACCTGTAATTTTTGACCCTGCAGCATTTCTGCTTCGAGCTCATCAAACGATCTGGAGACAGCAAACATAAGGGTAATAGTTAAAGACTTTTTACTTTTTACAAGGTTTATCGTTGATGTGCCACAATTGTCGAGCTTTAAAGCTTTTACCTTTTCCCTCCGCTCCTTGCAAAAGCTTCCGCAACTTTCCTGTTTCTTCCTCCCACTGCCGAACACACTGAAGTCAGAAAGCAACAAATATAGCGATATATAGAAGGAAAAAATCCTCACGCTTCCTTACGGCATGTGGTGATGAGATCAGCAACACCGCAGCTTTCAAAGAAGGTGCTGTCCTTGACAGATGAAAACAGCATCTTGGAAAATGCCTTCATCTCTCTTAGACCGATTCTCATAATTGCAGCCTGGTCATTTGGAGTAAGCAGTCAAAATGAAATAGATAAAGAAAGTTTAGTCGCGGGTTCAACCTATACAGAAATGTTTGAATGTACCTTTGTGTTGTTTCCCATCTCCAAGCCATCCACAAAACCTGTTGAATGGGCAATTAAACCCCTGATTAATTCCTCATTCAAACTTGGGAAAGAGACGCTATTACTACAAACCTGCAGCTATGGCCACAACGTTTTTCAGCGTCCCACATAGCTCTACTCCTTCCACATCTTGGACCTATTAATTTCATACGACCCAAAAAGGTAAGAAAAAACCTTCAATGTTTATATTAACTTAAGTAATCACCAAAACAGTATGTTTGCAGGGAAAGCTTTTAGCGCTTACAAGCTTTACTAAATTGCATGGGATGTTAAAGTAGTTTACGTCCATTCCAAGATTCAAGATAGAAAGAGTACTTTATTACTACAGATTTGTAACAATGTATTTGATGTACTCACAGGTGTGACGATGAAATAGGGAGTACTAAACAGTTGCACCCATTTATCTGCAATGGCTTTGTTCTCTCTGTACCCAACTGTGGCTTCACTAAATTTCTCCAAAGCAATCTATTCAAGAGACCTCCAATTTAAAAAACCGGATGTAAAATGATCTGGGACATGAAGCTGAAAAATAGAACAAAAGTTCGGGCTAAATCACCTCATTAGCTATATTTGCCCCCATTAGAACACAACAATTAATACCCAATTGCTCTGTGATGAGTGTAGAGATCATGCACGGGCCCTCCATCTTGACCTCCATTCCTTTGATGAGGGAAATAGCCTCCACATCCCCTCTTACCTTCCCAACAAGTCTCTTGCATATACCCTCCATAAATTGATGGGGAGTAACAAACACCAACATGTTTGCACCATTCACTGCAAAACTCACCCGCTTGAATTACAAAAAATGCTCCAAGTAATCAACAAACCACACAAACTTAGAGAATTGTAACTCCGAAGTTGAGCAAATCTTTTATTAAGAAATTGAGACCTGCATTTTCAAGATCAGGGTCTGCAACAACATTTTTCCCCAGCTTAATTCCGGGCAAATATTTGACATTTTCCTATTGAAGAACACAATTAGGAAGATTCATTCGGTAATATTGGTACACCTAAAGAAAGAATGAACTAAAAGTCATTGGTTTTTACATTGTTTCGGTTGATGGCATCTGTGAGCTTCTCACCACTTGGTAATGTTTCCTCAAATACCCACATTCTCACTTCATCTGAGTTTCATTGAAGACAAAAACACAAATTCAAAATGGGTTGTGATTAAAAACTCCATTGGTGGCCTATAATGTGAGGAAATTAAGTAAACATACAATGTAATATCAGAATTTGCATTCATTGAACACCCAAACAACAAAGCCTACAATCAAACATAACAATTCAATTAAATTTGGCATCTTTTAGAAAATCAGACCCTGTTCCAAACCCAACAGCACCAAATTCAATTGAAATTGGCATTTTTTGAGACAATCAGACCCTGTTCCAGACCCAAAGCACTATAAAGGCACATCTTTCATTTTCTCAGCAACAAAACGTAACAGTTCAAGAACCCAAAACTGTGTCTTCTGGCATAATCACAAATATAAAAATTTGGGTTGCATGCAGTTTTAACGAAAATGGAAAATGCAGAAAGAAACAAAATTAAATACCGTGGAAAGTGGAGAGCCTGAGGGTGTTGGACGCAATGAGTTTGGCGGCGACACTCCCCCAGTTGCCACTGCCCACGACGGTGACTCTGGTTTTCGGCGGAGCTTGACGGGGGTCAGCAGCACCGCCAGTGTAATTGTCGGCGTCTTGAAGTTCAGGAGCCATGGATGAAGAAGAAAATGATGAGAAAGAATGCGAGAAGAGAGACAAAGGGTAAATTGGAGCGAGAGATAATGGGAAGTGAGAAAGGGAATATAAGAGAGAGACGAGAACATTCGTCGGGGCCGAGATGCCATACACGTTTCGGCACAAACGATGCGTGTCACTCTGTATTTCCCTTCCTGTTAAATCTGGCGATCTCCTCTATGGACAATTGGACACCCCGTCTGCATTTTTTTTTTTCGGGGGGGATAGACCCTCTGGATTGTTGTATACATAAATCTATTAACATCAAATCAATTATTATCAATATTTGATTTTAGTTGGATCAATCCTAAAATGTTTTCTTCATGTTTTAGTCATGTAATTGTACCTAATTTTCTTTATCAAATGTATTTGGTTTAACATGCCATGGGTAATTTTTTATATGACGATATTATAAAATAGATTGATATTTAATATGTATAATATATTTTTTTTAAATTATTATATTTAAAAATATCCAAAAAACGTAAGTGATATTCACGTTTTTTTTTCCACGTATGTAGGGAAAAAAGTAAATGCGAAAATTACTTTCCATAGAATTTTAATATGTAATGTGTCCAATTAAACATTTCTCATTTACAATTTAGGGGAGTGAATTTTTAGCCTCCTAACCTCTGTTTTTTTTTTTAAAAAAAAAATTAGTACAATGAAAAAGCTCTAGCCGTTTTTAGTTCTTGATCAATGACTTGGTGGGCATTTTTTTCATATACAACTTACAAATTTAGTTTTTTTTTTTTTTCCAACACAAGTTTAGGTTTAAATACTAATTAAATTAAAAGATCAAAATCCCATCATACTCCAAGAAAACTACATACAAATTGTTGTCAATAACTCAATATAATTAAACTCAATTTTGGGGTTTTTACTTTCATCCAAATCGTCCTTATTTTGTTTCTAATAATAGTTATTTTTAATTAGGACAATTAGTTTATAACCATGCACAATCCTCTAACTCCGGCCACCCAAGAAAACCCACATCTCCTCTCCCCTCCCTCTAAAACCAAACAAAATTATATATAAAAATACACCCACATCTCCTCTCCACAAATCACCCCTACTCTTCCTCCAGCCACCACCCGCCTCCACCTCCGCATCCGCCTTCTTAATTTAGCTCCGGCAGTGGTTTCTCTATAAATCCATCAACCTTACAAAAGTGCTAAATTAGACAGTAAAAAGAGAAACTAATTAAAAAGCCACAAACCTAAACTACCATACACAAAAAAATTTACCCAACAAGGTACAGAGATGGCACGTCAAGTGATCGTCCTTGCTCTCATCTTCGCCGCCATTGCCGGGGTTTTAGCTCAGGAACCAAGCAGCTCACCGCCCGCCCCTCCCTCGTCATCACCATCCGGTGCTCCAGCCTCGTCGCCTGATGCTTCTTCCCCGTCATTATCGTCATCATCATCCTCAGCTCCTTCCCCAAGCAGTAGCGGCTCTGACTCCACTGCTGCCACCCCGTCTTCAGCCCCAAGCCCCCTTAATAATATCTCATCGCCTCCTGCTCCCTCCCCAGGAGACGAGAGCAGCGAGGCCCCTTCCCCGGAAAGTCAGGCCCCCGAGACTGAGGTGGCAGCTTCTCCGGAAGGTGACGCCTCAGAGAGTACTGGGGCCTCTGAGGGACCTGTATCAAGTGAGGATGATTATCCCACTGATGATCTCTCTAGGCTCATCAAAACATGAGGAACCCTAGCTCTTTAATTAATTTCTTGATCGAGCTTCTCCATTGATTGATTATAGAATCATCCCCAGATAATACTAAGGTAATTAAATATCTTATTTTATTAATTTCAATCCATGTTTCAATCGGGGAAAGGACATCCAACATTGTATTAATTTGTATGATTAATTTTTTTTGTATTAATTTGTATCATCTGACCAGCTTAAGTACGTTGTATTATTATTTAATCAGTGCTAACCTCAACTCTAATCTTTGATCGTGTAACTTCTATTAATTTCAATTTTGCAAAACTATTGACTTGCACTGTTTCATGGTAACTTAATTAATTATTAGGATCATTTATGATAGATAATATTTTCATCTTCATTAGATACTTCCATATATGTACCATCCTTATGTAAAGATATATATATATATACACACACATATATATATATATATATATTATAATTAGAACCGTTTATCTCCTAAATGATTGATTCAAACTTATCTCCAACAAAAATCAATAATTTTGGATGTCATTTTGTTATTCATATGTGTCAAAGTATCAAACCATTTAATAATATTGGTTAAAAAAACTTGTGATCTTTAAAGTGAATCGCTCATTTAGTTTATACATATAATTAAAAGACTAAATGATGCCCAATTTAGTTGATTTTTTGTGCAAATGATTTTGAGATGATGATTTAGAATTTAAACTGCTCCGATTATGATATGTATATATATATTTATATCCATTGATTATTCGAGAAGTCGAAAGGATTATATGAGGAGGCATTATCAAGATGGAATAAGTATTATCCAAAAAAAGGTTCCAAATATAGCCCACACCCCACAACAGTATAAACTGTAAACAATTTTATTTATATTTATATTTTATATTAAGAGAGGGGATTATATTATACACGTTATGTATCGACATCGCCGTTCACGATAATCAAGTTCGAGACCTCTCATGCACAATATGTGAAAATAAGTTAATCAAAAGTAGTTAATATATGCATGAAATGTTATCAGAGGGCACAGCAGCAGAGTTGATTGGCATGTGGTCGGACCAATTATAAATCTGGAAGTATGTGGTTCCATGTTCTTCACAAATTTCAAACATTTGGAACACTTTTTTTTTTTTTTGAATTTTTTAGTTTCAGTATTATATTGTCATGTAATGTTATCAATTTATTCAAATTTGTAAATTTATTATTACTTATTAATATTTGACTCTAGATTGATTATAACATATGATTTATGTCATCGTACATTATAACAAGTCAATTAATTTCTAAGTGCCCAAAAAACAGACTGTTAAAAAAAAAAACTAGTTAACGCCTCATAAGTCTGCAAGTCCTGCAGACAACAACCTAAAGATCGGGGGGAAAAAAAAAAAACTCCGAAAACAAACACAAAGAACAGAAGATGGCAAATAAAGTGATTGTCCTTGCTCTTATCTTCATTGCTATTTTTGCCGAGGTTTCAGCCAAGGTCCCTAAAGCAAATGCACCTTCCTCGCCGGGGAAATCTGCACCAGCCGGTTCTAAGGCCCCTTCACCTGCCGGTTCCAAGGCCCCAGCATCATCACCGGGGAAATCTGCACCAGCCGGTTCTAAGGCCCCAGCATCATCGCCATCCAAAACTCCGGCATCTTCACCTTCTAAGGCTCCAACATCCTCACCCTCCAGTTCTAAGGCCCCAGCATCATCGCCATCCAAAACTCAGGCATCTTCACCTTCTAAGGCTCCAACATCCTCACCCTCCAGTTCTAAGGCCCCAGCATCATCCCCTTCTAGGGGTCCAGCATCATCCCCCAAGGGTTCACCTAAGTCTACAAGATCATCAACTCCCAAAGCGGCACCAGGCAAGGCACCAACTCCCAAAGCGGCACCAGCAAGGCACCAACTTCCTCCCCAACCTCTGGCCCCAAGAAGCCCAACACTTCACCCCCCAAGGGTAGCGCAACTTCCGGGCCCAAGACCACCAAGAACAAATCTCCTTAGAATCAAAAATCAGAAAGAAACACAGATATCATGATACCCAATTGAGTGGTAATCTATAATAATACGAGATATTAGTAGCACAAATAAATAGGTCATTTTGTAGACCTGACCTGACCCCACAGATGGAAAACACACAACGTTGAAGGAAAAAAATTCAATGAAATGTTAAAAACGCAATGATCTTTTGTAAATATACATTTCTGTACTTTTCTTCTTAACCACAATCTTCTAAGATGCTCATGATCAGATTGCTTAGCTCATATATCATTGCAGATTTGGCTGTAAATAATAACTAATTCATCAAATTAGAGGCAAAACTGACGAGTCAAATTCTTATTACTTTGAAATGTAAACACAAAAAAAACAATTGTTATGGGTATACAATTTGCATTACAATCTGAAACAATAAAATTTCGTCATCTGGTCATCTAAGTGAGGAGACTTCTTGAATAAAAATAAATTTTTTGAGTGAAATGTATCTTATGCCACTTAAAAGAATGCAGGGAATAAATCTATTTATCTAAAAGGCCAGAGTCTCCTACAAAGACACATTTCAAAAACATGTTTGGAAATGGGTTTGGCATCGGGCTATAAGTACCTATCACTGTCTTTTAAGGAGCTCTGTCGAAAGGTTGGGTATCATTGTAACAAACATCCCAAACAGCTTCCATGGCATCTTTTGCAGCTGCTTCGGAGCAATAAGGATTAGCAGTGACTGATTTCATAACTCTTCGTCTCACACAATCCTTCAAATGTCAAAATCAAATTTCAACGAAAATATAGTATTAGTTGACAATAGAATTGAGTACATGATATTTGGCAACCAGCTATAGGGAAACAACCATGATTAAAATTCATTAAAAACACAATTTTATATTTGAAAGTGGTAAAATGAAGAAATGCAAAAACCAAAATGACTCTGTATCTGTTTTAAACCCAAACTCCTCATGTATGAAAAATGTTGTTTCCTCCTTCCTATACAAAGGTAGGTTTTGGCTTCTTTCCAAATCAAATTAAGACGAGAATATTTCACTTTGAATAAAAATAGCCAGAAGATCTAAATTAAAGCCAAACAACTCACTTGTTCATGCCCTCGAATCTTTACAAAACCCCTCAACAATTCCCGTTTATAGTGGCAATCACCACTTAGATGGCCAGCGCGAATCTGTAAGAAAAATGGGATGTAAATAAACTTGAGGTATGGACCATAGCGTATGGACATTAGAGATTACACCATGTCCCACACAACAAAGACTCAGTTTCTATATCGATACACACCTCGCTGCAAGCATGATGAGCACAATTAGCCCAGTCCAAGTTTTTAGCACGACAGTCGTCAAAAGCATGGATTAGTTCATGCGTCACTACTTGGTTGACCTCATCTTGAATGTTCATGTGATTACTACACACCAAAATCTAGTACAAATGCAGAAAAGGGAAAGGAATCAGTTCTATAACAAGCTCATACCACAAACACTTAACTATAACAGAACAATCTTCCACACACTAAGAGAGAAAAAAAAAAAGGACCAATAAAAGAGCCCTCGTTAATTAAAATCTAATCGACGTTCAATGCAAGATTGGAAGCTTCAAGTTGCAATGTTCATTCTATTGCATTTGCAAAATTCCAATTGGTGCAAGACAAAGTTGCTCACATTCGTAAAAATCAGAACTTTAAATCATAAAAAAGAGAAATTGTGATGGAATTATACCCCTTCACCGCGAGTGTAACCGCCAGCAATCTGCTTGTCGCAATGGACGGCGTTGATGAACTTGTCCCCAATCCCACAACCAGCTTGCTCCAAATGCTTCAGCAGAAACTTCACCATTGGAGCTGTTGAATAAACCGAGATTAAACACACGCATACGAAATTGAGAAGAAGGAAATCAAACAGAATTCCTAAAACCCTAAACCCAATACCCAAATTAGATTTTAAGGGAAATGAATTGTTCAAAGTGAAAAGGAAGTAGTATAGTACTCCGAAGGCTCCGCCGAATCATGTCTTGACATTCATCCAACGTCTTGCCGCCGTTGACGGTGGAGGAGAAGGTTGTGGATCCGGGTTCCGGTGCGGTATCCTCTGCCATGGTTTTTTGAGTTTACTGTTCTCTGTCTCTGTCACAGAGGAGCATAGGAAGTTGAACTTTTGAAGCTCTGTTGCTGCTCAATTTGCAGCTCTGATGCAAATTACGGTCAGCCCAAATTCAGCTCATCACGATATAGATACTAAAAGGCAGCACATGATGAAGTCCATAAGATGCGGCGATGAAGCTCAAGGTCTGCACTTCTTTATTCTGCAGCTGCACCCAGAGAATCAAATCCCTGCAGGCACCCCAAGAGAATCAAAACCCTTTTATTTATGTTAGGCTTATTACTTCACAAAAGCGGAAAGCCCATTAAATATATTTAAAAGTATTAAAACTAAATATTAAAGAAAAACCCAAAAGATGAAGAAAAATAAACCCATTCCCACCACTGATCAACGATCAGCGGAAGAGAAACCCAGAAATGTAATTTAAAAAACACCAAAAAAAAAAGGCGTTCATTTATCATGCAAACATGAACCCAATACGATTAAGGAAAGAAGCACAAAAAATAAACATAAAATTTGAAAGTGGAATCCGCGAATACCTCTGGGTTATCGAGGAACAAGCCTCCATGGATGGCTGAGTTCTCTGGCCTTCGAAGGATTTCTGGGGATCCGACCGTCCGATTTTCAAGCTTCAGGGGGGAAGGAGGGGAGGGAAGGTGGACCCAACCCCGGTGAGAAGGAAGGTTTCGGATGAAGGACTGAAATGGAGGGTTTGAATTTGGAGGTGAGGTAGGCGACGGCGGGTGTAGTTGGAGTTTTGGCAATGAATTTATTTATATTTATTTTCATTTTTTGGGTTTTTTTTTCATAGTTAGTTTTAATATTTTTATTATGTTTAATATTAAATCGAGTAAATTGTTGTAAAATGACTAAAATACCCATCAATTTCTGCTATAAGAGGTAATCGGAATTTGTAACGACGTGAACAATTTGGTACAATGGAATTAATATTTAATAGACGTCCTGTTATGAGTATAAAATAACACAAATTTTTCACCATATGTAATTTATCAAGTAAAATTACCCGTTCTAGCCCATATACGGCATAAAATTTATCTAAGTGAAGAATGTTTGATAGGCATCCACTCGATTTCAGAGTTAACCCTAAACCTAACCTTAACCCTAGCTATATATAATTGCATGCACGCCAAAGAGGGAAAGGTGATTATTCTCTTTCTCTCTAATGAAAATTGTGCTAACTAATGTAATTAATTAAGTATAAGTTTCGAACTCCAACCAATATCAACCATTAACAACAAATTAGGATCCCCACTCATCGTCATAGATGCCAACCCTAACCCTACATATACCAAAAATGGAGAGGTATACTTCAACGTTCTTCTCTTTGTTTCTAATAATAGTCTTTTCTAACAAAAGCAAAGGAAGACTCGTCCTACACCACCAAACCTCGCACACAATGTGACCTTAATTATTGTCCCGACGAGTATTGATGGACGACGACACCCAAAAACCCCGGTGAGCCAAAAGACCTCCTCCTCCTCTCATTTCTCTCTCCGATCGCCACGTGTCCACTCTTTATACTAAGCCCTATATATATCTATATATACCCTATACTACTCCAAATAACCATTCATTTTCACAACACAAACGCAACTATAATAACGAGGTCACATACCAGAAACTGAAACACGATCGAGCTAAAGCTGTAATAATAAGGTCCAGTTAATAATTATTAGATCGAGAAGAATATATAGGTTGAAAAGAAAATGGCACGTGGCCGTGATCATCGATTGGCCGTGCTTGCTCTCGTCTTGATTGCCATTTTAGGGGTGGCAGCCGCCGCGGATTCAAGCAGCAGCCCTTCACCCTCCTCCTCCTCCTCCTCCTCGAAGAAAGACAACAAAGTGGACTCCGGCGGCGGCGACGAAAGCAGCAGCACCTCTTCTTCATCTTCTTCATCATCATCACCGCCCAAGTCCTCACCCAAATCATCATCATCATCATCCTCAGATGACTCCTCATCATCATCATCAGACAAGGATAAGTCATCCGATGCCCCAACCTCATCATCATCAGACAAGGATAAGTCGTCGTCATCATCAGACAAAGGAAAATCGTCATCCTCATCGGCTCCAAGCCCATCTTCTCCTGCCCCCAAGTCATCATCGTCGGATAAGGACAAGTCATCGTCATCGGATAAGAACACGTCATCCTCATCACCACCCACCAGCAGCGGCGGCCGTTCCTCATCCTCGTCAGATAAGGACAAGTCCTCTTCCTCACCATCACCCAAGTCTTCACCGAAATCATCAGACGACTCATCCTCATCATCTCCGTCACCCAAGTCCTCGGACACGCCCAAGTCGTCATCATCATCTTCACCAAGCGACAAAGATGACGACAGCAGCACGAGCCCGGCTCCGTCGCCGAAATCATCAAAGGGCAAAGACAAAGGCAGCAGCTCATCTTCCGACGACAAAGACTCGTCGTCCAGCTCATCACCCGCCCCGTCCCCTGATGACTCGACATCGTCGACCCCACCTGCTCCGTCCATGGTCACCTCCGACCCTCCCTCCGACGTTGTCACCGCCGACACACCTGCACCGTCTGATGACTCATCTAAAAGCTCCCCCAACCCCATCTCCTCGGCTCTCTGCAATGCCGGCGTGGCCCTACTCGCAGCTGCATCATTCTTTCGTTTTAATTAATTAGTTAATTAATTTAGCCGGAGGCCATTTCATCACTTCAATTCATGCGCATTTTTTATATATTATGCCATAAATCAAGGTCCATGTTCAGTTCGTGCGCGCTCGTATTGATCACGATCATCGTCGTCATTGCTGATCAAAGAGGGTGGTGATCGAACTATTCTGTTTGTAACATCGAATCAGTTTTCACATTTCATTTATTCAATCAATCATTTTGGATATGATGATCACTCTTGACTTTAATTAATTTAGGGTTTCAAAATGCCACGTCTGCATGTGCCACGTCTGCATGTGCCATGCATGCATAGTACGTACATGGATGAAGATCACTCAAAATATGAACGACGGTTTCAACTGTCGATAATTAGGAATTCCATCGAGAACGCATTCGCAAGAATAACTTACGTGCAGTACTACAAAGTTTATACACAATGTAAACAAATCGATGTATATATTGCAAAATGAAAACCACATTGGAGCATGCTGTATCATTACTTGATACGTACCTTGTATACCCTTTTACACCACTATTAATTACCTACCACACCTATTTTTTGGGAGTCTATTTATCATACGTAGTTTCAAATTTTAAATATTTTATATTTAATTTTGAATTTTAATAATTATTTTAGTAAAGATATTTATTTCAAATAAATTTTCTACGATTTTTTATGAGTTATTTTAATCGTCTTAACTTTTTAATACTATATCATATTTTTGCAAGATTACGATCATATGGATATTATATTTATCTTCTAATTTTTCTGTATTGTTTCTTATAATTAAACGTATAATAGATAAATTAATGATTATTTTTTCAGAGGTAAATTAGTAATTATCTACCTATTGCGTATTTTTCTATTCTATAATTTTTATACTATTTAAATTTATTTGATCTACTAAAAATAAAAATAATTACAAACAATTAAATTCCAAAAGATCGATTAATTGCAGATATAATTATATCAGCTGAGAAAAATAAATTTGGTATAATATACCTATGCAGGGATAGCTTTGACTGTAGCCCAGGTCCCTTTTATATTATATTTAGATATAGCTTTAAGTATATTAGAAAATTTGCTAATGCCGGTTGGCTTTACAATTGATTGCCACTCCAGCAACGCAAGATCAACTCCTTGTTAATTTTCGTTAATTTCATTATTAAAATTCTATTTTTATCTTATTTTCTTATTTCATTTATACAATTTGCTCATTTTCATCATTAACTTCTTATTTTTCATCATACTTTCCTATTTTATTAATACTTTTCATCATTATTATTTCTTATTTTTATTCTTAATTTTCTATTTTATTAATACAATTTGTAAGTGTATAAATTTAGCCCCTCTTTAATTTTAGTTTCTTGATCCATCCTTGTACTTATATCCACATTTAGATGGAAACACAATCTCAAATAAATTAATTTCGAAATTGCTATTTTTTTTTTATTCAAAGGGTGAGCTACATTGATAATAGAGAAACAACTAGTCATCAATATCCTTAGCTAACAAAAGTGCTAATCAAGGGGGAAATAAAAAGGCCCCAACAAGTCTGTTCCTGAGAACTTCGCCCCTCCTGTGCGAGATGATGAGTAACAAAGTTTGTCGTCCGAGGTACACAGCTAAGAGACTCTAGATGAATCCGGAGCACCTGCAATAAAGAAAGAACTTACATCGCTTTCAGTCTCATAGGTGTCCAGAGATATTGAGCTGATCGGATAACGCTCACTACCTCCAAACAGCCAGTCTCTACAATTACATTATGTAACCTCAACCATTGTACTTGCAGTAGACCTCGTAGAATTGCCTTTATCTCTGTTGCAACCACGATTCACCCGAAGGACCTAGACCGAAAAAACTAGCCAACACTGCACCAGCTAAGTCCCTAAGAACCCCACCCACTCCTCGCTGCAGCGTGTCCTTATTGACTGCAGCATCGCAATTGAGCTTCAAAGTCCCTTTCACGAGCCTAATCCACCGGGTCACACACCGCAGTGGAGCCCCCAATAAAGCATGTGGGAGAGCACTATACTCCGAAAAAGATGCCATAACTGCCTTATAGACTTCCTCCATACTCTTACCCGGCTAATCATGTGCCAATTTATTCCGCCAATTCCACACACTCCAGCAGACAAAAGCAAACTTACATAAGTTGCGAGATAGAAAAGTGAGCATAAGCAAAACCAAAGAGATCAATATAAGCCCCCGCAAAAGCGAAGCCCGCAAGTGGGAGATCTGTCAATCACTAAACTTTCTGACTATGTTTATAGGCCCAAATAGCATGAAAAGTAGGGCTGACAATGGGTAGTGTCGTATCGGGTTCGTGTCGTATCATGAATTTTATTTTACCCAAATATGCTCAACATGAACCCGACTGTTTTAATAATCGCGTCAAGGATGTCCAACCCTGAACCCGACCTGTTAATAATACAGGTAACCCTTGTAACCCGTATAACCCATTTAATAAATAGGTCGTACTGGAAACCCATTTAATCTATGACCCATTTAACCTATTTAATTTCTTTAAAATTTGAGAAGAGGAGAGAAAGGGTCTAGGATTTAAAAATTAATTTAAATATAATAAAGGAAGTTAGGTTATTATTTAACAAAATACAATAGGAAAAATTATTTCGTTTGAGTTAGGAAAACTTATTTGATTTGATTTAGAAAAAGAGAAACTAAAAGAACATAAGAAAATAAATGAAAAATGGAAAAAAGTAGAAATAAATGAACGAAATAATCTGTCTGCTCATATCTCGAACACGAAACCAGATTTGAGGGGCATGTGCCTCAGCCAATTGGCCCATCTGACATATATCGCTTATGGTCGAACAAGCATAATAATATATGCAATTTATGTAACAACGTCTCCTCATCCGGCTATCCTCAGGGTCACCCTTGGCTGATCCTCAGATATCGAGGGTTCAAAGTAAACCTTCAAATTGAGATCCTCACAATTTGATTGAGCAATACTTAAGTAACATAGTTAATTACTGCGGGTGGCTATTACAATAAAATAAAATATTATAATATAATTTGCGTTGAATACAACAATAAAGGACACTAAAATCGTTTTGATGTCGTCAATAATTGTGACATGAGCCCTGTTTTCTTGTAGTGAGAAGGCGGGCAATTCTGGGGCTTTGAGGTGTAAACTTCTCTGATGAGCAACTGGCCAAAGAACTGAAGAATTTTAGGGATTTTTATGCTTCTCAGCTACCTTTCGTACGGACTGAGGGAAAATTAGGAAAGAGTATGCGGACCTTAGTCTTTTTTAACACACATGATGACGTGGCGGGTTATCATTGAGTGTTGTTTGGAAATAAAGTTATTTTAGAATCAATGGTGTTTAATTCATCCATGTCAAGTCAAATTTCGAACCAAGAGAATCCTACAATTTTTTTTTTCATTTGATCCCCAGAAATTCTAATTCATCCTACTAACTTTCTTGATTTTGTCATAGGAATCCAGTTTAGCCCACGTTTTCACTTAAAATATAATTTCGATACACCACGTATCTTTCTTTAATCACACATAGATCAAAATTTTCATTTAAATCATGTGATTTGATCAAGTATAACTTCAAAAATTCCTCGTTATAACCTACTATGGGAGGCTTTCTGCGAGGAACGAGCGAGGAATATATTTTCCTCGCCGTAAGGTTTTTAGCGAGGAATTTGTAGTGACACATGTGAGAAAAGAAGTTACTAATTTTGTGCTAATTTTGTGCAATTGACACATGTGACCGTCTTATCCGGCTACCCTCAAAGCCAGCATTAGCCAATCCTCGGATATTGAGGGTTTAAAGCAAACCATCAAATTGAGATCCTCACAATTTGATTGATCAATACTCAAATAACATAGTTACATACCAATATATGTATTAACAAGATATCGGGGGCTCCCTCAAAATGAGGGCTCGAAGCATCACCTTACCTTGTTACTTTTAGGGCCGCCCTGATTAAAACTTTAAATCTTGGATTGTAATTATCTGAAATGCAAGAAGAGAAGTTGATCGTGCAGTTGAGGGTTACTCCACATGCAAAAAAAAAAAAAAGTTACTAGTTTTGTGCAATTCATTCTCTCAGAAACAAGAACAAGATATGGTAATAAACTTGCCCCCACAAGCATCAATAATGCATATATTTATCGATCTCATCATGTCACACCTTCCTCTTTCAATATTTCATTCCATATTTGTATATACATATATATAATTACATATACATGTAATATGCACCCATTTGGTGAAAGAAATTTTGAATGCCATGGATGCCTTTTTGCTTTCTCAAAGCGATCACATGACTTCTTAGAGAATTTTTGTTTTTTATTTTTTTGTTTTCCAAGACGTTTTCTGTTTACACAATCTTTTTTTTTTATATGGATTGAACATTATCTCTTCCCTTATTTTAATTTCAACAATCCACATTTAAATTTCTTCATTCCATAATATTTGTATTAATCATGAAAGTTCACCAACCATTCATACGATGATTTTAAAAAAGAAATACACAACATGAAAATTAATTTTCAGACTCGTACGATGATTTCTACGTACTTGCTTTCGGCTTACACTTTGTAGCTTAGAGACTTCGAGCCATCAAGTACAACAGAAGGCAGTCTTCCTCCGGCTAACTTGAAAATGTGGATCTTCATTTTCAATCGCCGGAGATCCACAATTTCGAAGACAACTGTGTCCCCGACTGAAACGTTGTTGGCATCCCAGCAGGCAACCATGCCTTCGGTCATCAGCAGCCGAATCTGGGGCTCCTCGCAAAAACGCAGATTTACGCTCCATTCTCTCCCGACCGGATCTATGAACGTGACCCTCTTCTTTCCCATCATACCCAAAGTTGTAGCTAGCTTCTTTGGGATAGTCTGCAACATATATTAATTAATACGTAATTAACCCAAAATTAAGATTGATTAATTAGTTAAATTCTATTACGATTAATCAAATTAATATATCAATATATATCAAATATGAAATACGTACCATTCGGTACCGATTCATTCCCACAACTCCTATGAAACATGCGTGTGGCGATTTGAACACTACTTTTCCGCCGCTTGATGTTTCTGCAGGATCAGCTGCTGCTGCAGATGACCTAATAGACTTGCCTACGTATGTACACACAAATAAATTTGAAACTCATGAGCAAAAATTTGGATCAAAATGTGCGTAGCACGTACATAAAAAACTTGTGTAACGTATGCGTGTTAATTATATATAATTACCTTTCCTTGTGGTAGCTGCAATACAAAATTCTTCCTCTTCTTCTTCTTCTTCTTCTTCTTCTTCTTCTTCTTGGTACTCCTTCTCACAGCCAAGTGAGACATAGACGGTGACATCAAACGTAGCGTGATCACTGTGGTAGTCGAAAACGAGAAAGTTTCCGATCTCTAAGGAGTGCTCCTTCACGAACTTGGACCAGCCCTTGCGGAAGTACAGACAATCTCCTTTCGGTTCCACTTCCACGTTCCATAATCTGCTCCCTCTAGGGCCTCTCAGGGAGCATTTCTTCGGAAACCCTCCGTTCACGAGATCCACGAAGGAGGGTGGTATACTCTGCAACATTGTAATTAATATCAACATATATAAGCATTTCAATCACTTCAAAAAATTAAGCTAGCAAAACAGATCTAGCTAACAAATATATAAGTACAGGATCTCACTTACCAATTTCTTCGAGAATTCTTCGTTGATAAGGACCTTGAAGAACTCTGGTCTGGGCGGCGCCATTTCTTTCCTTCAAATGCAAAGAAATGACCAAATTAGAGCTATTAAAACTCAAATGAAATCACTACTGGCTCAGAGTCCTTAATTACCAGCAAGTAGCAGATACCTAGTTCTTTAACAATATATTAATTATGCAAGAATGAAAAACTTAATTTCGGAAAATACCGATGCAATGCAGCATAATGTAGGTTGGGAGATCAGAAAGACATAAACTTTCATTGTATTTATCAATCAAAGAAGGAACACATAAAGCATCAGACATGCAAAAGAACATTAATACAGAGAGCCCATAACTTCAGAGAAAGAGAAAGCAAAACTTCGAGAATGAAAAGAGAAAGAACCCATAACTCTAGAGAGAGAGACAGAGAGAGAGAGTGGGAGAGAAAGAGAGCAAACCTTGAAGAATGAAAAGATGAAGAGGAGGAAGGAGAAGGTGGGCAATTCTGGTGCTTTGAGGCAATGTTCAAACTGGCGGAGCGGCGCCGCCACGAATAAGCTATAGGTGGCTAAGGGATTCGGCTATACCTGGGCGCTTCTACGCTCTCGATCCTGGGCGCTCCTGGGCGGCCTAGGCGGCTGGGCGGCAGGGCGGCAGGAGGCTGATTTCGACCGACGATGACTCCGATGTTTCTCCCGCGATCTCTCTCTCTCTCTCTCTCTCACACATAAATGGGCTGATTATTCGATATGGGTTATCAATCCTTTTATTTTGTTCTAATGAATGTTTTTGTTTGTCGTTTGTAAAAGTTTCAAAGAACATTAATTTGGTGCATAGAGGAGCAAGTGTTGGCTTCATGCGTTTGATTCCCAAAGCTGTTTATGATGATGGTTGACATGTCATTGGGTGGTCCCCTAACTTTCTTTTGGATTTCTAGGTGAGCTCCATCATTTACATTTTCAATCTGTTATTGCTCTTTTTAATGCCGTTTTTTTTTTTTTTTTGCATTTCTGTCTACGATTCAACTTTCACTCTTTTGATCGATGGCGCAACTCATCTCTATCTTATGCCTAAGGCAGTGCGCGCATATGATTATTTCACAGCCAAATAAATTAGGTAGATTTCTATAAGTCTGTAAATGGTGCATATGATTATTTCACAGCCAAATTTTGAACTGAATAGTTGTGCCAGTGTCTATGTAGAGGATCATAGCTTTGGTTGTTTGGAACTTGATATTGATATTGCTCTTTTGTTTTAATTGATCAATTCGCCTCAAAATATTCCTAACTAGGAATAGACTTTTAATTTGTACATTATTTAGTTTTATCATATGATTTGGTAATTTTTATAATTAATATGATTTGGTAATTTTTATAATTAAGAATTATCAATAATAAATGATACATCCCCGAGTAACACGAGATGAGATGACGCACGGAGGATGCCGAAAAGTCTCACTGCAGGCGACTCTCCCTAGTTAGGCATATTATTCATGTAGAATTTTAACGTGTATATTATTTAGTTTTATTATCCGATTTGGTGAATTTTATAATTAAGAATTGTCAATAATAAATCATACATCATCAGGTAACGTGAGATGGCGCTCGGATATATCTATATATATATATGGTTGAGTTACTGCTAATAATTTGAATCAATAAAATATCGCTACATACACAAAAATTAATTACATAAACATGCAATCCTATATAATAAGTGAACCAACGTACGGTGAAATTGAAATATAATTGAATCATTGCTTCGATCTGAAAGGTGGAGATCGATCGAGTGTGAACCCTCTTCACGCTTGAAGACTCCCGGTTCGGCCCCAACCCCACAGGGTCCCCTCCACCAGATGCGCACGCAGATGAAGATCTCTTTATTATTTAGCACAATTGACGGGAATAACGGCGTGAAAAGTTTGCTTCGTGCTTAATTTGTCACGTATAAATTAATCGTTTGATCATTTGTTATACATTAATATCAATTAAATAGATAGATTATTATAAGAGGATCTTTCAATCGTTATTATTAATTAATTTATTTGACACATATAATCGAATTGTTAGACGATCTTGATTCAATTTATGTTTATTTTTTTCATGGATAATTTTAAAACAAGATTTACGAGTTAAACGGTTCCAAATATTAAAAAAAAAAAAGTTAAGAAAGAAAGAAGCGACACGAGAAGATATATACCCCAAAGCTATTGTGATTAATATATGTAAGCATGATTAGTTAACCTCACGTACACGTAGTCTTGCGCACAACATTAGTGAACTAATCTTTGAAAGCTAGCCCCTAATCACCTGTTTAAGCTGTCGAACTGGTGGCCGGCCGGCGAGTATTTTAAGTGATCAGCAGTGGGATCCCCTCCGGCAGTTAAGAGCTCCGGAAGTGGTGGTGATGGAGCCTACAAGAGAAGCAGGTCTTGCGCTGAGACTGGAAGCCCTTGCGTAGGTTGAAGATGCTCCTGCTCCCGACTGCCTGAAAAATGCCCCGTTCAACATCATATCCCCCTCTGACCTCCAATTCCAACCGCTCCACTCACTTTCCGGCGCATCCTCATGTTTGGTCACCTACAATATTAATCCAACCGATCATAATCGGAACTGGTCATCTCTTAAATTTGACCAAAAGTTTCCCTATTTAGAAAAAAAATAAATAAATCTTAAACACATTTGTCATAATTATTGAACCGGCTTTCTCTTATAAATTTTATTTCAAGACCATTTCTATAAAAAATTAAAAAAAAATTGAAAATTTTGTAATTATTCGTATATATAAATTAATTAAATAAATCGTTCACGTTAAGATTTTAAATATTACTATGAAAATGTTCAACTTAGTTATAAAAGATTAAAAAACATGCAAGTATATATATATATATATATATCTTTGGATTAGTAATTAATTAATTAATTACTTACTAGCTAATTAGAATATTAATCTGTTGAAATGAAATTATAATTAGAGCTAATCAATTACCTCTTTGTCGAAGCGTGTATTGGGTGCAAGAAATCTATTGCCTTGGCTGAGTATAGTCGGCGCAGCACTCCCTCCAATTGCATACATTTCCCAATGTGTATAGTCATTGTTGACCACATGAAAATATCCATGTCTACACCTGCGTGCATATATACATGCAGCCGTTAAAACAATTGATATAGCTCAACACATATTTCAAAAATTACAAATATATATTAATATTAAAATATACTTATAATCAATAACCAATGACAACAACTAGCCTATATTATTTTAACAGGAAAATATTATTATTAAGGCCCTTAAATTTTACTAATTTTAGTTATCATTTCTAAATTTTGTTATTAGTAGAAGACGCCGTTGAATCATGCTTAAAACAATCTATTCTTTAAATTTCTCAATATTTTTTGTTAAAAAGATATATATAATATGATAACGTACTTTTCTCCTATTCTTAGTAGAAATTGTTGAGAAAATTAACGAAAAAAATTATCTTTTCCATGTTTAGATATAATTTAGAGACATATGCTACTATGGTAAAACTAAGCCACGCTGATAATAATTCTCTTATTTAACCAATAAATATGTATAATATATATATATATATTATTTACCTTGGCATTCTTTGAACAAGGCCTTCTCCAAAGTGATTAAAGGCAATGGTGACTTGCATGCTCTTGTCTTGAGTGTACGAATCACTATGTCCCAAGAGCATGACCTTATCATGATGCGTCATGTAGTTATTGGATATGGTGATGGCCGTGGATCCATGGATGGCATCAATGAGACCATCACGGCAATTAGACAAAGAGCAATGGTCCACCCATATATGCTTCCCGCCTAATATCGCCACCCCATCGCCGTCGGACGCCAACCACCGCCCCGCATGCTCCGGCGAGTCTCGTATGTACGCGCTCCCGCCTTGCTTGCAGTCATGGATGTGGATCCCATGGATGATGATGTTGGTGGCATAATGTATGGTGATGCATGGCCCACCAGCTATGTGGACGCTCGCTCCTCGACCGTCGATGGTCTTGAATGAGTTCATCACTAGCTCCTGCTTTAGTTGGAGTACCATGTCCCTCTTGAATATGATCCACAATGGCTCGTCTTGGATCACCGCGTGCCTTAAGGTTCCGGGTTTAGGGTTTACTGGGTCGTCGTCACCAGAGTCCGTGACGACGTAGATTCGCCCGTTCCTTCCTCCGATGGCGTCCTTGCCGAACCCAATAGCGCAATCGGCTAACCGCTGGCGGTTTTTCTCCCAATTCGGGTCGCACCGCCAGCAATCATCGATGGGGTTGCCCGTTCCACATGACAAGTAGGCCAAGTTCCTCCTAGACGCATTGATACTCCTATCGACATGCATAACATTATTATTTCATCCATTTGCGAGTGTTTCTTAAAGCATTAAAATCGTTTTCTAAAAAATAAAAGAGTTTCTAACCACGTTTTGAAATTTGACAATTACTTTTATTAAAAATACTTTCATTATTAGTCACATTAACAAGATGAAGTGCTTCTCAATCTCTTAGAAACAATCCAAACGAGCAATGTCCTTGCAAAAAGTTTATAACCTAGACGATATTTTTTAAGAAAAGTACAAGTACGATGTTCGTTCATACATATAACAGAAAAATAAACATACATACAAGATAATAGAATTGTATAATTACCTGTCGACCTCCCGAACGACAAGTTCGGGGTCGTGAACTTGGGAAGAGGAAGCAAAATTCCAAGTTAGAAAATAAGTTACCAGAAAAAAAGTGAGCAAAAATGAGAGCTGAGCCATTTTTTTTCCCCCTCAGCTGGAAGTGAAGAGTAGCGAGTGATGGGTTTGAATTGGCCGAAAGTTGAGTGGGTGTTGTTTATAAGGGAAGTAAAAGCCGAGAGTGGAGGCGTGATTAACACAAGAACGTGGGCCCAGATTTGATCGTAATTTCAGGTTACTTTTCATTGGTGGATAGGGGGCGCTTCAAATCGGTTCGTTTGTTACCGTTAATCAAGATGACCGACATGTCAAATGGTTGACTTTCATGCTTCAATATTCCTTGCCCATAAAGTCTCCCAATGTCCAAACAAATTATTACGTTAATTATGAATGGATTATTTTCGTGTTATATTTAAAAATAAAAATATTATTAAATTTTTCGTTGAGTTATATCATAATTATTATACTTTATGAATTAATAATTTAGGGACATAGGGATTAACCTTGTTGTCCCTTTTGTTTTTACTTTTAGTTGTGATGTAAATTGATTGTTATGATGTTATTCTTAATGCATGGAATCCAGGGACATATTGATTCGTATACTCATGATTATGAAGACCAATATTACTAGCTAGGAGATGATCGAACACTTATATTAATATATTACGAGCAAAAAATATTAACTAATAAATAAAATTTCTAATAATTCGGTTTGGATTTCGACGATTTTCAAAATAAATATTTTAAAATTCAAATCATATCACTAGCGGAACAGTTTGAAATTTCAAACCATATTACCAATAGATCGGTTTGGATTTTCAAGTCGAATAATTTTTATTCGATCAAATATAAAGTGAAGTAGTGTCATAATAACAATTTGAATTGAATCGATTTTCGATTAGTGCCTACCCCAATAGCATTTGATGGATTAGGGATTGTGTCCCATTATTTGATTAGAGAGTTTGATTATTAATTATGGAGTTTCAAGTACATTAACAAGTTTTATTTTCATTTGTTATCAAGGTTAATAAATCTTTAATATTTTTGAATAACTTCGAAGTTAATATACAATAAAACGTAATTAAAAATGAAAACCCAAAAAACTAAACCTGAATTACTCATGCAATAAGCACAAGGTTAATAAATCCGACCCTCTAATTAAATAAAAATCCGAATTATTAATTACTCGTGGAATAAGCCCCACAGGTGCAATAAGTAATGCAAGACTTGAATAAATAAATCACTCAGAATTCAACAAATGACGACTTTTTTTTTCTTTCAAAAAATTGGATCAACCAATGTGAACTATGGGTTTACTTTTTCAAGGACCCAAAAAACTCACACGCATACCTTGGAGAAGATAATTAAATAAGAAGATAACTTATATTTGAAAATCAATGAGCAAATAATAACTTTTTTTTTAATGACCAATTACTGGCGAATAATAACGACAATCCATCCTTAGTCGAAGTTAGTGGCGAACAATGAGAATGCGTCCATCCTTGGAGAACGACGAGAATGCGTTCATCCTTCGTCTATCTTTACAGAAGATAGAAAAATTCACACACGCATTTAAGTACACTCCTGACTATAATTAGAAAATTTACTAGCAGAGATCAAACTCTAGACCAACTATAACAACGAGTATATCAAGCCTACCTTAGGGCCACCATAATTTTGTGGTTTTATCAGATGATGACTTTGTTTTTCCTTTTGTTTCATTCGCATGCAAGATTTCATGCAGGCCTATAATTGTTCTTTATTTTGGCTTTGATAATTAGCATTAGGTAGATACACAGAGCAAGGTTTACCAATTCCTGTGTGTATATATAAACTTAATTCCCATTACATTGTTTGATTAACGGGACTCCGGGGATTATTGCGACACATTTTCTACCTCCCCACTTAGCCACATGATGGCTAGCTACCAATTTTTGACTATCCTTCCCCGTAAACCAAGATAACGAGACCTATTAGTCAATTTCTAAGGAAAAAAATAAATAAAAAGTAAACATAAACAAAAATTATATATATATATATATAACAAGATTCGTCCGAAAAATATATATTTAATTTTCAATATAAAGCTCGTCAATATTTTCCAAGTAAATAAAACAGCTTTCTTCTCAGAGAGTAGTGTACTATTTATCTTTCACTCAACTTCCTGAAACGCTATATTTTTGTTTGGCTTTTGTCGGCCAATATCCTTTGATTCCGATATTCAAGCTGATTTCTGAATCAGAATGTATCGATTATAACAAGATTCGTCCGAAATTATGTATATAATTTTTTTTTCTTCTAAAATGAAAAATAAAATAAAATCTGTGTTTCACATTGATGAACGACGACCTTTAGCTAATTTAGTTGTTAATTTCTTGCTTCCCCTAACTGCGGAGCAATATTTTGACTAATATAAGTCGACTAATAAAATTTCCTTTATGTGAATACCGTAATCTGAATCATGCGGTCAATTATTCCACAGTTCTCTCTCTCTCTCTCTCTCGTATACATAATGTTTAATTTATTTTAATTTAATTTAAAATACAGAAAATAATTTATAAGAAAATGGTCACTTACGAGTTCTAACCAACTTAGTTACGTCGATAAAGCAAACATAATCATTTGATAAGGTGTGAAACAGGGGCTTTTTATAATGGAACGTATATCAAGTGATATTCACGTATTCTGAATAAAATATGAGTGAATTATATAGTCGATATATCTTACATTTAAAGTGTAGTAATAAAAATAATTATAAATACTATCATACAAATAGATCAAAATAAAATCGCATTATATTTCGAGTAGACCTAAAAATTACTCATGAGATGCTAGCTATCGAATGTATACGAAAAAAAAATGTATATCTATAGTAAGAATAAGAACCATATGCATACGTTAATTATTGTTATTATATATCCCTCTGAGTTTAGTTTGGGCTGTTATATTGTTCAGTTGGACCAGTTTAATTATAAGTAGGCCCAAAGAGCACAGGCCCACGAGTGCCTTCTTAAGAGAAATGCATGCTCAAAGAAAATTGGACGTTTGAGATAACTTCGAGTAGTTCGAAAATTATTGAGAGTATTTTGTGGTCGGGGTAAAATTCACTCTTTGAGTATAAAAAGACCTCGTGTTTTTTTTTGACCATTTTGGAACAATCTTGAAATAAGATGCATTAAAGAAAAAGGAAAGCGAAACCACAAGTCTTCGTTTTCTTAGCACCAATCCTCAACCTTCAAATATGTGTTTAGAGAGGTCAATTTTGTTACTAACACTCTATCATTGATGTATCCGAATGGTGCATATCTTTCCCTGGGAGTGCAGTTTCAGCTTGAAGATTTGACTTTGTTACTGGTGATTGTCTTAAATGTTTTGTTCTCTAGTTTCCTTTGTTATTTTCGTAGTAATAATAAAAAAAATTAAATCACAAGTGGCGGTGTAGTAAATACAACCTAGGTATGAACTCCCTGTATTTATATTTATGACCATAAATTTACTTGGAATACCACTCTCTATCACAAATTACAAATCATAAATTGCGGAAATTCTACGGCACCATTAGATTAGGCTATAAAATAAATGAACGTTTTTTTTTATTTCTATTATTTTTTATTATATCTTATTGAAAAGGTACAATATACTTAGTACGGTGGAATACTGTAGTAATTCCGTGTTTACAAGAATTAAGTAAATCAAAACTTACAACTCTCTCACAGTGTCAAGTATCTTACCAACTAATTAAACAACACTAGATGTTAGAGACTAAGAGGGCAAGAGAATGACCGTTTTGACGCCGTTGGAACCCAAACCAAAATCAATAGAGTTTTGACTTTTGACGGTTTTCAAGCTATTGGGAAATCTGACGTCTGTAACTATTAACGGCGTTAGCTCCCACCGACACCATGCGACGCTCCAATCAATGAATAAGGCAATTGGTGATTCAAATAGCAGCTGTACGGCCATACCCGACCCAAATTAGTCATTTCAATTTTGACAATGCTGCTTTGTACGTTTTTTTTTTTTTTTTACTTTTGTTTAAATGTTGGGCAGTTATGGGAGGATTCCTATAGTAAAATTTGGGATCTTTCGACACGTATGTTGCATCTAATTTAAGGTAAATATTTTACTATTTTTATTATGTATTTCAATTTTGTAATTTTTTTTTTCATTTTATGTGTACATACGATGAGAGTAATTCACACTAACTACGAGAATGATTTATATTTTTATTGAGTTAGAATAGTAAGTCACTAGTGTTAAAACAAAAATATTAAAGAAGTTATAGCAAGTTTACTTACCGTAGAGAGGATATTTTAATGCAAATTCCATCTCTTCTTAATTAGTCTTAGGTCATATCCGTTTCCCTAATAGCATAACGAGGCCATAATAACTACGCGGATAAAGTAATTAGTCCAATATAAATAAAGATTTGCCGCTTTTACTGATTCCAAATAAATATATTCATTCATCATCTTCGATCATTAGGAATTAAGAGATATCATTAGTAATATTAGTTTAATGGTTATTTTATCTATTAATATATATATATATATAGTAATGTTTAAAACGGCGCTAGGTATTTCTAAGACAGTCGATAGGGGCCTAATCCTTAGGTTGTTAAGAGGGACCTAACTAGGTTTTTTTTTTTTTTAAGACAAAATTCTACAAATTAATAACATAATGAATACTATCAAATCATTTCATAACAAAAATTAATTATCTATATAAATAAATTGAGTTGAGAATTATAAATGTTGAAAATATAAATTTTTTTATTAATTTTATTATATAATATTTTATGTATTTTAATTTATTATCTTTATTTTAATTAATACTTATAATATTAACTAAGTATTTAATAAATAAAATAAATTATATAACTATATATATAAAGGTGTGCAAACAAATCGTCCTAGACGTTCTAGCTATTATGCGGAGTAGTTTCTCACTCTATGTGGATTAAGCGGTCGCCATTTTGAACAATGATATATAGTAAGAAATCTTCAATCATTTCACACACGTAAATATGAATTAAGAGATATCATTAGTAATATTAGTTTAATAATTATTTTATATACTCTAATATATAGTAAAAAAAAATTAAATTCGTAAAATACAAAATGGCTGAAATTCATATAATTTCAAAATCTCCTCACTATTCAAAGCAATAGGGTATAAGTTTTCATAATTGCAAAAACAAATGTACAAAGAGCTTTTACAGATAGGGGTCCATGCATACAAAAGTTTCTTCTCACGAGGGCCCTCCTCCAAGCTCATATTGCTCTTTTTCGTGTGCCTATTCTAAAATAATGGCTCAATAATTTGTGTAGGATATGGTGAGAAATTCTGACAAAACAGCAGTAGACACAAACCATCCTGTGACTCTGTGAGTAGAGCATTAATCAGAGGCACATGAAAGAGCCTAGCAACTAGGTGTGTGAAAATCGAGTCCCCCACATCATTTCAACAGTACTCTTGTAAAAACTTGTATTCGACGAAGATGTCATTGCATATCCTATATCTCAAATCTAATTATATATTGCTACATAATAATGTTAAAAACTTAAGATGTATATATAATAATGTGTGTTGCATTTAATGTACTGTTGAAAAGCCAACGGGCAGTCCTCTTTCTCTATATCTTGATCTCGTTTAGCATCATATATCTTTCGAGTTTTTTTTTTCGTCTTCTAGTAATTGAGATCCTCCCTTCGCCACTTTCATATAAATGGTCTATAAGATTTGTTTGATACCGAAATGGACCAACTTGATAAGACACGCTGTGTAACAACCCGTCCCGAGAATTGGGATAAGTAGAGTGATTAAGGGGTGATTAGTAAGGTTAATCAAGGGTTAGGTGGTCCCGAGGGGTCCGGGAACCTAGAATGACGATTTTGCCCCTGTGGTGGGCAGAAATGTTGACTTTTATTTCGGGTGGTCAAATGGGAGTTGACCAGTGACCAGGACGTAGTTGAGGACGTTACGAATCCGTAGGCAGGTGGCACGCCCGATTCCGACATCCGAGGAGGAAGTTGTGATGTCCGGAAGGTCAAGGGTATTTTCGTAATTTTGGTAAATAGGGGGGAAAAGTTGACTTTTTGAATCATTGAGTTTTGGTAAGTTGACCTAAGACCGTTAGATAGATCTCGTCGTCCTGAGTTCGATGACAGGCGGCACGTATTCATCGGACGTACGAGGTGTGAGTTACGGGTCTAAAACGGTAAGGGTAAAATCATAATTTGAAGTTAAAATGAGGGGTATTTTGGTCTTTCGGTTGTCTGGGGATTTGTGCACAGAGAGGGAAGATAGAGGGTTGAGATTGAGCCACTTGGGAGAGGAGTTGAGGGATTGGTGACACGTGTAGGAGGTCTGGTTGGTTCTAGTGAGTGCACGGTCCAATTATTTGGGGTGCAACCGTGCCGTGTGTGTTGTTCGACCCAGACAGAAACAGAGGGAGGAATTGAGAGAAATTGAGAGACGATGGTGAGTGTTAGTGGGTGTTGGTAAGTGAGGAGTGATCAGAGGGTGGAAGAGTGAACTGGTGAATGTTTGGGGGAGAGAAATCGTACAAGAACACGGTGGACGGGGCAGTCGGTTTTCAGAGAAAACAGAGAGGACTTGGACGATTGTGGTGGTGGTGCGGCCGTGTGTTGGTGCAATTGGACTCGTGGAGGTGTCCAGAGGCTGGCGGTGGACGGGAGGAGCTATTGCCTCACGGCTGAGCTCACGGCGACGCCTGGAAGCAGGTAAACTTCATACTTTTCTCTTCGTGCTCTGTTTTGCCGTCGAGTTTCAAGTTGAGAGTTGTAGCGTTAGGGGTTGAATCGAGGAGTCTAGTGACGTCTAGGGGACTCAGTTGAGTCCTAGGTAGCTGCTGGTTGTGCTGCCGTGACGGAGGAATGAACGGCGGAGCCCAGACGACGGAGAGTACCCTATGTGCTCTGTTTTATCCATTTTGCTCAGTTTGAGAGTCGTGGATTTTGGGTGAGAGTCGATGGTCTTGGGGAGTTGGGTGAGGTTTAGGACAGCCTTAGGAAGCGTTTTGGGTAGCCACCGTGACGGGGGAAGACCTGGGTGGCCGGAGAAGGAAACAGGGGACTGGTACAGGTTTTGTTCGAGCTCGAGTCGACAGGTTAGGGACAGTGTTGAGGTGTTTGAGTGAGGGAACTGGATTGCTTAGGATTGGACGAAGAGGATGGTGAAGAGAGGGAGGAAAATGGTGCAGGCACGGCGGTGAACCGCTCTCGCCGGTTCAAGCAGCAGGTACTGTGTCGAACCCGGTCTACGTGAGGTAGACGATGACACTGTAGCAGGCGCGTGGGGCCACGCGCAGCCACTTTGGGCGGCGCGTGAGGGCGCGTGCGGCGGTTCTGGGAGAAACGGTCAACATAACTTTTGGTCTAGGAGTTGTTGTGAATTCAATGGAGTTGGTTTCGGGTCAATCGGAAGTCGTTGAGTGTAGTTCCGTGAGGGTGAATGTGTAGGGTCCCGGGGTTTTAAGTCTTTGGTCCGGGGATTTTTGAGGACTTTTAGGTGAACCTTCGTAGACGTGTTAGTGACGTATTTTGGCGGTGTTTGACAGGATCGGGATTTCCCGAGGAAGCCGAGGAACGGGTTGGACGTTCGGGACGCGAGTAGGGCTCAGTACTGTGAGTGGACCCTTTCCTTAAACTCGAGCATGCATAACTGTTTTTATATACGTGTTTTATGGTTTTACTTATAATTCTATGTTTATTGTGTAACGACCCGTCCCGAATTCCGGGATTAGTTTAGTGACTAATCTTGATTAGCGAGGTTGAACGGTGGTTAGTAGGGCGGAATCGGACAAAATGTGCAAAATGACCGTTTTGCCCCTGGTCGTGGGCAAAATGTTGACTTTTTGTTCGGGCGGTCAAATGGACTTTGACCGATGACCGTGACGTAGTTCGGGACGTCACGAGTTCAGAGACAGGCGGCACGTTCGATTCCGACATTCGTAGAGAAAGTTATGGTGTTCGGAAGTTGAGGGGTATTTTGGTAATTTGGCTTATTAGGGGCCAAATGTTGACTTTTTGATCGGGAGGTCCGATGGGCGAGGGCCAAGGACCGTTACGTAGGTATCGTCGATACGAATCCAACGACAGGCGGCATGCCGAAATCGGAAGATCCGACGACGACGTTATGGTCAAGGAAACGAACTAACGAACCGAGGCCGGGATTAAAATAATAATATAATAATGAATAGTGACCGTTGACTGTGCACATCCGGATGAGTGACAAGTGTCACCCATCCCTTGTTTCCAGCTCCATGTTTCCCTCCCAACACCATCATTACAACATCATCATTCCTTATCCACCATTATCCTTCCTTTTCCTTTGTTTTTCTTTCAAACCGTGCATGATTTAGGGAGAGTATGAACTGGGAGAATTGGCTCCCTTCTTCTGCTGTTCTTGTGAGAAAATGGGAGACTATGATGATTGAATTAACGGGGAAACACGAGGGGTTGTGAGGGTGTCGAATTTTGGATTTTGGATTTCGGGAAAATTGGGGGGAAAATTCGAATACTGGGAATTGGGCTGTGATGATCGAATTGGAGGTTACAAACATCTTCCTGAGGTTGTGACGAGTCGATCCACATCAAAAACGAGAAGGATTGGTGCCGTTTTGGCTCTGATCGAGCTTGGTGACAGAGGAAGAAATCGAGGCTGAGTCGTGGAGTTTGGGGCTGTGATTGACTCAATTGTTGTGGGGAAATGATTTCTCATGATCCCACGATGCTTCTGGGATCATCAATTGAAGGAAACCGGCTGAGATCGATGAAACTCCATGGTTGCACAGTGGACGGTGTTCGTACTTGTGTCGTGATCATTTACTGATCAAACAACGGAATTGATGTGGGGGAATTGTTCCTCGTGGTCCACTGATGCTTCTGGTTGAACCAATTTGGGGAAATCAATCGAGATTGAAGGAATCCCATGATTGAACAGTGACCGGAGTGTTCTTCGTGTTCATCGTTGAATCGTGGAATTGTAGGATCGAATTGACAGGATTGGAACCGGGTTGTGTCGCGGGTGAGTTGGACCCGTTTACCAGACAAACGGGTTGGGCTGGTGACACTGTAGCAGGCGCGTGAGTTTCACGTGCAGCCACTCACGGCGGCGCGTGGCGGCGCGTGGGCACGAATCTCGAGGATTGGGAGTCCCGGTGATAGTGGTGTGGCCCGGGAGGGCCGGTGGCACGCGTATCGAGGCACACGGTTAAAACGGTCTGTGAGTGGACTTTGGTTTTATAAATTCTATGCATGCTTAAATGTTTTACATGGATTATGATTGTGATTGTATGATGTTGGTTTGGTTGTTGGTAAATTGTACGGTTTCACGTATTTCGAGGCGATTTACGTGCTTGCACGTAAATCGAGGTTTTCCGGTTTTACATGGATTTTCCATATTTATGACTTGGATATAATATGATAAAATGGTTTTGAAATTGGAAATACTAACTCGGGCTTGAGGCCCAATTATGTTGGAAATTTCGGACTTGGAGTCCATTTGAGAATCGGGCCGGGGGCCCAGTTGGTTAATGAAATCGGGCCAGGGGCCCAGTTGGTATGAAATCGGGCTGAGACCCATTTGAGTTATGTTATCGGGCCAGGGGCCCAGTTGATTTACGAATTCGGGCCGTGGGCCCAGTGGGTTTATAAGTCGGGCTGCGGGCCCAATTGGTTTACAAATCGGGCCGTGGGCCCAGTGGTTCATAAAATCGGGCATGAGGCCCAGTTGGATAATAAATGTGATTTTGGGTCAGGGACCCTATGTTTTATAATGGTGATTTTGGGTCAAGGACCCTAAATGGAATTATGTGGTTTTATGGAAATTTCGGGCAGGGCCCAATGGTAATAATGTGATAAAAGGATTTAATAAAACTGTTTTCCATATACCATCTGGATACAAGGATATATGATGGTCTCCTCCAGATGTCTGGGACACTGGGGAAGTCACGGTGCATTGCCTGCGAGGGGTCATTATACGGAGCAGCCGGACCGTATGATGACTCAGGAGCAGGATTGCTATGATTGACGTCAGGGACGTCAGACATCAGGGATGTCAGATATAAGGACCCGGAGAGACCCCGGGCAGCACGCGTAGCTTATGAAACCGTGAGATATGACGTCAGGGACGTCTAGCGTCTGGGACGCTAAGCATCTGGGATGCTGGTGATGGTAATGGTAAAATATGGATTAATGAATAAAATGGCTTATTGGTTGGATATGTGTTATGTGGTAAAAGTGAATTATTGGTTATGAAATGGTATGTCGGGTCAGGGACCCTAAATGGTTTGGATTTATGGATTGATGTTCATTTATGGTCGTGGGTGGTGACCCACATGGTTTTAATATGTATGGTGGTGGTATTCCACGGTTTTGGACTGAGTTCCCACACTTGGTTTTTGGTTAACGGTTTTTGGGCTAAGGCCCTAAGGGCTCGTTTGAGCAAACGTTTTGGTTACTGGTTTTGGTGGCATGCATACGTTTTAATTGGAGGGCATAAATGTCTTATAAATGTATTTGGTAAATTTATTGGTTTTTGTCCACTCACAGCTTTTGGTTTTAATGCCCTTCAGGTTGATCACGGATGCGATTGCAGCAGAGACTGGGACATTGCACACCTCCTCCATCGGTCCTTGCGCACTCTGGATGGCCCGTTTGGGCAGTAGCTCTTGGTTATCCCTTGTCTGACACCCCTTGTTGGACGGGAGCAGGGCACATTCCACGGTAATCCCGGGGGGATTGGGATGGGTCCTGTCAACTTGGTATCAGAGCACGGTTGCTCTATTTGTGCGCGCAGGTCGAGGGTGTGATGTCTCTTTGGGCTGCAATTCGTTATCAACCTGATAGATAGTGTTTGGGTTTGGATAGTGGATGGAGTGCGATTGGCCCGATACGTCGTGCGTTAATGTGATTCGACCCAAGTGGGGTTGATATTGGTAAACTGGTATAGTGGGACCGTCGGTTCGGTCATGTGAGATTGGATTGTTGTGCTGCTAGGTGCAGCCAGGTTCGGGGAACCTCATGTGAGTAATGGTCTAAAATGTGAACCCTTGTGGTGGTTTCTAGTGTGAGGGATGTTGGTTCATCGGAGTTGGCCGATGACCTAGTGGTGGAACCCACGTTGATGGAATGGTAGGATTGGATTTGACGTCTACTCGATGTCTAGACCGCGGGGTCGGTCAGGTTGTGGCTTTTATATTGCGGAGAGCTGTTTGGTTCGGTTGAACCATAGGGTGTGATTGTGGAACCCTAGTATTAAAAAGGTAAACCTTAATTGTGGCTAGTGGATGAGAACTTGTGCTGCGACGAGTGGCTGAGGTCATGGATGACCATGTGGATGGCTCTGGTGAGTCTAGGCAGAACTATGGGATCCGATTTACGGATACGGTTCTGAGATAAATTGTGGAATCCCGTGTTGGATCGGGTATTGGTGTGATGTGTGGATGCGGATCTCGATAGTAATGACAGTTGGTCGGTAGTCATATGGAGATGACTGGCTATCGAGGGTAATTAGTGTGGTTCTGATACTTGGGGATCAGGGGACGTTCAGGGAACGTTCATTTTCCTGATGTGGATTGTCAGAGTGGTGGTACCCATAGTCGTGAGGTACGGGATCGTCGTTCGGTATGAACGGAGATCCAGGGTTGTCGTATTTGCACACGGTGTGCAGTATGGATGTTTGCGGGGTTGGTACTTTTGTGCTGATGCTAGTATGGATGCCTGTGTGCTGATACTAGTGTTGTTGATAGTGTGTTGGTGCTGGTACTAGCGCTGGTGCTAGTGTCGGTAATGGTGTTGACGATGAGCCACAAATTGGGGTGTGACTCCGTCATGATGAACATATGTTCGGTCTTTGAGATTCGGTAGTGGTTGAGTGATGGACTGGATGGGATCCAGTTAAGATTGCGTTGTGTTGGGATAAGTCCCAATAGTGGTGAGATAACCAGTAAGGAATGGATTAAAAAGGGTATAATTGAGACTTGAGTAATCTTGGGATGACGTCCCCTACGTCATGATAATTGGTGGATTTGGGGGAGTTGTTGGCAACTCCAAAATTTGTGCGATTTTATGTTTTTAAATATCCCTAAAATGTACGTGGAAATGATTAAAACTGGAAAAGACGAGGAAAACCATTAGTGGTATAAAGGTAGGAATTTGTAATTGAGAACTTGGGAAACCGAGTGTCGAACCGGTAAAGGTCGGGATGTGCGAACGGAACAATAACGGATTGATTGTGGACACGAGGTTGTCCAAGTGAATTGAGGAGGTAGGAAGTCTAGTGGTTGGAACCTTAGTGTCGAGGAGAGTTGTGATTGGGGAACGAGAGTGGTGCTCGTTTTTGGTGATTGGTATTCCGAAGTCATTGGGGTTGACTTCTTGCTTTCTGCCCTGGCAGACGTTGACTGTAGTTACCAGTACGTTGAGCGTGTATTGGTTGGTGAGCCCGTGTGTGTTGTGAGGTCCTTAGGAGGAACTACGTGTTCGAAATTAGGTAAACGAGATGTTTCATTTTCTGGTTGGTGGCAGACGATGTTGGGGTACATGGCGTGGTGAGTGCAGTGAGTTTTGTTGCATCCACGTAGGATGAGTATTGGTGTCATTATTTTGGATCATCCTTGGTTTTCCTAGGTGGAATGACAAGGATCGATACGAACTTGGGTGTGTGAGTCGTAAACGGCGGGGTTGAACTTCTCTTCGACGTGTGGAGGTCGGATTGGCTTCCCTATGAAGTCAATTGGAGGTATCGAACGGGTAACCGATAGGTTCGGTTTTGGTGCGTCTTGGTAAATGTGACGAGATTTCGGGATTTGGAATCGAATTTCTGGGTGACGATTCAGGATTCGATTTTGAAACTTGAAAGTATATTTCCGGATTTGGGTACGGAATGGTTGTTCCAAATGCTAGCTTACGGAATAATGATTTCGGATTCGGATTTGGAAATGAGTTAAACTGTGATGTCTGGGTTTGGATCCAGGATTTCTTACGAAATTGCGGATTTGGATTCGGAATTGGAACTAGATGTTGGGTGGAGTTTCGTTTTGTCTCATGCTGGATTGGGCAAACGTACTCCATTATTGGAACGCGTTCGGCTATGACCTCGGTGGTTGTAGTCTGGTCATTAGATAGATGTGTGTACTTCGTACATGGTTCGAGGTACAATACTTGTAGACTTGTGATGTCTAGTTACGGTATACGGGATATACCCGAGGTGTGTTGGTGAACGTGTTGGTAGTCGGATTGGTTCCGATACCATGGGATTGGTTGTGGACCGGACATTACTATGCAATGGGTCATGGTAATTCCGATGTGTTTAATTACACACAGGTCGTTTGAAAGGTCGGTAATCGTTTACTAAGTTAAGTACGTTGGTGGCATGTGTAGCAACGAGTGAGTCTAGTGTCAGTTTTCGACTGACAACAACTGTGTGGAGAGTTTGTCAGGATGTGTCAACATAGATCGTTGAGTAGGGTCAACTGACTCCTAGTGGGAGTGGGAAAGGAACCGTCGAGTTGTTGCGTCAACGAGAGGGTTGATTTGACAAGTGGTGTCAAATTCGAAACCAGTAGTTTCAGTCATTCGACGAGGTCGAATGTAGTCGTTGCGTTTTGAGTACCAGTGATACGTTTGAGTGCAGACAAGTTTTGCCTGGTTAGTTGGTGTACGGGTGTACACGTGTTGTGTGGTCGATTCCACTTTCCACGGGGTGTTTGTGGAATCAGGGTAATCGAGTTTCGAGAGCGAAACTTTTTAAGGAGGGGAGTACGTTGAGTTTAGATCGGTTGGAATTTCGAGGACGAAATTTATTAAGGAGGGAAGATTGTAACGACCCGTCCCGAATTCCGGGATTAGTTTAGTGACTAATCTTGATTAGCGAGGTTGAACGGTGGTTAGTAGGGCGGAATCGGACAAAATGTGCAAAATGACCGTTTTGCCCCTGGTCGTGGGCAAAATGTTGACTTTTTGTTCGGGCGGTCAAATGGACTTTGACCGATGACCGTGACGTAGTTCGGGACGTCACGAGTTCAGAGACAGGCGGCACGTTCGATTCCGACATTCGTAGAGAAAGTTATGGTGTTCGGAAGTTGAGGGGTATTTTGGTAATTTGGCTTATTAGGGGCCAAATGTTGACTTTTTGATCGGGAGGTCCGATGGGCGAGGGCCAAGGACCGTTACGTAGGTATCGTCGATACGAATCCAACGACAGGCGGCATGCCGAAATCGGAAGATCCGACGACGACGTTATGGTCAAGGAAACGAACTAACGAACCGAGGCCGGGATTAAAATAATAATATAATAATGAATAGTGACCGTTGACTGTGCACATCCGGATGAGTGACAAGTGTCACCCATCCCTTGTTTCCAGCTCCATGTTTCCCTCCCAACACCATCATTACAACATCATCATTCCTTATCCACCATTATCCTTCCTTTTCCTTTGTTTTTCTTTCAAACCGTGCATGATTTAGGGAGAGTATGAACTGGGAGAATTGGCTCCCTTCTTCTGCTGTTCTTGTGAGAAAATGGGAGACTATGATGATTGAATTAACGGGGAAACACGAGGGGTTGTGAGGGTGTCGAATTTTGGATTTTGGATTTCGGGAAAATTGGGGGGAAAATTCGAATACTGGGAATTGGGCTGTGATGATCGAATTGGAGGTTACAAACATCTTCCTGAGGTTGTGACGAGTCGATCCACATCAAAAACGAGAAGGATTGGTGCCGTTTTGGCTCTGATCGAGCTTGGTGACAGAGGAAGAAATCGAGGCTGAGTCGTGGAGTTTGGGGCTGTGATTGACTCAATTGTTGTGGGGAAATGATTTCTCATGATCCCACGATGCTTCTGGGATCATCAATTGAAGGAAACCGGCTGAGATCGATGAAACTCCATGGTTGCACAGTGGACGGTGTTCGTACTTGTGTCGTGATCATTTACTGATCAAACAACGGAATTGATGTGGGGGAATTGTTCCTCGTGGTCCACTGATGCTTCTGGTTGAACCAATTTGGGGAAATCAATCGAGATTGAAGGAATCCCATGATTGAACAGTGACCGGAGTGTTCTTCGTGTTCATCGTTGAATCGTGGAATTGTAGGATCGAATTGACAGGATTGGAACCGGGTTGTGTCGCGGGTGAGTTGGACCCGTTTACCAGACAAACGGGTTGGGCTGGTGACACTGTAGCAGGCGCGTGAGTTTCACGTGCAGCCACTCACGGCGGCGCGTGGCGGCGCGTGGGCACGAATCTCGAGGATTGGGAGTCCCGGTGATAGTGGTGTGGCCCGGGAGGGCCGGTGGCACGCGTATCGAGGCACACGGTTAAAACGGTCTGTGAGTGGACTTTGGTTTTATAAATTCTATGCATGCTTAAATGTTTTACATGGATTATGATTGTGATTGTATGATGTTGGTTTGGTTGTTGGTAAATTGTACGGTTTCACGTATTTCGAGGCGATTTACGTGCTTGCACGTAAATCGAGGTTTTCCGGTTTTACATGGATTTTCCATATTTATGACTTGGATATAATATGATAAAATGGTTTTGAAATTGGAAATACTAACTCGGGCTTGAGGCCCAATTATGTTGGAAATTTCGGACTTGGAGTCCATTTGAGAATCGGGCCGGGGGCCCAGTTGGTTAATGAAATCGGGCCAGGGGCCCAGTTGGTATGAAATCGGGCTGAGACCCATTTGAGTTATGTTATCGGGCCAGGGGCCCAGTTGATTTACGAATTCGGGCCGTGGGCCCAGTGGGTTTATAAGTCGGGCTGCGGGCCCAATTGGTTTACAAATCGGGCCGTGGGCCCAGTGGTTCATAAAATCGGGCATGAGGCCCAGTTGGATAATAAATGTGATTTTGGGTCAGGGACCCTATGTTTTATAATGGTGATTTTGGGTCAAGGACCCTAAATGGAATTATGTGGTTTTATGGAAATTTCGGGCAGGGCCCAATGGTAATAATGTGATAAAAGGATTTAATAAAACTGTTTTCCATATACCATCTGGATATAAGGATATATGATGGTCTCCTCCAGATGTCTGGGACACTGGGGAAGTCACGGTGCATTGCCTGCGAGGGGTCATTATACGGAGCAGCCGGACCGTATGATGACTCAGGAGCAGGATTGCTATGATTGACGTCAGGGACGTCAGACATCAGGGATGTCAGATATAAGGACCCGGAGAGACCCCGGGCAGCACGCGTAGCTTATGAAACCGTGAGATATGACGTCAGGGACGTCTAGCGTCTGGGACGCTAAGCATCTGGGATGCTGGTGATGGTAATGGTAAAATATGGATTAATGAATAAAATGGCTTATTGGTTGGATATGTGTTATGTGGTAAAAGTGAATTATTGGTTATGAAATGGTATGTCGGGTCAGGGACCCTAAATGGTTTGGATTTATGGATTGATGTTCATTTATGGTCGTGGGTGGTGACCCACATGGTTTTAATATGTATGGTGGTGGTATTCCACGGTTTTGGGCTGAGTTCCCACACTTGGTTTTTGGTTAACGGTTTTTGGGCTAAGGCCCTAAGGGCTCGTTTGAGCAAACGTTTTGGTTACTGGTTTTGGTGGCATGCATACGTTTTAATTGGAGGGCATAAATGTCTTATAAATGTATTTGGTAAATTTATTGGTTTTTGTCCACTCACAGCTTTTGGTTTTAATGCCCTTCAGGTTGATCACGGATGCGATTGCAGCAGAGACTGGGACATTGCACACCTCCTCCATCGGTCCTTGCGCACTCTGGATGGCCCGTTTGGGCAGTAGCTCTTGGTTATCCCTTGTCTGACACCCCTTGTTGGACGGGAGCAGGGCACATTCCACGGTAATCCCGGGGGGATTGGGATGGGTCCTGTCATATTGAATATGAAATGATGATTTTATGTGTTTGCACGTTTTTCGAGAAAAAGACGGTTTTGGTACGGTTTTCGAGAAAATGTTGGTTTTCGGATTTTGATGTCACATTTGGGGATTTCCACCGATAAAGGTTTTCTAATAATGTTATATGGGTTATGACATGTGATTTGTGATTACATGGGGTTTTGGTATGAAAATAGATATTTTTCCGGATTTGGGTTCGGAATGACGGTTCTGGATGACGGAAGGGTATCGGACCAGTGATTTCGGATTCGGGTTTGGATGTGGATTGGTAAATGGTTTCAAATGGTTTTGGGATTGGATTTGCTGGATCTGGATATTGGGTTTAAAGACCCGGATATATGTGACGGGGGACCGGCCGGATTGGGTTTAAAGACCCGGATTGAGTTTAAAGACTCGGGAGTTTAAAGACTCGGATATATATTGATTTTCCCCCGTAGGCCTTGAGTTTAAAGACTCGGGAGTTTAAAGACTCGGATATTATTAAGGCCTGGATTGAGTTTAAAGACTCGGGAGTTTAAAGACTCGGATAGATCCAGCAGGTTTGATCGGGAAAATGATGTTTTGGTGATTATGGTTTTGATACGGTTTTTTGATACCTATGCTATGGTTTCTTATGGTATTTTATAGTGTTTCTGTTTCTTATGATGTTTATAATGATTATTTTTATCAATGTGTTTATAACTGCTGGTTATGCATGTGGTTTCAAAACGGAGGGTAAAAACTCGGTTTTCTTATAAAATGGTTCTTGAACTTTTGTACTTTCTGGTCCACTCACATTTTGTGTTTTAAATTGCCCTCCAGGTTGTGAAGCGAGCGCGGGGTCTTGACGTCGAGGCAGAGTCTGAGGCATAGAAGTGACGTGAGGGTTCCCAGAGTAGAGTAAAGGCTTCTGCGTGCGTGTAGTTATCGGTTTTATTTGTATGTTCGTACTATGTTCTGTAAATGCTACTTTCGGGACATTGTGTCTAATTACTCCTGCGTTTGACTGGGTAGTATGTGAGTGAGTTTTACTTGAGTTTTGCGTCGGGGAGTCAGACGGGAGCGGGATTTACCTCGGGTTTCGGGGTGAAACCGGGGTGGGTCCTGACACGCTGTGGGATCTACGACCAGCCACGTGGTGCTTTAGGCCCCCTAGGGGCGTTGCCGCTCGGCAGATATCCTCCAAAAAGGGGGACTTGACACCGGTGTGGTGTCCGCCGAAGGGACTCCGATGCCTAAGTTAGTATATGCAAGCCGATGGGCATGAAAGTAATAGTAATCTGGAGGGGGTCTCATAGCGTTACCTTTGTAAAGGGTTTCAAGGTATTTATAATAGCCATAATTGCAGTAGTTGAGCTACTGTTTGGGAGCAGGTCCTGTTTTGTGGCTAAGGATCGTCTGGTGGTCCCTGGATATCCGGGGTAGGTGCCAGCTGGTGCCCAACCTGCCCTCGTCAGGGAGTTATTGTGGCAGAGCTGGTGTCAAGTAACTGTTGCAGCCAGCTGGTGCCTGTGTGTTTTAGCAGGTGCCGAATGGCGGGCCTGTAGAGCATGCCGGTCGACCGTCCATGATTGTGGGGGTGCCGAGCGGGGTACCGGTCGACATCCGTTCCGTCGTGACGGTTCTTGTGCTCAGAGGTTGGTCGGTCGATATAGTATCAAAAAAATTAATGACTACTCCTCTTATTGTAGTACATTTACCTAATCAATGTTTAAATCCGGCTTACCCAAATTTTTCTTGTTCTTTGCAACATTCCCCATTTGTCCCACTATTATTGAGTAATTTTTGGATATCAAAGTGACCTCCTCATAAGGTAATTTTAATGTGGCCGATTTTCTCTTGTTTGCAATTAATCTCAGTACATGTATACTCGCTCACGCATTAATGGAAATATATATCTCGATACATACATTGATATCTTTACTATCTTACTACCCACTGCCCTTAATAATGCTTAAATGTATAATAGGCGAATGCATAAGATGTTATATACTTATATTTGACGGAAATGTCATTACGTGAATACCGTAACCTATCTATTTAAATATTATAGTGTATATTAACACATTATTAATTTTTTATTAAAAAAATATTTTCATGACATTTTGGTCGCATACAAAATTTCCATAATGAATCCTCTCATCATTCGATCATGATCCCGTCATCTCATCATCCACTACAGCAAAACGAAATCCGGATAATCCACCAGAATCCACTCCTTCACCCAATCCCCATTCCACACGTGTCATAAAGCACAACGTCACCATCACCCCCTCTCCCCTTCGATCACTAACCATAGTCCTCTGTTTCCAAAATGGTTAATTCATCTGAGTTTGGCGGTCAAAGCTCTGCCCTTGAATTAATTTTTCTTCTTTTCCCAAAGATTTTTGCTGGTTGGAGAGAGAGAGAGAGAGATGTGCAACAAGAAGAATCCACCGCCTCCGCCGCCTGGTCACGGCGATCATGTGCAGAGAAGCTCCATGATTAATACGGCGGTCAAGCATGAAAATATTGATGAAGACGAAGAAGAAGAACCCACGTTGCAGTCTTTAAGAATTGCAGCTCGGAAATCGAGAACCAAGACCCGGAAGCCGAAATTTTTGAGCCTCCGATCCAAATTCATAGACGAAAACTGTACAATGACGACGGCTGCAAAGCCCAATAGCCACCGCCGCCAGCTGAATTTGTTCCCGCTCTACCCGGAGAATCTGGTTGGAGATGATCAGCAAGACAGAGGGGGCGACATGCCGGACGAAAACGTGGAGTTGTTCTTCCAATCCGACGGCGGCGCCACCCTCAACGGCCTCCTCACCTCCGCGACAACAACCTCCACCGCCACCACATCAACCACAATGTCGTCTGATGTGGAAGAAGTGTGCCTCCCTCCCTACGCTTACTACAGGGGATCAATCTCAGCCCAAGATCGATACAGGGAACCAGGCGGCGACATTGTACGGTCGGCGATGAGGAATAGAGAGAGGGAGGCGAGCGTGGAGAAGTGGGTTTCGTACTCGGAGTTGGTCGACCGAAAGGAGGAAGCTTGCTCGACCGTGGGTGATCGGAATTTCATTAAAAATCAACGGTGGAACTGCAGCGGCGGCAGCAAGGCGGTGAATGGTGAAGGCTTGGCGTTGGCGTTGAAGCTTGATTATCAGGAGATATTAGATGCTTGGTCAGATAAGGGCCCACTTTACATCGACGGTGGAGATTCCCCACAAACTGTGCCTGACTTGCTCGACCACCACAACCAGGACAGTCAGAGCTTTCAGCTCCGTGATAACATTTTCACTGTAAGAACTTTTTTAACTTTTTCGTCATCTAATTTGACCGCGGTAATTGGTTTTTGAATAATTTGCTAATTTGTCCCTGAAATCTGCACATTCCCAAATTTTCCCTGAAACTGCATTAGTGGCAAATTCATTTATCATCATATTTGTTCGAAAAATGTCATATTTGGTCATTAATGTTATTTAATATTTATAATTAGTCAATTTTCGTTCATTAATGTCATTTTTTATTTTAGTTTTCATCTTGAAATATGATTATTTTAATCTAAAATTAAATCAAATGTCACAACTATAACCAATTTATTCATGATTAATATTTTTTTGCTTATTAGTATCATTTGTTCGTTTTTTTTTCATAGATAAAATGTGATCACATTACATAATTAGCCATTAAGAATAATGTATAATACTTACCTCCTATTTTCGATAATATCCTTATTTTCGATAATATCCCATTTGTACCCCCTTCCGATTTATCTAATAATCTGTAAATATCTGTATATCATAATCATAACCGTTTAACTCCTAAATAATCACTTGATACCATTTATTAAAAAAATTAACTAAACTAGAGATCATTTAGTTTTTCACTCGTGTAACCTAAATCGACGCTTCACATAAGGAACTTTCTTGTTACCAATCCGTTGAATGTGTGATATATATAAATAGCTAAACAATTTCAAAGTTGTTGATTTTTTTCCTAGTTGGCTTTACAATTTGCTTGATTCCTCAAAAAAGAGGGAAAGGATCTAAAAAAATTTAGTGTAAGGTCCTACCACTTTTTTGCGTTTTAATTAAGGTCCCCTCCTGCACATTTCCTAGTTGAGGCAAATGGGCCACTGCGCCCAACTGGTCACCATTCGTCACCATTATTTCCAAACTGCACCGTTTTGGCTTCCAACAACATTTTTACATTTTTTTTCTGGTGGCAAATTAAATTCAGGTCCCAGAAGATGATGGCAGTTTAAAAATAAGACAAGAACAAAGAGAGGCAAGTGTGTTGAGATACAAAGAGAAAAGGCAAAGCAGGCTCTTCTCTAAGCGGATCCGGTACCAAGTTCGAAAGCTCAACGCCGAAAAACGACCCCGTATGAAGGTGAGCAATTTTACCTTATTATTTAGTCATTCATATGTCTTAATATTAATCTCGTGGCTTAATGATTGGCATTGATCTTAAATTAATATGAAGAATTTTAAGTGTACTTAAATTTCAACATTGGTAAAATATGTATCGATCCTACATTAGTTATCCTTTCGTCAAAATTTCTCAATAGTTTCAATCAAATTTAAGGGTAGAGTTATCTTAATTTCCATGATCTTAGTATACTCCCCCTCTAAGAAATAAGATGAGTTAAATATTAACGTCAAATTTGTTATCTTATCAAATTTCGACGATGTTAAGTGGAATTTTATTGATTTACAAAATACACCTAATAAAAATACATATTTTGTGCAAAAAACAACAAATAGTCATACAATAAATACAATATAAAACACTTAAATTACAACTCATCTTTTACGTGGATAAGACATTATACTATCTCCATAAAATTCATAATTCCTCTTATTTAATTACAAAACAAATTAATAAGTTGTGCTATAAGCTAACATTATATAAATTTTTCCTTCGAATATTCAATTTCTGATGAACTGGAGCACATACCGTCCCTAAACCGTGGCTCGTGCTTGCTTATCATATATAGAAGGGCAATTCAACTTTTTATTTTGACGTAAACTGGCGAGAAAATTTATGGGTGAACGATTGATATAGATCGATACATATATTATGAAGCATGATTACTAATATATATTAAAGTTTACGAATGAAAAATGAACGTGACAATCATTACACCTTAATCTCGTCAAATTTATACTTAATCGTTGATTAATTAAACAAAATGCATACCTTGTTGTTTCACGTAATGTAGGGACGATTCGTGAAGCGAAGTGGGTCGAAATCGAATCCGATTGAAGAATATTAGAGCAAATGATATTTATCTGACATGCATAATGTATATGCATGGTTTAGTAGAGAGACTATAATTCCAGCTTATGATTCCAAGAGGATGGAGACGATGTCGATCACGTGGAATTGAAGGTGGTTTTTGGTGTTTGATATCACCAAGCTGGTTTTCTACTACGACTACTACTACTTGCATATATAAATGTTTCTTTTTGCTTAATTATTATTAATCCCTTTTCTTCCTTATTTTTCTTGGTTTAATTATCATTAATTGGGTTGCTAATTAGGGAGTGGGAATATCCTCGTGCATGATGCATGATGGACAAAGGATCATACCAAAAAAAAAAAAGTAGACATTATTGTGTACCTACTTGTAAATTGTGTAGAATATGTAATTCTACGTGGAATGATTTATAAATATATTCATAATTCAATCAGATGTGTGCGTATCGTGATACTATTGAGAAAAAAAGGTGTGTGTCTCTCATTTTTAACACAATTAGAAATGAAACTGGTTAATGCTTTCCATGCATATGGAATCATTTTCGACAATGTACAATTGCATTGACGAAGATGCCCGTATATGGTTTTGATCGTAGTAGTTAGATTATAACATTTTACCCTTTCTTCGTTTTTATACACAATTGGATCGCAAGAGATTAAGCATTCTTCACATGTGATGAGTTTGACCACGATGATTTTTTTTTTAGTGGAGCTGCTCTATTAGGGCTTTGATTGTTTTGGGCTTTGTGTGTTTGATTACAATTTTGCATAATTTGAGTTTGTTCGCTGTTAATGCATCTTTATCCACATTAGTCTTACTATTTTGGCTTGTGCGTCTTATTGCATAACTTGATTTTGATGGTATCGTTGTACATTGTCTCTATGATAAATATAAATTAGTCGAATTTTTAAGTATAACATATTAAACAGTCCACTTAACATATAAAATAGTTCATTTACTGTATTATTAAGATTTTTACTGTGTTTTTTTATTGTATTATTTTTTTTTTATATTTTCTAATACCGTTTATACCATTTTCATATATGAATGAGTAACTTTCAAAATTTAGATATTAATATTTTATATTTATATTCAAAAATTATTTGAGAAGATAATTCTAACTAAATTTCATATTTTCAAATTTGTTTTAGGAATTAAAATCATTTTAATCCACCAAACTTCTTAGATATTATCTGATATTTTTGAATAATTATAAACTCACAAGTACTTTATTTAGTTTATAAAGTTTTTTGGTTTTATTCCTCCATAGGTAAATTATTAATTACTTATTTGTTTTATTATTTTGTGGGTAAATTAATAATTATCTATGTATTTTTTATTTTTCTATTCTATTTGAGAGAGTTATATTGCGTATAATATATCTTTATTATACAATTAAAATTCTCATAGGTAAATTACATTTTTATATACAATTAAAATTTCTATCAATTACATAAAAAAAATCAAACTATATGATATGTAATTGCAAGCTTGTAATTCTTTAAAAATTAAGAGATTAAAACAAATGTTGCATTTTGACCAATAATAAAAAAATTAAATTATTTTTTATTTGCTGTTTTTATTTATTTTAATGGATTAACTTATAATTTGAACTCTAAAAAAGACCCCATATATAATTGCTCCTTATATTAGTTTTAACCAAAAAAAAAACTTATCATAGCTCTTCATTACTAAATGCTAACTACGTGTATGTTCATACCGAACATAACTAAGCCCAGTGGGCTGCCAATATAACAAGGGCCCAAGCAACCAAAGCTCAAGCCCATGGATTAACCAACACACGCTGGCCTTACGTGAGAAGAAACTCACTTCATGTGCAGGCCATGTGTTGATACTTGATACACACGGAGGGAACATTTAATTCTACTTCGTGTAAGGTTCGAAAAAAGCCGAAAATGTTCTGGAAACTTCTTAGAATATTGAAATATTGAAATATTGAAATATATTTTAGTTTAAAACCTCACTGACAGGACCCGTTTTGAGAAATGCATAGATAAGTGTGCGGTCCTATTTTCGTTGACAAATATTCTGAAATATTGAGATTGCCTTCAAAATTTGTCAGAGGGACATTCACACTAAGCTTCTACTGATGCCTCCACCTTACGTTTAAAAAAAAAAAAAAAAAAAAAACTGAAAATCTATTCCACAACACAAGCAAGAGCCAAGAAACAAACACCTTACAAAGCGAGAAACACCAGAAAAAGAAAGAAACCAACTACAACCGCGAGCTAAAACCCCATGCAGGCTACCAGACTGAAGAGGACAACAGAGACCACCAGCTACTGGAGGTCCAGAGAGCCTAGCCCAGGGGAAATTTAAGTGCTCGGGCTCCGCGCATTATCTCGCGTTATTCGAAATTATCTATATTATTTATTTTTTTTATTTTTTGAATATAAAAATTACCAAATTATATAATAAAACGAATTAAATTTTATCTCTTTTTTAAATTAGCGATTTTTATAAGCTTCGACAATGAGTCCGAATTGGAATGGGTAGATTGTTAACGTATACAAGAACCGGCCATGCCAATACATGATGAACATAATCTCATGTTTTCCTCCATCTTTGTTTGGGCCAGCTGCTTTCTGCAGGCCATTTGATTTTAAATAGGCCCATTAGGCCCATTCCTTCATGTCTGAGTATCCTAAATGACAATAATACCCTAATCTCTAAAAAGAATGTTCAAGCAATTGTTCGAACATGGTAGAACATATCTCATCTTTATGTAGAAAATAGAAGAACAAAGAAAGTTCAAGACACATCCATCCAACTCTTTATAAACTGATCTCGCTATCACATTCATATCAATCGATCAACAACAAAAGTTCATTCGTTGTCTCAATTTTACCCTTTTGCATTTCCTTAATTTGTTCATCAAACAAAACATGTCACTTATTTCCCAAGTGGTAGGCGATGAAATTTTCGACCCCTTTCTCTCTTTGATCAACAAGTGTCCAGTCCTCAGCATTCCGACGGACTGGAAGGAGACCCCGGAAGCCCACGTGATTATCGCGAATCTTCCGGGGCTCAAGAAAGAGGAAGTCAAGGTGGAAATTAGCGAGGGGCAGGTGCTCCAAATAAGTGGAGAGAGAAATGAAGACGAAGATGGTGGAGATAATAATAATGATCGGAAACACAAGTGGCACCGCGTCGAACGCTTCCGTGGGAAGTTCTCGAGGAGGTTTAGGCTGCCGGAAAATGCCAAGACCGATGAAGTCAAGGCGGCTATGGAGAATGGAGTGCTGACTGTCACTATCCCTAAGCATGAGGTCAAGAAACCACAAAGGAAGGCGATTGAAATCGAAGGGAATTGAATTTTAAAATCGTTTACAAATAATTATGTGAAAATAAATGATTGGTGTGTGCGTCATGTCTGGTTTATGTATAATTAAGTGAGACTGTCCAGTTTAATTTGTTTTTTTTTTCTCATGCTTGTATGTGGTGAAGACAATCTATAATAATATTAAGGAAATAATATTTCTCAAGGATGAAAAATAATTTTTTCAAATATTTTTGGAATCGCCTAGAATCGTTAGGAGTCAATGTAAATTTTTTCATATAACATGTTTACTATGGTAATTTTATGAGTTTGTGAGGCTATATTTATTTTTTAAAATTATTTGATAAGATAATTTTAATTAAATTTTATATTTTAATTTTATTTTAGGAATGAAAATTATTTTAATTTATTAAATTTTACATATGTTATCTATTACTTTTAAATTATTAATGATCTGTTTATTTTATTTTTTTAGATAAATTAATAATTATTTACGTATCTTTATTTTTCAAGTGTATAATATATTAATATATATTTATTATATAATTAAAAAATTTATAAGTAAATTATATTTTTATAGACAAATTACCTAAAAATAAGTCAAATTATAAGATATCTAATAACTCGTTTGTAATTTTTTAAAAATTAACGAACTTACTACATTTTAACGAATAATAACAAATTAAGAGACGCTTGTAATGACATGTTTATTATGAAAAAAAAAATAAGTATTTTCTGTACTAATTTGAATTCAAAATAAGTAGCCCAAAGATCAAGCTTACAATATCACCTAAGCCCACAAACTGGCGAAGCCCAATAAGGCCTCAAGTTCATGAGCAACTAATATTTGAAGCCTAGCGAAGTTCTCTTTTCGTAGTTTAATTTGTTAATACTATATTCGACCAGAAACAGTGGGCTACAAGTGATTGGTCCAAGCCTAAAACAAGACTTAGGCCCACAAACTGGCTGAGCCCATAATCAGGCTCTATGTCTATGAGCAACTAAACCTAGTAGAAGCTCTATCTGAGTAAAGTTGGCAATTTTTTTACGCTGACCTGAAATAAAATTTAAAATTTGTAAGAAATTTATTCAGTTTAGTTCGCACGATTAAAATTTTGGGTTATTTTCGAGTTAATTCGTTATGATATATTTAATATACTGGTAGATTTCATATTAATCTATTAAACCGTAATTACCTATTTCATACTCTATATGCACTTTACGTGTTAGTATTACAATAAAAGTATATTTATTCAATCTCAAAATTATTCATCCCGCTCGTCTTAATAAGCATATGAAAGGGAAGCATTTTTTCCAATGAGGTAACCAATTCATAATTATTTTTATCATATTAAAAATTGGACTAAATTATTAATTTGGGCGTCACCGATTTTTAGGTCAGCACCATACTAGTTTCTATACGGTTAACGATCAATCATTCATCTTGAAACAGATTCCACAGAAAACGTAGTGCGTAGAGCATCTATAAATTATCACGACTAAGTTAACACATTTTATGCATCAACATATTTTAATTTCGTATGTCTCATGTCGAATCAGCAAGGAAACAAAAGATCGACCAAACAAACTGACATTGTCTAGAGCAGAAAAAATAAAGAAGATGAAATGCAATGGTCTAATCAATATAATCCCAACTAAAGAAAGTGAGGTTTTAAACTAAAAAATATTTCAATATTTAATTAAACATGTTTAATAATTTAATTAATTAGTATTAGAAGTCACTAATCGGGCTGGGGGCTGCCGGCCATTTTCCAAAAGCCGAAGATTCACGAAGTTGCTTTCCCTACGCAGTCAAAAAGAATGTTTTTGATAATTGGTGATTTTGTGTCTACTGTATTATGCACTATCTTGTTTAATTAAAAACAAATTAATTTATTAATGCATGCTTAATTATGTACTAATTAGCATTTGATTATAATACAAATAGTTTTTTTTTTTAAGTCCACTAATGCATAAAACAAAAATTTGAAGGAGCAATTGTATATAGGTTCGTTTTTATAGTTCAAATTATGAGTTAGTCTACTACAATATATAGAAACCATAAATAATAAATAACTTAATTTTTTTATTGTTTGTCAAAATGTAGTATTAATTTTTGTCTCTTAATTTTTAAAGAATTACAAGCGTATCATCACATATCATATAGTTTGATTTTATTTTACGTAATTTACTTATAGGAATTTTAATTGTACATAAAAATTAATTTACCTCTGAGAATTTTAATTGTATTGTAAGGGTATATAATATGCAATATACCTCTTTCAAAAAGAATACAAAAATAAGAAATATACCTATAATTATTAATTTATCTACGAAAGAATAAAACAAGCATGTAATTAATAATTTACAGGAACAAAACCAAATTTTTTTATAAATTAAATAAATTACTTGTGAGTCTGTAATTATTCAAAAGTATTAGATAATATATGAGAATTTTAGTGCATTAAAATGATTTCTATTCCTAAAAAAAAAAATTAAAATATGAAGTTTAGTTAGAATTATCTTATCAAACAATTTTAAAAAATAAAATATTAATATTTAAAATTTGAAAGTTATTCATCCATATCTAAAAATGGTATAAACAGTATTATAAACTTTTTAAAAAATAATATAATTTAAAAATCACAGTAAAAATTTTAATAATACAGTAAATGTATTATTTTATATATTAAGTACTGAATTATTTTATATGTTAGATTTAAAAATTGGATTAATTTATAATTATTTATAATTAAAACAAATTAATTTATTAATGAAGCATTAAGTACTAATTAGCATTTGATTATAATACAAATAATTTTTTTTAGTCCACTAGTGCATAAAACAAAATTTTTAATTAGCTCATCTTAACCAGACTAATCAGAAACTTGGGTTTGTGGATAGATGTACAGATAAAAAGGGATTAGTAGTTGCAATTAAAAATGTCCTATAGCTTTGTAAGCACTTTTTAAGCCTAGCTTTAATGCTTTTGGAAATTTTTTATCCTTTAGCTTAGCATTAGCACTTTCTAGAGAAGCGTACTGTTTTGTGCACGCATGAATAATTCATAATGTAAAAATCGAAACATAGAAAATATAAAATCATCAATTGTTTTTGTTTCTTAAAACTTGTAATCTCCAATTTTGTTTGAGAAATTGACTACAAACTCAACAATTGTGAATAACACATCTCCAATTTTGAATATGGTTGTCCTTCATTTGGCTTAAGCCAACAATGTTAATTTGATAAAAATATATGGTAGCTAGAACATCAAATTCAACTAAAATTATAAGCTATTACAAGTTTATAAGAAAACGCATCGGTTAGCATTCAACTTAAAAATCGTCAATTGTTTTTATTTCTTAAAACTTATAATCTCCAATTTTGTTTGAGGAATTGACTACGATCTCAACAATTGCGAGCAACACATCTCTAGTTTTTAAATATGATTACCCTTCATTTTGCCTAAACCAAATGCTAATCAAGATTAATTTTGTAAACATATTTAGTAATCACAACAACAAATTCAACTAAAATTATATGTCATTACAAACTTACAAGAAAACGCTGCGGCTAGCATTCAACATCTTCAATAGCATAAAACCCCAGCCCACACCAAATTACACATGAAATCAAAGAGTCCTTAATTAGCAAACCCTAGTTCAATACTTCTAGTCACGGAACCCTCTGAGGTAGAGTCACATTCAACCCGTCCCCATTAGGTATAATCTTCCGGAAGACTAATGCAACAACCCATCATCACGGCTTCCTTCTTAAATCTGGGTTTGATTGAAGAAAGCATAATGCAAAACACGCAGATGCAAGTTCGCTTGACCCACTAGGTTACGAAATTAAACTCGTACAACCACTAACTTTCTTAACTTCTTTTTTGTTAGTGGTAGTTAATTAACAGATTAATTATCAAAAGATCACCAAGCTAGCTAGTAAGCGCGATGGTGATTCCTTGAGGAATCATACACGAATTGAACGACATGACGTAGAAGTTCCAATGCCATGAAGCTGCAGCTTCATTTCCTTGATGGCTGGATCTTGAAACAAAAGCACTTTGTCGTTGTCTCGAACCCCAACCATGTGTAGGTATTCACCATCCTCTCTTTCCTTCCCTTTGTAAAGCAGCCTCTGCTCTCTTGCCTCCAATCCACTCACCAATGACAGAATCGTCTTCAACTCCCCTGTGAGCGAGCGCAAACAAACAGCAAATTAATCAGAAATCCTAATAACACAGTCGCCTTTTTGATAAAATAGTAGGTACGTTGTTTAGTTTAGGGGTAATTATAAATAGGTATTTTTATAGGAGTCCGAGTTATAAATTAGTTTATTACAGTAAATAAGAACGGTAGATATGAAATCACACAATTTTTGGAGTGTATATTACTTAAATTTGTAATCCTCCTTAATTTCTCTTGTTTTTTTAGCTAGTTTTCCCATGAACTATTATTAGTGACCAATTTCTCCCTTATAGTTATATTCATATTGATGAACAAATATAAATTTTTTGAATAAACAATTAGATAAAACGTAATAAATATTATAACGGTTGATGAAAATATCCGTAATATCAATAAAATTTCAGTTTAAATATTAGTATTTAATTTGGGGTCTATGAAAATAGGGGGAAAAAATATTCGCGATATTTATGTGAATATACCTGTATTTAAGAGTCTTGACATAAAATTAATAGGAAATGAAGAAAAATCTCCCCTCAATATTCATGATTTATGTATTAGTATTATATATATATATATTATTGGGTGCTTAAGTTTTTTTTTTCCTAAAAATTCATCCAAAATTTTCAAGTTTTTTACTAAGTTTGTAATTTTTTTATTAAACGTGAATGATATCAAAATCGATATTTCCATAAATTTAACTGTCAATATATTTAAGTGAAGAACAAATTTTTTATCCTTGATTATAACATGGGTGAATTGGTTATTAATAATCATTTATACGGATATGGTCTAAAATAAAAATTCAGAAAGAAAATTAACGAAAGGGTAAAAATTCAGAGAACGAATTGATAAATTACTCAAAACGATAAGTTTTGGACAAAATCAACGTTGGCAGAAGAAATAATTGCTTACCAAAAGTGGAAGTGGATTCAATGGCGATGTCATGAGAGTGGGACACGCCGGAGACTCGAACCGTGATCATACCCTCGCCGCCGCTGCTTGCAGCGGCAGTCTCTCTCCGTTGAACAAGCATGCCGCCGGGGCGGAGTTCCCATTTGATTTCTCCGAACTCTTTATTTTGATCAGCTACTGGAGATGCTTTGATCTGCTTATTGTTGCTGATGAGCTTGCAGCTGCTAAAGCTTCTGCAAAACCTTTTTGACTTCAACTTAATCATCTTCCAATTCTTCTCTCTCTCTCTCTCTCTCTCTCTCTCTCTCTCTCTCTCTCTCTCTCTCTCTCTCTCTCTCTCTCTCTCTCTCTCTCTCTCTCTCTCTCTCTCTCTCTCTCTCACTCAATGTAACTACACAAGAGGAAATGGGGAACTTAATTGGTTACTTATATATAGTAGTGGACAGTTACAAAAGACGTATTATAGTGTTAGGGCAAATATTGTATACAAATCGAAGTCTCCTTTATTTTATTAAAATCTCGAGAAAAATCAATCAATGTAATAACTCACAACAATCTTCTTCTTAAATTTTGATATGATTTCAGAGAAAATTGAATCAACTCTCAAAACACACAAACTCAAATTTACTAACCACTAAACTATTCATAAACGCTATTTATTTTATTTGAAAAAAAATACATGATCGATTGTCAAAATTAATACGAATATAACAAAAAAATACATGACTGATTGTCAAAATCCATAACCATTAAACGTTCTCGTTTTTCTTTTTTATCATTGACATGCAGTATCACAAAGTTAACAACCAAAGAATAATCTGCACCGAGTCCCGGAAAGACTCACGCACGCGTTGCAGTGCACCCCTAACCACAATCATGATATAACTTAGAGTAAATCGAACCCAAAACTAGCCAAGAGCATATCAATTGTCAAAATCCATAACAACTAAACGTTGTCTTTCTTCATTCCACCCTTAACCAAAAATCTTACATATTTATGCAATTTAACTTAAAATCTTATATATATATATATTAGGGAAAATTCAATAAGGTGGACGTGGCAAAGTCTAAAATACAAGCCGCCGGAAGGTGTGATGATAATGGTGAGTGGCCAATGGGATGACGCCACGAGGGGACAATGTATAAGCGTAGTTCTCTCTTGGTTATTTTATGTGGGAGAGGCCGAAGGCACATAGGCACATGGGGGTGGGTGCTTAAGAACACGCTTGCTTGATTGGCGGGCCAAACACAAAATCAATTCCTCAATTCATTCATCTTCCACAAAATATTCATATGATTCCTTCATCGTATATACTTAAAACTAAGTTCTTTAATAAAAGAAAATGGAGTATATTTAAAATAAAAGTGTAAGATCGATGTGATTTAGAATTTCATGCTAATAGCTAACCACTTAATCTTATAGATTAGTAGTATTCTTTTACATATTATGTGAAAGTTTTCGGATTCGACTCTCGTAAAAAGTAAGATCGACATTTGATATGTGTAATCATTGTAATGTAATTCCCTCCCCCCAACCCCATAACCAAAAAAAAATCGTTATATAGAAAAAATTACGTTGAAATCAAGCAAAATTTAGTTGAGATTTGAAAAAGAACTTCCTAAATGTAAATTTTCAGTACAGTTTAATTATGTTTTATCTCATGTTTCTTCGATCGCTTCCTATTCCGAAATATTGTCTCTAATTTTAATTCATTGATCTCAAAATTAGGGCATGAAATATATGTTTTACGTTTTGATTATAAATAAGTCGCATTACAAGCAGAAATTAGACATACTCTTCAAGTATAGGAACAACTCGTGTATGTACTTAACCAAAAAATAATATATATATATATATATATATATATATATGTATATGTTTCATGTTTGTACATGTAATTTGAGATTTTAGTTTTTATGCTTAGTTAGGTGGATGTTTAAGACTTTTATTATCTAAAGGTGGTTGGCTAATCCCTTATCTAGGGTATCAACCCACATGGGAAGGAGCTACCTAGCTTTAGACAATATGTGCATATTATTATCTTTCTTTCAAAGTTTCAACCATGTCCAATTATACTTTACTAAACCAAAGTTTTTTAGTCCTCCGAAATTAAAGGGCAATTAAGTAGACGAATTTAGAACCAAGATTCACTAAACGTGTTGATAATCTTATTCATTTGGCGTGTGATCCAACCGTTAATTAGACGGATATGCCATCGTCTTCGATTATCATGCTATGGTTACGCAATATGACTCTGTCTAGAAAAAGATCTATCGTGAAAAAAAGAAAAAAAAAAAAATAAATACTTTATTATTAGATTGAGTTGCTCTCTGCTAATTAGTTTTCTTTGTCAGAGTATCCACATCAAATTAGCTAATTTTTTAGACAAATTTAATTTAAAATGACCCGAAAGTTTAATAGCTAGTTAGTTTTTATAGCTACCAAAATCAGACTCTATATTTTCACCAATTTTGAATATTAAATTCATTTTTTTTCCAATTTGAATATATGAAAACACAATTTTACTACAATGACTAATTTTTAACGATTCAAGTAAATATGTTTATTTTGGGTGCAAAATCGACCCAACACATAACTTGGGCAATTCACTACATATGTAGCTAGTTTTTTAACGGTTCAAATAGATATGTTCATTTTAACGGTAAAATTAAATAGAACGAATAAGGAGCCAAAAACAATAACTAAAATTTCAATTGAGAATTCATTTCAATAGGAAAGGAGAGTAACAACCCTAAGTTTTAAGTTCTTATTTGGGAGACGATATATTTGGCGAAAGATATTTTTCGCCTCTAAGAAAGTAAGGAGTACCATTTTATTCAATGTTATCATCGTGATTTATGGTAAAGTTTATAACGTTTCTTATTTTCTTCCTTCTAGTTGTTGAATGTGTTAAAATTATCATACCCAAACTCTATATGCGATAATTCGACCTTCCAGTTGTCACCGTTGTCACCTAAAAGCTGCAAAACATCAAAATCTACATTTCCCAAATACTGGAAAGAATCAAATTCTTCACAACCTTATACGAAAAGTCTGAGTAAATTAACGAGCTAAAAACGAAAAAAATCTAGAAATTCATTTTTTTTTCTTTAAATGTTTCAATAATTCACAATAAAGTTTAGAACTTGCGTATACAAATGATGATATGTCTTGAAAATTAAAAAGAGTTTGTGAAGAAGAAAGGATGAAGAGGATAAAGGAGATATGAGAGATAAACGAGATGAAAAAATAACTAGCGAGATGCGGTTATCTACTAGTAGCTAATTCCAATAAAAAAATTTCAATTTTATATTAAATTTACCTAGTCTGCTCCTTTAGGTCTATTATGATGCTTTTGGATAATTTTTTGGTTAAATTGGTTCAAAAGTTAAATTTCACTGCTTTAGTGTAGATACTATCAATATGTATTACTGCACGCAGATAGTTATCTTATTATTTGATTGAGTTACGCTCTCTCAATTAGTTTTATTTATAAATATAATAAATAAGTAAACGTTGTCGTTTTTTCGATACAAGCCACAAGATTTCTTTACACTCGAAGTATGGGCGTAAAACTCACATACTCAAAAGTGCGATATATCAAAGTACTCTCAATAAAATTTGAACTCTTACCGGTCAGAAATGAACGTCATCGTTCAATTGGTTTAAGAATATTCATATTTGGTTGTCATCCAATGCATAGTTAAAAATATATAAAAGAGTAAGGTTTGTGGGGATTGGTTTGACGACAAAGGACACCCCACATGCTGCTGGTAGAAGAAAGATTGTTGTTGTGTTGTAGTAGTCACCTTGTGGTCCTTGTCTCTATGTACTATGTAGCTAGTTAAAATGATACTAGTGATTCGATATCGATCTATGCATGTTTTATGTTCCTGTATATTTGATTTGAGTCACGTACGCAGTTTCAAAATTTATTCGCTCGAAGAATCATTGAATTTGATCTTACGGTTCATATTTAAATAAATTGTATTTCGCTCGAAGAATCATCAAATTTAATTTTACTGTTTATATTTAAGTAGGTCGATGCCAAATTTATATTATATTAAAAGTTTTGCTCGATAAAAATTTAATGAGGTCACACATGCTTATACAAATTCGCATTCAAATAATTATAAAGATTTTCTTAGAGATCCGATTAGAGTTAATTAATGGGAAGATTTGAAGAGGATGGAGCAAGCTAGGCAAAGGGATTCTCATGCATGCAGCACAAGATTGATTCTTTCACGCACCCGATAAGATTTGCTGCTAATTATTCACCTTCTTAGCAAAAAGATACAGATTGAGATTTTATGCGCATATTTATCATTTGATATACAAATATATTAATTATAAATATAATTATACTATAATTTTGGCAGTCATTTGATATGCATAATTTTGTATAATATATAAGAAATTGGTATTATTTACTATTTTTTATAAAATAATTAATATATTTTGATCTTTTTACTTATAATGCATAATTTTCTTACTTTCTTTTGTAACTATGTATTAAATTTTTGATGCATCTTAAAAAATATTTTATATATGATATTATAATAGTTTACTATATATACATTTAATTTTTTAAAATTTGTACTATTATTTGCTTTATTTTCCTCTTTTGTTAATTTATTTATGTTATTTTCTAACTAGAAATATACGTAAAATGTATTTACTCTATATTTCCAAATGTTTTGTATTTAATTTATATTTCTCTGTTTTTTTTAATGTTTATAGTGATAATAGAGCTTATGAACTTTTGTAAATTGTTGTTTTATTAGATTTTAAAGTATGCATTTATGATTCATAGTGCACATGATTTATACAAATAAATAGAACAAAAATAAAATCGTGAAACAATTTTTTTATATATATATAAACCACCCAAAAATTCCTTTGAAATGAATTTAAATGTGAAATTTGCTATGATTTTTTTTTTATCGAACGTATTAAGTGACAGGACCCGTCCCAATCCCACTGGGACCACCCGGGGACGTGACCCGCTCCCGTCTGACAATGACTCTAAACATACCAAAAGTACCCTTAAATAAAAACCGAAGACTCACATAGATAGATAACGTACAAACACAGTGTTTAAAGTGATACTGTCAGACAAGGGAAAGTAAAATACAACATGTGAGCACACTAGTCAGAGTACATTTATTCGGTGCTCAACCTACCCACAAGTGGGTGTACAGGTGCACAGCTAGGCAAACTAAACCTCTGCCTCCTCCTCCGGATCCTCCTCCTCTATTGCCGTGTCAGGGTCTGGAGGGGTCAGTAAAACAAGGGTGAGTGGGCCAAAAATAACAGTTTAGAAATCAATTTAATAATAAAATAATCATAAGGTTTTACCCCTCAGTTTTCCAAATCTTGCATGCAGTGAAAACATAATATTACAATGAAATCATAACAATTGAACCACAATAATAATCGTAAGGTGAAACTAACATATCAGTGCACTGTAAAACCCAACCCAAATGATGTCACGGTTCTAAGGCTACGCGTTGCCACTCAGGGTCTCACACCCGAGACTCTCTAGGTACATCAGCTCCCGGTATCCCGGTCACTGCCCGAGATATATGAACATGCCTTCCTGAGAGTAAGCAGCCCAACGGGGGTCAACTCCACTCAGTCAGAGCCCCGTGACTACTCCAGGGTCCACCCAGGCCAACGACCCTCCCTGGAGGAGACAACATACACAGGTAGGAAAGTACAGTACAATAACAGTATAGTTTACCCTATGTCCCCCGGACATCCCAAACAAAATCCACATATAATCCAGACGGGTCTCATGCCCAAAACATTGTAATAACATATATAAGCAGTTTATAAGACTCATCAGTGGAAATAGTAAAACAGTTTATGCATGCAAGCCTTTTATAAATCAAACAGCCCACTCACACTCGGTCCTTGCTGCTCAACGATCTCTATAAACCTGTATTATTACTCCTGAGGGTTACTTAAGGACCCTACAATATCAATACCAAGACCCTAGAACAGATCCGCCTCAAAAACGCATCCCGGGCACTATTCCCGGTGCTTCAAACCCCATTTTGACTAACATAACGATCTCCGATCGACACGAAACCACCTCCATTGGATCCGTATCGTCGAAACCTTGAAAATGGTACCGGTCGTCGTCTCCGGTGATCCACGGCGTCTCCGTCGTCCAACCCGGTCCCAAACGACTCGTCTCTCACCCTAGGACATGTCTATCACCTAACAATCAATTTCTAAGCATTAAAAACGGTCGGGTCGAACAGGGAATGAAAACGGGCTTGTCGGGTTTTGGGTCTTACCGCCGCCGTCACGCCGCCGTAGCCCTCGCCGTCGTCCAGTTAAACTCCTAGGATCCCCACGGTGCAGACTGGAGCTCCTCCCGCGTCGAGGTGAGGTGGTTATCGAGTTTTGCTTCTTGGACCCGTTTCCTTGAGGTTTTCGGGTCGTGTTTTGGACGGGATTTTCAGGCGGGGAAATGGGCCGGTTGTCGCCGGTGATGTACGGGGATGATGAGTAGATGATGGTGGTGCTGCTGGTGGTTGGCTGGTGCGATGAGGGTGGCTGGTTCGATCGCCTGGTTTGAGAGAAAATGGGAAGAAGAATGCACGGGTGTGTGAGAGGAGCTGAATGTGTTTGTGTGTGTTTGAGAGAAAACAGGGAGGTGAGATCGTGCATGAAGCAGAAAAATCAGAAGAAATGAAGGGCCAAGATTCATTTGAGCAGCAGATCCAAAGGCTAGGAACAATTGGAGGGAAAAGAATTAATATAAAAATAGATTAAATAGTGTTAATTGCTTTATGGGAATAGTGTGGCCTTGGATGGGTGACACTTGTCACCAATCCATCGGTTTGATTTAAATATCAGGTTGGCACGGATTTCCGTAATAAATTAATATTTTATTTCGTTGTTCTCGGTTCGTAAATTCCGCTAAAACGCTTCCTTGACCATAACTTCTTCATACGAACTCCGATTTCGGCGTGCCGCCTGTCTACGGATTCGTGACGTCCCGATCTACGTCATAGTCATGGGTCAAAGTCCGAATTATTTCCCGAGAAAAAGTCAAAGTTTTCCCCCCAAGGGTAAAACAGTATTTTTACATTAAAATATTATTATTCTCGGTTCGGGTCGTTACAACCTACCCTCCTTACAGAAATTTCGTCCTCGAAATTTACTCAAACAAGTATGGGTACTGCCCTCTCATCAATTCCTCGGGTTCCCATGTCGCTTCCTCCACCTCGTGGTTCCGCCATAGTACTTTAACCAAAGAAATCGTCTTGTTCCTTAAGACCTTTTCCTTCCTATCCAGAATCTGCACTGGCCGTTCCTCGAAACTCAAATCTGTCATCAGTTCCAGTGGTTGCTCTGGCAGTGCATGAGAGTCATCTCGAAGATACTTCCGTAGCATCGATACATGAAACACGTCATGTACTCGGGAAAGCTCCGAAGGTAGTGCTAAACGGTAAGCCACCGGACCAATCCTCTCGACAATCTCGTATGGTCCGATATAACGAGGACTCAATATCCCACGTCGTCCAAATCGAAGAATCCCTTTCCACGGCGATAACTTTAAAAAGACAAAGTCACCAACCTCGAACTCTAAATCTCGGATCCGTCGGTCTGCATAGCTTTTCTGACGATCCTGGGCCGCCATCAATCTCTCCCGAATAACCCGAACTGTCTCCTGGGTCATATCCATCAGATTCGGCCCCACTGCGGTTCTTTCTCCGATCTCCATCCAGCATACCGGTGTTCTGCACTGTCGACCATACAGTGCCTCATAGGGTGCCATCCCTATACTCGCATGGTAGCTGTTATTGTAGGCAAACTCCATCAATGGCAATCGATCAGCCCACGAATCCTGGAATTGCAATACACAAGCTCTCATCATGTCTTCGAGAGTTTGTATTGTCCTTTCAGACTGCCCGTCGGTCTGAGGATGGAATGCCGTACTGAAATGCAATTTCGTACCTAAGGCAGTTTGCAGACTCCTCCAAAATCTGGATGTGAAACGCGGATCCCGATCCGACACGATCGACTCTGGGGTACCGTGTAGTCGGATGATCTCATTAATGAATAACTGGGCCAAACGGTTTAGCTTGTACGTCTCACGTACAGGCAGAAAATGAGCTGATTTAGTCAACCGGTCCACTATTACCCAGACTCCATCAACTCCACTCCTTGTCTTCGGTAACTTGAAGACAAAGTCCATTGTAATATGATCCCACTTCCATTGTGGAATTGGAAGTGGATGCATAGCCCCATACGGACGCTGCCGTTCTGCTTTGACCTGCTGACAGATCAAACATTTGCTGACAAACTCAGCTATCTCCCTCTTCATCCCTGGCCACCAATAATAGTCCCGGAGGGTACGGTACATCTTTGTCCCTCCTGGATGCATAGCATAGGCCGAACTGTGGGCCTCGTCTAAAATCTCTCTCCTCAACTCTGGTACCGCGGGTACACACAATCTCCCAAGCTTTACTAATGCTCCATCGCCCCTGACGGAGAAATCTTGTCTCTGTCCGGATTCAACCTCGTTCCTGTAATCACAAAGTATCTGGTCCTGTAGTTGAGCCTCGATGATCCTGTCGACCAACACGGGTCGCACATGAAAGCTAGCCAACAAGGCTCCCTGATCGTCCATCCCTAACATAACTCCGTTCTTCCGAAGTTCCACTAGCAAAGGAAGATACACCAATCTCAAATGCGCAACTGATCCCGCCGACTTCCTGCTAAGTGCATCAGCTACAACATTTGCCTTGTCAGGATGGTACTCGATGGTACAATCATAATCCTTCAACAACTCCAACCATCTCCGCTGTCTCATGTTGAGTTCCTTCTGAGTGAACAAATGTTTAAGACTCTGGTGATCGGTGAATATTCGGCATGTCACACCGAACAAATGATGTCTCCAGATCTTTAGAGCATGAACCACCGCTGCCAATTCCAAATCATGAGTAGGGTAGTTCAACTCGTGCGTCTTCAGCTGCCGGGATGCGTAAGCAATCACTTTTCCATTCTGCATCAATACACAACCCAAACCCTGCAGCGATGCATCACTATATACCACGAACTCTCCACTACTGTCTGGTAATGCAAGGACAGGTGCAGTGGTTAATCGGAACTTTAATTCCTGAAAACTCTGTTCACACTGATCGTCCCATACAAACTTCACCCCTTTCCGGGTTAACCGAGTCAATGGTGCGGCAATCTGGGAGAAACCCTCTACGAATCTCCGATAGTAGCCTGCTAACCCAACAAAACTTCGCATTTCCGTCACCGTGGTTGGTCTTGGCCAATTCGTCACAGCCTCCATTTTCTGAGGATCCACACTTATCCCCTCGGGTGATATAATGTGACCTAAATATCCAATACTATTTAGCCAAAACTGACACTTGCTTAACTTAGCATACAGCTGCTCCTGTCGTAGTTTACCCAATACCCTTCGTAAGTGCTCCTCATGAGCCCTGACACTCTTGGAATACACCAAGATGTCGTCAATAAACACGATCACAAATTTATCCAAGTATGCTCGAAAGACTCGATTCATCAAGTCCATGAATGCCGCTGGTGCATTTGTCAATCCAAAGGGCATCACCAAGAACTCATAATGCCCATACCTCGTTCGAAAAGCTGTTTTCTGAACATCCCCCTCGGCTATTCTCAGTTGATGGTATCCTGACCTCAGATCTATCTTGGAGAAATATCGCGCTCCTCGTAACTGATCGAACAAATCATCGATCCTGGGTAAGGGATACTGATTCCTTACCGTAGCCTTGTTCAACTGCCGATAATCCACACACAACCGTAAACTACCCTCCTTCTTTTTCACAAATAAGACCGGCGCTCCCCATGGTGATGTACTGGGTCGGATAAACCCTAGATCCACCAATTCCTGTAATTGGATTTTCAATTCCCGTAGCTCCGCTGGTGCCATACGATACGGTGCTTGTGAAATCGGTCGAGTCCCGGGGAGTAACTCGATCGTAAAGTCGATCTCCCTGGGTGGTGGTAATCCAGGTAAATCTCCTGGGAAGACATCAGGAAATTCCCGCACAATCGGAATATCCTCAATACGCAAAGATTCATCCGTAGACTCTACCACATAAGCAAGATAACCCTGACACCCCTTCTGTAAGAGTTTAGTAGCTGTGAGTGCAGATATTACCTTGGGTGATGCGTCTCCACACTCTCCCTGGAATATCACTTCCGGTAATCCTGGACCTCTCAAAGTCAACCGCATGTTACCACAGTCGATGAGTGAATTGTACTCCGACAACCAATCAACTCCAAGTATCACATCGAAATCGTGAACATTCATCAGGATTAAGTCTGCCGGAAATTCGACTCCCTCAATCTCCACAGGACAAGCTCGTATCTCCTGGTTCACCCGGTAGGTCACACCCATCGGTGTCCCCACTCCCATCTCGTGCTCAAGTGCGGTCACCTCACGGCCCAACAGACTCGCACAACATGGTGAAATAAAAGAATGAGTTGCCCCCGAATCCATCAATGCACGAACAACCATGCCATAAATATGTACAGTACCTGTCAATACTCCCGGAATGGATCTGGCCTGCTGCTGGGTAACAGCATAAACACGAGCCATAGACTCTGCAGGTCGTCCCCGTCCTCTAGCCCCTCGATCACGGCCACGCACAACACCGCGTGTCCGGCTGCTGTCAGTCTGGGATGCTGTGCTCTGCGCTGGCGCAGTACTGCCGCGAATCAGTGGACACTCAGAAGCATAATGCCCCGGCTCCCCACAAGCGAAGCATGTGACCTCCCTAGGTCGACCTGAGTATCCTCCCGGTGAGATGCTCATCGGTGAGTAAGACCGCTGCCAAGCTCCAGAACGCTGTCCAGACCTCTGAGGACTCCTGAACTGACCAGAACGTCCTCGGCTGCCAGAAGACGAAGATCCACCAGAATGTCCTCCCTTCGAGCCACGACGGCCCGAAAATCCCAAGTGTGGGCGATCACGTCGCCGAGTCTCCCCCTCAGCTCGCTGACGAGCCAGGATACTGTTCTCAACCCTGGTCGCCGCATCAGTCAGATCCCTCATGGAAGCAAAGGGTGTTGCAGTCACCATCGCCTGAATCTCAGGTCGCAAGCCCCACTCAAATCTGCGACATCGGTCTGCCTCGGTGATCACGAAGTTCTCAGCAAAGCGAGACAACATCAGGAAGGTCTCCTCGTACTCTGCTACAGTCTGATCCCCCTGCCGGAGTTGCAGAAACTCCGCCTCACGGGCGTTGCGGAACGACCGTGGATAGAACTGGTTGAGAAACCGCTCTCGGAAGGTCTCCCATGGGATGGTGTGAACAGTCCAGCCGGCCAAAACAAGGTTGTGCCACCATCGGTAGGCGCTCCCATCCAGTAGGAAAGTCGCCAGTACGACACGCTCCTCCGGAGGACAGTGCATGACCTCGAAAATCCTCTCCCAGCTGTCAATCCACTGGTGTGCTTCCTCACGGTCGGTTCCCCCACTGAAGTGCGTAGCACCCAGGCGCTGAGCCCGCTCAATGCTCGCAGTGTCTCCATTTCCTCCATTGCCCTCGTCAACACGTGCACGGGGTTCACGTCGGGGAGGCATATCCAACTGTGAAGAGGCAAACAGGTTAAAAGACATCGAAAGCGACCATGTACAAAGTACAAACCGCTAACCTAGTACTCTGACCACTAATCCTAATGCTCTGATACCAAGCTGACAGGACCCGTCCCAATCCCACTGGGACCACCCGGGGACGTGACCCGCTCCCGTCTGACAATGACTCTAAACATACCAAAAGTACCCTTAAATAAAAACCGAAGACTCACATAGATAGATAACGTACAAACACAGTGTTTAAAGTGATACTGTCAGACAAGGGAAAGTAAAATACAACATGTGAGCACACTAGTCAGAGTACATTTATTCGGTGCTCAACCTACCCACAAGTGGGTGTACAGGTGCACAGCTAGGCAAACTAAACCTCTGCCTCCTCCTCCGGATCCTCCTCCTCTATTGCCGTGTCAGGGTCTGGAGGGGTCAGTAAAACAAGGGTGAGTGGGCCAAAAATAACAGTTTAGAAATCAATTTAATAATAAAATAATCATAAGGTTTTACCCCTCAGTTTTCCAAATCTTGCATGCAGTGAAAACATAATATTACAATGAAATCATAACAATTGAACCACAATAATAATCGTAAGGTGAAACTAACATATCAGTGCACTGTAAAACCCAACCCAAATGATGTCACGGTTCTAAGGCTACGTGACAGGACCCGCCCCGATCCCACAGGGACCACAAGGGGACGTGCCCTGCTCCCGTCTGACACCCAATAATTCATACCAATTTTAACCTCAAAACATTTAAAAGCATAAATAACCAAATTAAAGTCATACATAAAATCCGAATTAAACGAATGTCAGACAAGGGATATAATCCAAAATTACAAATTTGCGAGCACGACTCTAAAGTAATCCTGCGGGTACACCGCCCAGCAGGGGTTCAGGTACGCAGAAGTAGATCTATGCCTCAGCCTCTGGCTCCTCCTCTACCTCAGTTTCCCGACCTGGAGGGGTTATCAAACAGTAAGGGTGAGTGGACCGAAACACAAGTTTATGAAATCGTTTGATAAGTAAAACATATAATTTACCCCTCCGTTTTCCAAATATGCGTGCACCATAATTCCAAAATCATAAACCATATAATATGAACCATAAGGCATATAGCAAAACCATAACCATAATTTTAGTTGCTGCACTATACACCCCAATCCCGACATCCCTGATGTCTGACGTCCCTGACGTCCAATAGGTCACAATCACAAGGCTACGCGTGCCACTCGGGTCTCAATTTCCGAGTTCAATCCCCGAACCCCGTTCGGGTACAGCATCCCCGATGCTTAGCGTCATAGACGCTGGACGTACTAGACGTCCGTGACCTCTCCGGGGTACCTCATCCGGAGGAGACAATACAATATGGAAGGATCTATACAGTGCAGTAACAAATACATTTTATTGATATCCACATGCAAACATATATATATACAGAATCAATCATTAAGTTTCATCAAACGGGTCTCAAGCCCAAATACCGTGAAACGTGCCATAACCACATTTTCCATATCATCAAAACCATCATTGTTTTAGCATGTGAATAAATAAAACCAGAAAACATTTATGCACACAAGGGTTTAAGAAAATGGCCCACTCACAGTACAATCCTGCTAGAAACCGAACGTATACCCTCGTCCTGGTACAAATGTACAATCCCTGTCAAATCCAAGTATTCGTAAAGGTCAAATTAAACCCCCAACATTCAACCATGAAAGCCTAGGTCGAAACCGACCCGGGAAAGCCGCCCGAACGCGCTTCCCAAGGCAATAAACCTTATTTTGACCAACTTAATGATCTCCGATCGACCCGAAACCACCGCCATTGGATCCGGATCGTCGAAACCTAAAGAATGGTGGTGGTCCCACCAGAAACACTGTTCACACGCGCCCCCACGCGCCGGTCAACGTGGCGGTCAACGCAGGAACAGTTCCTGCTGACGTCATCGCTGACGTCACTGCTGACGTCAGCATGACGTCATGCTGACGTCATCTGACAGCTGTCAGGTCTGACGTGTCAGACTCTGACAGGTGCCACGTGTCAACATCCAATTGGTCCACCTCACTGATCTGTCAGACCACGTGTCAGATCTGACATGTGCCACGTGTCAGCACGGCACTGGTCCACGTCACTGACATGTCAGTGACACATGGCAGTCCCTGACTGGTCCACGTCACTGACATGTCAGTGCTGACTGTGCACTGACATGTGACACGTGTCGGCTCACGGTTGGTCCACGTCATCTGACAGGCTGACAGGGTGCCACGTCAGCACCACTGTCCTCAGACGGGTTGACCCGTTTTCCTGCAACTCGGGTCGATCAGACCCGCGATCATGACCCGGTTGCCATTCCTTCATTTCTGAATCATTTTCATTCCTTCCAATTCCTAATTACTCGCCTTAAATCCTAGATTAGTTCCACGTAATTAAAATTGAGAAAAACGGATTGAATCGAAGGCCTACCTCGAAGAACAGCCCTGGCCTCCCGTCGCCGTTTTGCTACCTCCCTGAGCTCTACCGGCCACGAGATCGATTCCAGAAGGTTCCTGGATGTTCCTAGAGTGGATTAGGATTGATCACTGACCAGTTTAAACGTGGGAAAAGATTTACCAGAAATCTGGGTTGAAACCGCCACGGGTTTCCCCTGCTTCCTTCCGCGCCGCCGTCTGCCGCCGTCCACCGCCGTGCCTCCGTCCTTCCCCGTGAGTCCAGCAACACACAGACACAATGAGTGGGTAGCTGGCTGGGATACTTTGATCGAAATGGCTGAAAGTGCTCTGCGGGTATGAATTATAAAGAAATGGAGGGAAGGAAATGGATGGCTCAGATTGAATCTCCAGATTAGATCAAGGGCTGAGATCTGATCTGGGGTTTTCAATCCAAAGGCTGAAATTTAAAGCTGGTTCAAATGTTTAATTAATCCAATAGTGGATCTGATCCAATCTAGCCAATGGGTGAGTGACACTTGTCACTCACCAGGTGTCCTCCAACCAGATTTCCTGAATATAATATTCGACACGAAAACCGAGACACGAACTTCCCGAATTCACGTTTCTGACCATAACTTCCTCGTACGAAGTCCGATTTCGGCGTGCCGCCTGTCTACGGACTCAGGACGTCGAGGCCTACCCAACGGTCCTTGAGTCAACTGAAAATTAGTTGTCAAAAGAAAAGTCAACATTTTCCCCCGAGAGTCCAAATTACGGTAATGCCCCTGAACTTCCGATAGCCATAACTTTCACCCTGATCGTCCGAATCGGACGTGCCACCTGTCTATGAACTCGTGACGTCCCGAACTACGTCACGGTCATAGGTTAAAGTCCATTTAGTTCATCAATCAAAAAGTCAATAATTTGACCATACCATTCTCAAGGGTAAAATCGTCAAATCACACATTAAATTACAAAATGAGAATCCTCGAATTTCCGGGGTGTTACAACCTTCCCCCCTTAAGAAATTTCGTCCCGAAATTTCAAAGAAACAAATGAGGAAATTGTTCTCGCATCTGAGCCTCAGGCTCCCATGTGGCTTCTTCCACATCCTGGTTTCTCCAGAGAATTTTCACGAGAGGGATCGTCTTTCGACGTAGTACCTTGTCCTTCCGATCCAAGATCTGTACTGGTTGTTCTTCAAAGCTCAAATCCTCCCGTAGTTCGACAGGTTGTTCCCTAAGTACATGAGAAGCATCACGTACGTACATCCGCAACATCGATACGTGGAAAACATCGTGAACTCTTGATAGTTCTGGGGGTAGTGCCAATCTGTATGCAACTCTGCCAATTCTCTCCACGATTTCATAAGGTCCGATAAAACGCGGACTCAGTTTCCCCCGTCGGCCAAAACGGATAATCCCCCTCCACGGAGACAACTTCAGGAAGACAAAATCTCCCACTTCAAACTCCAAGTCTCGAATCCGTCGGTCGGCATAACTCTTCTGGCGATCCTGTGCCACCTTCAATCTTTCCTTGATCACGCGAACAGTTTCCATGGTTAAGTCCATTATCTCCGGCCCTACAGCCGCTCGCTCCCCTACCTCCGTCCAGCAGATAGGTGTCCTGCACTGTCGGCCATACAGTGCCTCATAAGGTGCCATCCCGATGCTTGCCTGATAGCTGTTGTTGTAAGCGAATTCCATCAATGGCAAATGAGTATCCAAGAGTCTTGAAACTGTAGTACACATGACCTCATCATGTCCTCCAGGGTTTGAATGGTTCTCTCAGACTGTCCATCGGTCTGTGGATGGAAAGCAGTACTGAAACGTAGGTTTGTTCCCAAAGTAGCTTGCAAACTCCGCCAGAACCTGGAAGTGAAACGCGGATCACGATCAGACACGATCGATTCCGGCGTACCATGAAGTCGTATGATTTCCTTCACAAACAGCTGAGCCAGTCGGTTAGGTTTATAGGTTTCCAGAACTGGCAGAAAATGGGCTGATTTGGTTAACCGATCCACGATCACCCATACTCCGTCCACTCCACTCTGAGTCCTCGGTAACTTAAAGACGAAGTCCATGGTGATGTGATCCCACTTCCACTCAGGAATCGGAAGTGGCTGCATAGCCCCATACGGTCTCTGCCGTTCCGCCTTAACCTGCTGACAGGTTAAGCATTTGCTCACGAACTCAGCAATATCCTTCTTCATTCCTGGCCACCAATAATGGTTCCGGAGGGTACGGTACATCTTTGTACCTCCCGGATGCATAGCATAGGCCGAACTGTGGGCCTCTTCAAGTATCTCGGCCCGTAACTCTGCCACTGCAGGTACGCACAAACGGCCCAATTTCACCAGTGCTCCATCGTCCCGGATGGTAAAATCCTGTCTCCCATCCGCATCGACCTCAATTCTGTAAATACAGAGTATCGGATCCTGCAGTTGTGCTTCAATGATCCGATCAATCAGTACTGGTCGCACATGGAAGCTGGCCAACAAAGCTCCATGCTCGTCAGTACCCAAAATAACTCCCGCCTTCCGGAGTTCCACCAGCAAGGGAAGATACACCACCCCAAGGTGTGCAATAGTTCCTGCTGATTTCCTGCTGAGTGCATCCGCCACCACATTGGCCTTACCCGGATGGTACTCGATCGTACAGTCATAGTCCTTCAGTAGCTCCAACCATCTCCGTTGTCTCATGTTGAGCTCCTTCTGAGTGAATAAATATTTAAGACTCTGGTGATCGGTGTATATTCGACACGTTGCGCCGAACAGATAATGTCTCCAGATCTTGAGAGCATGAACCACCGCCGCCAACTCCAAATCATGGGTAGGGTAGTTCAACTCATGAGTCTTCAGCTGCCGGGATGCATAGGCGATAACCTTGCCAGTTTGCATCAACACGCAGCCCAGACCTTGCAGTGAAGCATCACTGAAAACTACAAACTCTCCACTGTCGTCCGGCAATGCAAGGACAGGTGCAGTGGTCAATCGATCCTTCAACTCTTGAAAGCTCCGATCGCACTGCTCGTCCCAGATAAACTTTACTCCTTTCCGAGTCAGACGAGTCAATGGTGCAGCAATTTTGGAAGAAACCCTCCACGAATCTCCGGTAGTAGCCTGCTAATCCGACGAAACTCCGCACCTCGGTCACCGTTGTCGGTCTAGCCCAGTTGGTCACCGCTTCTGTTTTCTGGGGATCCACGCAAATCCCATCCCTTGTGATTGTGACCTATTGGACGTCAGGGACGTCAGACATCAGGGATGTCGGGATTGGGGTGTATAGTGCAGCAACTAAAATTATGGTTATGGTTTTGCTATATGCCTTATGGTTCATATTATATGGTTTATGATTTTGGAATTATGGTGCACGCATATTTGGAAAACGGAGGGGTAAATTATATGTTTTACTTATCAAACGATTTCATAAACTTGTGTTTCGGTCCACTCACCCTTACTGTTTGATAACCCCTCCAGGTCGGGAAACTGAGGTAGAGGCGGAGCCAGAGGCTGAGGCATAGATCTACTTCTGCGTACCTGAACCCCTGCTGGGCGGTGTACCCGCAGGATTACTTTAGAGTCGTGCTCGCAAATTTGTAATTTTGGATTATATCCCTTGTCTGACATTCGTTTAATTCGGATTTTATGTATGACTTTAATTTGGTTATTTATGCTTTTAAATGTTTTGAGGTTAAAATTGGTATGAATTATTGGGTGTCAGACGGGAGCAGGGCACGTCCCCTTGTGGTCCCTGTGGGATCGGGGCGGGTCCTGTCACTACGCGTTGCCACTCAGGGTCTCACACCCGAGACTCTCTAGGTACATCAGCTCCCGGTATCCCGGTCACTACCCGAGATATATGAACATGCCTTCCTGAGAGTAAGCAGCCCAACGGGGGTCAACTCCACTCAGTCAGAGCCCCGTGACTACTCCAGGGTCCACCCAGGCCAACGACCCTCCCTATAGGAGACAACATACACAGGTAGGAAAGTACAGTACAATAACAGTATAGTTTACCCTATGTCCCCCGGACATCCCAAACAAAATCCACATATAATCCAGACGGGTCTCATGCCCGAAAACATTGTAATAACATATATAAGCAGTTTATAAGACTCATCAGTGGAAATAGTAAAACAGTTTATGCATGCAAGCCTTTTATAAATCAAACAGCCCACTCACACTCGGTCCTTGCTGCTCAACGATCTCTATAAACCTGTATTATTACTCCTGAGGGTTACTTAAGGACCCTACAATATCAATACCAAGACCCTAGAACAGATCCGCCTCAAAAACGCATCCCGGGCACTATTCCCGGTGCTTCAAACCCCATTTTGACTAACATAACGATCTCCGATCGACACGAAACCACCTCCATTGGATCCGTATCGTCGAAACCTTGAAAATGGTACCGGTCGTCGTCTCCGGTGATCCACGGCGTCTCCGTCGTCCAACCCGGTCCCAAACGACTCGTCTCTCACCCTAGGACATGTCTATCACCTAACAATCAATTTCTAAGCATTAAAAACGGTCGGGTCGAACAGGGAATGAAAACGGGCTTGTCGGGTTTTGGGTCTTACCGCCGCCGTCACGCCGCCGTAGCCCTCGCCGTCGTCCAGTCCTAGGATCCCCACGGTGCAGACTGGAGCTCCTCCCGCGTCGAGGTGAGGTGGTTATCGAGTTTTGCTTCTTGGACCCGTTTCCTTGAGGTTTTCGGGTCGTGTTTTGGACGGGATTTTCAGGCGGGGAAATGGGCCGGTTGTCGCCGGTGATGCACGGGGATGATGAGTAGATGATGGTGGTGCTGCTGGTGGTTGGCTGGTGCGATGAGGGTGGCTGGTTCGATCGCCTGGTTTGAGAGAAAATGGGAAGAAGAATGCACGGGTGTGTGAGGGGAGCTGAATGTGTTTGTGTGTGTTTGAGAGAAAACAGGGAGGTGAGATCGTGCATGAAGCAGAAAAATCAGAAGAAATGAAGGGCCAAGATTCATTTGAGCAGCAGATCCAAAGGCTAGGAACAATTGGAGGGAAAAGAATTAATATAAAAATAGATTAAATAGTGTTAAATTGCTTTATGGGAATAGTGTGGCCTTGGATGGGTGACACTTGTCACCAATCCATCGGTTTGATTTAAATATCAGGTTGGCACGGATTTCCGTAATAAATTAATATTTTATTCTGTTGTTCTCGGTTCGTAAATTCCGCTAAAACGCTTCCTTGACCATAACTTCTTCATACGAACTCCGATTTCGGCGTGCCGCCTGTCTACGGATTCGTGACGTCCCGATCTACGTCATAGTCATGGGTCAAAGTCCGAATTATTTCCCGAGAAAAAGTCAAAGTTTTCCCCCCAAGGGTAAAACAGTCTTTTTACATTAAAATATTATTATTCTCGGTTCGGGTCGTTACATTAAGCTTTTCCATTAAATTGAACAAACAATTACAGAGCATCTAAGGTTCAAAACAGAGAAAAAACTAACAAGAAAAATGAAGTGCAAATGGTAAAACCAAAAGGGCCCAAATGCAATCCAAATACCAGAACAGTTAAAATTAAAACAATTTGAAGGAAACACTAGATCTGAAAATTGGAAAGCCTCCACACATCCAACAGCCGTCCACCAACCTGCCATAACCACCACAACATTGCAAAAACTACCGCTACTGATAATAATGGAAGAAAAACCAAAGAACAATTCGGAAAATGGGGGTAAGAAAGCCACCCGCGCATAAAGCGCTCCCATAATCCATTCAAGGGGTGTATTTAGCACTTTATCAGCAACCCACAACCACAACCAAGCGCAGACAATCTAAGAAGGAAGCAGAGAGGTCAACTGGTGGAGTTCAGCGACGAGGATTCCATAAAGAGTGATAGCTAAGAGCATCTAGTGAAGGGAGAGGACATGAAAGAGGGTGGATGGATATTGACAGGACCCGCCCCGATCCCACAGGGACCACAAGGGGACGTGCCCTGCTCCCGTCTGACACCCAATAATTCATACCAATTTTAACCTCAAAACATTTAAAAGCATAAATAACCAAATTAAAGTCATACATAAAATCCGAATTAAACGAATGTCAGATAAGGGATATAATCCAAAATTACAAATTTGCGAGCACGACTCTAAAGTAATCCTGCGGGTACACCGCCCAGCAGGGGTTTCAGGTACGCAGAAGTAGATCTATGCCTCAGCCTCTGGTTCCTCCTCTACCTCAGTTTCCCGACCTGGAGGGGTTATCAAAACAGTAAGGGTGAGTGGACCGAAATTCAAGTTTATGAAATCGTTTGATAAGTAAAACATATAATTTACCCCTCCGTTTTCCAAACATGCGTGCAACATAATTCAAAACCATGAACCATCAAATATGAACCATAAGGCGTATAATAAAACCATAACCATAATTTTAGTTGCTGCACTATACACTCCAATCCCGACATCCCTGATGTCTGACGTCCCTGACGTCCAATAAGGTCACAATCACAAGGCTACGCGTGCCACTCGGGTCTCAATTCCGAGTTCAATCCCCGAACCCCGTTCGGGTACAGCATCCCCGATGCTTAGCGTCATAGACGCTGGACGTTCTAGACGTCCGTGACCTCTCCGGGGTACCTCATCCGGAGGAGACAATACAATATGGAAGGATCTATACAGTGCAGTAACAAATACATTTTATTGATATCCACATGCAAACATATATATACATAGATAGAATCCGAACCAATCATTCAGTTTCATCGGACGGGTCTCAAGCCCAAATACCGTGAAACGTGCCATAACCATATTTTCCATATCATCAAAACCATCATTGTTTTAGCATGTGAATAAGTATAATAAAACCAGAAAACATTTATGCACACAAGGGTTTAAGAAAATGGCCCACTCACAGTACAATCCTGCTAGAAACCGAACGTATACCCCCGACCTGGTACAAATGTACAATCCCTGTCAAGTCCAAGTATTCGTAAAGGTCAAATTAAACCCCCAACATTCAACCATGAAAGCCTAGGTCGAAACCGACCCGGGAAAGCCGCCCGAACGCGCTTTCCAAGGCAATAAACCTTATTTTGACCAACTTAAGGATCTCCGATCGACCCGAAACCACCGCCATTGGATCCGGATCGTCGAAACCTAAAGAATGGTGGTGGTCCCACCAAAAACACTGTTCACACGCGCCCCCACGCGCCGGTCAACGCGACGGTCGGATCAACGCAGGAACAGTTCCTGCTGACGTCATCGCTGACGTCACTGCTGACGTCAGCATGACGTCATGCTGACGTCATCTGACAGCTGTCAGGTCTGACATGTCAGACTCTGACAGGTGCCACGTGTCAACATCTGATTGGTCCACCACACTGATCTGTCAGACCACGTGTCAGATCTGACATGTGCCACGTGTCAGCACGGCACTGGTCCACGTCACTGACATGTCAGTGACACGTGGCAGTCCCTGACTGGTCCACGTCACTGACATGTCAGTGCTGACTGTGCACTGACATGTGACACATGTCGGCTCACGGTTGGTCCACGTCATCTGACAGACTGACAGGGTGCCACGTCAGCACCACTGTCATCAGACGGGTTGACCCGTTTTCCTGCAACTCGGGTCGATCAGACCCGCGATCGAGACCCGGTTGCCATTCCTTCATTTCTGGGTCATTTTCAGTCCTTTCAATTCCTAAATACTCGTCTTAGTCCCTAGATTAGTTCAATGTAAAAAGAATTGAGAAACACGGATCGAATCGAGGGCCTACCTTGAAGAATAGCTCTGGCCTCCCGTCGCAGTTTTGCCACCGCCCTGAGCTCCACCGGCCACGAGTTCGATTCCAGAAAGTTCCTGGAGGTTCCTAGAGTTGATTAGGATTGATAACGGACCAGTTTAAACGTGGGAAATGATTTACCAAGAAATCTGGGTTGAAACCGCCACGGGTTTCCCCTGCTTCCTTCCGCGCCGCCGTCTGCCGCCGTCCACCGCCGTGCCTCCGTCCTTCCCCGTGAGTCCAGCAACACACAGACACAGTGAGTGGATAGCTGGCTGGGATGCTTTGATCGAAATGGACAGAGTGTTCTGCGGGTGGGAAATATAAAGAATTGGAGGGAAATAATGGACGGCCCAGATTTGATCTCCAAGATTAGATCAAGGGCTCAGATTAGATCAGGGGTTTTCAATCCAAGGGCTGGAATTTAAAGCTGCTTCAAATGTTATTTAATCCAATAGTGGATCTGATCCAATCTGGCCAATGGGTGAGTGACACTTGTCACTCACCAGATGTCCTCCAATCAGATTTCCTGAATTTAATATTCGACACGAAAACCGAGACCCGAACTTCCCAAATTCACGTTTCTGACCATAACTTCCTCGTACGAAGTCCGATTTCGGCGTGCCGCCTGTCTACGGACTCAGGACGTCGAGGCCTACCCAACGGTCCTTGAGTCAACAGAAAATTAGTTGCCAAAAGAAAAGTCAACATTTTCCCCCCGAGAGTCCAAATTACGGTAATGCCCCTGAACTTCCGATAGCCATAACTTTTACCCTGATCGTCCGAATTGGACGTGCCACCTGTCTATGAACTCGTGACGTCCCGAACTACGTCACGGTCATAGGTCAAAGTCCATTTAGTTCATCAATCAAAAAGTCAACAATTTGACCATACCATTCACAGGGGTAAAATCGTCAAATCACACAATAAATTACAATATGGAAATTCTCGAATTTCCGGGGTGTTACAACCTTCCGCCCTTAAGAAATTTCGTCCCGAAATTTCAAAGAAACAAATGAGGAAATTGTTCTCGCATCTGAGCCTCAGGCTCCCATGTGGCTTCTTCCACGTTCTGGTTTCTCCAGAGAATTTTCACGAGAGGGATCGTCTTCCGTCGTAGTACCTTGTCCTTCCGATCCAAGATCTGTACTGGTTGTTCTTCAAAGCTCAAATCCTCCCGTAGTTCGACAGGTTGTTCCCCAAGTACATGAGAAGCATCACGTACGTACATCCGCAACATCGACACGTGGAAAACATCGTGAACTCTTGATAGTTCTGGGGGTAGTGCCAATCTGTATGCAACTCTGCCAATTCTCTCCACAATTTCATAAGGTCCGATAAAACGCGGACTCAGTTTCCCCCGTCAGCCAAAACGGATAATCCCTTTCCACGGAGACAACTTCAGGAAGACAAAATCTCCCACATCAAACTCCAAGTCTCGAATCCGTCGGTCGGCATAACTCTTCTGGCAATCCTGTGCCACCTTCAATCTCTCCTTGATCACGCGAACAGTTTCCATGGTTAAGTCCATTATCTCCGGCCCTACAGCCGCTCGCTCTCCTACCTCCGTCCAGCAGATAGGTGTCCTGCACTGTCGGCCATACAGTGCCTCATAAGGCGCCATCCCGATGCTTGCCTGATAGCTGTTGTTGTAAGCGAATTCCATTAATGGCAAATGAGTATCCCAAGAGTCTTGAAACTGTAGTACACATGACCTCATCATGTCTTCCAGGGTTTGAATGGTTCTCTCAGACTGTCCATCGGTCTGTGGATGGAAAGTAGTACTGAAACGTAAGGTTGTTCCCAAAGTAGCTTGCAAACTCCGCCAGAACCTGGAAGTGAAACGCGGATCACGATCAGACACGATCGATTCCGGCGTACCATGAAGTCGTATGATTTCCTTCACAAACAACTGAGCCAGTCGGTTAGGTTTATAGGTTTCCTGAACTGGCAGAAAATGGGCTGATTAGGTTAACCGATCCACGATCACCCATACTCCGTCCACTCCACTCTGAGTCCTCGGTAACTTAAAGACGAAGTCCATGGTGATGTGATCCCACTTCCACTCAGGAATCGGAAGTGGCTGCATAGCCCCATACGGTCTCTGCCGTTCCGCCTTAACCTGCTGACAGGTTAAGCATTTGCTCACGAACTCAGCAATATCCTTCTTCATTCCTGGCCACCAATAATGGTTCCGGAGGGTACGGTACATCTTTGTACCTCCCGGATGCATAGCATAGGCCGAACTGTGGGCCTCCTCAAGTATCTCGGCCTGTAACTCTGCCACTGCAGGTACGCACAAACGGCCCAATTTCACCAGTGCTCCATCGCCCCGGATGGTAAAATCCTGTCTCCCATCCGCATCGACCTCAATTCTGTAAATACAGAGTATCGGATCCTGCAGTTGTGCTTCAATGATCCGATCAATCAGTACTGGTCGCACATGGAAGCTGGCCAACAAAGCTCCATGCGCATCCGTACCCAAAATAACTCCCGTCTTCCGGAGTTCCACTAACAAGGGAAGATACACCATCCCCAGGTGTGCAATAGTTCCTGCTGATTTCCTGCTGAGTGCATCCGCCACCACATTGGCCTTACCCGGATGGTACTCGATCGTACAGTCATAGTCCTTCAGCAGCTCCAACCATCTCCGTTGTCTCATGTTGAGCTCCTTCTGAGTGAATAAGTATTTAAGACTCTGGTGGTCGGTGTATATCCGACACGTTGCGCCGAACAGATAATGTCTCCAGATCTTGAGAGCATGAACCACCGCTGCCAACTCCAAATCATGGGTAGGGTAGTTCAACTCATGAGTCTTCAGCTGCCGGGATGCATAGGCGATAACCTTGCCAGTTTGCATCAACACGCAGCCCAACCCTTGCAGTGAAGCATCACTGAAAACTACAAACTCTCCACTGTCGTCCGGCAATGCAAGGACAGGTGCAGTGGTCAATCGATCCTTCAACTCTTGAAAGCTCCGATCGCACTGCTCGTCCCAGATAAACTTTACTCCTTTCCGAGTCAGACGAGTCAAAGGTGCAGCAATTTTGGAGAAACCCTCCACGAATCTCCGGTAGTAGCCTGCTAATCCGACGAAACTCCACACCTCGGTCACTGTTGTCGGTTTAGCCCAGTTGGTCACCGCTTCTGTTTTCTGGGGATCCACGCAAATCCCATCCGTTGATATCACGTGTCCCAGAAAACCAATACTGCTCAGCCAAAACTGACACTTGCTCAGCTTGGCATACAATTGTTCTTGTCTCAGTCTCTCCAAGACCAACCGTAGATGTTCTTCATGTGCACGGGCACTCCTCGAGTATACCAAAATATCATCGATGAACACAATCACGAACTTATCCAGGTAGGGTCGGAAGACCCGGTTCATCAGATCCATGAATGCTGCCGGAGCATTCGTCAAACCAAATGGCATAACAAGGAACTCGTAGTGCCCGTAACGGGTTCGAAAAGCAGTTTTCGGAATATCCTCCTCCGAAATCCTCAGTTGGTGATACCCAGACCGCAAATCAATTTTCGAGAAGCACTGAGCTCCCCGCAACTGGTCGAAAAGGTCATCGATCCTGGGTAGAGGATACTGGTTCCTCAATGTCACCTTGTTGAGTTGTCGATAATCAATACATAAACGGAGACTTCCTTCCTTCTTCTTCACGAACAACACCGGTGCTCCCCACGGTGAAGTACTCGGTCGGACATATCCCAAATCTACCAACTCCTGCAATTGAGTCTTGAGTTCTCGTAACTCGGCCGGCGCCATCCGGTATGGTGCCTGGGATATAGGTCGGGTACCCAGGAGTAGTTCAATAGTAAACTCAATCTCCCGCGATGGTGGCAACCCAGGTAAGTCTTCCGGGAATACATCCGGAAACTCACAGACCACCGGTATTTCGTCGATAACCGGAGTATCGACCCGTTCCGACACGACATGCGCCAGATAACCCTGGCATCCCTTCCGTAGAAGTTTGGTAGCAGTAAGTGACGAAATCACTTCAGGAGGCGAACCATCACGTTCCCCCTGAAAGATAACTTCCGGCAAACCCGGGCTCCGCAAAATTACTTGCTTGCTACAGCAGTCGATGAGCGATCCGTGCTCCGACAGCCAATCCATCCCTAGGATTATATCGAAGTCGTGGATATCCAGAATAATTAAGTCTGCTGGTAAATCCACATCCTCAATTCTTACCGGGCACCTCCGAATCACCTGATTCACAAGGTACACGGTACCCATCGGGGTGCCAACACCCATTTCGCAATCTAAGGCTGATACCACACAATCAAGCAAACCAGCACAACTCTTCGAAATAAAAGAATGTGTAGCCCCCGCATCCATCAATACACGTACAAGAAAGTTAAAGATATGTAGTGTACCTGTGACCACGCCTGGAGCAGTCCTCGCCTGCTGCTGGGTCATTGCAAACACTTGGGCACTCGGCCCTCCGTTCCGTCCGCGCCCGCGCGCGCCACGTCCAGCACCACGGTCACCTCCCTGACCGCGACCTCCGTTAGTGTGGGACGCCGTGCTCTGCACCACACTCGAGCCCCCAGCGTCGTTGTTTTTGGACAACTGCGGACAATCGCAGGCATAGTGGCCTTCCTCTCCGCAAGCAAAACAAGTTACTGGCCTTGGCCTGCCCGAATGCCCACCAGATGCACCACTCCAAGATGAGTGCTGCCCAGAGTTATGTCCAGATCCTCTGCCCTGAGAGCCTCCACGTCGACCCGACCAGCCACGACCCTTGAAGGATGAGGGTGCTCCCCTGTAGCTCCCTCCCCTGTTGTTCTTACGGCCCGATGGCCCATGATGTGGGCGATCCTGACGTCGCCCCTCCCCCGAAGGTTGTCGTGATTGGTGTGCCGCCAGACTGGCCTCGACACGCACCGCTGCGTCGACCATATCCCTCAGAGAAGCATGAGTGGTAGCAGTCACACTGGCCCGGATCTCCCCTCGGAGTCCAAGCTCAAACCGCTGGCATTTGTCCTCCTCCGTGCTTACGAATGAGGCAGCGAACCGGGAAAGTTTCCCGAATGTTTGCTCGTAGTCTGAAACAGACATGTCACCCTGCTCCAGCCGCAGGAATTCCGCCTCCCGCGCCGCGCGAAAGGATCGCGGGTAGTACTGGTCCAGAAACCTGGAACGGAAAGCTTCCCAGGTAGTGGTATGGACAGATCACCCTGACATTTCGAGTCCATGCCACCACTGGTAGGCTCCTCCCTCCAGTAAGAAGGCCGCCAGAGTCACTCGTTCGCCTGGAGGGCAGTGCATCACCGAGAAGATCCTCTCCCACTTGGTGATCCAGTCGTGAGCATCCTCGGGGTTTGATCCCCCGCAGAAAGGAGTGGCTCCCAAACGTTGAGCCCTTTCGATGCTCGTGCATTCCATCTCTCTTTCTAGATCCTCGTCCGTTCGAGTATGCGGAATTCGCCTAGGAGGCATAACCAACTGTCAAGAGGCATAGATCAGAAAACAATACTCTTAAAAGTCGAAAAGTAACTAGTACTAATCGCTAGTCTAGCATGCAGACCAATACCCTAGTACTGACCACAACCTAGTGCTCTGATACCAAGCTGACAGGACCCGCCCCGATCCCACAGGGACCACAAGGGGACGTGCCCTGCTCCCGTCTGACACCCAATAATTCATACCAATTTTAACCTCAAAACATTTAAAAGCATAAATAACCAAATTAAAGTCATACATAAAATCCGAATTAAACGAATGTCAGACAAGGGATATAATCCAAAATTACAAATTTGCGAGCACGACTCTAAAGTAATCCTGCGGGTACACCGCCCAGCAGGGGTTCAGGTACGCAGAAGTAGATCTATGCCTCAGCCTCTGGTTCCTCCTCTACCTCAGTTTCCCGACCTGGAGGGGTTATCAAAACAGTAAGGGTGAGTGGACCGAAATTCAAGTTTATGAAATCGTTTGATAAGTAAAACATATAATTTACCCCTCCGTTTTCCAAACATGCGTGCAACATAATTCAAAACCATGAACCATCAAATATGAACCATAAGGCGTATAATAAAACCATAACCATAATTTTAGTTGCTGCACTATACACTCCAATCCCGACATCCCTGATGTCTGACGTCCCTGACGTCCAATAAGGTCACAATCACAAGGCTACGCGTGCCACTCGGGTCTCAATTCCGAGTTCAATCCCCGAACCCCGTTCGGGTACAGCATCCCCGATGCTTAGCGTCATAGACGCTGGACGTTCTAGACGTCCGTGACCTCTCCGGGGTACCTCATCCGGAGGAGACAATACAATATGGAAGGATCTATACAGTGCAGTAACAAATACATTTTATTGATATCCACATGCAAACATATATATACATAGATAGAATCCGAACCAATCATTCAGTTTCATCGGACGGGTCTCAAGCCCAAATACCGTGAAACGTGCCATAACCATATTTTCCATATCATCAAAACCATCATTGTTTTAGCATGTGAATAAGTATAATAAAACCAGAAAACATTTATGCACACAAGGGTTTAAGAAAATGGCCCACTCACAGTACAATCCTGCTAGAAACCGAACGTATACCCCCGTCCTGGTACAAATGTACAATCCCTGTCAAGTCCAAGTATTCGTAAAGGTCAAATTAAACCCCCAACATTCAACCATGAAAGCCTAGGTCGAAACCGACCCGGGAAAGCCGCCCGAACGCGCTTTCCAAGGCAATAAACCTTATTTTGACCAACTTAAGGATCTCCGATCGACCCGAAACCACCGCCATTGGATCCGGATCGTCGAAACCTAAAGAATGGTGGTGGTCCCACCAAAAACACTGTTCACATGCGCCCCCACGCGCCGGTCAACGCGGCGGTCAACGCATGAACAGTTCCTGCTGACGTCATCGCTGACGTCACTGCTGACGTCAGCATGACGTCATGCTGACGTCATCTGACAGCTGTCAGGTCTGACATGTCAGACTCTGACAGGTGCCACGTGTCAATATCTGATTGGTCCACCACACTGATCTGTCAGACCACGTGTCAGATCTGACATGTGCCACGTGTCAGCACGGCACTGGTCCACGTCACTGACATGTCAGTGACACGTGGCAGTCCCTGACTGGTCCACGTCACTGACATGTCAGTGCTGACTGTGCACTGACATGTGACACATGTCGGCTCACGGTTGGTCCACGTCATCTGACAGACTGACAGGGTGCCACGTCAGCACCACTGTCATCAGACGGGTTGACCCGTTTTCCTGCAACTCGGGTCGATCAGACCCGCGATCGAGACCCGGTTGCCATTCCTTCATTTCTGGGTCATTTTCAGTCCTTTCAATTCCTAAATACTCGTCTTAGTCCCTAGATTAGTTCAATGTAAAAAGAATTGAGAAACACGGATCGAATCGAGGGCCTACCTTGAAGAACAGCTCTGGCCTCCCGTCGCAGTTTTGCCACCGCCCTGAGCTCCACCGGCCACGAGTTCGATTCCAGAAGGTTCCTGGAGGTTCCTAGAGTTGATTAGGATTGATAACGGACCAGTTTAAACGTGGGAAATGATTTACCAAGAAATCTGGGTTGAAACCGCCACGGGTTTCCCCTGCTTCCTTCCGCGCCGCCGTCTGCCGCCGTCCACCGCCGTGCCTCCGTCCTTCCCCGTGAGTCCAGCAACACACAGACACAGTGAGTGGATAGCTGGCTGGGATGCTTTGATCGAAATGGACAGAGTGTTCTGCGGGTGGGAAATATAAAGAATTGGAGGGAAATAATGGACGGCCCAGATTTGATCTCCAAGATTAGATCAAGGGCTCAGATTAGATCAGGGGTTTTCAATCCAAAGGCTGGAATTTAAAGCTGCTTCAAATGTTATTTAATCCAATAGTGGATCTGATCCAATCTGGCCAATGGGTGAGTGACACTTGTCACTCACCAGATGTCCTCCAATCAGATTTCCTGAATTTAATATTCGACACGAAAACCGAGACCCGAACTTCCCAAATTCACGTTTCTGACCATAACTTCCTCGTACGAAGTCCGATTTCGGCGTGCCGCCTGTCTACGGACTCAGGACGTCGAGGCCTACCCAACGGTCCTTGAGTCAACAGAAAATTAGTTGCCAAAAGAAAAGTCAACATTTTCCCCCCGAGAGTCCAAATTACGGTAATGCCCCTGAACTTCCGATAGCCATAACTTTTACCCTGATCGTCCGAATTGGACGTGCCACCTGTCTATGAACTCGTGACGTCCCGAACTACGTCACGGTCATAGGTCAAAGTCCATTTAGTTCATCAATCAAAAAGTCAACAATTTGACCATACCATTCACAGGGGTAAAATCGTCAAATCACACAATAAATTACAATATGGAAATTCTCGAATTTCCGGGGTGTTACAGATATAACCTGGTATGAAGATTAAATACCATATCGAGATAAACTACAAGTTTCACCATGGGAGGTGAAGATAAAATCTCTACAAAAAGAGAAGCCATGGTAAAGAAACCAGAAAACTAACAAAAACAAGTAAAAGAAGCCAAAGCAAACTGTAAATAGAAAGGAAAAACAGAGAGAACCACCCTAGGGGGAAGCAGGGGACCGGTTGCTTCACCCTCACCACTGTAGCAAGGCTAAGACTAGAGCACCACCGCCCCAAGGAAGAGCCACCGCCAAGTCAAAATCGTCTGTCTCCCAGACAAAAATCCGCAGAAAGCCATCACCAAGGCAGATGGATCCCATCGTCGAACCACCGTGAGAAGGTGCTGAGTGCGTCTCTTGAGGAAGGCGACTCCAGCGACCAAGAGCACCGATAATGATGACAGGTGAAGAGTCAGCATAAGAAGTTTAGTGAGGGTCGATGAGAAGTAGCCTCCACAACCAGGAGAAGAGGCGAATGGACTGGGAAAAACGATTAAGGGGAAGGGGGAAGGAAAACGTCCGAGAATAAAAATAGGAAGATGGGAAAGGGTGTGGGCGCAGAGGAAGAAAATGGGGGGGGGGGGGGGGGGGGAGGGGGGTGGGTTGTAACGACCCGTCCCGAATATCGAGATTTAATAATATTTAATTATGATTTACTAATCTGGGATTAGTTGGGCGATTTCGGACGAATTGTGCAAAATGACAGTTTTGCCCCTAGGCGTGGGCAAAACGTTGATTTTTAATTCGGATGGTCAAATGGACTTTGACCGACGACCGTGACGTAGTTCGGGACGTCACGAGTTCATAGACAGGTGGCACGCTCGATTCCGAGGTTCGTGGTGAAAGTTATGATGAACGGAAGTTCAAGGGCATTTTTTGTAATTTGGACGAAATAAAGGGAAATGTTGACTTTTTGACCGGGATGTCCGATGACCGAGGGCCAAAGACCGTTACGTAGGTATCGTCGATACGAATCCATTGACAGGCGGCACGCCGAAATCGGACTTCGTACGAGAAAGTTATGGTCTGAATCGTGAAATCGGGGAAGTTGCGTCTCGGTAACTGTATTGATTATTTTATTCTGAAAGGGTTGTTGGAGGACACTTGGATGAGTGACAAGTGTCACTCATCCGATGGCTTGATTGGATCTTGATCCACTAATCATAAACTATATACTAAAGTTCCACTATATAATTATTTATAATTAAAATCCTTGCTTTTGATCTGAACCATCCATCTCACTCCCCAGATTGCATCACAGCCGTCCATCTCATCTCTCCCTTCTATTTCTGATCAGTCCTCAACCGTGTACACCCAAACTTCAATTTTCTTCTACCCTTAATCTCCTCCCTATCCACTGAATTTGTGAACGAAAATTGGAGAGAATTGAATTTGATTCCAACTGAGATTACACGGGGGATTGACTGAGTGAGGGAGACTGAGAAATCGAAAATTTGATTTTTGGGAGGGAAATTCGAAATGGATGATTTGAGCCGTGAGGATCGAATTTGTTGATTCAGTTCGACTTCTGGGATCAAAACGATCAGCTTTGCAGCAAGAACGACGGGAAACCGTGTCGGATTGAGGAAGAACGGAGCTTCCATGGCAGCTTCATTTCGAGCTTGAGTTCAACAGGTTAGAGGTATGAATTCATCAAATTGATTTTGCAGAAACATCCCTTACACTCTCACGATGCTTACTCTATGAATTAATTTGGAAATCAGGGACGGAATCGGTGAACCCGAATTGGAAACCCGTCAAGGATCGATCGAGAGTCGTGAGGATTTGGACCCTAAATTGTGTAATTCGATTTACAGAACTTAAATGACGATGGATTAGATGGGATCAGTTGAATGAACGGATTGAATTGATGTCGAATTGAGTGTGATTGAACTGGGTCCTATCGCGGGTTTTTCAACCCGTTTTATAGACAAACGGGTGAGAGGGATGACTGTGCGGGTACTGTAGCTAGCGCGTGGCTTCCACGCGCAGTCGCTTGCGGTGGCGCGTGAGTGCGAATCCCGAGGTATGATCAACATGACTTTTATCCTATGCAATGTAACGAACATTTTGGGATTGGTTTCGTGTCGATCGGATCCCGTTTCGTTATTGTTCGGAATGTCCGAAGGTTTTAAATCCAGTTTAAAAATACTTAAAAATTCGGGAAAATTACGGGACTTTAATGGGATGTTAATGTGGAGGTTAGTGACCCTCTAATGTGTTTTGGACAGGATTGGGAGTCCCGGTGTTAGTGGTGTGGCCCGGGAAAGCCTATGGCATGCGTATCGAGGCGCTCGGTTAAACGGTCTGTGAGTGGACATTGGTTTTATAAATTCGATGCATGCATAACTGTTTCATGATTGTTATAATTGTGATTATATGATTTATTTTGGATATCAGTGAATTTATATATTTTCACGCATTTCGAGGCGATTTACGTGTTTGCACGTGAATCTAGGTTTTCTGGATTTGCACTGATTTCCATAAATATGGATGGATATGATTTCATGAAACGGTTACGAATTTGATAAGTAAAATCGGGCCAGGGGTCCAGTTAACTTGTGAAATCGGGCCACGGGCCCAGTTGACTTATGAAATCGGGCCAGGGGCCCAATTGATTTATATATGCGATTTCGGGTCGGGGACCCTAAAATGGAATTGAATAAATGATTTTGGATTTAAATCAACTATTTAGACTTATGACGGTTTTATGGAAATTCGGGGCAGGGCCCTTGTGATATTTTGGAAATGAATAATAAAATGTGTTCCATAAAACCATCTCGATATGAGGATATATATATATATATATATATATATATTCTGGTCTCCTCCAAGTGTCGGGGACACTGGAGAAGTCACGGTGCATTGCCTGCGAGGGCTCATTGTACGGAGCTACCAGACTGTATAGTGATCCAGGAGCAGGATTGCTAGACGTCATGGACGTCAGACATCGGGGATGTCTGAGATATGGACCCGGTGAGACCCCGGGCAGCACGCGTTGCTTAATACCGTGAGATATGACGTCTGGAACGTCAAGCGCCTAGGACGCTAGGCATCGGGGATGCCGGAGATGGAAAAATAATAAATGAATATTACTGGATTGATGAAATAACTCTTGGATTGACTTTTGGAAATGGAAACTATGCTTTGGTTTCCGGGCTAAGGCCCTAATGGTTATTTTTAAATAAATGTGTGATCATTGGTTTTTGGCGCATGCATATGTTTTTACTGAGGGGCATAAATGTCTTATAAATGTTTTAAACAGACTTGTTTATTTTCGTCCACTCACAGCTTTTGTTTTTAATGCCCTTCAGGTTGATTCCAAATGCGACTGCAGCAGAGACTTGAGCATTGCACACCTCCTCCATCGATCCTTACGCACTCTGGATGCCCGGTTTGGGCAGTGGCAATAGGTTATCCCTTGTCTGACACCTCTTGTCAGACGGGAGTATGACACATTCCATGGTAATCTCAGGGGGATTGGGATGGGTCGTGTCAGGGGGGAGAAGGGGGGGGGGGGGGGGGGGGGCAAAGTTCTAGCTTAGATCCTCCCCAAAGAGGTGAAGATCAAGAAGAACCCCACCCGAGACTAGGGCCGGCTAGGAGTGTGTTTAGAAAGAAATGAGAGCTTTTTAAAACTTAGAGAGAGAATGCTATTAAACTATGAAAATTTGCTAGGACTATACTTGTAAATTTATGATAACCAATAACTAAAAAGAAGTACCTCAGTTTATAGTGAAACCATTAAAGATTTTTACAAAATCTCTATGGGAGTGGTGCCATTGCTTATCCTGTTGACACGTGTTCTGGCAGATGGGCTAGCGAGATATGTGGGGCCCATTTCAGATGCTCACTTTGGGCTTCAAAATGTCAGGCCTTGAAACAATCTCAAAATGAGTCCACTTAATTTTTTGATTGTTCACTTTGGGCCTGAGATTCCGAGAACAATCTCAATCTCAAAATAAGCCCACATAATAATTAGGCCCAATCTAATCTTGTACACTCGCAAGGACGTGAGAAATTTTTTTTAAAAAAAACACTTCTAAATAATGACAGACGCGCGTTGTTGAGCTTATCTTTGTACTCGCGATTCCATTGGCTATCACTCCACAATAGACACTTGCTTACTGCATAGCGCGAGTACCATCTTATCCATTTTGATAGAGAATGGTTATGATTGCTCCTTCCGAGCTAAAAATATCAGTGCGCACATACCCCAATCCAAATCACATGCTTTAAGCTAGTGGGTTTAGGCTGTCAAATTAAAAGGAAGAACGCCACCAAATCTTTCTTTCCTTAATTTCATTATTAGTATTTGATTTAATAAACAAAATTTGATAATTCAATTTGGCTTTGTTAAGTTTTAGAGTGGTGTTCGTAATTTAGTAGTATTCTTATTTATAGTAATGCTAGAGACGTTCTTAAATTATGTATAATGTATAAATTCTAAAATAATTGTTAGCGCTTCTAAAATTTTATCCTAATTTTAGTTTTCTTTCAAAAAATTTATTATTAACAACAAATACTCTTTGAACTATGTCTAAATTTATAAGGAAAATCTTTCCATTATTATTTTTTTTAAATTATGTTGAAAATATACATAATTTCACTCTTACTCTTAATAGAAATTGTTGGAAAATTTAACGGAATAACATTTTTTGCACTTTTAGGTCTCGTTATATTATACTAACTTTTTTAGTTGGATAGACTAATCTGTCTATCGGATAGCCTGACTATTTAGTTGGACGTTTGACGATCAATCGGATTAAAATTCAGACTATATTGTACTCGACGAATTATATTATAATAGTTGATAAGAAATATTTATATCATAAATATTAATTATGTACATTATTTTTTATTTTAATTAATTATTGATATATTATTATTTCTATTTGTTAAAATTTTATTTATTATTTATTATTATTATTATTATACTTTCCAAAATTATTAGTTATCCGACTATTTAATATGGATAACTTAAAGAGTATTATTTTAGTGTATCTAGATCTTGTAAAAGTATTTAATCGTATTAACTTCTACAGTGGCTAATTAATATGAGTAGTACCAAAACATTGTTTTCGTCCTTTATTAACTTATACGGTCCCTTATACGGCGTATCAAATGTAACTTTAGACTTATTTCTAGAATGTTTGTTACTTATAATTTTTTTTTTTATGATAGTTAAAATTAATATATAATTAAAAAATAGTGACGATACTTATCTTTAAAAAAGTGAGAAAAAAAATTGAAAAGATGGTCTTCAATAACTTAAAAAATAGACCATTTCGATTATCAAACGATATCGAGGATTATGTAAAGAAAGTTAAAAATTGGAAGAACGTTGAAATGAGAAAATTGCTAAACTCGTGAAACTAAGGTGGTCAAAAGATTTAAATTTTGAAGTCAATGACTTATGGCAATATCCACCTTGTGTAGTCTCTGTGTGTGCGTTGTTCATTCGTTCTTTTATTGTTTATTAGATTTTTAGTAATTTGTTAATAGGGTCCGGAAAAAGATGAAGAGAACCCAAGTTGGCTTTGCTTTCAAGTGAGAGGAAAATGGCTAAAGCATCGTCCTGTACCTCCCGATTTTTGGATAGTAATCGCTTACCACCATTCACAATCCTCCCCCCTCTTTGATTTCAAACGGCTTTTCAACTGCCGTGGTATCGGTTCCCAAATCACAAACCCCATGTGTTTTTTTCTTTAAATACTTACATTTTTTAATCCATTTCAAACTCCAACGGTTAAAACTCAAATCGTTGGACAAGAAAGAGACCCTTTACCAGTTGGTTCTTTGATTCGTTCCCGTAGTGTTTGGTGCCAGAAGACATATTTGAGTAAGTTTCTGATGTGGGTTTGGGGCCTTGTTTTCTTGTACTGTGGTTGGGTTGTGTAATTTATGCATTTATGCTCTTTCTGTCACTTAAGAAAAGATTTTTACTGTCGGCAGGGTGGAATTGGAGTTGAGTATCTGGGTTTTGAGTGATTTTGGGAGATCTGGTTGGTGAGCACTGAGGAGGAAGGAGGGACATGGAACCTCCACAGGGGGTGTTGGCTACTTTGTGGAGCTTTATCTGCTTTCTTCCTTACTTCATTGGTCTTTTGATTCTTGGCAACATTAAAGGTCAGTATCAGTTGTTCCTTCTTTTCCTCTTTCTTGTGCTACTTGGTTTTCTTTGTTACCTGAAGATTCAGTATGTGCATGTTGGATTGGTTTCTGAGTTTGAATGGGGAAATTGATAATGCTTTTATAAGAGATTTTAGAGAACAATTCTGTCCATCCATATCTGGGTTTTCGTCTCCCGTTATCCAAATAATTGTTTTATGCTCATTCTGTGCTTGGCTGTTGTTTGGTTTTACTTTACCGAATACATCTCCTCTCTATATTACCATGTCTGAAGAGATAAGATTTTTCTTCACTGTAAGTAATAAAAAGTCTATACCTTGAGGAAGGAGGGAGTTAAGGGATGTGGTGGTGATGGTGATTGTGATTGTGTTGGCTATCCGTTGCATATCCCTAGCCTTCAGGATAGTAATTGAATTTGAGATATTAGAATGTGCTTTGCAATCTTCAAATGGTTTGTTAAGGTGTAATTAGGAGTTGATTAGTTAGTCATGAAACATTGCTTCAAGGAGTATGACTGAAGGGAAATTCGTCGGACCTAACATGAAACTGTTATTTCAGGTATTGTGTTCTGCCCGTTGATATGCCTTATCATGACAATTGGAAACTCGGCTATCATTTTGGGTCTTTGGCCAATTCACGTATGCTGGACGTATTATTGCATTTTGAGGTGTGTCCTTTGGTCTCTGCCTTCAAATCTTCTCTCTTGAATATCATTCTTATGTTGATTCAATGCAACAAATCAATAAAATACCTTTCTTGGATTCTTCTTTCTTTTGTAAAACGAGCAGCGCTAAACGATTTGGGCCAGTTATGAAGATTGTTGTCTGCTTATCTGTACTGCCTGTCCAATTGATCTTGTGGCCAGTGGTTGGGATCGTTGGAAGTATTGTTGGGGGAGCGGCATATGGCTTTTTTTCACCAATAATGGAAACTTTTCAAGCTGTTGGAGAAGGGAAGACCAATAAATTATACCACTGCTTTTATGTATGTCTTCCATTCAAAATGGCTGATATTTAATTTTTTCTTTTCTTGTTGCTTGAATAAGAGTGATTTTTTATTTCGACAATTTTGCAGGATGGTACTTGGAGCACTGTCGAAGGGTGCTTCACTGTTGTGAGAGACTTAAGGGATGTTTGTTACTACACATACTTCTCGGTTATGAATGACCTGAGACAACAAGGTCCTCCAGATGTAAAATACTACGAGATCAAGTATGTTTTCTTGCTGTCATGTGTCTGAACACTGAACAATGAAGAAAACAGAATGATGAGTGTCCGGAAGTTGCTAATTCGCTGTTTCTGACCATAAAGTTTCCCAACTTTCTTGCAGGTTGCTACACCTTCCCGGGGCTGTTATATTAGCTGTCGTTGGTTTCATGGTTGATATGCCAATGATCTCCTTTATTGCTATATGCAAATGCCCGTACATGCTCTTCAAGGGGTGGCACCGTTTGTTTCATGACCTTATAGGCCGGGAGGGCCCTTTCTTGGAAACAATATGTGTTCCATTTGCAGGTCTTGCCATCCTATTGTGGCCATTGGCTGTTGTTGGGGCAGTGTTGGCATCTATGGTGGCCAGTATCTTTCTTGGACTTTATGCTGGTATCATCGTTTATCAGGTCATTTTATAACTTGTATCTATCTCATTATATTTAGATGATACTGTGTGGTTAGCTTATGAAACATGTTTAAATTGCAAGTATTGAGAAATTGTATGACCTTTGGGTTCTAGGAATCATCATTTTGGTCAGGGCTTTGCTATGTCATTGCATCCTTGGCTATCTATGACGAATACAGCAATGATATCCTCGACATGCCAGAAGGATCTTGCTTTCCAAGGTTCTTTACAGCATTCTAAAGTCTTAAGGATTTGATAGGGTTCATGCACTTTGACATTATATAATATATTACTGTAATGACAGGCCAACCTACCGAAAGAAGGCTGAATTGGTCCGTGCACAATCTGTTTCCAGGCGCGGCTCTTTCCGAAGTGTTCCCTCCCGCTCCGTTTCATTCACTCATCCTATCATCGAGTTGAAGCCCCTTGAGGTATTGTGTATGCTTTATGTTTAGACTTCTGATTCGCATTTTATCCATGTGTGTTCGATGATGCGTGGACTAAAAGGTCACAATTTTTGTTCTGATTGAACAATTTTCGTGGCTGTGCATGTAGCTCATTGATAGCTTATTCGAGGAATGTAAGCATCATGGTGAAATCATGGTTTCTGAAGGAACAATAACACTTCAAGACCTTGAAGATGCCAAATCCAGTAAAGGTAGCAGAGTTATTAGCATTGGCTTACCGGCTTATTGCCTTCTTCAATCACTCTTGCGATCTGCAAAATCCAATACGACCGGCATTTTGTTAAGTATGTCAACTTTGTCTCCTCAACAATTTTATTAGTGTAATTTTGCTCTAGAAAATTCCATACTGAGATAACTAGCACAAATCGATCAAACAAACACTTTGGATTGGTGGGTCGTATTGGATTGGATAATTCTTTGAATCCAATGTATTTTGGAAGATAAAAATTGAATATCTTGTTTTTTTGGTAAGGGGATTAGACGTAGAAGTAAACTTATCTGATCTAGTCCATTTCACCTTCAAAAAATACATGAATATGATGAATTATCCAATCCGGTCCACCTGACGAACTTTTCTTTCAAAATCCTGTTGTTTTACAGAGTTTATAACTTATAAATTTCGTACCTGATTACTGCAGGTGACAATATTACTGAGATCACTAGCACAAACAGACCGAAAGAAACATTCTTTGATTGGTTTTTCAATCCACTGCTGATCATCAAGGACCAGATAAAAGCCGAAAACCTTTCTGAACCTGAAGAGGCATACCTCTGCAGATTGGTTCTGTTGACCGGTGATCCCGCGCGGTTAAAAAGCTCAAACATCGGATCACCTCCTGAATCAGATCGTAAACAGGCAGAACTTGATGCATTGGCTCGAAGGTACTTACTGCAAATGCTTTCTCATATTATGATTTCCAGTTTGTGATTGCTCCATTTAATTTAGGATGTCATATATTGTTACTTAGGCTCCAAGGTATCACTAAGTCTATCTCAAGGTATCCAACATTTAGGCGGCGATTTGAAAACCTTGTCAATGCCATATCCGAGGATCTTGCCCAGAATGACGCCAGTGGAAAATCATCAGATGGACCGAGAACAATTCCGAGATCAAAGAGTGCCTTTGCCCAGTTGTTCACCCAGAAATCTTTCACTTTTGCAAGAAACTCAAGCAATCATGGGTACGATCCGGAGTCCACACTAGTTGTAAGAGATGTAACAATCACATATTGAAATTTGCCCATTAATGTAACCTTTGCTTTTTTTTGGGAGAAAAATGTAGTTTTTGAATATACCGTATACAAAGGGAATTTGTGCAGAGAAAATTAATTTTCTTCGAGTCCCATTGCTCGAGTTTGTGTAAGTCTTGACAAAAGTTTGTAAACTCCAGTGATTAAAAGACGGTTATTTTCCATTTGTGTATAAGATTAATTATGGGTTAATTGTATTTTACACGCATGTATTTTGGGGCTTGTAACACTTTCTTCTCCGATTAAGTTTTACTAGTTGAATATAATTCTCTGGATGCTAATGAAAATCATACGTTAGTTTCTGAAAAGTTTTAAAAAATATATAATTTAGTGAGTAATTAAAATCAGTAACCAGTCACTTGACCAAGTCAGAACAAGTGCCAGCATTTCAGGTCACGTAAAGTTCCCACTACTCCATGTTTTACCGCCGTAACTAACCTCTCCCTCCGGTTCTATATTTAACCCCCCCACTTCCCATCTCACCACCACTTCCTCCTTTGCACTCTCAATCGTCTTCTTTTTTCGAGTGAACAAAAAATATTCTGAATTCAAAAGCTGCTTATGGCCAATTTCAACTACAAAATGAGTTGTGTGGATAAAGCAACTCTGTTTTTGGTGACGGTTTTTCTCTGTTTTGCTCACTCTTCTGTTTCTGCCTTGGAGTTCCAAGTTGGTGGAGACAAAGATTGGGTTGTTCCTCCGGCTAACGACAGCAAAATCTACAACGTTTGGGCCTCCAAAAACCGGTTTCAAGTCGGGGATACCATCCGTAAGTATATACACACTACTCTACCGTTATGATTTCAGAGTCGGTCTATTGACTCAGAACTAACAATAATATTTTTTTACCATTAAGATTTCAGTACTGATCTATTAACTGATAACTAACAACACTGATATTACCGGTGTCGAGTTTTTTTTTTCTTTCAAAAGGGTAAAGATGCATGAGTCTTAACTTTCTTTTTTCGTATCTTTTGTATTAGAAAAGAGATGCATTCATAATTTATGAAAATATAGATTATTGAGTGAAAAAAAGAAGCACTCTTATAGAGTTATGAAAATACAAAATGCATGAATTTCATTTTTCATTTTTCATTTTTTCCTTTCGTTTTTAGTGTACTTTTGATTTTCATAGCCTAAAAATTCAAAGCGATTTTGAGTTCTCACGGTTAGAATTCTATGTTTTTTAAGTGACAAGTTTTTAAGATTTATATTTTAGAAAGTAGACGTAATTTTAAAATGTCAGATTAGATATTTTATCGGAAATTTTTTAATCCCAAGATAAAACGTGGGAATATCCGTGGATAAAGTGTATTTACTTAACTATCTATATAAGTGTAAGATTTTATTCCACTTTGTGGTAAAAAGGGCGAAAATATTCATAATATAATATATTTATTCAAATATGAATTTTCTTTTTTTATTGTCCGTGAAGATTTTAAGTACAAGAAGGACTCGGTGATGGAGGTGGCGGAGGCAGAGTACAAGAAATGCAACTCAACCCGCCCGGCATACTTCTCCAACACCGGAAACTCCGTTTACCGGTTCGACCACTCCGGCTCCTTCTACTTCATCAGCGGAGCTGCCGAACATTGTGAGAGAGGACAGCGCATGATTGTAAGGGTGATGGCGGCGGCCGGGGAGGACGAGGACTCTTCTTCCACCAGCGGCGACAGCTCACCCTCCTCTCCTGCCGCCGTTGGAGGAGCCTCCAAACTTGTGCTTGCTCAGCTTGTCATCTCCTATGTCGCTTGGCTTCTCTTCTAGTTTGATATGTTTAATTAAAAATGGATTTTTAATTTGATTTGTCAAGAATGCTTCATTTTAGGATGTTGTTTCCTTAAGAGTCTTAATCTTTGCTTGTGGATTAGCAGACATTTAATTATGCTAAATTTGTAGTTAATTTTGTGAATTAATTTGATGTTAATTTCTATTTTATTATTACCGTCAATAAAATATATGTAATTATTCTCGCGATTTAAATCAATAAAAAAAAATCAGAAACTTCAAATACATTCATCTTTTTCATCTGGCAATCCACATTTGATTTTTTGAAGGGAAATTCTATGGTTTGAATTACGTAAAATCATTTTCCAAATTACATATAACGTCGAATATTCGTCGTCGATAAAGCCGAAGGCTTGACGTACACATGAGTAAAAACCAATGCCTCCCTTTCACAAATTGGAAAAACAAATATTCATAATAACTAGCTATGTGTATAAATCTATTGCATAATAATAATTAAATCGCTGAAGGAAAATAATAATATTGGTATTTTTATCACATTTATTTTTTCTTTTCCTACAATTTAAATATACGTACGTAATATTACACTATACAAAAGTATGGAGGGCGTGGAAATTAAGAGGTTGATATGAAGAAACAATCATAAAGGAGATCGAACGAAACAGGAGAGAAAGGAACCAAAAATAGGAATCCACAAATTTCTCTGTACTCCGCCGTGTCGGAAACTGAGGGAAGATTTACAAGCAGCAAAACCATTTTTTCTGCATTCAAATTGAGAAGGAATTATTGATTGCAAAATAAAAAAATTCGGTAATTAATTTTTGTTGAAATGAATTAGTACCTGTTGGGGATTTTGATAACTTTGTGGTAGTTTAGAAGGGGGGGTGCTAGTCGCAGCAGCTCCGCTGGTCATTTTCTGATCTCTAGCTTTGGAAAAAATCACTGTGTACCCCTCCGCCGACGCCGGATTGTTCACGTCCCACTCTCCGAATTTCGGTAACGGCCGGCCAATGTCCTATCAATATAGTCGGAAATAGATGATCGCGTGCCGCATTTGGAATTAATATTGTATATACGAAGCTAATTTCGAACAATGTGCATGTTCATAGATTACGAATTCAGAAAAAAAAAAAACGAAAAAAAAGAAAAAGAAATTAAACATACCGATGCCATTCGAAGGAGATGCAGTCGATCAGAGGATGCGGCGATTCGACCGTGAGCGAAGATGAAGATGAAGATGAAGACGAATACGAAGGCGAAGAAGAAGAGAGTCTGAGTTTTGGGAGATGGATTTGGGAAGAAGAGGAGAAGAAAGGGGTATACATACGTAGTTTTGTTTTTCATTTTCTGTTCCATCAACTAAGTGGTTAGTCGTTAGCATGTAGTTGGTTTGACCTAACTACCCCCACCCTTCATTTGTCACAACAACAAATTTGGAGTCAATAACACTTCTATTAACTTAATCTCTTCCTAACTATGTTTAGCCATTTAGCCACCATCAAACAATTTCTCTCCCTAACCATGCCAAAATGGTGGAATTCTAGAACTTGAACCTTTATGCCTCGACGTGATATCTTAATTTGATCGTATTATGTAATGATATTTATAATATTAAGTGACAGTGTAACAAGTTTTTTCAAGTAATTATAGTCAATATATATTCATTGCGTTTGCGGATTATAAACACGTATTAGAATCGTAAAAAAGAGCAACTTTCAGGTGTTATTATCATATTAATATACAATTTAATCAAACTTAAATTATGTAATTTTTAGCAGTAAACTTCAGATCGCCATGTGATTTTTTAATCTACTTGTATAATCGGTCACAAAATCTAGTTATATCACGGTACATATACGTACAACACTTTCCCCTCTGATCAGGTCCAAATAGTGTATTTCTCGCTCGTAAACTTCACATCATCGCATGTGACAATTAATCATATAATCTTTTATAATATTATGTGGCAGTCTGATAATTATATTCAAATATTTTTCATTAAAATATTATACACATTAGCTATTAAATTTGAAATTTATGAAAATCCAACTTTGAAATATCTTATTATATAATAAAGAAAAATATAATGAGAAATATTTATTCTATTACATTGTAATATTAATGGCTCTCGTCAAGAAGCGTTAATTGTGAATCATTATAGTTGGGCCTCAAGAACCAAAACATGTTGGGCCTTAGAATGACCCATAAACACTTGTTTGGGCCACAAGTAGCCACGGTCAATTAAAGACGGGTCAGTTGCTTTGTGACACGCGGCAAGCATTTAATGGTGGTTCCGTGGCGCACCCGCGCCAAGGAGCCGAGGAAATAGATATTGACGTCAAACGACTGCTGCATAAGCAAACCACGCCTTCCACATTAAGAATAAACGGCTCCATGCCGGACACGTCACTACACGAATGCCGCGATGCACAGCGAATGACGACACGAAATTGAACTTCTCCAGCTAATTTACCGAAAATACCCACGACTGTTCTGCGCCTACTCCTTTATAACCAATTTTGGCAATTCCGTAATTTCTCATAGCCCTCCCTGGGTCTGAGTCCCATTAGCTTTACCCTCTCGCTCTCTTTCTCGCTCTCCCAATCTCCCTGTCTGCAACCACTGCAAGTGTAGAATCGAGAAAAAGGCAACAATGGCGACGGGTTTGATACGGAGGGCCATAGCCGCCGGCGTTTCGTCGTCGCCGAGATCGGCAGCTGCGTCATTTCGCTACGTCTTGGTGCGGGGCTTGGCGTCGGAGGCCCAGGCTCAGCAAGTGGACGTCAAGGCCGGAGACAGCCACACTCGCAAGACGTTCTCAATCTACCGGTGGAGCCCCGACAACCCTAAGAAGCCGGAGCTCAAGGAGTACGAGATCGACCTCAAGGAGTGTGGGCCTATGGTGCTCGACGCCCTCATCAAGATCAAGAACGAGATGGACCCCACGCTCACCTTCCGTCGATCTTGCCGGGAAGGGATCTGCGGCTCTTGCGCGATGAACATGGACGGCTGCAACGGGCTGGCTTGCTTAACGAAGATTACGCCGTCGTCGAGCGGATCAACGATGATAACGCCGCTGCCGCACATGTTTGTGATTAAGGACCTGGTGGTGGACATGACCAACTTCTACAGCCAGTACAAGAGCATTGAGCCGTGGCTGAAGAGGAAGAGCCCGCCTTCTGAGCCTGGGAAGGAGATTCGCCAGAGCAAGAAGGACAGGGCCAAACTGGATGGGATGTACGAGTGCATACTGTGTGCCTGCTGTAGCACATCCTGCCCCAGTTACTGGTGGAACCCGGAGTCTTACTTGGGCCCCGCCGCCTTGCTCCACGCCAATCGGTAATTCATTTCTCTTCATTCCTCTTAATCCAATCGTTTTAGGAACATTGATTGTTGGTTGATAAAATTAACATAATTCATTTCTATTTGCTTTCTGTGATTTTTAAAGTAATTGCCTTTTGCCTAATTGTTAGTTTGATGCTGCTGGATAGATAATTGATAGTATGTTAATGTAACCATCTTGGAACTTTATCGAAGATTGATGGTAAATTTTTTGTGTGGATACGAAAGTTTGTGTAATTGAGTATCTTTTCATTGGAAATATTGTTTAACCATCTTGAAAAGTTGAATCGTTCATTTTCAATGTGATTTTCATTGCCATGTTTTCTGTTACTTCGAGGCCAACAATATGAAGAAGAAATTTTGTGTAATTGAGTATCTTTTCATTGGAAGTATTGCTTAATCATCTTGAAAAGTTGAATAGTTCAATTTCAATGTGATTTTCATTGCCATGTTTGTGCTACTTTTATGCCAACAATATGATGAAAAACCATAGCAAACTAGTGGACTGCTTGTGTCTCTCAAATCTCAGGCATTTCAGTGATCTGTCTTGCTTGTGATTGAAGACGCAACAAAGAGTGGTTTTAGTTGTGACTCTCCTTAGCCTTAATCCTGACTGATATCAACTGATATCAATTGGAGTAGTAATTGAATAGTTTCTTTTGTTCTGAGTTTCTTGCTTTTGAAAGTATTTTTCAGGAGATAGCTACACTGAAACTTTATAGAAACCAACATAAAGCTGCCATATTTGTGCCATAAGCTCATGACCTAGGTCGTAGTGGCGCTTATGACATTGTTCTTGAAGTGATAATAAGGGTGGTGAGTGCCATACTGAAAAAAAAGCTTTGATATTGAGAAGTCGATGTTGAAGAAGTAAAAAAGTAGTACTATGAATTCACAGATCACCGAAATTCCTGATGAGATATCAATTGGAGTGGTAATTGTTGAATAGTTTATATTGGTTGTTAGATTCTTTTCCTCTCAAAGTAGTTTGTGGAGCTAGCTGCTTTGTTTCTTTATAGAAACCGACATAAAGCTGCCCTTTTTGTGCCTAAAGCTCATGATCTAGTTCAAAGTAGCACTAATGAGATTGTTCTTCAAGTGATAATAAGGGTCCTGGTTGCCATATTAAAAAAGGGATTTTAAATTGAGAAGTCGCTTTTGAAAGAAGAGAGTAACTTTGTTTGGAAATTATGCTTGTCAAGCATTGATTGTTCCTCAACTACAAAGCTCGAAATTCTTAACTTCCCTCGGTAGAATTGTATAGGGGGTTGCATCCTGAGTCATTTCTATGGTGTTTGTGCAGGTGGATAAGTGACAGTCGTGATGAATACACAAGGGAGCGACTGGATGCAATAAACGATGAGTTCAAGCTCTACCGCTGCCATACCATACTGAACTGTGCTCGTGCCTGCCCGAAGGGTTTGAACCCTGGAAAGCAGATCACACATATCAAGCAGCTCCAGCTATGAGTCCACGAGTTTATGAAAGCAAAATAGTGTGTGCAATTGACCAGTTTTTCCTGGGAATTTTTTTTAGGACTCATCCATTGTGTTTTCAGCTAATAATTTGTGGAACAAATTGTATTTTGTCTTGTTTTTAAATCCCTTTTATAAAATGGGGAAGGAAAGCCTGTTGCTTTTGTTTATAAATAACCCTCCTTTTATGCCTTTTTTTTCTTCCATCTTATATAGCTCACAGAATTGTTGTGATTGTTCTTTAATCTTTACCACTTGAAGAGAACAAAAAAACAATTGAATCTTCGTAGTTGTGACTCATCTCAAAAATTGTGTTAGGTTTCTTTTCAAACCTAAACTTCAACAGCTATCAAGAAGCCTATATATAGAGTCATTGACATTGTATGGTACAGAATCTGGATGTCTTATTTCTTCCCCCCTGGGTATCGTAACCGCTGGCGGTGAGGATGAAGTTGTTGGTATTCACTGGGTGTTTGCTTGCAATCAGCTTAGTGTTAGTGAACACAAACCTTGCTCAAGCAAGCACTCGCCTTCCTTTTCTCATAAACCCTCGAGGCCTTGAGTCGTCGTACGAGTATGTTACTGTAACAGGATGCAACAATCACTGCACAACAGCTTGCTGCAACTGTGATATCACCAAGCATCCTCCATTATGTGTTCTATGCTGTAAAAGAGATCCCTGATAATCATCGTATCGGTGGTCGGTATCTAGGGTTTGGAAGCAAATCCGCACATTGTAGCAAAAATGATCAACTGTATTTTTAATGTATTCTTCCAGGGACTTTATTAACAATCATATTCCAAAGCCAATTTACTACAGCACTGATTCAACATTTCAACCTCATCTCATCAATCACAACAGAAACTCTAAAAAATTTGAGCCAACACAAAGTAGAGTTCTGCATATCTATGGACTATAAAAACGTGAACTTTCTAAACCTAGCTCGTTCTTATGAAAGATGTATGAAGATTATTAAGTCCTTCTTGAAAGATCTAGGAATACCGCGGCTGATGAGATCTGTACCCTGAGATCAGCTACATCTACATCATGCCCGCCTTCAACTAAACCCCACCTGTCCACCTGCAAAATAAGAGACGGTTTTTTCAGACTTCGGAATAGCTTTCAAAACGTATTAGCCAAGGAGAACATGTATTTGGTTATCTGCTTGTATGTAGTGAAGTATATCAATACGAACCTGTAAATCTTCTTCAAGCCTAATCAACTCAATTGCTTCTTCAACCTGTAACTTCCCGCGAAAGATTCCAACAGCTATTATTAGAGAGTGTGCTGATGAAGCAATGGCATCAATTGCTGCCAATTCACAGTCATCTGTTTGTTTTAGCAATGTTTCTATAGCCTTTGTAAGACCCTCCTCTTGCTTCCCACCGAAGAAGCAGGAGTACACAACAGGCTTGAAGCCAAATTCTGACTCCACCCAATCGAGTAAAGGATCAATTTTCTCCACTTGTCGTTCTACATGAAAGTTGAGGCCCAATGAGTTAGAATAAACGTACTCCCTGTTAAAATCATCTTTTATTTGAACGAAAAAAATCAATTTTGCAAGTGTTAAAGGAATAGTAAAGCAATGTGACAAAATGCCTAATTACTAGACACACATCCTCAGCTTTCACACAACTGCAACCATCAAAGTCTTCCTTACTATAATTCAAGCCGTACACCAAATATTGTATTGTAGATACAATAGGATTCTAGTAGTATTCTTCGGGTTCTCTATATCTATTATAGTTATAATAGCATATCTAATATAAAAAGAATAAGTGAACAGAACTACTTCCTTTGTGAAAGAATGCAAAAGAAATGATACTGATTCTGGATAATGATATGCAAAATTCGTGAATGCTCTTCACTAGAAGAAAGGACACACATGATGACTCTAACATAGAAACAAAAGTGAGTAAAAGACACACAGCATGATTCAACACTGAAATAATCAGACACATGAAGAAGAATCATACCATGGACGACACTTGTGAGATCATTGTCGTTTGGAGCGCGACAGAATACTAAATCTTGATTAAATTTCTTCATCAAATAATCGATAACCTTTGGACGTGTAAGAGGAACTCTTTCCAGTGCAGTACAAGCATGTCTCATGAGAGGCATTGTGAAGGGCCTGATCCCATCAATTTGCTAGAGTAAATAAAGTTCCATTAGACAAACAGCTAGAAGGAAGCTTATTGTGTAACTTTCAGCTTTGAAAAAGCCAATTTGAATTGCGCTATTAATAATGATCAATCCAACATGGAGAAACCATTTGAGCTAAGTTACTATAAACTTAAAGGATCCAACTTTGAGTGAAACTAAATTGAGCTAAAGCTTTAGGATTTTAATATAGGAGATAAAATGAGCTCACCTGGTATTCCCATTCGGCAGCAATAGCCTTAGCTAGAGCTAAAGATGGAAGCTTGAGGGGCCTCTTGGAGGGCGTTTTGAGAGTCCGATAATCGAGCATTACAGTCCACCCATTCCCATCGTCGGCCTTCCTCACCGTCACTTGGTTGTAAAATCTCTTCCCCACTACCGACCCCGTCATGAACGACATTGGCATCGTCACAGACGACGACTGCGCTTCGCGCCTGGAACTGGAACTCGCCGGCTTGATGTATATGCTGTCATCTTGGTGGGTGCCATTGTTCTTGTCTTGCTGGCCGTCGGATGAGAAGGTGAAGGACGAAGATGGGGCGTCGGATTGGGGCTGCTCGGCGGTAGCGATTGAGCTGAATTGCCGAGCTCGAGAAGATAGCGCTCTGATGAGTATAGAGGTTCCGAATGATTTTATGGTTTTGTTTATCAGTAAATTGGCCATCGAATTAATCGATTGTGAATTTGAATTCTAACACCCTGAATTGGAGTTTGATCGAAATGGCTTCCTACTGTGAGTTTTCACTAGGGTTTTTTCCCAGTGGTGGGCAAAGCCGCAAAGGAGGAAGATGCATTGGACTGGTAATATTTTGGGCTTAAACATTGGGCCTAGGCCCATTTCAGATGGTTATAAATGATTTCTTAGTTTGGTTTTCAAATGTTCACTAGGCTGCCATGAACTTTGTAATTATGAGTGGATACGAATTCATTAAAATTATTAATCGATTCATTTTAAATCGTTATTTATCAAATAATTTAGATTTGATCGGATAAAAGTCAAATCAAATAAAAGTCAAACGGTTCCAAACGGTTCTTTTAATAATTTCTTAAATTTGGATTTTCAAAATGAAAATCCGTAAACTGAAACGTTAAGAATATATTAAATAATGAATAGATTCTTAAGAATACATAGATTCTAAGAATAATAACGTTGCGAGCTGTCGAGGACCTTGAAGTCGGCTTCTCCATGAGTTCCATCGATCGAATTTCCCCGAGACACGGACGTCGACTTTCTCCAGAGCTTGAATTTTTGAAATGGACATTAGATCGAAATGGCTTCCTACTGTGAATTTTCACTAGGGCTTTTCCAGTAGTGGGCAAGGGATCGAGGAAGATGCTGAACTCAAGGTTCCAGTTTGAGATTATATTGGGCCTTGGCCCATTTCAGGTGGCTAAAAATGATTTTTTATTTTGGTTTTAACGTCTAGTAGGTGTGGTGATCGATTTTGTGATTGTCCTTTGTACCGCATTTTGAATAAAACATAAAGGAAATAAATTATTTTATGTTATTAAGAAATTCTGATTCCGAGTCATTTAAATCCGAAAACTTTCAATCTTAACACACACAATTCAAATTTTTAAGAGCAAAGTATACTTATAAGGTAGTTTATACTAAATTCCATAGTGATTTTTCAAATTTAACAGAACTCTTTAAAATGTAACAGTTTAGTTATATTGTTAACTATTCCGTTAAAAAATCTGTTAAATAGTTATGAGTCATTTTTGGGATCCACGGAATAGTTAACGGTGACGCCAAATTGTTACGTTTGAAAGAATTTAGAGTACGTAAATGCAAATTTTAGAATGTTAAGTATGCCCTTAAAACTCAGTGTAAACCACATAGTATTAAAGTATAATGTGCTCAAATTTTAAATTAACCATTCGATATTATGAAATCCGAAAGACTCTAAAGAAAAATTGGATGGATTTAATTTTACGAGAACTAGGCATTTACCACCCTCTTTCTTGCTTCACAAGGGATTTTGTTATCCAACGTTGTGTTGATCATAGATAAAATGGTTTTGCATTTTTTGTAAATCACATTTCTAATACAAGTGAATCATATTTCATATCTGTATTGGTGAATCCTACTTATATTAAAGATGTGATTTATAATCATCATTGTCCTTATATTTATAATCTTGTCTTCAATATCATTAAATCAAATCAGTAACTTTCATTGCAATTTCGTATACACTAAGTTGTTTAAAATTACACAGGCTAAATGGTGATTAAGATAAATATCACCAATTAATCACAAACCAATTTCAGGCTAAATACAGAAACAAAAAACACAAGCAACACACACCAATGTCAACCGGTGGGTCCATTCGATACAGTAGACTCGAAAATTTTCTCCTAATTCGGTTGGCATTTATGGTCTTAAAAAATAATCTTAAGATGAACTCAACACAATGTCCTCTCCATATGATCCATACACCATGACCATGGCGTCGTGGAATTCAATTCCGCTGGAAATCACTTACCGGATTCTGGGATGGATTGCTTTCACATGTTGGACTGTCGGCGCCTACCCTCAGCCGATCTTGAGCTTTCGCCGGAAAAGGTCTTTAACGACGCATTTTGACCGTCTTGCCTTTGTTTTAAAGCCTAATTGCTCCAACCTTCGTGTTTCGCCACTAAGTAACAACACGCATTTTGACCGTCTTGTCTTTGTTGTAAAGCCTAATTGCTCCAACCTTTGTGTTTGGCCACTAATTATTAAGAATATAACAACAGCGTTGTGGGATTGAGCTTCGGTTTCGTGGTGCTGAGTAATAATAAGTGCTTCAATCCTAAATTATTAGATAAATAACAGTTTAAAGCGGATCGATTCATGACTTTTACAGTTTTGTGTCCACCCTAACTTCTAAGCTACGCAGACATTTAGAGATAATTAAGTAGGAAGAATAGCAATATCCTAATCGAGGACCTTGAAGATCACATCGTCATCTCTCGAGGATCTTGCAGTTGACTTCTCCATGAGCTCCGTCGATCGACTTTCACCAAGACACATACATCTACCTCTTGATCCACCCAGGGAGACTTGGATGGTACCAATTTCTCATTGACAATCTGTGGTGGCTGTAAATGGCGGAAAAAATAAATTTGAGTAACGAGCGTACGCAGTGGTTGAAGAAACGATCAGTTCGTTCGGAATTTAAATCCCAACATTTTAGGCTTCCCACCCCGACTCCCAACTCGTTTATAATCGGATTGGGATCATTTTCGTTCGAAATTTTCCGATAGCTTGTCATATCGGAAAAAAAAATTAATTGGAATTTTTTTTAAGAGAATAACAAAACAATATTCGGTATAAAATTTAATAAAATCGTGAAAAAAAATTGTAATCCAAATAATCAACAACCTAAAAGCAATTACTTTGCATTGAAGACTTTTAAACTTTTAAATCTGAAAACTTTCGGAATTACAAATTCCGAAAACTTTAAGTAGAAGTTGGATGGAAATTAGGGATTTACAGCTCTCTTTTTTACTTCACAAGGAACCTTGTTGATCGTAAACGACATTCATAATACAAGTAAATCTTGTTTATATTGATAGACCTGATCAATATTAAAGATATGATTTACACAAAATACAAATTATGTAATTTCTTATTTTCCATATATTTATAATCCTCTCTTCAATATCATTACATCGAAAAGGTCATTTTTCTTGCACTATGCTTTTGTTGACTATGCCATACAAAATTACAAAGGCAAAACTGAAGAACCGCAACGTACACCATGTTATTCGTGATTCGATGGAGAAATTATTAAGTGGTACTTTAGTGTCGTGAAAAATTATTGTACGTGATGCTCCATTACTACTTAATAATTTCTCCATCTGCTGGCCCCATTGATACTGTACAGTGAAAATATCTCCTAATTCGGCCGCAAATTACGGTTTAAGCTTAAAAAAAAAAAGTGAACTCAACACAAAGTACGGCCTCTGCATCTCCATGACCATGGCGTCGTGGAATTCAATTCCGCTGGAAATCACATACCGGGTTCTGGGATGGATTGCTTTCACATGTTGGACCGCCGCCTCCTACCCTCAGTTCATCTTGAACTTCCGCCGGAAAAGGTCTTTATATAGCGACGCATTTCGTCCCTTGTCTTGATTTTAAAGCTTAATTGCTAGCTCCGATCTTCGTGTTTCGTCACTAATTCCATGTTTATAACAGCGTTGTGGGATTGAGCTTCGATTGTTGGTGTATAGACCTTCTCATGCTTCCCTCACACTTGATCATTATCTCCTAAAGGTTAACTGGTGACTTGGTGCAAAAGAAAGAAGTGTGTGTGAGAGAATAACAAACTTCTCTCACCTGGTGTGTGTGTGTCAGTTTCTAGAAACTAGGTGCCACATGGAAGAATGTAATAGGTCCTTGATGACATCACATTGTCATGCAAAGAGTGTGTAACGGATTGTGAGGTGTGTGAGTGATGTGTGTGTAAGAAAGAAAAGGAAAAACTGCAAGAAATATATGATGTACACAGAAAACAAATCAATCAATGAAGAATCTGTAGTCATAGCTGCAGAAATCAGAGAAATTCCTCTGCTGGCATTTTATCAAACAGTTCATGTGCATTTCTATGAAATCACAATTTCATACAACATAAACCAATACAATCCGATCCTATCATCATATACAATCTCTCATTCTCTCTTCTATCCTAATCCAATAGAGATAAGCTCTATAGTCAGCTAGGAGCTTAGAGATAGAAGAACTTACCTGTAAAACCATATTCATCCTTCCCCTGCAAAACAGAAACAAAGTGTTGATCAGATTCAACCTTGAAGGTTTCAAACGACTGATTAGCTTGAAGAATTTACCTGGAGTGAAGCTCTGCTTTCTGATTATCAACATGGTATCAGAGCTTGGTTACTGATCTAGTAGCTGGGCGTCTGACTGTGAAGGAGGAAAAGAACAGCATCACATTGCTGTGACAGGGTTGATCACTATGGCAGGATCATCTGGAGGTGCTGAAATCCGAGTACCTGTGTTTACAGGGGAGAACTACGATTTTTGGAGCATCAAGATGAAAACAATCCTCAGAGGTCATGATCTCTGGAAGATTGTGGAGCAGGGAATACCTGAACCTGAGTTAGATGAAGATGAAGTGGAGATAGAAACACCACAGACGAGGGCTGATCAGATCAAGGATGCAAGGGCACTTGGTCTGCTGCAGAATGCAGTCACAGAAGAGGTCTTCATCAAGATCTCAAATGAAGAAAGGGCTAGTGATGTCTGGGCTTTGCTAAAGCAGGAATATCGTGGTGATTCTAAGGTAAGGTCTGTAAAATTGCAGTCCCTTAGAAAAGAGTTTGAATACACTAGAATGAAAGATGATGAGAACTTGTCAGCTTATTTCTCTAGATTGTTTGGGGTAGTCAACATGATGAAAACATATGGGGAGGATGTTTCTGAGCAGAGGTTGGCTCAGAAAATCCTGATTAGCCTAACTAAGTCCTATGATGCCATAGTGTCTATCTTGGAAGAAACTAAGGATATTGACAACATAAGCTCACAGTCTATTGTGGCCTCCATTAGAGCTTTTGATCAAAGATTAGAAATGCATTCTGAATCTGTTGAGAAAGCATTTTCTAGTCTACACATTAATCAGTCACAATATGGACGTTTTAAGGCTAAGAAACCTTTTAAAGGAAGCAAACCCTGGACAAACAAATTTCAGGGTAATAAACCAGAGAAATCAGCTGAGAAAACATCTGTAAGTGTCAAAGCAGAAGGGAGTTCTAATGGAGAGAGGTGCAAAATCTGTGGTAAATTGCATTATGGCAAGTGCTGGTTTGAAGGGAAAACCAAGTGTTACAAATGCAACAGGTTTGGCCATATCTCAAAGCACTGTGGAAGTAAACCAGCAGTGAATATTGCCAAGCAAGTTGAAGAAGAAGAAGTGAACATGTTCTTTGCTTGCAATGCTGCTTCAGTTGAGCAGAGTTCAGAAATCTGGTATGTGGACAGTGCCTGCAGCAACCACATGACAGGTCATGAGTCCTTGCTGGTGGACATTGACAGGGATTTGAAGGTGAAAGTGAAGATGGGAACTGGAGATCTTGTGCAGGCAACTGGAAAAGGAACCCTGGTTTTCCAAACCAGAAATGGCAAGAAGCACATCAGAGATGTAATGCTAGTTCCAGGCCTTGATGAAAACCTGCTAAGTGTGGGACAAATGGTCGAGCATGGATACTCACTAGTGTTTGGAGGAATGGCAGTTGACATCTATGACAATATGGACAGGACACACAAAATTGCCAACATCAAGATGACAGGGAACCGGTGCTTTCCTTTGACACTTGATTCTGTGACTTCAGTGGCAAGAAAAGCAACAGTAGAAGGAGATGCAGAGCTATGGCACAGACGGTTTGGACATCTAAACTTTATAAGCCTTAAGATGTTGCAGAGCAAGGAAATGGTAGTTGGATTGCCTAGCCTAACTACTGAACTGGAGGTCTGTGGAGGCTGTGCAGCAGGAAAGCAGCATGTGGAGGCTTTTGACACTAAAGAAGCATGGAGGGCATCCACACCACTTGAGCTAATACATTCAGACATTTGTGGACCAATGCAGACAGAAACAGTTAGTGGAAACAGATATTTTATCACATTCATTGATGACTACTCAAGGATGTGTTGGCTGTATTTTCTGAGACAGAAATCAGGGGCACTAAATGTGTTCAAGAAGTTTAGAGCAATGGTGGAACTTCAAACTGGATACAAGGTGAAGAAGCTAAGAAGTGACAGAGGTGGGGAATACATCTCAAATGAGTTCCAAACCTACTGTGAAGAGAGTGGGATTGAAAGACAGTTGACAGTTGGTTATTCCCCTCAGCAGAATGGTGTTGCTGAGAGGAAGAATAGAACAATTGTGGAGATGGCACGTTCTATGCTGCATGAAAAGGGAATACCCTACAGGTTTTGGGGTGAGGCAGTAAGTACTGCTACTTATCTTCTGAATAGGTGTCCAACCAAGGCAGTCCAAGGGAAGACACCTTTTGAGAAGTATAGTGGGAGGAGACCAGGTGTGAAACACTTAAGAGTGTTTGGTGCACTATGCTATGTTCATGTGCCAAATCAGCTTAGGCAAAAGCTGGATGAAACAGGAGTTAAAGGAGTGTTTATGGGGTATGGAACTATGGAGAAAGGATATAGGGTCTACAATCTTAAAACTAAAAGGATTGTACTCTCTAGAAGTGTGGTGTTTAATGAGAAGGGAGCTTGGAACTGGGAAGAAGGAGATGAGGGGGATTTCACTGTTCAGTTTGACAGTGAAATGAATTCAGTCACAACTAGAAGTCAGGAAACATCAAGTTCCTCTCCTATATCAAACCAGGAAATCAGTCCTAGTCATGTCCCTAGTCCAACTAGTCCCACTACTTCTGGACCTGGTTCAACACCTGTCAAGATAAGATCTCTAAATGAGATCTATGCAAGATGCAATATGTGCATTGTGGAACCAGAGAATTACCAGGAGGCTGCTCAAGACAAAGCATGGCAGAATGCAATGCAGGCTGAGATGGAAATGATTGAAAAGAATTCCACCTGGGAGCTTGTGAACAGACCATCAGAAAAGAAAGTGATAGGAGTGAAGTGGGTGTACAAGACAAAGCTGAACTTAGACGGTTCAGTTCAGAAGCATAAAGCAAGACTGGTTGCTAAAGGATACTCACAGAAGCCTGGGATAGACTTCAATGAGACATTTGCTCCTGTTGCTAGGCTTGACACTATAAGAGTCCTGATTGCTCTTGCAGCTCAAAGAAGCTGGAAATTATATCAGCTTGATGTCAAATCAGCCTTTCTTAATGGAGTTTTAGAAGAGGAGGTTTATGTGGAACAACCAGAGGGATATGAAGTCAGAAATGAAGAAGAGAAGGTGTATAGGCTTAAGAAGGCCTTATATGGATTGAAGCAGGCCCCAAGGGCCTGGTATGGTGAAATCGACACATATCTGGGACAATGTGGCTTTCACAGAAGTCCTAGTGAACCTACACTCTATCTGAAGACAAACAGCAAGAAGGAGACACTAATTGTGTCAATCTATGTAGATGACATAGTTTACACAGGAGACAGTGAGGAAATGATCACAGATTTCAAAGAGGAGATGATGACCAAATATGAGATGACTGATTTGGGGCTTTTACATCATTTTCTGGGAATTGGAGTGATACAATCTGCAAGAAGCATCTTCATTCACCAGAAGAAGTATGCATTGACTCTCCTAGAAAAATTTGGTTTGAAGGGATGCAAACCAGTCAGTGTTCCCTTGGCTACAGGTGATAGATTGTGCAGGTCAGATGGATCAGAAGAGGCAGATGAGGGACTCTACAGGCAGATCATAGGTAGTCTTCTTTACCTAACTGCTACTAGACCTGATCTAATGTTCTCTGCTAGCCTATTGTCCAGATTCATGCATAAACCATCCAAGAAACATCTTGGAACAGCCAAGAGAGTCCTGAGATATGTTCAAGGGACGGTTGACTTTGGGATTGAGTACACTAAGGGAAATCAAGCCACTCTAATAGGGTACTGTGACTCTGATTGGAGTGGAAGTATGGATGACATGAGAAGCACTTCAGGTTATGCTTTCTCATTTGGAGGAGGTGTTTTTTCCTGGGCATCAGTTAAACAACACAGTGTAGCCCTATCTACTGCTGAGGCAGAATACATCAGTGCCTCAGAGGCTACAACACAAGCTAAGTGGCTTAGATTTGTCCTGGAAGATTTTGGTGAAGAACAAACAGGTTCAACAACACTGTTTTGTGACAACACATCAGCTATTGCTATGAGCAAAAACCCTGTGTTTCACCAGAAAACTAAGCATATCAGCAGGCGTTTTCATTTTATCAGGGATGCTATTCAAGCTGGGGAAGTGGACCTGGTTTACTGCAGATCAGAAGATCAAATTGCAGACATTCTTACCAAGGCATTGCCAAAGACAAGGTTCAACTACTTAAGGGGATTGCTAGGAGTGAAGTCAGTGAGTGGTCTAGAAGGGAGTGTTGGTGTATAGACCTTCTCATGCTTCCCTCACACTTGATCATTATCTCCTAAAGGTTAACTGGTGACTTGGTGCAAAAGAAAGAAGTGTGTGTGAGAGAATAACAAACTTCTCTCACCTGGTGTGTGTGTGTCAGTTTCTAGAAACTAGGTGCCACATGGAAGAATGTAATAGGTCCTTGATGACATCACATTGTCATGCAAAGAGTGTGTAACGGATTGTGAGGTGTGTGAGTGATGTGTGTGTAAGAAAGAAAAGGAAAAACTGCAAGAAATATATGATGTACACAGAAAACAAATCAATCAATGAAGAATCTGTAGTCATAGCTGCAGAAATCAGAGAAATTCCTCTGCTGGCATTTTATCAAACAGTTCATGTGCATTTCTATGAAATCACAATTTCATACAACATAAACCAATACAATCCGATCCTATCATCATATACAATCTCTCATTCTCTCTTCTATCCTAATCCAATAGAGATAAGCTCTATAGTCAGCTAGGAGCTTAGAGATAGAAGAACTTACCTGTAAAACCATATTCATCCTTCCCCTGCAAAACAGAAACAAAGTGTTGATCAGATTCAACCTTGAAGGTTTCAAACGACTGATTAGCTTGAAGAATTTACCTGGAGTGAAGCTCTGCTTTCTGATTATCAACATCGATTTCGTGGTGCTGAAATTCACGAAACACTCCTTCTACCTCATTTACAACGCCGTCCTCTACTTCAGCCCCGCCGTCCAGCGGCAGTACATTGAGAAGTACGGCTTCCGGCAGGCAAGGTTTTGACCTTTTCTGTTTGAATTCATACCTGCACAGGTTCTGATCAAGAAATTAATGATATCTAGTAAATTTACTACAAAAAATTTGATTTGGATGCAGATGATACCTGTAGCGGCAAATGATGTTGCTTTCGCTGTTCATGGTGTTTTATTGACCGCTCTCACTCTCTTCCAAACTGCAATCTATCAGGTACAGTTATTATATACATATATATATATATATATATATATATATATATATTTGTACATTAGGGCACACGAATATTGCATAGTATTATAGATAGCATCTTTCCCTTTTGAGAAACTTAAGTTGCAAGGTCCGATGAAAGTTGTGAGCAAGTCTTGTAACAATGACGAAAAAATGACAAAAACACCATCGTCTTGTATAGAGCCGAAGTATGTATATATTCTACAACACTCGTAACGTTTATGTTGTGTCGATATATATTGCAGCGTGGAAGCCAGAGAGTATCCAATATTTCGATTGGAATTGTGGTTGCTGCGTGGTTAGGTGTTGCGGTTTGTTTCTTCATAGCTCTTCCAACCCGTTCTTGGCTTTGGCTCATTGAAATCTTCAAGTAAGATTATATTAGAAAGTTTGGTCAGAAAGGGGCCTGGCAAGTGAGAGAATTATATATATACTGAGTAGCAAAAATATACAAAATAAATACCGATAGATATATGCACTCAATTTTCAATGCGGAATTATAAGATACATTGACATGTTACTGAAAAAAAAAAAATTATTATTAAAAATAATCAAAAGAAAATAAAAATAACTTCGAAAATTTGATTAATTATGATGTAATTCACACACATATATATATATATATATAATAAAAATAAGAACGGAAAATATTGCAGGAGGGGTTATATATGCACGATTTCAAAAATTAGAAATGAAGTTGACTAAATATTAATATAAAAATATTTATTATTATATTTTGGCGATATTAAGTAAATTTCATTGAGTTATAAAATACACAGTAAAATACGTATCTTATTCAAGAAACAACAAATAATTATGCAATAAATAAATATACAACACTTAAATTGCAACAGACTCCTCTTTTACGTGTACAAAATATCATACTATCTCCAAAAAATTCACAATCCTTCTTATCAAAGTGTAGAATAAATTAATAAGTTGTACTATAAACTAACATGCATTACATTAATTAATTCTGTCCTTAAAATATTCGATTTCGGGTGGATTAGAGCACACCCCAGTCCTAAGGTGTGGCCCATATATATACATGTATGTTTGTTTTTGAGTTTTGTAGCTTGGATTCGATTATATAATCTAGCAAAATATGAATTTGATTCAATGTAATTGTATGGTGCAGCTCAATCCAAGTTAATGTAATTGTTTTTGAGTTTTGTAGATTATTCTACAACAGCCCATAAGATTTAATGCAACTCTAACAATAACATGGAGCTCCACCAGCCGCCGCCATCAAGCAAGAAACCACCACCACCACAAAGCATGAACAGTAAAGGAACCAACACAATTGACCTGCAGAGCATGGACATAAAGCCACCAAGTGAGAATGTTATATGTGTCCTTATTGAGACACTTAAGAGTGACAATTTTTAATACGACTCGATACACGACTTGAAATCCACACGAGATTTATCCGGATCAATCCGCACGATTAAAATTTCGGGTCATTTTCGGGTCAACCCTTTAAATAAATGAGTGGGTTTCGGGTCAACCTGTAACCAGTATAATGACTAATTAACCCGTTTAATAAATGAGTAGATTTCAAGTTAACCTGTATATTGATTTATATATTGACCAATTTAATAAACGTGTCATTACTAACCCATATATCTACCAATTTACCTACCTAAATACCTATTAAATCTTATAATTTAAATATGTTAAACAAGTTAAACGGGCCAAACGGATCATATGTTAATTGAGTTTGAGTACAATCTGTTTATTAAATGGGTTACACGGGTCATTAATAGGTCGGGTTTGTGTTGGACATTCTTGACACGATTATTAAACGGGTCGGGTTTGGATTGAGCATAAATGGGTAAAATAAAATTCATGACACGACACAAACCCGACACAACACGACTCATTGCCAGCCCTAGAGACACTGACATCAACCTTGCAATCCGCTCAGAAATAGACTTGGATGGCTCCAATTTCTCGATGTTGTGTGGTGATTAAGATGCATGTAATACATTAGCTCAAGCCAAAACATTGAACCCAAAAATATAGAACATAAAACTACTACTTAAATAAATCCTTACTGCTATTATCTATATCTGCCTCCTGTTCATCTGGAAGTTCAGAAATCATAATTCCACAACTTGTAGTCTCTATAGATAACATGACATGGATAAGGCCTAAATTGGTGGTAAATGACAGATTCAAAGTAAGGGGATGATCCTCCTTCAAATACATTTCCTACATAAAAACAAGTTGTCCAGAGTCAAAACTCAAATCATTAAAATAAAGTGACAGCTTAAGTTTCAAAAAATTCCAAAAACGATAATAGAGCAGCATCACTATGATATTAACCTTAGAGAAAGAACTGGACATTGGCAGCAAGAATGAGAGACATGCCGATTAATAATGATTGAACAATATGAATGCTTGGGTGGCTCTGCAGAAGGCGGTGGTGCAAACTGTCCTCGTGAGCCTCAACATCCTCCCATGTTTCTTGCCTTGAATTATTTGTCATCATTGCATATATATACATGAAAAAAATAAACAACAATTGCATATTCATCGGTGGTGAAAATAAGAGTACACGTCTGTATTGACAAGAAACAATCGAACAACCTGTAACCATAGCCACGCCATTTGTTTTCAAACTAATTCTTACCCGTTTGTACAATATTCTGCCTGTAATCCTGGTTCCTCATAGCATATCCAAACGCCATGCAATCAATGAGATACCCACATGAACCGATAACCAAACTACCCAAATGTAAGCTTGAAAGTAAATTTGTTAATCGCCCATGGAGAGGGGGAGCGAGGAAGTGATTTAAGTGCCTAAAAGCCTGCAACCATAGCTGCGACACTGGCTCGGAATTGCCACATTCTCTCAAAATCGGTCAGGGCACTGTGCTGTTTTTTCTATTTGATTGAGCTTGTGAACAGTGTATTGGTCTGAGGGCAGTGCTTGGGCTTGAGCTTAGGCCTGGTCTTTTATGTTTTTTTGGTAGACCATTGAGAAACTTTATAATTTTATGTCATGAATCATTTGTCCTCAATGCATAAATAAAATAGTAAAACAACCACTTAGTCAACGGCAACAAGAATGAGAGACATGTCAATTAATAATGATTGAACAATATGAATGCTTGGGTGGCTCTGCAGAAGGCGGTGGTGCAGACTGTCCTCATGAGCCTCAACATCCTCCCATGTTTCTTACCTTGAATTATTTTTCATCGTTGCATATATACAAGAAAATCATCAACAACAATTGCATATTCATCGGTGGTGAAAATAAGAGTACATGTCTATATTGACAAGAAACAATCGAACAGTCTGCAGTGCGACATTTGTTTTCAAACGAATTCTTACCCTTTTGTACAACATCCTGCTTAGAATCCTGTCTCCTCATAGCATATCCAAACGTCGTGCAATCGATGAGATACCCACATGAAACGATAACCAAACTACCAAGCGTAAGCTTGGAAGTAAACTTGTCAATCGCCCCTAGAGCGAGGAAGTTACTTTAGCGCACGAAAGCCTGCAGCCATATCCGCGACACCGGCCCGAAAGCCTGGGCTGTGCTTGGCCTTTTTTTTTTTGGTACACCATTGAGAAACTTTATAATTTCATGCCTTGAATCATTTGTCCCCAATGCATAAATAAAATCGTAAAAACAATTAGTTAGTCATCGGCAGCAAGAATGAGAGATATGCCGATTAATAATGATTAACAATGATGATTAAGATGCATTATTAGAATTTTCGCTATTCGTATGAGTGATTCACTACCGCTTAAGACATAAAGAAAGTTAATCAATTGTCCTTAAGGCATCAGTGAATCATTAATTTCTTTTCCACTAATTGCACCGGTTTTGGTTCAAGTAGCAATGCATATCATTACAAGCTAATTCCAATGAGCATTTGACCACCGGTATAAAATTGGTATCAAGACATTTGACTTGGATGAAATTGATCTAATGAAAATTTTCTGAACTTGGTTATAATTGTATAGCATGTCAAAAAGTAGGCTTAAATATGTAAGTTTCTTCTCTCATGTGTTTGTTCCTTATAACAATACCTCAAGAGAAACAAATCAAATTGAAGTGAATGCAAGACTTTTCCATCTTTGCAACTTCCCCAAATGTTACAACTGTTATTTGTGTAGGGTATAAAATCATACACAAAATGGAATATATGTTATAACTAACAATTTGATGGGCTAACAATATAATCTACAATACAAGTTAGTTAAATTACATCTCTATATCGTCGAGGTCCGGTAGGGGGAAACGAAGGACTGCAGCAATGCCAGTTATTTGTGCCAGCTCTGTTCATTGTTAAGATGATAACATAGTTGGATCAGAGACCATTCAAGTACAGATACTAAAATCAGCACTCATGTGTTGAAAATATGTAAAAATACTCACGTTCTCCCGAAACATGCAAGGAAGAAAAAATATGAACAGTGCCCCCTGAACCCTTCACTGAGTTCACCAAATTGACATACTTTTGCCTTGCTATGACATCAGCATTCCTGTCCATCAAGAAATTTTTATCGTTACTACGAGAAATTTTTCAGACCAGTTCATTATTAGTAAAGAAACATAATGGTAAACTGGTAATGGAAGCAAAAATGCATGTGCATGCGTGAAAGTATTTAGTTTTGAAGTACTTTTCTATGTCAACATGCGCCCATATTCACAAATCACAAGCCCATAAGTGGAGAGTTGAAGTTGTCATTACAAGTTGTTGCACTTGCACAGCATACATAGAAAAGAAAATTGCTTTGATCATCTAGGTAAAAAGGAACTTTATTAATAGAATAATATGGCACTGCTTCTCAATTAGTCTGCACAGAATGCACAAAACCTAACCTGAAGAGATCATCTGTTATCAAAAGTGTTTGGATAGCCATTCGTTCATGAGCAACTTCAACATGCTTTGGTCCATAGCATGCACGATTGGGATCCTGAGCAATAACAACACTAGTATGTTAGATGAACATGCATAAGATAGAAACAACTTAAAATTATTGTTTGCATAGACAAACAGACAAGCATGTATTGAGTTTTGGGTCGGAGGGACTGAGGGAGTAACCAACTAGCTACTGAACTGAAGCTTCGTTGTTCCTTATCTGTGGCTGTTACTTTCCTCAATCTTAGTCTTCTTAATTATGTATGGCAATGTTAACATGTTCAAACCTTTTTCTGTATCGACCAACCTACCCAGACAAAAATCTCTTTAGCCAATACCCTGTATTTAGTGATGCCTTCTCCAGTCACAAGATATATAGAATTAATCAAAGTTCAGTTCTCATAAAGAAATAAATCCCTCATTTTTGGTCCACAAGATCATTGAATTTGCAAACAATCATACCAAGATTAAGCTTCGAGCTATTACTCCACAGGACCATCAGTTGGTATCCAATTATTACCTTAAAACAAAGCAATTTAATACACACTTGAGATTTAGAACCTGACATTTGAAAGCATGCCGAAGAAATCTTGAAGAGCTCGCACCTGAAGAAGAAAGAGCCCGATACATACGTTACTGAATAGTTTATACCAATGGTTGTCATTGTATGCTATATATATCTCCATCATATCAAACAAGCACAGTACAAGAGGCAATACGTTCTAATTTTCTTATCATTGACACATGATATTTAGGGTCAATGGACGTTTAGATTTCTTCGAAGAAAAGGACACAATTTTATTTGTTTTTTCCTTTTTATTTTGGAAATGAAAAGTAAAGGACTTGCAAATTAACCAAGTTGGGTGTTGTACCTCTTGTGCTGCTTGAGTATCTTTTATCATATTCATAACATTTGGAGCATCCAAAACCTCCCTCAAACTATGCCTGCAGTTGCAAGAAGACAAAATGTACACATGTAAATAAGATTGATAAGTATAGACAATAAACTGCAACACTGCATTGTCAGAAACAAAATTAAATGACGATTCCCTTCTTTTCCTCTTTTATGAGATCCGTGTATTACATGATGTGATGAACATGTACTGGATTATGGATTGATAAAACACCACTTAAAAACCAAAAAAGTACAAACATGATGTGTTAACAGTTTATTGCAGGAGATCACCCATTCAAAAGCAAGCAACAATAGCAATGGTAAAAGTCAAACATGATACACATTAATCAGAAGTCCCAAGTACTCAGGAAAGATATTGAATAAGACTAATAAGAATTACAGACCCACATGCAGACCACTCCAACAATGTGATCCAGTGGAAAATGAAAATGATAGAAGGGTTTTTAATCAGGAACAGTCTACAACACAAATAAGGAAGTCGTATTGACTCAAATCATTTCCATGCTTTATAAAGAACACATACTGAAAAGTATAGCTTATCAATGCTGATGCAGCATTGCTGATTTTATTTGAGCACAAGAAATTATGAAAGCTCAATTTTCCATCAGAAAGTCAAGAAAGTTATACTATAAATAAGGCATGACCATACTTGTAACCCGAACTTGTATGCACAAGAATTATCTTTGACTTGTTCTCAATAACACCTCTCAGCTGTCTTCTTTCTGCCTCCAACAATAGGTGACGATGAAACTGATCCTGAAGCACAAAAGATCACATCATTACTAGTATATACACATATTCGCACACATACATATAAAAATTGTTCTTGAAACCATTTAAATTTCAAAGTCTACATGTTACGGAAAATGAGCCTTAACAAAGTCCGGTTTCATACCTTTGTGAAACCTGGACTTGCAATCACAGCACAGCGTACAACAGTGAAATCAACATATTTCAAGAAAGCCTGTAACATGTAGACACCTGCTACATTAGATGCAAGCTCTGCTTGTAAGTGGCAGGAGCTTCAGAAATAAAACTTAATTGAAATCACCTGTAACACATTCTCAAAGAACTTGCTCAGACCCTGTAGGAAACAGAAAGATATTAGTGATACAATAATAAGTGAAATTCTTAGCACATAAGTCTAGCCGGAAAAAATTGTTTTCAGGAAAAATAGACTCTGAAAAGAAAAACAGCCATACCGACTCATAACCTGCAATAGCAGGTCCATGCTTGCGAGGAATTGAAGTTTCTATTCGGGAGCGAGGAATTGTCATACTGATATAATTAATTGCAAGAAATTAGTCTCATAAGGTCATCATTTCAGGTGCATGGTAAATATGTAGGATGAGATGACAGCGTACATCAATTTTCAAAGATCATATTTTCATAATGAAATATAAAAAATGTAATAATCGGATGATTTTAGCCAATCTATTATGCAGTTTCTAAACCCATGCATACTGCTTCAGGTAGTTTCAAAAGCCTTGAAACTTACCCATGAAGAAATGCCAAAGTATAGCATTGTCAAAATTGAAGAAAGGAATCAAGCCTCATATGAATTTAGACGCACCTTTTACCAACAAGGAGAATATGTGCTAACCCTTCTTGCATTAAAATCACGGCTAGATCAGCACTTGCAGCAGGATCTAAAAATTGTAGAGACCAGACCGTCATATAAATGGTTGACATCAAATTATTCAGCCTGAACGTTCCCTAGATGACACTTCCAAAGCTTAAGAACTTCTCCAACTACTAATACTCTAATTTAATCATCAAGCTAGTTCGTCCTATCAATCCTTTGTCTTATCAATCCTCCTACAGCGTCAAACAATACTTAATTTTTTCTCTTTTCTCATTGGCTACATAATCTATGGATCCATCCAGATAGGGACTAGAAGCTAAACATCAAACTTTATACCTATAGTAAAGGGGGAGGAGGTTCCACTAGGCTTACTACCACTGGCTATTTGATTTATATTTAAGTAATTATCAGAGGCTTTGAGAATGTAAATATGTATAGGTGGTAGCATTTCTTTGTAACATTGAATTGATTCATACCAGCACTATCTAATAACCTAGTAATGGAGCAATGAGAGAACTCTAAATGACTAACTAGCCAATGTTACTAGAAAGAGGAGAAGCATTAATTTTTGAATCCAAAACATTTATTCAAAAAAGAAAGGGGAAAAGAGGAACATACTAGAAGCTTGATTGAGACTAGAAAGAGGAGAAGCATTAATTTTTGAATCCAAAACATTTATTCAAAAAAGAAAGGGGAAAAGAGGAACATACTAGAAGCTTGATTGAGTTCGTGCAAGGCCAATGAATCCCAAACATCCTAATACATATGACACAGAACCCCATAAGTCATTGCACCGCATAAATTCAACACTAAAAGTAAAATATGGCTTGCTATTCATTTTCAAGTATTAACGAAAGACATGCCTTTCTTAACACAAAAGGTCGGTGTAGCTCAATTTCCAAAGTGTGAAATGCTCCTATCTACAAAAGAAGATGAGAACTTTGAATCCGAGCGTAAAAATTTCTGAGCAATCAGTTTTAAATGAACATAAGGCCACAATTACCTTCACATGTTCATTCTCAAGAATATTTTTTCCACGTATACGCAAGACAGCTCCTACTTTATCATAATCAGCAACCTAAAGGGAAAATGGGAAATAAGAACATTATATCAAGCAAAATAGCACCTTCAGAAATAATTCAATACACACACGTACACATCCACCCCTCCATGAAATTGGAGCTAATCTTCTGCCATACCTCTTCCACTTTTATTTCTAGCTTCAGCTTCACACGCTCTGCATCTCTTCCACCAGCAGCCCCTTCTCTTAGAACTTTCCTATTTCAGAATGCACATGGTTTTCATGAAACTACCATTGGATACATCATACACATTGTTTTAATCAACCAACTTATAAGCTTCAATAATTTAAAACTAAGACAATGCAAGAAATCAGGAGACCGTCTAGGCAGATAAGCGAAAGCACAACAAAAATTCTAGAAACATACCCGTCACATTGATTGAAAAGAAAATACTTTCAAATGCATATATATTTAATGCAGAGAATGAAAATGTGTAATGCTAACAAAAAAAAGAAAAGGAATTTACCTGACAGTGACAGCCATGACCGTGTCACCGGGAGCAATCAAATTATAAGCATACCAGAGATCATCGGAATCATCCGGTATCATCTACAACACCCAAAAAAATCCAAGGTTACCCAAAAGTCAGCTCAAAATTACAGATTGACGCTATTTGTATCCACGTAAAATTCTACACTCCAACCAACAAAAGTTAACAATTACGACCTTAACGCTGCCGGGTCCACCGGGAGTGAAGTTTTTTGCGAACAATCTTCATGCTCTTGTTCTATCAAATTGCTCCTCCAAATCAATTCGAAAGAGAAATCGAGTGATTGGGTCTCCCGCCGACCAGGGTAGAGCTTAACAAGCAAGCTGCTTTTGGTTTGAGCGGTGCCGCTACCGCACGTGCAAAAGATGCCGGATATTTCTGGAAAATGCCGCGACTGATATGGGGAAAGCCTTCGTGGGCCTATATTCAGCTTCTGCTAAGTGCTAACCCCAAGAATTTACCCTTTACAATAATTAAAATTAGTCGCCTAATATTTATAATGATTCTATTTATTTATTTTTATTTTTTTGGGGAAACCGAAGATTCTTTCTACCCTTCCTTATCCAATCAGTAAACATTATGAAACTGGAAAACGACACCATGAGGGCTTATCAAGTTGATGACCTCTAGGATGATGTCATTGGAGCCTTACGCACAAGGTGGCAATTTTGACCCCACTCAAAATTTGTACGAAATATACCCGAATTAATCCATATAATTAAAATTTCATATTATTTTCGGATCAATCCGTGACATGTTTAACAAACGATTGAATTTTGGGTCAACCTGTTAACTTGTATAATGACATATTAACCTATTTAATAAATTAGTAGATTTCGGATTAATCTGTTAATCCGTATATTGATTTATATATTGAACCGTTTAATAAACGTATTATTACTAATTTATATATCTACTTATTTACCTATCTAAATAACTATTAAATCTTATAGCTTAAATATTTTGAACAGGTTAAATAAGTCAAATGAATTATAGGTTAATTGAGTTTCTAATACGACATATTTATTAAATAAGTTATATAAGTTATAAAAAGTTACTCTGATCATTAACATATCGGCGATTTAAATATTCTTAATACGATTATTAAATAAATTGAATTTAAATTAAATATATTTAAATAAAATATAATTCCACGACTGATGGAAAATCGCGGGCATAGCCGCACATAATATTCCTCCTTATCAGGACCTCAATGAACGCGGCTGGGAATCCAGCTCTCTTCATAAACCCCTTTGCCACTTTCAATGACAAAGACGGTCCAAAAATCTGGCCAAGAAAAAGCACCAATCGTAGACTCGTACGCAACGTGTACAGCCTCAGATCACGCACGTCATCACGTCGGGCCCGCCTAAGACTGGATCGGTGAATTTCTTACAGTTGAGCTTTGAAGAAAGTCATGGCAGAGGCATAGCAAAAGCGAGAGCCCCTTTCCTTAAACTCTATCCCCCTCTCTGCAATTCTCACCCGATAAAATTTAGGTCGGAATTTGTAATTATAGAGGGAAAGGGGTAGAGAGAGAGAGAGAGGGAGTTGGCGGGAATGGCGTCGTGGAATTCGATTCCGTTGGAAATCACATATGAAATTCTGGGTTGGGCGGCTTTCGTAAGTTGGTCCATCAGCTTCTACCCGCAAGTCATCTTGAATTTCCGCCGGAAAAGGTATTCATTTCCGGTCTTGATTCCCCGATTGAGTTCAATTCCAAGATTGTTTCTCTATTTTGTGTGAAGAGTTTTGTTTTTGGTGGGTTATTGATTTGAATTTGATTAGCGTTGTGGGTTTGAACTTCGATTTCGTGTTGCTGAATCTGACAAAGCACTCATCCTATCTCATATACAACGCCACTCTCTACTTCAGCTCCGCCGTTCAAAGCCAGTATTTCGAGAAGTACGGCCAAGGACAGGTTTGTTTTGATTTCACCTGCCTAACTAGCAGCTAATTACTTTTATGAATGTCATCATTTTCATTCCCAATCCCAGAGTTGTGTTCTTTGTTTCCAATACAGAAGCTTGGATTGGATTTTCTTGTTGAAATTTACAGTTTTTTTTTTTAATCTGGGTAGGCTGCGTCTTGGTTGATTAGCAAGTTTTTTTATAACTTGAGCTAAAATGTTGAAACTTGATGCAATTTTGGAAATTATATAAGGAATGTATCCGTTTTAGACAAAATTCGATAGCTTTGGTTTATTTTGGGTACTTGGAGATTCGTGGCATACGGAGTAATGGTCATTTTCATTCCAAACGGTTGTGTTCGTTGTTTCCAATAGTAAAACTTAGATTTTCTTATACTGAAATGCAGTTTATTATATTTCTAGGCACTGGCCGCTCCATATCTCTGTTCACTAGCTGTTGTTTTAATAATATCAGCTTAGTAGTGGGCCGTCTGCTAACGGGGAAGCCAATCCAGTGCTGACACTTGATAGAAGTTAATCGCATAACCAACGTAGAACGTACCAGTCTTAGACAGAAATTCATGCCTTTGGTTTCTTTTGGGAAATTGCACATTAGTGACACGTGGTACACTGGATTTCAAGGCACATAAGTTTTGCATTGAAGACGATAAATATAGATTGGAATCTCAATACTTTGACACCAACCTTAAGAGCTGAAGTGGGTCCATACTTTATTGGCAATTCAATACCTGACGGCATAGAAATTTAACTCCCAACTTGCGGCATCGGGAATCTAAAAGATGAAATTAAAGCTTATTATGTATATTTGAAAGAGTCCTATTTTTTGTGCTATAATTGCAGATGATACCTGTTGCAGCTAATGATGTTGCCTTCTCCACTCATGCTGTTTTACTGACAGCAATTACCCTGTACCAAATTGCTATCTATGACGTAAGTGTCTCGATTTCCTTTTCCAACTTTGTGATTTAAAATCTGTCTTATAGATTTACAATGTTGATGTTGTTCGCGTTGTTGTTGCAAGTTTCATATTTGACCTTCAGTTGATTGCTCTATGCAGCGTGGAAATCAAAAGGTCTCCAAGGTTTCCATTGGAATTGTTGCTGCTGTTTGGTCAGCAGCTGCAGTTTGTGTTTTCATGGCTTTGCCGAGTCATTCTTGGCTTTGGCTGATTTCCATTTTCAAGTGAGATTCTAGTCTTTATGTTTCCTGCTTCGAGTTTCAATGCATTGTTCCTGGAAATTATTGGCCAACACATAATTTTTTTTTTAAGTTTCTAACGTACTTAAAATGTTCCGACTTTTGAGTGATTTTCAATTATCTTAATAATTTGGTTATAATTTTATTAACTTCTCCCACAGAAACATTTTTCATTGTGGGTTCTGAAGCATCTATACCTACAAAAGTTCACATTGACGATGAACTTTCTATAACCTAGCGGAAATTATGCCTTTTGACTAGGAAGATTGAAGTTACAACAACTCTTTAAGATGAATTTTGAAGTTGGCTTTGTTTCGTACATGATGGAATTTCCTTTCTGTGCTTCTGTTCTAGGGATAGTTAATTCATCAATATACATAAACCAAACCACCTTTCAAACAGAATGATATGTAGGATTGCAAATATCAAGATCTGGTTTTAATTTCATAGTTAGATCAGTCTAAAACTGTCTCTCTAACTGCAATTATTATAACTGTATTGCAGCTCAATTCAAGTTTTTATGACAGCCATCAAGTATATTCCCCAGGTCAGTATCGACTATCAAAACTTTCTTTGAAATTGCTCTTGTTCCTATTATCATAGGACCATAGAGAGTGCAGAAAATAGAACAGGAATGGAACTTTTAGTCTGTTACTGCTGAATGAACCTATATTGATATGAAACATATGGAAATGTAGGCGGTCATGAACTTCTTGCGAAAGAGCACAGATGGGTTCAGCATTGGCAACATTTTACTTGATTTTTCTGGAGGTGTTGCAAGTTATGCACAAATGGCTGTACAGTCCATAGATCAAGGTTCATCATCTCTTCCTCAACCAGCAATATTGCAGTTGATAAATCCTTCATATTTAGTTTGCTCATAACCTCTCTCTTTCCAGATTCTTGGGTGAACTTTTACGGAAACATTGGGAAGACACTGCTGTCTTTGGTATGGATCAATGTCAAAATCTTCAAACTATATCTAACCTTCGAAACATTTGCTCATGTTTTTGCTCATCTTCACTCTAATGATTTTCTACTATTTCAGATATCTATAGTCTTTGATCTTCTATTCATGTTTCAACATTACGTTCTGTATCGTGGCAAGAAAGCACCAGTCACCCCCAAAATCAGTAAGGAGAGCACCGAGCCGCTTGTCAAGTCTTCTGATGACGTAGTTTCTGAAAATGTATGAAGCTCTTGGTTGGCTATGGAGATGTATGATACTGTAGCTTACATGATCTAGCATGTAAGAATTAGCCAACATTTCAATTATCTGCAGGTTGTTTTACCTTTTTCTGTTTTACTTGGTATACAGGGGAAAAGAAAAGCATTTATTCGGGGCATTAAAAGTAGGCCCATATTGTATGAACATTATGCAATTCAAGTATTTGTATATACCAGTTTTATGAACTTCCAACTCAAATATACTATGAGCCTTGGATTTCAAGTCAAACCCCGAATTCAATCCGACTTCAACTCGATGGTTTGTTGTTAGGTTAGGTCGATTGGGGAAGGAAACTCCGACGAGGAATACAAATTGTTTCCTTGTAGAATAAGGAATTCCATTGTGAGTAGGAAAACATAAACGGCCTTGCTCCCCGAGTTAAGCAGCCTTGCTCCCCAAGTTTTCCTTTCCAAATCCGGAACACAACATGCCGTGATCCCCAAACTCCCCTTTCCAAAACCAACACCTATATAAAGGACACCCCACCAACAACTTTCATCATATACCAACCTTCTTTCAATCTTTTCATCAAGCCCCAGCTCAATTTATCAACAATGAGGCGAGAGGGTCGCCAGCATGGGATGGTCCGGACATGCTCGGTCCAACTCGACCCGCTTAACCCGAGATTCGGAACCCGACGAGTCAACAACATCGACGCACCACCCACTGACGGGGTGCTCATCAAGGTATCCACCAAGCCCACCAACCACTCTAAGTTCACTGGTAAATGTGACAAGCCCAGATGCAATTCCTGCCACATCCACCCCGCATCTAAGGCCAAGGACAAAACCAAAGGGAGCCAAAAATTCAAGGCATCCAATGTCGTGTTGAATCACAGATTGGACGGGCGATCCGATTTGAATTCTTCCGGATTTTCGGCCTCAGAGATCTTAGATAATCTTTCTAGGGATTATTATAGTGGCTACGAAAATGATGATGAAATCAATGGTAGTTAAGTATAAGATTCATCATCAAATTTTGTATCTTTGAATGTCTTTAATAATGTGGATGAATTAAACAAATCCTTTTTCTTTTCTTATGCCTTGTTGTACAATTGTACTTCTCTTATTTTGATTGTACAAGCTAATCATAATAGTAATGTATATTTCTTAATTTTGAGTTATTTCCAAATTATTTAATTATTAAGAAAATAAAATTTAATAATAATAATAATAATAATAATAATAATAATAATAATAATAATAATAATGTATTACAACTCACCAATGCACTACAAATTTCCAATTTGATAAAGAGACATGGATTTGGCGAGTGCAACACAATTTCACACTATTGTTCATCCTCCAGCAGTTTGCATGCGATCGAGCTCAATATTTTCTAGTCTTGTTAGTTTGAATAAATGACGAGACATGTTTCAAAAGGTATATAAGATTGTTATTAATGTGCAGATTTTTTTTTTTATTTTAGGAAAAATCAACTGTCATATTGTTGTAAAAAAAAGTGAGTAACAACTTATAAGTTGATTTTTCAAATTTCTATAATACTATTAAGGTATGTTTAGATGAATTTTTTTAAGATTATTAAGAATTTATCAAATGATGAAATTTAAATTATTGGAAATTAGCGTTTCAAAATTTGTAGAGTTTTATGTTTGAGTAATATAAAATTTAAATTTTTAATTTAATGTTTATATATAAGTGGTAGTTATAAAGATTAAATTTTGGAAATGACACATTTTTATATGGAATTTAAACTTGGGATTTGTGGCCTCCAAAATCCAATTGTTTTATTTTCTTAGAATCTTAAGTTCCTATATTTATGCACCCAAATTAGGGGTGTTAATCAATTTTTCGGTTCGGTTTTTTTACTGAAACTGAAACCAAATTGATTGGTAAATCGATTTTGGTTTGGTTTGGTTTTTCCACTAAAGATTGACTAAAACCGAAACCAAAATATTTGGTTCGGTTCGGTTCAGTTTCGAGTAAAACCGACTAATTTTCTATTAAATTTAGTCCAATCAGTTCGATTTTTTGGTCAAACCGGGGTTTTTTTTATGCAGTAAAAAATAACAAATACATGCTCAGATTAAAAAAAGAAGAAGCAAATATAGGCTATATCATAGCCTAATCAATGTCCATTACAAGCAATAAAATCATCAAGGTGTAAAAGTCCAATAAAATTAGGGGTTTGGTTCGGTAATTAGGTCGGTTTTTTTGATAAAAAAAAATATTATAAGGTCGATCGGAAATACCTTGTGTGAACTTTTAAGAAAGGTCATAGTGGAATAATAATAATGAGCCAAGTGGTATTTTTTTTTTTTATGATATGGTAGAAATTTGAAAAATCGGATTACAATCATATATATATATATTAGTTATAAACTTAACATACCATGTGATTTGTAGTAAGCGATGCCCTTGCCCATCAAGCAATAGCCTTTCCCAAGTCAAGTGGCTAGGTCCACATGAGTTATGAACTTACGACTTATCAAAGAAACTTGCTCCCCAAGTTTTCCATTGTGAGTAGTTCCAAAACCCGAACACGACATGCCGTGAGCCCCAAACTTCCCTTTCCAAATTCAACCCCTATATAAAGGAAACCCAACAACACCTTTCATCATATCAACCTTAGTTTCTATTCCATCTTCCCATCAAGCCCCAGCTCAGTTTTGTAAACAATGAGGAGAGAGGGTCGCCAACATGGGATGGTCCTAACATGCTCGTCCAAATTTGGCTGGCACCAGGGAAGGGCTAGAGGCTGGAACCCGGAATGGGGAAGAGACCCGCATGTCAACAACATTGACTCACCACTCACTGCCGGAAAGTTCATCAAGGTATCCACAAAGCCCACCAACCACTCTAAGTTCACCAATAAATGTGTCTTGGCGAGATGCAGATACGACTGCTACATGTACCCCAGGTCTAAGGCCAAGGACAAGACCAAAGGGAGCCAAAAATTGAAGGCATCTAATGTCTTGTTGAATTACAGATTAGATGGGCACTTGAATCCTTCCGGATTTTCGACCTCGGAGATTTTGGATAATCTTTCCGGAGATTATTTTAGTGATGACGAAGATGATGATGAAATCGATGATTATGATGGAAGTGTTGATGATCAGACGGTGGATATTGAAGGAGACGGTAATGATTACGAAGTGTTGGGTTTTTTTAATGTGGAACATGTGATTGATAATCAAATTGAGGAAGATGAAGGTTGGTGCTTAGTGCCACAAACGCAAACGTGATTGAGGAATTTGTGTGTGTCTGTAATTTGTGTAATGCGGATGCAGTATGAAGTCAACACATTCATCGATCTTCATTTTGTATGCTTTATATCGTTCTGACTCAAGAATGGTATTTCTTAATTTTGGCTTATTTCCAAATTATTTATTACTAAGAAATTAGAGTTTAAGAATTTTATAAAGTAATTTATAGATTAGTAAATAAAAATAAACTCGCCTTTGTTGTGAGTTCAACTTGTTATTCTTCTGTGTTTTCAACCTCAGAGATTTTGGATAATCTTTTCCAGGGATTACTTTAGTGACGACAAAGATGATGATAAAATCAATGGTAGTTAATTATAGGCCAATTAAATCATAGATCCTTATTAATATATAAATTTATTTAAAAACTTGTATATATAAAAATTAAACTCATAGTTCTTTTGACAAGTCAAAAGACTATGCAATTTAAAATAAACCATAGTTTTTATATAAATTACAACTAATGTCATTCAACTGTAAACTAGTCCAGCAATAATCTAAAAAACACTTTCTAAAATCTATCATGATTTAAACATTACTTTTTTTTATTATACGATTATATTGAGGATTATGAAAACATTACTCCTATTTATAATTTTTTTTTTCACTTGCTCATTTTAAAAGTGATATGAGTATCTAATCTAACATAAAGTAAGATAATTAAAAACAATATTTCTTCAAAAATACTTTTAAATTTTAAATCTAAAAATTATTTATCTTCCGATATTAAATTTTTTGGTTAATTTTGTATAGTTTAAGATTTAATTCTTAAATTTTGTGTCAAAACTCAAGAATTAAACCCTACATCGTATGATTTTCTACCACCATCTCACTCCCCCGAATGCTATTTGGACCCTCTAAAGTGACCACATTTAGTGACCATGTTGATGTGGTAATTAATGAATGATATTATTTTAATAAATGAAATTATTCTATATTTATATTAGACCATTCATTGATTGTCAAATCAACATGGTCACTAAATGTGAACAATTTAGAGGGTCCAAATAGCATTGCCCTAAAAAAAATTTATATACCCTACTGTTGAACTCCAAACAATACGTTTTTTTTTATTTTATAGAAAAAAATTCAATTGTAATTATATACAATATGCATAATATAATAAAGGGCCCAAGAAACCAAAGAAATCAAACACTAAGGAGCACATAGGGCAAAGATGACAAAAAAAAAAGAAGACAATGTTTTTTTTAATTGTTTAAAAGAATTTTCAATAATTCACTCATCCTCCTTATTGAGATATAAAATGGTAGATGTGGAATTTATTGGTTACAAATTCTGTTTAGGGATTTTTGAATAATTTTTTTTTGAGATAATGTCTTATGTTGTTTAATATAAAAGTATTTAAGGTTTTAAATAAAAGTAAAAGTTGTTACGGGTGTAACAATAATTTACTCTTAATTATAAGATTCGTCAACAAATTTTGTATCTTTGAATTTCTTTACTAATGTGGATGGATTAAACACATCCATTTTCTTTTCTTATGCTTTTTGTACAATTGTACCTCTCTTATTTTGATTGTGCACGTTAATAATAATAGTAATGTTTTATTTCTTAATTTCGAGTTACTTCCAAATTATTTAATTATTAAGAAGATAATGTATTACTAATAATAATAATAATAATAATAATAATAATAATAATAATAGTAATAACAATAATAACAATATTAATAATATGTATTACAACTCAACAGATATATTATTCTAAAAGATTAATGCGAGTAATAACTCACTGTTTTAATATAAGTCGATTTTTCAAATTTCTATAATACCATCAAAAAAACTTATTCTAATATAATTCTCACCTCACTATAAACTTTTAAAATTTATAGTACATTCCTTATACTTTTAGATTTCCTGAGTCCCTTTAAGAATCTATAGTAATTTAAAGGAAAAAAAAACGACAAGATCGATGTCTCAACGGTCTTTTATACATACGTATATATTGCAAAAACTTAATAATCACACTAGTCACAAAAACTATTAGTCATATAACTCACGATTTTAATCCGATTTTTCAAGGCATCTTCAACCTTATAATTTTTTTTTATTAATTTTATAACATATATTTTTTGTCCATAAATCTTATAACATGTTTATTAATGTGTTCGAATATCTTACGAGAATTCAAAATTGGATTACTCATGTAAACAATAAATAAATATTAGTTATGAACTTAATTAACAACCACATAATTAATTTACACCCCAAATTAGGAATCACTTTCTAAGGGGAAGAAAACAAAAACAAGGAGAAGATTCAAGGTCAACAATATAATCTGTAGTTAGCGATGCCCTTGGCCATCAAGCAATAGCCTTTCCCAAGTCTTTTTTATCGGCTTGGTCCGCATGAGTTTTGACTTATCAAAGAAACGTGCTCCCCAAATTTCCTTTTCCAAAACCAAACCTGGTATAAATGACCCCAAACCACACTCTCCATAATTCACCTTTCTTTCGAGCCCTCAGCTCAATATGTCAACAATGAAGAGGGAGGGTCGCCAACATGGGATGGTCCGAGCACGCCGGGTCCTACCGGACCCGTCGAACCCGAGGCCTCAAACTCGACACGTCAAAAAAATTGATTCCCCACCCACTACCGGGTTGTTCACCAAGGTGCCCCCCACGGCCACCAGCCACTACCCGAGGCCTCAAACCCGACACGTCAACAAAATTGATTCCTCACCCACTGCCGGGTCGTTCACTAAGGTTCCCACCAAGCCTACCAACCACTCCAAGTTCACCGGTAAATGTGGCAAGCCTAGGTGCAACGAGTGCCACATCCACCCGGCTTCCAAGGCCAAGGACAAGACCAAAGGGAACCAGAAGTTCAAGTCATCTGACGTGGCGTGGAACCACCGATCGGTCTCTTGGCGGGTCGTGCACGGGCAACCCGGATTGAATTATTTCGCCTTTTCTGCCACGGAGATTTTGGATGATATGATTTTTTCTGGTGATTATGATAGCAACGACGATGGTGAAATCGATGGTTATGATGGAAGCGTTGATGATCGGATAAGGAGATGGTAATAATTATGAAGAGATGAGTTTTATTAATGTGGATCACGTGGTTGATAATCTAATTGAGGAAGATGAGCATTGGTGCTTAATTAGTGCCACAAACACAAACGTGATTGTGGAATTTTTGTGTTTTTAAGTCTGTAATTTATCTAATGTCGATGAACTATGAAGTCAATGATGATGATGAAGATGATGATACGACAATGATGTTTCTTAATTTGAACTTATTCGAAGAACAATAAATATAAATAAAAATAAGAATAAACCCACCGTTGCCCAGCTCACCGATTATGAAATAAGCTGGTATTTTCTCGGTGAGGAAGATGTTTATGTAGTACCGCAAGATGGCATGCATGGAATTTGAGTCAGAAGAGTATCATATAGTTGTTACTTTTGTGAACCGAAGTAGGAAAAATGGTGTCGTTGTTTCAAGATGGTATTGCTTCTGCTGGTTTCATTCTTCTCGACCATTCTGGTCTGTTCATTTGTGCTGGTGCCAAGAAGGAAAATTTCCTTATTGTTGCACGCAGGATCCGGAATGTTTTTTCGGGAGGGTCAATATATAAATTATATATACAATTTGGATAGTCACATTATACTTGAAAATAACACATTAATTATACTCAAATTGTTTGATATATAAAGGAGAAAGTTTGTTTTATTGTTTGAACAAAATGCATACTATCAGTAATAGCAACTAGTATAATTAGAATAATGATAAATAATACTCATACCTACTCTATTATGTAGTGACATTTCAGATTTAGTCCTTATAAGGAATGCAGTTGGCACTCATATGCAACTTCTCAGTTTGGGCCTAGTCCTCACGGTTTTGTTTCTGGGAACTTACACGCAACTTTCTAGTGGGAAATTCACACGCAACTTCCCAATGGGAAATTCACACCCAACTTCCCAATGGGTCACCCATCTTGGGATTGCACCAGTCCGTACTAGCTTAACTTTGGAGTTTCCAAGGAATCCAAAGCCAGTGAGCTCCCAAAATGTCTCATGCTAGATAGATACATGTCCACACATATAAGACACTTCACATTTCCCTTCCCGAGAGATGTGGGATTGTGCATCTTTCTTCTCAAAACACGGGTCTTACGCAAGTAACACGACTAATTGATTTAAAAAAATTATAGGCTAAAACAATTATTTTTAACAATTAATCAAACCAAATCGTTTAGAAAATATTCAAAATATGAGAGTTTTGAAATAATCTGATTTTTTAATATACTTTAAATTTAAATATTTGGTTGGAATTGAGATCGGATGGAGTGATATATATTTAGGGATTGGTTTGGTGATATTAGAATTGAGAAAGGAATAAAAAACAAATTTTATTTTATAACATCTTTCCTAAACTAGGTTTAGGCAGTATATAAGAAAATAAATAAAAGTTAAAGCAGCGTATGCTAATTCGAAGTGAAGAAGATTAAGAACAGTGACAACATCATCATGAGGAGAAAGCCAGAGTGGGATTTGAAGGGAAAAATTCTATGTTTGCAGGATCAAAATTATTATTTTCGATTGAACAATCATATTTAAGAGACAATAGTCAATAATTAAAGGGCAAAATTTTTATGCCAGAAGAGGTCAAGATTAATATTTCAATGGAGAACTCAAGAGGTTGAGGGGATCAATTGACCCCCTTTATCCTTTAATGGATCCACCAGTGGCTGAAGGGTTAGCTTTGCTTGAGGGTCTTAAAGTGGCCCTTGAGCTTGGTTGTCACAAGGTGGTTGTGGAGGGTGATGCTAAGATTGTGATTGACTCCAGTAATGGGAAGATTAGATCGCCTTGGAGACTTACCAGAATTCCTTCCAATGTTAATCTTTGGAGGAGAAAATTCCATCAAGCTACTTTTGTCCATGTGTTTCGTGAAACCAATGTTATGGCCGACTCTTTAGCTGGTGTGGGTCTTCACTAAGGAGTGCATCAAAAATGGGAGAAATGTGTGTCGTGGGATGCTGTTAGGGCTTGGAGATTTGAATTTAAATGATATATTTATTTCTTACGTAAAAATAAAAGAATTACCTCTAAATGAAAATCTTTGAGCTTCTAATGATTAAAAAATATGCGAGTTTATTGTTATTCTAGTTGAATTTTACATGTTGAATGTTTACAGATTAATCCGAAATAACCCGGATTAAGCTAAACTCAAATTTTGAAATCAGAGTAGAAGTGGAGTGAAGTTTTCAATCCAACCAAATTGCACCTGCGGTTTTGATTTGGCGACCGACTGAGAAAGCAAACTCCGACAAAGAATACAAATTATTTCCTCGTAGAATTAGGAATTCCCTTATGAGTAGGAAAACATAAACAGCCTTGCTCCCCAAGTTTCCTTTCCAAAACGGAACACAACATGTCGAGAGCCCCAAGCTTCCCTTTCCAAAATCAACCCCTATATAAAGGACACCCGCCAACACCTTTCATCATATGCCAACCTTCTTTCAATCAACAATGAGGAGAGAGGGTCGCCAACATGGGATGGTCCGGACATGCTCGGTCCAACTCGATCCGTTGAACCCGAGATTGGGAACCCGACGTGTCAACAACATCGACTCACCACCCACTGCCGGGGTGTTCATCAAGGTATCCACCAAGCCCACCAACCACTCTAAGTTCACCGGTAAATGTGACAAGCCCAGGTGCAATTCCTGCCACATCCACCCGGCGTCTAAGGCAAAGGACAAGACCAAAGGGAGCCAAAAGTTCAAGGCATCCAATGTCATGTCGAATCACAAGTTGGACGGGAGATCTAATTTGAATTCTTCCGGATTTTCGGCTTCCGAGATTTTGGATAATCTTTCCAGGGATTATTTTAGTGACGAAGAATATGATAATGAAATCAATGATAGTTAATTATATGATTCATAATCAAATTTTGTTTCTTTGAATTTCTTTAATTAAATGGATTTTTTCGTTTCAATATGCTTTTTTTACAATTGTACCTCTCTTATTTTGAGTGTACAAGCTAATAATAATAGTAATGCATGTTTATCTCTTAATTTTGCGTTACTTCAAAATTATTTAATATTTATTATTGAGAAAAGAATGTATTAATTGTAAAATAAAAAAAATAATAATGTATTACGACTTTAGGATTAGGAGTCTACGTACTAAACTCATATCAGTCCACCATTTTAAGTCGGTTAAATACCATACCGCGTAATTAATTTAATCCCCAAATTAGGAATCTCTTTTAAGGGCAGGAAAACAAAACAAGGAGAAGATTCAAGGTCAATCATGTAATTCGTCGTTAAAGAGGTCCTTGGGCAATTGGCTTGGTCCTTACTCCTTGCCCAGTCTTGTCTATATTTAATCTCCTTTATTGGCTTGGTCCACACGAATTATATAACTCACCAAACAGAACGTGCTCCCCAAATTTCCCTTTCCAAAGCCAAACCCTATACAAATGACACTCAAACACAACACTTTCCATAACTCACCCTTCTTTCAAGCCCTCAGCTTAATTTGTCAAAAATTAAGAGGAAGGGCCGCCAACATGGGATGGTCCGAACATGCCCGGTAACCTGACCCGTTGAACCCGAGGCCCCAAACCCGACACGTCAACAAAATTGATTCCCCTTTCACTGTTGGGTTGTTCACCAAGGGGACTAGGATCCTCTAGGATCTAAAATGACCCTCACCATGAGAATCATTATATTTCGACTATTCATTTAGATCCAACGATCAAAAATTGATTTGAATTGTTTTCTCATTTTCAATGTGACTAATATATCGATCAAAATACAATCTACATACATTGATCCCTATGGTGATGATCTTGTCAGATCCCTAGATGATCCTAACTCTCACCAAGGTGCTTACTAAGCCCACCAACCACTCCAAGTTCATTGGTAAATGAGACAAGCCTAGGTGCAACGAGTGTCACATCCACCCCGCTTCTGAGACCAAGGATAAGACCAAAGGGAATCAGAAGCTCAAGTCATCTGACGTGGGGTGGAATCACCGATTGGTCGCTTGGTGAGTTGTGCATGGGCAATCCGGATTGAATTCTTTCGGTTTGTCTGCTTTAAAATTTTTGGATGATATGATTTTGTCTAGTGATTATGATAGTAACGATGATGATAAAATCAAGGGTTATGATGGAAGGGTTGATGATTAGACGGTGGGTTTTTCAAAAGTGGATCATGTGATTGATAATCAAATTGAGGAAGATGAAGGTTGGTGCTTAGTGACACAAACACAAATGTGATGGTGGAATTTGTGTGTTTTTTGTAATGTGTAATGCGGACGAAGTATGAAGCCAACACATTCTTCTTCATTTTTTATGCTTTATATCTTTCTGACTCAATGATGACGACAACAATGGTATTTCTTAATTTGACTTATTTCCAAATTATTTATTACTAAGAAATTAGAGTTTAAGAATTTTATAAAGTAATTTATAGAGCAGCAAATAAAAATAAACTCATTTTTATTGTGAGTTCAATTTTTTAATCTAATTTTTGTATGATCAGCTCTAGGTTTAAATATAAAGATATCGATTCTGATTTTCATGTGAACGAATTATCAAAGAAATATAAGATATTAATTATATATATGTGATCAAATTGTACGATTTAAATGAAAAGTTCAATTTTTGTGTATTCTTATGATAAAATTAAGAACTTTTATATGGATACTTGGTTTGAAATTTTATGAATACAATGAGACTTGAATACACAGTACGATTTCCAAACAGCACCCAATGACCACCTGCCACGTCAACATGTGGGTTGCGAAGACTAAGGTCCACACTCCCCTTTCCAACTTTTCCCTTAGCCTGTGAACAAAGGTAGCTGAGAAAAAAAAAATTCCCTAAAATTCTACGGTTCTTCCGGTTGCTCACTCTAATTGGCCACATTATCAGAAAACATCTGGCACGTTGAAATCCACCGGGGCATCAAAGAAGTTTGTGCCTCAAAGCACCAGAATTGTCCCCCTTTCATTCTTCAAGGCTTGCCCTCTCTCTCTTGAGTTATGGGTTCTGTTTCTGTATTAATGTTCTCTTGTATGTCTGATGCTTTATGGGTTCCTTCTTTTTATTGTTAAACACAACGAAAGTTTATGTCTTTCTGATCTCCCAACGTAAATTATGGTGCATTGCATTGCTGTTTTCAGAAATTGTGTTCTTCATTTTGGCATTCATATATTGTTGAAGAACTGGGAATCTATTTACCGAAGGGGACTTTGAGCCAGTAGTAATTTTATTTGAGGTCTAAAGGCCCTAATTTGGTGATTTCGGAGCTCACATTTCCATTACAAACTACCAATTTTTAGTCCCATTTTCCACCTAATATATATAATGGAACTATGGAAGCTACAAAGTATTTGTAACAGCAAAGCTATTTGCTTGTGCTTAAATTCTAATGCTGGTAACTTTTTGATCAATTGGGGCGACGGCATTTAAAGTTAAAGCCTTTCCAACATTGGGAAAAGAAATACCACCAAATTGAGAGCTAGTTGGTTAAATGCTCGTAATATTTGGGGCAAGACAAAAATTGCTGGTAAGTTTAAGAATAAAAAAAGAATGCTGCTAATGAATGCTGATAATTTGAACTTGTATGCTTATGTTCTCATTTCTGTTGCGATATTTACTGTGGTGAATGGTGGCCCTTGTAGTAAAATCATTTTTCCTCAGTTTTGTAGGTGAATGGGTTGTAGCGAGCCTGATGTCAAGTCATCCAGAAGAAGAGAGCAACTACAAGGAACTTTCAACGTCATTTAGTCGGGAAGTTAAGGACCCTCAACCTGAGTCTCAGAGAGATTGTCAAAATCCAAAAGGCTCCTCTTTTGAGAAGAGGCTGATATTCATTGATACTGAGCTGGCCTATCAGAGTTCTAGTCCTTTTATTGACAAGAACCAGGAAGAAATTGGTGTTGAAGAATGTGAAATCCCAAATTCTACTCTGTTAGTAAGTTTGAGATGGATGTAGATGGTGAACAGGTGTTTCAGAGCCTAAATGTTACCTGTGCTGATGTTTCAGAAGCTGGTATAGCCCTAAAAAGTGAGAAAGACGTTTTTGTGGTACCGCAAGTTGGCATGGAGTTTGAGTCAGAAGACCATGCATACAATTGTTACAGTAGATTTGCTGTGTGTGATGGTTTCATCATTAGAAAAAATTTTGTGAACAGAAGTAGGATAAATGGTGTAGTTGTTTCAAGAAGGTACATGTGTTATAGGCAAGGATACTGGTCCACCCAAAATAATGCCAACATGAAGAAATCCCGGCTGGAAACGAGAACTGGTTGCTTGGCAGACATGACTATTGCACGTCAACCCCATGGCAAGTTCTGTGTTACACATTTTGAAGCAAAGCACAATCATGAATTTGTATGTAAAAATGATCTGTTACCATCACAGAAGAGATTGAGTTTTTGCTCTAGCAGTTGAAGCCGACTTGGGTGATAATTCTGGAATGGATGGGGTGCCAAAACTTGGAATAGGGTTTGACTCAGAAGATCATGCATATGAGTTCTATAACACATATGCTGGCCAGGTAGGTTTTAGTGTTTGGAAAGATTATGTAAATAGGAGCAATATAGATGGGGCTATCGCCTCTAGAAGGTTTACATGTTTTAGAGAAGGTTTTCGGCAGAGAGATAAACGGGAAATGAACGTGAAGAGACCTAGAAAGGAGACAAGAATTGGCTGTTTGGCACAACTGGTTATATCTCGGAAACCTGATGACAAATACCGTGTCACTCACTTTGAAGAACAGCATAATCATGAGCTTGTTGCTGCTTGTAGAGTTCACATGTTGCGGACACAAAGGAGGCTAGTTGGTGCTCAAGTTCTCAAAGGTGATTTAGTGGGTTGTGGTACACACGTATGTGATCCCACAGATTATAAAAATAAGCTTCCTTAGAAACGTATGAAAGAAATGAGAGAGGGAATCAGTTCAGCTGCAGCAGTTTTTCCGGAGCAAGCAATTGAAAAACCCTTCCTTTTTTTATGCTGTGCAACCTGATCTAGATGGTCAAGTAACTAATGTGTGCTGGGCTGACACCAAGATGATGATGGACTAAAAGGATTTTGGGGATGTGATTTGCTTTGATACAACTAACAGATTAGAAAAAGATTGCCGTCCTTTGGCACCTTTCATTGGGATAAATCATCATAAGAAAATGCTGATCTTTGGTGCTGTGCTTTTATATGATGAAAGTGTTGAATCTTACATGTGGCTCTTCCAAACTTTCCTTGAGGCAATGTCTGGAAAGAAGCCAAAGACTGTCCTCACTGATCAAGATGCAGTAATGGCTGAAGCAATTAATAAAGTATTACCATAATCACACCATCGAATTTGCGTTTGGCATGTGTACCAAAATGCACTTAAACAACTGAGCGACATGTTTGTGGAATCTGGTTCTATTATCCCTGATTTAAGAAGTTGTGAAGAGGAGTTCATTAGCCTATGGAAGGTATTGTTAGATGTATACGGTCTTTGGGAAAATGAGTGGTTCCTTCAGATGTTTGAATATAGAGAGACATGGGCCATAGCTTATGGAAGGCATATTTTCTGTGCTGACATAAACGCTGCACTGCTACATGAACGTTTGACTGAAAACTTGAGAAAGTACTTAAACTCAAATTCCAATGTGCTTCTGCTTTTCAAGCATCTTGGGAAGGTGGCAAATGATTGGCACTCAAAGAACTAGAGGCGAATAATAACATGAATTACCAACTTCCTGAGCTAATGGGTGATGTGATTCTCTTGAAACATGAAAGGGATATTTACACACCAAGGATATTTGAATTGTTTCAGCAAGAATATGAAGCGTGCCTAAATATCATTGTGAATCAATGCACTGAGACTGGGTCTTTTTTCGAATACATAGTTAGCATATATGGGCAACCACGAGAATACATAGTTACTTTTGATTCATCTATGGGAAAAGTTGCCTGTAAAGGCTGTAATTGTATGAAATTCGAGTGTATGGGAATTCTGTGCAGCCATGCATTGAAGGTGCTCGACTACAGGAATCTAAAGATTCTCCCTTTCCAGTACATTCTGAAGAGGTGGAAAAGAGATGCTGGGGCCTGAAATTACAGACGGAAATCAGGGCAATGCATAGGAGGGTAATAAGTAATCCCTCGGCACAGGGCGTGGGAAGTCGGGCACTGTTGCTTATTGGAACATCTCAAGTGACCGGCATAACACTTTTGCTTAGTGCCAGCTACCCAGCAATGTATTGTAGCATCATCCTGCCAGGTTGGAATAGATTTTCATGAGATGATATTTCTGTTTTTTGGTAAGCAATGAGAGGTTATGTTTTGGGATGAAGGCACAGTAGCGTACTTAATGATCACTCGCCATTTATATATTCTCAGTTATAATTTTGAATCTCTGCTTCCATGCCTTAACAGAGTTTTGTTTCTCTGCTACTTGGGCTAGATACATTGTAGCATTCTGAGATGGATTTGGAAACGTATTTTCAAAAGGCAATTCCACATGTTTGCTGCTTTCCACAATGTCTACTATTTCTAGAGTTTAAGCAATTCTTGGCACAGGTAAAATAAAAAGATAATAAAACTTTATTCACAAAATAGTTGCCAAACTACACTCTTCGTACAATAACAAATTTGCTTAAGATCTATATCCAAATCTCCACGTGTCCTGCAAATCCATTTGGTATGCGGAGTGATCAAGCCTATCTAAAAGTTACTCAATAGATTCTGCTCTAACGAACTTTTTTTCTAGAGCTCAGGCCTCAGGTTATACAGGTTGAATATTTGGAGATCTGTTCTCATGAGCAGCCTTTAATTGTAAAATGAGAGAACAAGTTGGGGTTCGCTTATTTTTTCCATGGGCATTCTTGGTGCCACTGCTTTTGATTGACGATCTACTAGGAGGTCGAGATGACGAGTCCTCGACAGTGGTTGGGGTTGGAGTGGGTTTTTTGCATAGCTTCTGTGACTGAGGATGAGACGTTGAGCCCTCAACTGTGCTTGGAGTTAGAGTTGGCTTTTTCCCTAGCTTCTGTGGCTGAGGATGTGTAACTTGCACCTGTAGGCAGCAAGGCTCAGGAGGAGAAATTCTTTGAGCATAGCTACTAGGACATGAAGGGAAAACGTACCTTTTGATTATCATTCGGTGGTAATCTTCTCTCTTTATAAAATTCAGGTAGTGGTCTGGCTTTGAAGCAAAGGGTTTGGCGAAGCTTTCCAATTTCTGTTTCTTCTTTCTCCTGCAAAACCTTTAAAGATTAAGCCTCTGATTTTCTGTTGCAAACTAAAATGACAAAGGATCGAAGACGCTTGGTGATGAGAAGACAACCTTGAGTTTTCTTTGTACTTGAACCTTTTGTGCCTCGTTAGCATTGAATTTCTCTTCGAGCTTCTGAAAGCAATGAGGCAGACTAGGACAGTGTAAGTATATGACCAAATCTATAGCTATTTCATAAGATGAAGATATAAATATATATATATATATGATTACAATTCAAGATCATAAAGAACTAAAAGCAAAATCCTTGCCTTCTTTCTACTAGCAGCTCTTTCTTCAGTTCTTAAGCTGAAAGGGGCAGATGAAAATGGTGACCGCGCTTTGTTTCTGCAGGCACTTAAAAACTTTGAACAACTGGCCAAATTGGGAAAAGAAGAAGAAAATATAAGAACTCGGAAGTCCCTTCTAGAGAACAGTTAGGCAGGACCTAAAAAACTTTTAACTCAGATGCTTATGCATATTCTTCTGTAGCGTTTATAAATGCTACATTCCTCTACTTGATTATATGTTTAATTGTGATGCTTACTTTCCCCATGATCTCCAATGCTTTGAAGGTGTTTAAAAGTTGTGAACATTTCATGATATTTCTACTTGTTAAGTAAACAGGAAAAATGTCAAAAGATAAGGTACACACTCTGTACGGAGCGAACGCCATTTGGACATGGGCGTTTTGATTCCACTGGCTGAGGGATCAAGTGGTGTTTTGGCCCTGTGATCATAAAACAAAGGAGTAGGAACAGGATCAGCCATGACTCATATTCGATTCAGAAAAAACAGGAAGAAATAAAGACTGAAGCCTTCCAGGTACCTTCTCTTTTCTGAACACGGGGTTGTTGTAGGACGCTTACGAACCTCATTCTTAGATGCCTGCAGATCCAGACAAAGACTTTAGCTAGTTAACATGAAACTGCAAAGTTTTTGAGACAATTTTGGAAGAAATTGAGGTACCGTAGTTGGAGTTCTGAGAGGAGTGAAGCAATCTTTAGATGATGCCTTGGAAGAACTGGCACCAACTCTTGAATGATCAATCTTCCTCATGACCGTTGAAGTAAGCCTGGAAAGATCCCTGATTGGCGTAAAGCTGACTGTCTTATGAAATGATTTCGGGGTTGTTCTTTTCTTGTCATCCGACTCTGTTGCCGGATTTTTACGGAATGGGGTGATGACGTCATCCTTTCTGGAAAAACCAGAAGCTGTTGGCTTGGCTGGAGAAGATGGGACCTTCGGTGCTTTATGATAGGCTAATGATGATTTGGAGGAAGTAAAAAGTCTGGTCTTTTTCTTTTTCACCGGTGTCGAATCTTCTTGAATGGAGCAGTAACTCTCCTGAAACACAATCAATGTAAGGTAAGTCTTTGAGTTTGAAAATCACAGAAACCATGGTTAACGATCAAATCTTCTTTTACCTTTAAAAGAGGCTTTTCAATCTGAGGTGTTCTGAGCTTCATGTCATTAAGCTCCTTGTGATAAATTTCAACCTCTGCAAAATTCTCCACCATTACTTGGTTTTCATGCTTTACTATGCTCTCAGAAACGTCCACCTTGCTGCCTTCAAGTTTGTCCATTTTCGAAGTGTCTTCATCTTCAACCTTGGGCTTTTTGACCTCCTCCTCTTCCTCTTTCTCTTGCCCTTTTTCAGGTACAAGCACTGGAAAGGCTGAAACCACCCTCTTTAACCCTCGGGCTTCACATTTCGGTTCGGAGGCATTCTCTGATGTTGCAGCAGCAGCAGCACAATCAGCGCCATTTGCTTGTTCAAGCAAGGCTGCGGCTCTCTGAGCAGCAACTTTCTTGTAATGTGCTTCAAAGAAAGCCTTTTTCTGTGCCACTGAGCCCGGCCGCGAGTACCTCTCCGCCTCTTCCACGTACCGGTTGTGAGAAAACGTCGACCACTTCTCCCAAGCCAACGACTCCGAGTCCAACATATACCTACCGAAGGAAATCGAATTCCCGAGTGCTTTAATCGGGTTCCCCTGCAACAACAATGGACAAGTTTCCCCCTTTCACCGTCATTTCTCAAACCCCATAATTCTAAAACCTACCCAGTAACTGAAAAGTGATGGGAAGATCCGAAAATGACAATTTGAAAACAACTGACCTCGTCATTGGGGATGCCGGAAACGTAGGAGAATGGTTGCATGAGACATGTCGATTCTCCCATGATTCTGGTGCTTTCACGATGTCGCCCAAAAATCCAAACTTGAAAGAATGAAAACCCTTCTGTTGTTTGTACTTCGGTTGGATTAAGAATTTTTTTTATGGTTTTACATCATGGGGTAGTTTCGAATTTGAAATTCAAATGAAAAGTTTGTTTGGGGAAAGTTGGCCTGGCCCCCCCGCCTCAGAGGCCACATACAAAATAAGAGATTGAGACGAGACTTTGGTTGGAAGCCAAGTGACAAGTGGGCTCTCCTTAAAAAAACCAATTTTTAAAATCTAATCCTTTCACTCTTTTTCATCGTCCCGACTCCTGCGGTCTTCTTTTCTAGGACCCATGTGTGCAAACAACGGTCTTGCTCCAACGTTCAACTTTTTTGCCCAATTTGAATTTCAAGTGCGCTGTGAGTATGTCCCTCTGCAGCTCCTAGTGTACCATGTCTACCAGTACTAGTCTAGTCTATGGACTTTATCTTGTCTGCTGTTGAATAGGAGATAATGAAGAATGACCATTTTTGATATTATTCCGGGCAATTCGTATAAAATTTACTCGAGTTAATTTGTACAATTAAAATTTTGGGTTATTTTCGGATACCGTCATGACATATTTAATAAATGAGTATATTTTGGGTCAATATATTAATCTGTATAATGACATATTAACTCATTTAATAAATGAGTAGATTTTGAGTTAACATGTTAACTTTTATATTGACCAGGTTAATCCTTATATTGACATATATATTAACATGTTTAATAAACATGTCATTACTAACTCATATATCTATTTAAATACCTAGTAAATCTTATAATTTAAATAGATTAAATATATTAATTAAATTAAATGGGTTACACGAGTTATATGAGTTATTAACAGGTCGAATTCGAGTTGAATATTCTTGACATGACTATTAAATGGATCGGGTTCAAGTTGAGTATATTTAGATAAAACAGAATTCATAACACGACACGAACTAGATACGACACGAGCCATTGATAGTCCTTAAGATAATCTTCAATGGGGCCACTATCACAAAAATTATTTATATTATTATAGATGCAACTCAGATTACGTCAAATAAATTAAAATATAAAACGAAACATAATCCTTTTAAGTTAACTTTATTTAGAATTTTTCTTTTACCTACCTTATCAAATGGTAAATGAATTTGGCAAGTTTGGTCCCGATGATCACTAAATAATAATAAAAAAATGTTGATAATTAGGATCCTAATAAAGTCATTTAGCTCAAGATTACCATGACAATTTATAAGAAACTTAAATTTTGAGGGAGCATTTTAACTTACCTACCACCTAGTAAAAACTCAGATTGAATTGTATATTACTTGCCTTTGCAAGATTATGAAATTGCACATGTATCATATTGTGATTTACCATATTCGCGTTGAATTGTATTATTTATCTTCGTGTTGCTAACTTTGTAATTACATATAAATCCGACTGTGATCTACGTGTTAGAATTATTAGCCCAACTCAGTAGGCACCAATTTGACTTGAGTGCCCATTGATGAACATGTTCTTGACCAGTGCCAACAAATGTACAAGCAGCTTAACTTAAAAGGCTGAAGGATTCTGGGCTGGGAAGCATGTATCATGCTCTACATATAAGTAACCAAACTGTAAGCACGTATACGATTTCATATCAGAAAGAATACGAGTAAAATACAAAGCGATGTCAAAACCAAAAATTGCTACCTCTTCCACTTCCTCTTATCTTTTAATCACACCCTAATAACTATCATGTAAAATTGTTGACTTTGAGATAACAACTTCCTTTGTCTTTCCTTTGACATTGAAACCGGCCTGTTTCAATATAATGTTGTATAAACTTCCTCAGCAAAGAACTATAACTCACAAGGCAATGAGATGTCATAAAGGTACTTCGCCTCCACGTAAATGCCTATCCCGTCCGTTAAGATCCATGAATCCTGAACCAGAATTTCTCCTCTTAATTCTGTAACTTTTACCTCTTTTTCCTTTCCCTTTCTGGCCTGAGAACAGCATGGATGCAACCGTCAAGAAGCCCAAGCCACAGAATGCCCATAGACCAACAACCCAGATCCTCACAGAAGTAAACATCCCATCTGTCAAAGCAGTTTCCGAAACTTGCTGAGATTGATTCATTTCCACATGGCTGGTTCCTACAAGAACACCTCCATCCATCTTGCCAAACATCCTTGATACTACAACTTCCTCCACTGCATCTGATTTTGCGTCGGGATCGGGACAGTTCCTGCTCTTATGATGCAGGTATAATGCTTCATTTAGTGTTGTGATGCATTCTATGCTAAGTAGATCCGTCTGCAGTCTGTTGGTGTCTGTCTGGTCAAGTGTTGAAGCGTTGGGTGGTTCTGGAAACTGGGCCCAGCATGTGTTAACCACGTCAACATTCCTCCACCTTGCCTTATCAAAGCTCCAATTTCCAACCTTGAATTCCAAACCGTAGTGAAATACTCTGTATCTTACACCCGGTTGAGGAGCATATCCAGGGTATAACAGTATCTCACTGCTTATTTGATGCCTTAATTTCAACTGCATGGAAAAACCAAGAGGAACAAAACTATTATCATAGAATCAAGGAATCACAAAGAACAGTCCTTTTCCGTGAAATCCCATGAAATGTATACATACAAGATTTCCTTATTACAAGAGATATACCTCGGCTGCTCCAAATGAGTAACCATACATCTCACTGATCCAACCAGATTCGTATATATCTCCTGTGATGTTTGAGCCATAATGAGCTGTGTCTGCCCGGACTTCCTCAGTTTTATGCAACCATAGTAAAGCAAACTTTCGAAGATCATCTATATGCATGATGATAACACCACCAACCTTGTCACACGCTTCAGGATGGCTTGTATGGAGTTTTGCGAGTTCATTGTCACAGCCAATAAGATATCTAGCATACATAGAATAGGAAAAATTAGTTCTTGTACAGATTATGCAGCTACAAAGCACGCGTCAACTCACACACATGCACCGGGAATTACGTTTTTCTTCCTGATATACTAAACATTAAAATTGAGGGCAACATATTATCTTACTCGTAGGGAGTTGAAACTGGTCGTCCACGTGCTGCTTTAAATTCCCATGGTGTTATTGGACCTCTCAAGATCATATCAGCATCAAGAATCACTATGTACTCTGCATCTGTATTTACATGATTAAGCCAATGAATGACTGCAGCTGGTTTGTTAATTGCTGGATACCTGTTATCAAGCACAAAAGACTGAACCTTTACCTCTCTTATGGATTGGATGTACAGAATTAACCTCAAAGCATGTGAAATAACCTCAAATTATCATAAAAAATAAACTGTTAAGAGGAAAGAAGGCATTAAAGAAATTAAAATTACCAATCGCCTGTTAATGGATGTCGGCTCATGGAAGGGACATAATGGGTGGGAGCGAGATCATGGCCAGTATATTGCTTCAAGTCTTCATCAGTGCAACTGAGTAACCGTGTGATATTTCCAGGTTGGCCACTTAGGTGAAAACTGTGGACAAGTCCTACAGTCTGCCAATCAAAGTAAGGGGTGCATTCTGTGGAGAAAAGGGTGTGAATTTTTGGATGTGGTTTCCCGGGTTCATCGACAGCCCGCTCCTGCACTTCCTGTACTACATGTACTACCTCCTCAAATTTTAAGGTGGCAGGAGTCGGCTTTTTTGGCTGAGTCATTTCAGCAAAAGTTTTGCTTTTTAAAAAGCTCAAGTATTTTGACCATTTTGGTTTCGGGCAACCGTTCGCTGCATGTTGTAGTAAAAGACCCTCATTCAAAGTGTTAATGCACTCTAAACTCAAAAAAAGAGCCCGCCTTTTGTTCGGATCAGGTTCCATCAGTTTTACCTGGACAAAGAATGAGCTTTAAGTTTCCCATGACCAACTGCGAAGACCTTAACTTATATAGTTCAAGATACAAAATTTTGAGATTTTTAAGATCAAGATCTGAACATACCAGTTCAGCCTCAACTCATATGGGTATAAAACAAATGACTGTTTATAAAAGATTTCAAAATGGAAATTCCACTCAATCCTCTTAGTTAATCCCTATTAAAGGTGCCTTAACCAATTGTTTTTTAGCAGGGGATCAATGGGTGCAAACATACACCATGAAAGAAATGTAAAGGCTTCCCCTTAAATAAAGAAAAAGATTCCAATACCAAAGATTCTAACAATTTAAAATCTGATCACATACCTCTTTTGGATATGGAGGTTCGGGAAAGTGTCGGCCACAGTCATAAACAATACCATCTTCATGGTGAGCTAATTTACCAAAAGACCAATTCCCTACACTAAATGTCAAGCCGTAGTGAAAAAGAATAGGCTCAACACCCTCCCGTGGTGTATAGCCGGGGTAGATCATCAAGTTATCATTTATTTTGTGCTGAAGACCAACCTGTAAAAGGAAAAAAGGTAGCCAATACAGATTAACAAAGAAGAAGAAAAATTAAGAAAAAAAAAAAAGACTTAGCAAAGAAGCTCAAATTGTAAAGGATTGGGAATTGGTAAAAGATCAAGCAGTTATATTTTATTACATAAAAATAAATAGAATGTTTGATGTGAGAAAGGAAAAAAACTTACCTCTGCTGCACCAAACGAATATCCATACATCTCACTGATCCATCCTTTCCCATAGATGTCACCAGTTATATTAGTTGTCCAGTGAGCTCTATCCTCCCGCACTTCTTCTGTTTTTGAAAGCCACATGGGTGCCAATGCTCGAAGATCATCCATGTGCATGGCTAAAAGCCCACCAACTTTATCACAGAGTTCAGGATGGTTTGTGTGCAACCGAGCAAGAAGATTATCGCATCCAACCAAGTACCTGAAACAGAAATTCATTATACGAATAAATGCTGATACTCACAGTCCCTACAAGGTGGGGAAAGAAGAATGCTGAGAATAAGTGCACAATATGTCCTGCCATAAAACCCTTGGAAGAAAACGTTCATAAGCACATTATTCAAATGCCAGAAAAGAAATTACTCTGCTTCCAAACTTTTAACAAGGTTCTGTTCTTCAGTTCAAACTAAGCTAGATTGTCTACATGTATAATGACTATGGACAATTTTGAGACTTTCACAAAACCTTCATATCACTCAGGTATTGTAACACTTGGTTTCAGCTAACATAAAGTCTTAACAATAATGCCAATGTCATTTACGTAAAGATGTTTCAAGTTTATCATTTTGATGGAAAAAGGAGAAATATACCCATAAAATGCTGCAACAGGTTTGCCTTTCTCAGCACCAAGTTCCCAAGGAACAATTGGCCCTCTTATGATCATGTCCGCATCCAGAATCACAACCCAATCAACATTCTTAGCTTCTTCACTGTGCTTAAGCCAATGTACAACTCCAGCTGGCTTGTTAATGGCAGGGTACCTGCAAAATTTTAACCCAACAAAATAAAAAACCACAATTTTTTAACCTTTTTCTTTCCATTTTTGCATAAAGGGAAAGCAAAGGCTTTCCATTTAACCAACACCATCAAATATAATGGAAAAAAAATCAAGCATTTGCAAAGCAACCCGAAATTCGAAACCATTTCCTCTGATTAAGAATAAACACAATCCAAAAATAGAAAGATGTGGGAAAACAAAGCATAATAGGACTCACCAGTCGCCAGTCTTCGGGTGCCTGCTCATGGACGGGACCTCAAAAGTGGGAGCCAAATGCATCCCTTTGTACTTCTTCTTCTCCTCGTCGGTGCAGCTGAGGAGTCGGGTAATTGGGCCGGGTTGCCGGGCCTTCCTATAGCTGTGCATGAGGCCCACAGTCTGCCAGTCGAAGTAGTTCTGGCACTCCACCGAGAACAGAGTGTGCATCCTCCTCGGAGCACCCTGACCCGCTTCCTCGCCCCAACTGCCATTCACGCACAGACCCAGCAATCCAAGCACCACCAAAACCGCGAATCCGGCCATTGTAGCTCAATCGGAGCTCAGATTTGAGATGGGTTTTGGCTCAGAGATCTAAATTTCATGGCTTTGACGGATACAATGATGCAACTCAAAAGTCAAAATCGGAGCTCAGTTGTTTATCAGTTTATGCCTACTCCGGGAGCAACATGGGAGTTTTTTAATAATCAATGTATTTGGTAGGCTGTATGGATTATTTAACGTAATTAATGAAGCTTTGTTTGTGATCCAATAATTAAATTCTTAATAATAAGACATGGGACTTGTTCATGGACTTTCTACCAACTTTACTGCCTGAGGCATTGAAAGCCCAATTTCTTTTTCCTTTTCACTTTTTTCCTAATCAGGAGATTCGGACAACGATTATAACATCGTTTCTTCCCCAAAAAAAAAAAAAATTATAACATTATTCATTATTTCATCTGAGATAGAAACAATGACCTTATGGTTGAAGTGAATTTGAACCTATGATTTTAGATTTTTGTTTTTGGGAGAAAAACGATATTTTGATAAGAGAGATATCATATATGAAAATAGAAAGTGAGAGTTTAATAAATGAATTTTAATTCTTAAATTGTATTGGGCCGAATTTGAAAGTTATTGTACAATATTAATATAAATTAAAACACTTGCGATTGAGAAGTGGCATGTCATACTCAGATACGTTGGTTAAAAAGAATCAATAATTGGGTTCTTATTAAAATTAATGGAACATTAGCAATATGAAATTGTAGTTTCAAAATTCAAATTTATTTTCTTTCAAAATAACGAGCTCGAATTTTGGAATTATAAAATATATATAAACTCTAGCGTTTAATATCGCGAATAAAATATCTATTCTCAAAATATTTCATTTTGAATTTGTTTATGAAAAAATTGAAGTTTTGAAGTTAATTATAATTAAAAAAAAAATTTGCTTCATAAATCCAATCATATATTGGTTTTCTCTATAAAAAGTTTGTGAATTATAACAATATACGGTAGGAATTTCCATTTTTTGAAGTTATTTTTTTACTTTTTCAAAATCTAAAATTTATATGTACTTGTCCTTTTATATTCGGGTCTCCAGTCCACCGAAGGCCCTAATTTTTAAGTTGGACATGAGAAGACCCAACTGATGTGAGAGCCACAGCGAAGGCAGAGGTGTAAGTACGTGGCAAGTTCCGATTGGTTATTGGGGCGTGGTGGCGGCAGTCTGGTTCTTCATCTCTGAAGCCACCGCGGAGAGAGAGAGAGGAGAGCAGTGTAGCTGTTGATGGTCGACGGCGGAGGCAGAAAATGAAGAGGAAATGGTTCAAAATGAAATGGGCCGGTGTTCTTCTATGCCTGAGCTTGTCATTGTCCCTGCGATTTAGTACCGTTTCTTCAGCTTCTTCATCTTCTCGGACTATAGTTACAAATCAGGTATGTTTAGTCTTTTTCCTCTCCCTTTTTTTCTTTCTTGTTTTTCTCAGCAACCAAACATGCATCTATAGCAATTCCTTAGTGGGTGAATCTCTGATGGCTTTATGAGAATTTTTGACCGAAAAAATTGCTGCCTCTGTCATTAAATATGACCCCTTTCTTTGTTTTTCACAGGGGCATGAGAAATCTGCGGACACCATAGGGTACTTTTTTAGTCACAATGTTGAATATTTTTCTGTTTATGTATTTACTATTCGTGATTAGGCTGGTAAAATTTATTTGCATTTCTTAGCATTAACCAGTTCTTTTGAAATGTGCAATTTGTTCATGGGAATTGATTTCACAGCTACTCAAATTTCATGGGAATTTGTTTCGGGTTATATGTTGATGTGAATTGATTTCTTATCTAGTCAGCGTTGGCATTTTATTGTGAGAGTTTGGAACTTTGTAACTGACACCAGAATTTGGGTATAGAAATTTAGAGCGTGAGAACGGAAGCCCTCCCCAGGTACATTGTTCGAGGGAAAGGAGTAGGGCGGCATGGGAAATAATTCAGGAGGTGTGGAAGAAAGTTCATGCATAGACTCTTCTGATCTATTGCCTTTATAGCTGTTTCATTTGTGTCAATATCATTGTCCTTATTCTTTGGTGCAGTACTTGATGCCCTTTGTAGAGAAAGAGCGGTATCAGATTCCAAGAACATGTAGGTTGCACCCTGATAAGATCTGTACAGAGATCAGGAAGAGCACAAAATCCGTGTAGATTTACATGAATGGCAATGTGGATATTGTAAGAAAAGATTTTACGATGAGAAGTTTCTTGATAGGCATTTTGAGAACCGGCATTACAATTTGCTCAATGTGGTAAGTGCCTTTGGTTTTAAGTTCTTCTTTGAGAATGCAGCTAAAAGGGAAAACTAGTTTTGTTAATGAGCAATTCTTGTTTTCATGGTATTAACTTAATTATCTTTCACGGAAAAATGCAAGCCTAACAAGTGGAAAGAGTGTATCCCTAGACTGTTTTTCATGAACTTGTTATGCATGATCAATAAATCTTAGGTTCATCAATCCTCGGATTCTTATTAATCCAGTTTGCACATTAATCATCATCTTATGTAAGTTATGTTCCAACCGATTTTGAATCTTCCGCGGTCTAATCATCCCAGAAGATATTATTTGTCAAAGTTTAAACAGACAACTCTTTAATTTTACCTGATGTTTCAATGGGGCCCTTGAGTTCATTCCTAACCTCATTTTCATACGTTCATTTTCGAATAATCATTAATAACTGCCTAAGAAGTGCAATTGCTAATCAAAACATGACATAATTCTTCTGAATCAGAGTCATAGTAGGTGCTTGGCAGATGTTTGTGGTGCGTTGCATTGTGACCTCGTGATGGATTCTGTACCACCCAAGACGAAGTGCAATCCTGCTGCCGCTGCACGAAATAAACATCTGTGTGAGGTGGCATCTGAATTACGGGTCTTAATGCATTTAAATTTCCAGCATCGTTTGTATTCATAAAATTCCATTATGTGCAGGGTCTACCCGATAGTTGTTTTCCAGTCAATCAGGGTCCAGCAACTGGTCGTCTTCATGGTAACTTTACATCTTTCTTTATCGAACTGAATACGTTCTACAAGCCATCTATATAAGTCCATCAACTAGTGATTTTACTTTATTGATTGTTAACATGGCAGAATTATTCTGGCGCCAATTATGCGATGCCCACACTTGCACTGGACATAAAAAACCTTTCTCTCAAGGCCGCAGAAAGGTAACTTCACTAAAGCTAGTATTGTATGATGTGTTGGTTATTAACTTACGATGTTTTGTTGTATTGTCTTCAATGATCGTATCCATTATGTTCGAAATGGGCAGAAGGGAACGAGTATAGCCTATCTTGTTCTTTCCATTTCGACCGTGTTGCTGCTCGTCCTTTTCTATTCTTACGTGTACATGTACAGAAGGTATATATATATCTTCACTCAAAACTTCCTCATTTTCGCAAAGTTTTCCCTTTTTTTGAGTGGATTTCACGATTGTAATTGTGACAGGGGAATGAAAAGAGGAACTCAAGAACTGAAGCGTGTCACGATTGGAAGAAAGAAGAAGCCGACTTAGTTTCATTATTTTCATTGAAAGCAAAACAATAGCCACAAAAGGGAGAAATATGTACTGTTCATTTTTTTGTCTGTAATTTGAATTCTGACCATTGATCCGAGTGTAGAGGATGAACAAAAAAGTTCAGGCATGCGCCAATGCCAGATGAGAATGTTGATATATTGCAAATATACAAAGATTTTGCTCATTGTTTATACATGGATTTCTCTTTCTCATATGAGCTCTCAATTCCAATTGAAACATACAGAACGTCGAAAATCTAAGGAGCTAAGTTTGCATGAACAAACAAGAAGAGGGAATGATAATGAATTTGGCTTCCCTGACTTTTTTAGGCCTAAGCAATGAAGCCAAAACTGAAGCCGAGCTAGTAGCCAGAGCTTGTATCTAAGGAGACCGTTAAAGTGATCGGTGTCTGATAACCTCGTATTGCTTAAGCACGCCTCAGGCGGCAATTGGGTTAGTAAGGCACCGCACCACCCCTAGCTTGATTGCAGGAAAGGTCTCCTTAGAGCCAGAGCTTTTTAGGCCTAAGCAATGAAGCCAAAACTGAAGCCGAGCTAGTAGCCAGAGCTTGTATCTAAGGAGACCGTTAAAGTGATCGGTGTCTGATAACCTCGTATTGCTTAAGCACGCCTCAGGCGGCAATTGGGTTACTAAGGCACCCCACCACCCCTAGCTTGATGGTGGCCGATTATCATTTGAATCAAGTGAAATGGAGCATGCCTGAATCATTTTCTTCCTGGAGGACCCATATAGAGTTCATCTTTGGTGAGTTTTTTGAGGTAGTTTCTGATTTGGCTGAATTTTTCCGGGAGGATCCCGCTTGAGTCCATACTTGTTGAGGGTTTTGATGTAGTTCCTCATGAGTCTGAATTTGTTGCTGCCCAGATGAAACAAGTACTCCCATGAATAAATGCCGGTTTTATGCAAGTCATCGAAAAGAATCCTGAAACACACTCCACAATCACATAACAGATTATCTTCGTGAGACCGCAGTTAAATTCCGGAGTTTAAAAAGCACCTTATTCCATAGTTCCCTACAGGTTCTGCAGACATGATCCCAACATGCGCCGCCCTGATATCACCTGCATCAATCGACAGGATGATAACGAAGTGTCTGAAAACTCGTATGGAGATGAAATTACTAGCACATTATAAACTCGCAAATGTGCCTCAACAATGAATCAAATAAGTACCTTCTATAAATATAAAGATTTGATAAATTGATCGATCACTTCCATCTTTTCAATTTCTCTTACTCTGAATACTAAAGGAAAATATCCCATCTCTGTTACCTCCTCACACCAAACTTCCAATTTATTAATTAAATTTTCTTTGTATATGTATCGTTTATATTCTAAATCATCATGTTACGATCATCTTCGAAAATAATAAACAAAATTGGAAGTAATTTGTTCATTTATATGTTTCAAATAAATCAACAATTTTGATACGAATTAAAATTCTCACGGAACCGTCCATGATATATATGAATAACTAAAAAAGTTTCAATCTTATTAATTTTTTACTGAGATAATTTTAACATAATAATTTAGAAGATTAATGATTAACATTATGTTTTATGTATAAAGATAATTCGATAATTGAAAAGATTCAATGAAAAAGTATCACGAAAGTGAGATGCAAGCTCATTTGAAGATGAAGTGTAGCTCCCTCTATTGACATTCTCCAAGTTGGTTTTGAATGAAATAACCATCATTAATTCAAAAATTCATAAGCCCAAATTAAAATGAGAAAAGCAATTGGGGGAAAAGTTATTACCTTTTCACCAGCAATTGACCTAATTTTGGCATCAACAGCTGGGCTGTGGATTCTTAGAAATTCAGCTGACAAATTGAAGGCACTGCCATTTCCAAACTCCACCTCAACCTGAAACAAACAGGGACTCAAAAACACTGATTTCAAATCGTCAACACGATGATGAAACTAAGGCTTACAGATTTAGGCGCATGGAGGGAGAATCGGGTGAGTCTCGGAGCATTCACCGTAGCGTACAACCTCCGAATCGCAAACATTCTTCCTTTCTCAATTGATCCTGAAGTTTCCTCCGTAGATTCACCATTACATATATATATAAGGAATTTAATGAGCTTTCAAAAGCTTGAGTTGAAGTGAAAATAAAATAATTTTTTTGTTATTTTTTTTTCAAAAATTCAAAAAAATAAATAAAATTGTGAATTATAGCCCGTAGTTTTCCGTTGAACATATCTTTTTAACCGTTTTTATTATATATTGTTGCATATTTTTTAATTAATAAAAAATGACTCATATTGCGCCACATGAGCAGTGAATGTTATAAAAATTAACCGAAGTTAAAGTGCTTGGACGAAAACAGGATAAATTTAGCTAGCGAAAATCTAGGAGGTTAATTGAGAAAAAATTTAGCTCAAGAAGGAATTGAGATTTGGTGGTGAATTTAAGGGGCAATTCAAGTAAAAAATTATTTTTGGTTTTATTTTTATTTAATTTGCTGATCGGGCTTTGTATTTACTTTGGAGAAGAAGCCCATTGGCAAATATTGGGCTTTCTACAGAATCCATGCCCAGATTGAACAGTGAAAGAACGAGAAACCCTCATTTGGATCCCTAGCAGCGAATTTTCCCTTAAACCTGTGCAGACTCTCTGTTCTCTTCAGAAAATATCGCTCACTCTCATCGTCTTGCCCTAAACTATCCACCAGGTCTATCTCTTTCCCTTTATCTCCAGATGGAATCCTTTAATGGAGGATTTCAGGGTTTGGGGCGGTCAATTGACCACCCTCCTCCCTTAACAGATCTCCCCTGTGTATTACTCTGTTTGACATTACAGTATCTGTTTTAAGCTAACCACCCCTATCTGATTAATTGGTGCAGTCGTTTTTGTTTGATTCATCACTCTTGATACCAACCAGCTTCTAGCTGATTACTTCTTCAAGCCGGAGGATTCGTTAGGAACTTTCAAGATGTCGAGGAAGGGTTTGATGGAGCAAGACCTGAGTAAACTGGATGTGACAAAGTTGCATCCGCTCTCGCCTGAAGTTATATCTCGTCAGGCGACTATCAACATTGGTAATCACGATTTCAGTGCTCAAATTTGTTCTAAGATGTCTGTGGCCGTTTTGTTGTACATGCCCTAATTAGCAATTTGCGTTGTACGAGTTAACTCTCAGGTACCATTGGTCATGTCGCTCATGGGAAGTCAACAGTTGTAAAAGCAATTTCTGGGGTTCAGGTGATTGTTTGATTTTATCTTGCATTTGATACTGGCTTGCACTTTTTCCTGTTTATTTCTGTTTGTACTTTGGTGAATATCAGACAGACTGCTGCTGACTTCTTACTACTGGAAGATAGCTCTCATTGTTTGCCTATAGGCTGTAGTGATAACCCATATATGCACATATCCATTTGGTCAAAAGGCTAGTTCAATAGGTAAATTGGAATAGTACAGAAACCGGTTTGTTTCGACTGCTTTTTCTTTATGAGCTATCAATGCACACGGAAAACTGAGGAAAGAAATATTTGGAAATGTGTTTTTTTATCGTATGATAATTGCGCAATTAAGAAGGTTTAGGTTGCTGAGTGTTATCATATCGATGAAGCTCACTTGCAATATTGGCTAATCATATCAGATAGCTACAAATCGCATGCCGTGTATTCTTGGTGTAGTTATATTTACCTTTAAGTTGAGCGTTAGAAATGGAATCAGCGTAATCTACAGTGCGTTTTCCATGAATTATGCAGCCTATAAGAAGCTAGGGATCTTTGTAATCTTCTTCATATAGGCTCGACAGTTTGGTTGCTATCAATTCAAAGTTCATAGTGCCTTCGATTATTTAAATTCTGGAGATGCGATATGCTTAGATATGTTTGGTTGAGGTTCTTTTGTGACCTTGGTGTTTTTTGGCATGATTCTAATCTACTACCTTTAGAGAACACTGTACTTCTAAATTCTTTCCTTTCATCGTTGCTAAGATACTTTTTATCCCAAACTTAAGCTGATTTTTGTGAGCCCAATATTGTCCACCAAATTTTATCCAACATTGCACACAAACTATACGGCTTGGTTTATTTTCTGAATTTATATGCGTTATGGGCATAGTGTGCCAGTATTTTTGTGATAGACTGGGCGATTATCCTTACCCTCGGTAGCTTACAAGTTTACATCCATCCCTTGACGGATACAGTTTCCTTTCAATTTCTCCCTTGTGTGGCAAGGCTTTTGATCGTAAATAGAAGCACGGTTGGATGAGGCTAAGGCTAACTTCCATCCCTGATTTGACTTAGACTATTCAAATTAAAAATGATAATAATTTATGCAGACTGTTCGTTTCAAAAATGAGCTGGAGCGCAATATTACTATCAAGCTTGGATATGCCAATGCAAAGATATATATGTGTGAAGATGACCGGTGCCCTCGACCTATGAGTTACAAGTGGGTATACTATTATTGTTACCGTCTTTGATTGCATTCTATAATTTTGTTAATATCTATTTATTTTGTAACCAGGGCATACGGAAGTGGAAAGGAAGACACTCCTCTCTGTGATGTTCCTGGATTTGAGAACTGCAGGATGAAATTGTTGAGACACGTATCTTTTGTAGATTGCCCGGTAAGGTTGTGAGGCGATCTTTTTACATAATATTGGATATTCCTTAATGTTTATGACTGAACTAGAATGCTGCAAATAAATGATTATATATCCTCGTCATCCTTTTGATAGCTTGAACTTTGAATCTTTTCCGAGATAATTTATCAGTTTATCTAAATTTTTGCTATGCCCGTGGTCATTGGATGACATTATAGTGAGTAGTATATCAAAATACATTAAAATAACGTTTTTCCATAGGTTCTCGGCACTTCTCGCTGCATTTTATTAGCTGTGGGTAATGCTCGGTATTAATCGCTGCCAAGATTCTAGCTGGTCTTGTCCAAGTTATCTAAATCCTGGCGGTCACACAAAACAGATTAGTTGGAAATTTCCCGTCTTTTGCTTAGTTGTCTAAAAAATTGGTTAGGTTAACTGTCAATATGCTGATATAGTGATTGTTGCATATGGGAGAGGGAATTTATTTTGGTCTTTTCTCTTGATTTGATTTTGTGATGTTTACTTAGAAGTGTGTATTTTTTATTTTTTTTATTTTATGCCTTTGTTTATAGGGTCACGATATTCTTATGGCTACTATGCTGAATGGTGCTGCCATTATGGATGGAGCATTACTTCTCATAGCTGCCAATGAAAGCTGTCCCCAACCACAAACTTCTGAGCATCTGGCTGCTGTTGAAATTATGCGTCTTCAACATATTATTATCCTTCAAAATAAAGTTGATCTCATTCAGGAGAATGTAGCCATCAACCAGCATGAGGCAATCCGGAAGTTCATTCAGGCAAGTTCCTATGAAGCATTTTTTCCCCTGATTTTTTAAGTTTCAGTCTGCTAAGTTATCTAATTTGTCATTTTGGTTACCAGGGAACCGTAGCTGACGGTGCACCAGTGGTGCCAATTTCTGCTCAGTTGAAATATAATATTGATGTGGTCTGTGAGTACATTGTCAAAAAGATCCCCATTCCTGAAAGGAACTTTATCTCGCCCCCTAATATGATCGTGATCCGATCATTTGATGTTAATAAACCTGGGTATGAGGTTGACGAGATACGAGGTGGTGTAGCTGGTGGAAGCATTTTGAGGGTATGACCTTTATTGTTGGATTTTGTCGAAAGTGTGGACAATATTTAAATATATCCCATTTCTGATGCTGGATCATGGTATGTGTTGCATATATATATATATATATATATACGAATGATATTCTATTTAATCCTGTTTTTCTTGTTAATGCCATTCTATTTAATTTCCTGTTGGAGGTTTGGTGTTGTGAAATGCGTACATACGCTCTTGATTTGGACCTAATAGTTTGTGGGGCAGGGTTTGGATGACTTCATTAGTAATAAGGTTCATAAATGCTTTATATTATGAATACCGCATTTGACAATGTGATATTGGCAGGGGGTGTTGAAAGTAAATCAGTTTATTGAAGTTCGTCCAGGAATTGTGGTTAAAGATGAGAGTGGGAACATCAAGTGCACTCCGATATATTCAAGGATAGTGTCACTCTATGCGGAGCAAAATGAGTTGCAATATGCGGTTCCTGGAGGTCTCATTGGTGTTGGGACAACAATGGATCCAACTCTGACACGTGCGGATAGGCTAGTCGGTCAAGTCCTTGGTGAGGTTGGATCACTTCCTGAAGTATTTGTGGAGCTTGAGGTAAAGAATTGCACCGCAAGACTCTTTATTTCTTCTGTTTTCTCACTGATGAAACTTGAGGATGCTTTATTTCAAAGCTGATGTATAACATGTTTGTGTGTGCTTGCATCCCTAGTGTAAAACTTGATTAACTACGTGTTGTTGTATATCCTGATTATGAGATCTTTTATAGTGGTTCTTGGTGTACTTTTGTATATCCTGATTATGAGCTCTTTTATAGCGCTTCTTGGTGTACTTTTAAGGATGTGCGCTGTGCTTGTTTGTCGTAATATTGGCTTTGACTTTACTCTTTAATTACTTTATGGGTTATGAAGTTTATTCCATTGAATCATTATTTTGAGAATTATTTTCTCATCTTGATTATAATCAGAAAATGGCTGTCAATATGTATTTGTAATGCTTTCAATTTCATGAGCGGCAGAAGACCCTGGTCTGAACTCTGAAGATTGTGATCTGTGATTTTGCAGGTGAACTTTTTCCTCTTGAGAAGACTTTTGGGGGTGAGGACTAAGGGCTCCGAAAAGCAGGGAAAGGTCTCGAAGCTAGCCAAGTCTGAAATTCTGATGTTGAATATCGGTTCCATGTCTACTGGGGCCAGGGTTATCGCAGTGAGGAACGATTTAGCTAAGCTGCAACTGACCTCTCCGGTGTGCACCAGCAGAGGGGAGAAGATTGCTCTCAGCCGGAGAGTGGAGAAACATTGGCGCCTCATTGGGTGGGGCCAGATTCAAGCTGGAACAACCCTTGATGTCCCACCTTGCCCGATTTGAGTATTGATAAGACCAAAAGCAAGCACACACTAGTAAGGCGGCAAAACAAAGAGTAGGCAAGATGTGGGAAGGAAAACAATTACTGGGAACCATTTTTGTGAGATGGAGGAGAAAACATTGTCATTGTCTGGATCATTGTGTTTTATGTTCTGTTTGTTTTACTTTTGATAAAAAAAAAAACACTTACAACATCTGCATTCATATTCTTGGAGCTTTGGAAGCTTGTCCTTCTGACAGATGAGCGAATGATAGATGGTTATGTCAACTCTTCCAGAAAATATTGTGCTCCTAATTCTATCAAGTTTAAGTTTGATTTGAGGCTTAGGAAATTGGGGATTTGATTGCCTGTATCTTTACAAGTTGTCAATGTTTTCATTTTCATATCTCAGATTCCGAAGCAATCTGCCCAAGTGCGTAGTCGAAGGAACATCGAGTAGGGGGAGGCGGATCCATTGTGCTACTCCAATTTGTTTGACTTTTAGGGGTTGGGAGGCGATCGTGGTGGTGGTGGTGGTAGGGGCAGTGTTGTGGATAGTCCTCATCATTTGGCCTAGAAACCTACGGGCTTATGGGTACCCGGTAGGTCCGATGACAAAAAGTCCGACTCGGCCCGATATGGGCCGTGGGCTGGTCCGGCCCGCATATTGACGGGCTAGACTTGGACTTAGGGTATTCAAGCCCGGTAGGCTCGATAGGCCCGAGCCCGATAAAGCCCGGTAAGCCCAGTCCGACCCGCCCAGATAAACCCGACCCATAAATCCGAAAATATAAAATAATTATAAATTAAGAATTGATACCCAGTCCAATCTTATTACTATTATCATAGCCAAAATCTAAAACTCCAACCAAATCTCAACCTAGTGTCATTTAAAAGCCCAATGCCAAACCAAACTCTAACCCTAAATTCAAAAAAACTCACTAGATCTCTGATTCTCTTATCGACCTCCTTATCCTATCTCAGCTTTATGGTCGAAAAGTTAAGTCAATTCTCCAAATCCAATAGTACCCCTCCTTAGCTTATTTCAATATTTGATAATAATATTTAAGCTCAACTCACTTTTTTTTTTTACAATTAGGTAGGTACAAATGGGCTTAGTAGGCCCGGCCCAAGTGGGCTTAGTAGGCCCGACCCGTAAAGCCCGATAAAAGCCCGACCCAAACCCGGCCCGACAAAGGGCATGGGCTTTCATATTTATGATCAAGCCCGCCCGACCCGGCCCGATATTTTTTAAATTATGAAATAGGCCCGGCCCAAGCCCAAAAATTTTGGCATGTACTTGCCCGACCCGGCCCAATGACGAGGACTAGTTATGGAGTCGAAGGAGGCATTAGTGGTAGAGTATGCTTGGGAACGTCGTGGTGGTTTGCACCATTAAGAAAAAATAAACCTGTGAGAAATATAAATTGATTATGCATCTAATTATTGAAAAGAAGTTATGGTGAGATTACTTATAAAAAAAAAAAAAAAGTTCATGGTGAGATGAGAATAACATTAGAATAAATGTTCTCATGGATTTTGTAGAAAATTTAAAAAACCAATTTAAAATGAATTTTTTTTAGTCAATAATACGTAATATTCTAAAGTTTTTAACTAAAAACTAATCTGTGTTGGGAGAGTGAAGACTCATAGAGACATTTAATCTCTCTTCGGCCATAAGTCCAAAGCTTGTTTCGTGTCTCGAATCTAAGACTAGGGAGCAAATCTGATTTTAGAACTCAAATTCCCACTGAATCATTTGCTCGTGGTTCAACGGTCGAGTTTTCACAAGATATTTTCGTGAACAAAATAAAAAATAATATAAAGCCATTTGGAATAAGTCTTTCTATCTATTAATCTCAATAAGTTCAATTTTAAAAGTATTATTGAACTAGAAAAAAAAAATTATTTGATAATTTTATTGAAAATTTAAAAACCCCGCTTACAATCGTGAATCATTCATTTGGATGCAAGATTCCAAGAAATTTTATTATACAAGCGCCAAACTACTTACAAACTTAGCTTTCCAATTATATATTATTCATTTTTATCTCTCTAGATATATAGTAGAGTTAAGATTAATTGTTTTTTTTTTTTTCTTAAGAGAAATAGCTATTGCAATAAATAAATTAATTAATCAGCCTCCTTGTATTATATATAATTAATTAAGTTGTACTTAATTATATTGAGAATTGACGATGATGATGCTAATTACTTAATTAAAAATATACACCAACCATATAATCAAGACCCCTAACAACCGACTTAATATGTTTAATTACTTTAATACTAATTAATTAATATATATTATATATATAGTAAGTACTCTAATAAATTAAAGCTAATCATAAGTTTTTCCAACTTGGAATAATTAATTGATATATATATATATATATATATCAACACATATTTATTTTTAAATTGCTTAGTAATTAAGGCGAATTTATATTTGCATGTTTTACGAATTTCGTATTCAATTTCTAGTAGTTCCACAATATATTTTGTAATTTGAGCCAATGTATATATATATTGCTATACATATTTACGATATTTTTTTTTTATATACGAAAGTATTAGAAAGGAGATTATACGTATAGGTTATCAACTTCATCATTTATATGAGATTATACGTAAGGTAATTAGCAGTAGCACGACCTTAGCCAATTACCTCTTCCTTGTTCCATTATTACAACCCAAATTAACATATGAAGATCAACGTACGGTTGAGATCTGCATAATTACATTAGTTCAAATTAAAATATAAAGATTAACGGTTGAGATCTGCATAATCATATATCCTTCTATATCAAAATACGTTCAAATTTTTTATAAATTATATATGATAATAATGATATATGTGTCCGTTGGGAAGCCTGAAATTGTATTTCGAAATCGATTGAGAATTCTAAAATATATAATTGACTACAATTATATAATAATCCTCATTTATAAGTAAATTTTTAATTAACTAAAATATATTATAATACATGTTTATATAATTTTAATGATCAAGGCCGGCATTTAAAAAAAATTAATGACAACAATTTTTTGTCACATCATCAAAATTCAAAAGTAGAAGAGGTCGTCTTGCTGAAGATTGTAGAAGCCATCCCAAGAGAGCATTGAGTCCACACTGTCCACCCATTGTTGCAGCCTAGGGTTTTGATCATGATCTTGAAAAGATTCGCCTCCGATCGAAATCGAAGAAAATGAAGAAGTGCTATATGAGTTAGAAATGCTCGTGTTGTTGTGATTGTTGTCTGCTCCTTGTTGGCTCAACAAGGATGTCCCCAAATCCAAGCTTCCACAAAACGTTTCGAATTTTTTTGAAATAACATCATTCGTGTCGTTGAAGTTAGACATTAGAGTTACATTAGACTCACCCTGCACGAGTAGCTTAGGCTGCAAGTCACCCATCGTCATCATCGTCTCTTGTGACTCTTGCTCTTCTTCTTCTGATGATGACGATAAATTATTATTATTATTATTAATCTCTTTGATGTCTTGAATGTTCTGTTTCTGCTCAATGGGTTTGTGGGTCGAAGGATCTACACCAAGATGCTTTAACCTCTTCTTGATTCTAGTGTTCCAATGGTTCTTGATTTCATTATCGGTGCGACCCGGAAAATGTGAGGCAATCTTAGACCACCTGCACTAATAATGGGAAGTGATTAATTTCATCGCAAAATATGTTAGAAGTGATTAATTTCGTCGCAAAATATGTTAGAAGTGATTAATTTCGTCGCAAAATATGTTATTTTTTCTAACCGTAAGATTGAATAAATCAATATAAAATCATATAAACGCGTCATTTATTAATATACCTGTTACCAAGACATGAATGGAGTTGAATGATTTGATTCTCTTCGGGCTCTGTAAAAGCACCCCGTTTAAGGTCCGGCCTTAGATAATTGATCCATCTTAATCTACAACTTTTACCACATCTAAGCAACCCTATAATATCACCATACACACAAAAATTAATTGACCATCAATAATATAGAACAAGTAGAAAACATTGCCACAAAAATTTCTTGGGGCCTAACTAGCGGGAGTTCAAAACTCGCTAAGAGCATTTTATGACAAAGGGTAAGTAAGAATGGGCTTAAATCATCCTTCAAATATAATGATACCTCGTGATATTTACAAAAAAAAAAAAAAATCAGAAAAATAGTATACCTGCCAGTTTAGGAACCATTCTCCAGCAATGGATGCCATTGTTGAGGATGAAGTTCATGAGCTTATGATCTTCCTCGATCGTCCACGGGCCACGCTTCAATCCGATTTTGTCACAGCAAGGTTGTCTTCCCATTTCGAAAAAAAATTGGTGAACTGAAACAAAGATGAACAGAGCTATGGAAAGCTAAAGGGAGGAAGGGATATATATGGTACCAAATTAATTCATAAATGGAATATATATATATAAAGTGGGGAAGAAGGTGGCTTAAAAAGGAGCTTATAATCCAAGCAAAGATGCTGCCAGTTCATCGAGTCATTAAAGAATCAAAGTGTTTGTTTGAGAGGGGAGATAAATGATTGATGAATGGAAAAGCAGTCAGTCCATAAATATTTATGTATATGCCAATGGAACTTAGAAATATAAAAAAATAAAAAATAAAAAACGTGGGTCGTCTTCTTTGAATTTTTGTGATTTTTTTTTTTTTTTTTTTTTTGAGTCTTAGCTTTCATTGGGTTTGAATCTTTGTGAAGCCGAAATAAAAATAATGAGGTTTTGAAAGGTTCCTTGGTCCTCTTGAGGGCTGGCCACTTTTGTCGTTGGAAACAACTCTTTTTAAGTCTTTAGAGGGGAAGGGATTGAGATGCTTTCAACATATGTTTTCAAGGTTATCCTAAATTTCCAAGCATGGATTCACTTGATGGAAGTGTGGATCGATGATAATGATGGATTTCACCTTGGATCTTTATGATTAACATCGCGGTACATGTTCATTTTTTACATCGTTTTTTCACTTGGATCGATAGAAATAAAGAGAATCAATCATCGCGCTGCATGCACGGTTTCTTGGAATAATTAAGGTTTCCTCTTAAATTCGATTTAGTGGTGAATTATCAAATTGAAAATTAACCACGACCGTTAATCATCTCTCATTTTCTTGTATCCTAAACACTACAAAAATTAAAAACTTCATTTTTTTTACATCGTTTTATCACTTTGGATCGATACAAATGAAGAGAATCGATCATCTGCCCGCTTTCATGGAATAGTTAAGGTTTCGTCTTTACTTCAATTAGAGGTCAATTATCAAATTGAAAATTAACCACAGCCATTAATCATCTTTCACTTTCTCATATTTTAACCATACAAATTAAAAACTTCATTTTTTACATCATTTTAAAACTTTGGATCGATAGAAATGAAGAGAAGCTCGCGGTTTCATGGAATAATTAAGGTTTCGTCTTCAATTAGATTAGTGGTGAATTATCAAAATGAAAATTAACCAGGGCAGGTAATCATCTCTCATTATCTCGTATCTTAAACGTACAAATTGAAAACTAAAAAATAAAGGAAAAAACACGAAATAATACATACAATCAAAACCCGCCGCCTTAAAAACTATTTGAATTTGCCAATGCATATACAAGTGTTAGCCTTGTTTGGCAAGAAAAATCATGCATGGTTTGCATGCTTCAAATCACTTATATTTATCTAGCTTGTGAGCAATGATTAAAGGAAAAAGAAAGAAGAAGACACATCGAGAAAAGAAGGTTAATTAAAAAACACAATGGGGTAACCAACAATCTCCATAATGCCTAGTAAGGGAGACATCAAGGGTCACTTGTGTTAGATGATTTGAATGCATCTATAGACTACCACTATGATGATGTTCTGAGCTCCTCATACACAATTCTATTTCACTCTTCATGATTTTTACAAGATCACTTACTGAGGTTGGTCTCTTAAAATTACGATAACTAAGACAACCTAAAGATTTTTCTGATATCATGAAAAAAATTGAGTTTCCGATTCAGAGTGTTAGGTCAAATTTTTACATCCCTACAAAATATATGTGATGGGAATTTGACTTAGAAGGATGATTCAATGCGGACAAATTTGAAGCAATAAGCTAGAAACACTTGGTGGGAGTTGATAAGATGTCTTTATACATTCAAAAAGTATGAACTTACAACAAAGCTGTTGAATTAAAAATTAGGTAATTCCAGTACTTCCCAGTTGACATCCTTTTGCCCTTTTGGATTATATTAAATAAAATAAAAATAATTTCATTTACAAAATGGAAAAATATTCATATAAATATTATAAAAAAACATGCTATGTTTTCTGGGTTCATGCACAGGAATATTCCCCATGATTTTTTTTTTCTGGGAAGATGCAGAGTCATAAAAACACACAAACATTTGGGGCCAGGAAGACATTATCTTCGGATCCATCAATCCTTTCATTCAGTCGAAATAGAATAATTCTCGAAATTTTGAAACTATATAGAGTTGCATGATATTGAGATATCCATATATTTTGTTGTTGTGTTTTTAAGAAATTGAATTAAAAGCTAGGGGCATATACACATAGACCAATCGCAATCCACGACATCAGTGTTACGTTGGTGAAACGATTGAGTCAAGAACGAAGATCTAGTAGCTGGTGACAAAACTGTCGTTGATTACGTACATTGAGGATTATTATATATGTTGAATTAAAATGTACTGTTCGATCGGTAGGTCAAGTATATTTACCTTGTTTAGGTTGACCAGTACGTATATGTGGATTAGATATCGACCGCGGTCTTTAAATTAGAATATTTACAAGTATAAAATGAGAGTTTTAGGTGGTATTTAAAGAATATTAGTTGAGAAGGGGGTTTATATATATTGAGTATCGACTTTGTTATCTAATTATTATGAGGGACGAACTTATGACATCTCATGCAATAATTCTCGGCCCCTCCATTAGAATAGTTTAAAAGTATAAAAAAAAAAGTCCGAGTACTATTTTTTGATACAATATTAGCCAATTTACTTTATACCTGCTATTCCGTTTGGTTTTTGGTAGGGAGGAGTATTGTACACTTTCGGAATCGATCTTGTATTTCACAAAAATCGAATCCAAGCAGTTTGGAAGTATAAAAAGAAAAGTCTATGTGCTTTTCGACAAGAATATTAGGACGGGGTGTTATATGTATTGTAGGTATCGATATTATCCATGATGTGAGTCAAATTCTCGATTTCCTATCACGTGTGTATATATATATATATATATATATATATATATTATATAATAGAGTAAATAGATATACCACTAAACTAAAAGTCAAATTTGATAGGGACAACAGAGATGAAGACAAGTAAATAATTTTTTTTTTTTTTGAGAAATAAACAAGTGAGTCATTAATATAATTAGGGAGTAGATTAAAATGGGTGATGAGACTAATAAAAAGGTCTGAAGATTTGAAAATGCATGCATATTAACCATACATGTCTAGAAGAATGTAGGTCAATTGTATTTACATAGTTTAGGTTGACTACTTTACGTGGATTAGATATTGATAAGTTAATCACGGCCTATAAATTAGCACAGAATTAGGAGCATAAAATGAAAGTTCTTAATGTTTTTTTTTTGGAAGAATATTGGGTTTGAAGAAGTCAAGTGGGTATAATTCAATTGGTTTTAGTGTTGACTTATAAATAATTGTTCTCAAATTCGAATTCCGATAACATACTGTACGAAAAATTTACAAAATTCCCCCTCTCCCCGTAATAAAAAAAAATATTGGGTTTGAAGAATATTGGGGAGAAAGAGCATATATTGGGTATCAACTTCGTTCTTTATCATATCATAAGAACGAACTTAATTAAGATTGTAAACTATTTTACGCATTACATTAGATTCAATATGCAACAAGTTCACAAGTGTTCATAACCAATAACAAATACAATCAACAAGAATAAGGTTCTAGGTTTATACATAGCTTGGTGTGACCATCTTAATGAATAAGCACTACACCAAAAGAGGGTTTTTAGGGCGCGCAATGCACGCCCTAAAAGGGTTTTTAGGGCGCGCATTCGCGCGCCTTAAAAAGCCATGCCGTAAAAAACGCTTATTATTCGAGGCACACATTGTGCGCCTTAAATACTGATGGTCAAGGCGTGCATAACGGGCCCTAAATTCTCTTTTAAGGCGCGCAATGCACGCCCTAAATTCTCTTTTAAGGCGCGCCGTGCGCGCCCTAAAAACAATTCCCGCCAAAACATTTAAGACGTACAATGCACGCCTTAAAAGATTTTCATACGACTTATGAAGGCGCAAATTGCACGCCCTGAACATTTTGGCGCCATCTATTCAAGGCATGCTTTGCACGCCCTAAAACAATTCCCGCCAAAACATTTAAGACGCACAATGCACGCCTTAAAAAAATTTCATACGACTTATGAAGGCGCACATTGCACGCCCTAAAAACTTTGGCGCCATAGATTCAAGGCATGCTTTGCACTCCCTCATTGGAATAATTTTTTTAGACCCCCATTTAGTTATTCTTTCAAATTCCATTTGTAAAGTCAATACCTGGTACATATCATATACTAGATTCAATAAGAATCAATTTACACATACGTATTCAATAGAAAAGAAAATGTATCAACAATGATAGAGAATAATTCGTAGATCACAACTTGACAAAGAAAACTAGCATAAATTATACTTATCATATCATCTCAACGTACACTTATCCAAATTTCCAAAACCCAAAAAGATCCATAACGAAAAAAATTTCAAATAAACATTCAAGATTGTTAAAAAGAAAATACTAAATTCTTCCATAAACGTATACCAAGTCACTATTTGCAAGTTCTTCCTCTTAATCCTTCATGTGTATTCTGCATCAACTTCCCTTTTCCATACAAAATCATTCCCTGAACATATGTTAACTCCTGCAACATTATTATGAATAAACAAGCTTAGTTTCACATTCACAAAATGAGTTCCAAATGAATGTGAAGAAAATGTGAAATTTATGACAATTTACAGTATGGGTTAATAGCATAGGATTCATTTTGCTTGTTTTCGTGCAAGAGAGCATAATAATGCAGTTAATCCTATAATTCATAGTTACAAAAGCATCATCCCATCTTAACAAGGAGCAATATTGAAGATGAAGGCATGTTGATAACAAAACATATATAGAAATACAACTCTTAAAATATTAAACTTTCCTTATGTGATAAAACCTTCTTTCGTAGGTTTTTGACAAAGATGGCAATTAGAGAACCTGCAAAAATTTACAGCACCTAGATGAAAAATGACCTCTATAAGCCAATCATACAATTGTATTTATTAGTGATTAAGTATAGGAGAGATAATTACCTCTATGTCATCAATAGGCCAAGCAACTGTACTGCCTAATGCGTCACGAATCAAAAAGAATTCTCGTGTTGGTCGATACATAGGCGTATCGTCATCTAGTACATCGTGCACTGCCACTTTCCAACAATTTTTTCCAATAGGCACAAAATGAGTCAATGCAGTAGGATCAGTCGATATAATCTCACCTAATGCAACAACTTCATGATTTGTTCCAGCCCAGTTCATTAATTTACAAGTTCTTCCCTCCTTAGGAGACTGAGCACTTGCACTATTCCCATTGCTTTGTGTCCTCGGATTAGCAGACTGTGACAAACTTCTAGATTTCTTTGCTTTGCTTTGAGCCCTATCAGTAGCAGAATCTTGAAAACTTGAACTTTCTTTTTCCTGTAATATTGATATAAATTACAAGAAAAATAGAGCTTCGTCATGTGTGCCTTCTATGTTGGTACTAATTATAGTTTTTTCTAATAACAAGCAAATGTAATGATCAAAAACTGATAAACACTTACAGAATCATTCCCCCTTTTGTCTAGCCGGGCAATTAGATCTCTTACCATGACTCTCAAGTCCACCACCTCATTTTCTAACACATGGAATGCATCACGTATATGTCTGTGGCCATCTACTTTTGAAGGTGTTGCACCAAACCCAAGCCCTCTCACTCGTCCACGTGGATCAGGACCTAATATCTTTGCAACAGCATCATCTTTAATAGAGGAAGATGTTCCTTCAGTCTTATATTTTTTTCACTTGTTTCTGGAATACATAATTGTAAGAATAAGCACTACGATACAACAATCCCAACAAAACACATAATCAAACAACATATATTTTTACCACTATCTCCGGCTCCTCAACTTCTACATCATCACCATTATCATTCATCCTTTTCTTTTTTGTTGTGTACCCTTCAATCCAAATATCAGATCTTGATACTCCCTGAGTTGAGTCACTTTTTTGAATCTAAAAATGTAATTGTTTCAAACGTTTGTTCTATCTTAAGATACAAAGATGTCAATAATTCTTCTCTCTTTCAGAACAATATGCTTAAGATTTATATAAATTTAACTCAGTTATTTGGGCGTGTTTTTACGAGAACATAGACCAAAATATTTATATATGCACCTAGATTCTTTACTAACATACTTAGCTATCATATAACAAGTAACTAGCCATCCTCGATGATTTAGATTAGGTACCAATTACATTAAGTTCCGTAAATAATACTTAAACCTTCTCCAGTATGGATTTAATAAAAATTCTTAATTTAGAGTGGACTCTTTTAACTTTTAAGTCATGTTAAACCATGCAACTTGCATAAAAAGTTATCCACTTATACCCAAATTCTAACAAAGTCCTCTCATGCAATAATTCTCGGCTCCTAAATTAGAACGTACACTTTATATAAAAATAAAAGTCCAAATATTTTTTGGTAGAATGATATTAGGGAGGAGTATTACAACCGTTAGGAATCGATCTCGCATTTTACAAAAATCAAATCCAAAAAAACAATTTATTAGAAGTACAAAAAGAAAGTCTAAGTGTTTTTTGACAAAACGTTGAATATTAACATTATTTTTTTTTAGAAAATAATTAAAAATATCACTAAAATTAATAATACCGGTCACGAAAATCCAAGTTAATTGGCTAAAAGAGAGATATGCTTTAATATTTGATGGGGACAAAGAGATGAAAACAAGTAGTAAGAAATTAATATAATTAGGGAGTAAAAAGGAGATTAAAATGGGGGATGAGATCGAGTAACCAAAATGGTATATTTGAATCCACGAGATGAGGTGAGGATAAGAATGTCCAAGAATTGCCGGGTATACAAGTACAGCCAAGCTCCAAAATTATACAGGTTTTGTATATATATATATATATACTATGCACGAGTACACATAATAATAATGTTAGGATGTTGTGGTATGAGGCACACAATTATAACTAAAGTAGAAATGAGAAATTCCACAAGCAAATTGTAGAAGGATGTCGATCACTATTGCAAAAAAATTACAATAATTTTTCTCTGAAATAAGGAGAGCACAATTGACAATACATCTCTCTTATAATAGAAGAAAACACTCTCTCTAATAAAAGAAAAGACAATATTTAGGAGAAACCTCACTTTTTTTTTCTCTCTCTCTCTTCCACCCAAAATAGGATCTATGCCTTCTTGAATTTGGGATTGATTTGATGAAGCCAAAGCCATCTATATATGGAGATGGAAACGAGGTGGAGAGAACGAATTCAGGTTGTACAACCAAGTGGACTGTATGACTTCAAATTGTACAAGTAAGTGGAGTATGAATTCAAGTTGTACAGTACAAGTAAAATGGAGTATGAATTCAAGTTGTACAAGTAAGTGGCGTATGAATTCAAGTTGTACAAGTAAGTGGTACCTAATATATAGTTGCATACAAAGACAAAGACAAAGACAACTAAGTGAACAGAATCTCGAGTTAAATCCCTAACTGGCCTCTCAAGAATTTAGCATCTTTAGGTATAACTAACGTCGCTCTCTTATTAAGTACGTACCGGCTCTTTTAGTTGATCCCTAGTTAATGTTTGGTTTAAAAGTATTTGTGTTTGTCGTCCTCTAGTTTAAGGTGGTTCCACTTGCTCATAATAATACAAAAAGTAAATACACAACTATAAATAGTAGGGTATATTATGTGAAAGTATATTATGTGAAAAGTACGTAAATAATTAATTTGATACTGAGTTTATGAAGACAATTTAGAAATTGACTCGGGTTATTTTAACTCAACTTCACCGTAATTTTTTATTTTTTTATTATTACATGGGAAGGAGAAATTTTAGAAATTTTTCATATAATATATCATCGGAGTTCGACCTTAAGATTAATTGTTTACATAACAGCGCTATAACCAACTGAACTAGACGCATTTGACCATCGTAGTTTCAATATTCAATTTACTTCTTTAGATGAATTTTATAATCATTAAATGAATTTTTCTAACTTAAACATCATGGTACTATCCTTATTATAATTTAAGAAAAAAAGTCCTAATTATAACAAAATTGTTGGGCTAGAGAAAGACGATAGTAGCTTGGGCCGGTATAAAAAATGGGCTGGGCTAAGGCTGGGCCGATTGAGCCTTATCCGATTGCATTCATAAACCGAAGATATTGAAGATATTAATTATATATTTTAGATATTAATTCATCTAATGTTTTTATAAAATTAAATTAAAAAATCTCGTATCATTCGAATTCAACTAGTTTAATGATCGTATTAAGAATATCCAATCCAGATTTGACCTATTAATGAATTAGGTAATCCGTAATAGTTCGTATTCGAAACTCAATTAACCTATAACCCGTTTATTAAACATGTTATAACGTCTGACCTAAAATGACCCGAAATTTTAATCGTGCAGATTGACGAGAATAAACTTCATGTGGATTTCAAATCGTGTATCGAATCATATCAAAAATTGTCACCCTTAAGAGTAATGATACCCTAGCTCTTCTAAAATGAATTCTTATTGTTGACGGAAAATTAAGAAGAAACGTCAATATTCTTTCTACATAGTACTATCTAGTAGTATTTTTCTACACTTATTATGTAAAAGGTCTCAGATTTAACTCTCATCAGGTACGTTCGATACCAATATTTACATGGTAAGTTTGATCCCAATATTTATATGATGTGAACCCCTTGCGTGAATGTTCTAAAACTCTACGATATTAGTCAAGCCAACAAAATGAAATATCTATATATAAACTAAAGCCTTTTTCAGTAAATCATACATTTTTGTTATATGAAACCTTTGTGATTTTGTATTTTTGATTAATTTATAATGAATTTCATAATTTGTGGAATTTAAATCTCCTGAAGATTTAAATTTCTTAGTTGCGATTTCTTACTAATTTTCACCATAATGGCCGAAAATAAAATCAACTTTTAAATGTTAATTAAGAAAAAAATATTGGACAATATCATCTAATAATTACTCTAATTAAGGGGTTTGCTCTTGCAGCCATCACCATGATGCCATTTACCAAATTAAAAAAATATTTCTATATTTATGGTGAAGCTATTTTAATTTTCTTCTTTTCCATTAAAGCCGTCGCACCCTCCGTTTTCTCGGCTCTCCATCTTTTCTTCTTTCCTTTTTTTTTTCTCTCTACAATTACTAATCCCCAAATCACAGTTAATTAAAATATCAATGGGTGGAAGACGATCAGAGCGCTTTGGTGGATTTGCTTCTTTTGTCTCCACGCTTCCATAACCGCGGCGCGGGGCCCAAAATATGACGGGAGGAGCCAAGGGTGGTGCTGCTCGTAACTACAAGAAGAGATCACCAAGCGACGTCGTTTGGAGCACCTTCTTCTGGTGCACCCTCTTCGTCGCCTTCAACTGCGCCCTCTTCTCCGGCTTCACCTCCTCCACCTTCCGCTTCATCTTCCACAGTACATACTATTCACTTCTATTATTTAAAAAAGAAAAAAAAAAAGGAGAATGCGAAATAGTTTCGTTGTTATTTTACTGAAAAATCGCCATGTTTATAATTTGTGTGTTTTTTCTGATTAAAAAAATATATTTTGTGTGTTTTTATTGTGTACGTACAGAAACGTTTCAACCCCTGATGGTGCTGACATGGCCAACTCCGTCGAACGAAGCAATTTCCGGCCACCCTCCCGTCACCATTTCGGTTCGGGAAGTTGTTATGTTTCCAGACCAGGCTGTGGTTTTCCTAAACTACCCTCGCACCGATCGCTTATTTACCAAAGAGGACCTCCACTGCGTCTACTTCTCCGCCAAAAACTCCACTTCTTCCACGACCTCACGTTTCACGGAGGACCCGGTCGACATAGACGGCGGAGATCCACATAACCAGATTGTACGATGCCCGATCACGCCACGCGGACTAACCGTTTCGGTTGGCCTGAAACCGAGCAACCACGTTCTAACGGTGCCCTCTTACAACTGGGACCGGATCGCCTACGACGCGCTCATCGACCGCGACAACACCACGATCGTGTTCGTGAAAGGTCTAAAGTTACGGCGGGATAGAGTTTCCATCGCATCAAAGTTCGAGTGCGTGTACGGCTGGGATTTCAGATCGACGAGGTATTTATTGAGAACCGACGTCGTTTCGATCGCGCAGGAGATCGTACGATGTAAAACCCCCAAGAGTGTGTTGAGCTTTCCACGTGGCGCTAACAATTCAGTGAAGGTATCAGTTAGAGTAAAAGGCATTGGACAAAAGGGAATATTCGACACCATTGCCCGCCCCGGGATCCGACGCGGACTCGTTGGCCCGGCCCAGAGGAAAGACCACGAGATGTGCTCCTGTTCCATGGTCCGGAATCAGGGTCGGTTCTTGAAGGAATGGGTCATGTACCACTCCCGAATGGGAGTCCAGCGTTGGTTTTTATACGACAACAACAGCGACGACGACACTGATGTCGTAATTGAGTGGCTACAAAACGAGAATTACAATGTGACAAGACACGTGTGGCCGTGGATCAAAACGCAAGAAGCCGGGTTCGCCCACTGCGCGTTACGGGCCCGGGAGACGTGCCTATGGGTTGGGTTCATAGATGTGGACGAGTTCTTTCACATGCCGTCGGGTATTTTGATACATGACGTACTTCGTAACCAGTCCAATTATGATTATGTGGGCGAAATTCGCGCCTCGTGTTACAGTTTTGGGCCATCGGGCCTCAAGAAGATTCCTAAACGAGGCATCACGGTGGGTTACACGTGTCGAATAACCGGCCCGGAAAGACACAAGAGCATTGTAAGACCGGAGGCTCTAAATGCAACATTGATCAATGTAGTGCACCATTTTCACCTAAGTAACGGTTATGAAGCCGTTGATGTGGACAAGGGTGTTATGGTAATCAACCACTATAAGTACCAAGTGTGGGACGCGTTTAAGGAGAAGTTTTACCGGAGGGTGGCGACCTACGTGGCAGATTGGCAGGAGGACGAGAATGTGGGGTCCAAGGACCGGGCCCCTGGCTTGGGGACCAAGGCCGTGGAACCTCCTGATTGGTCGAATAGATTTTGTGACGTCAGAGATACCGAACTCAGAGATCGGATCTTGGATCATTTCGTTGACCCAAAAAGTCAACTTTTGCCATGGCAAGAGGAGCATGATGATGATGTACAAAAACAAAGGCAGGAGGAAGAGAAAAAGGTTGAGAGGAGAAAGCATAGAGTCTTGTTATGAGTTTATTTTTTGATTAGAGAAATGGTAATTAACTTGCAGGTGGATTAATTAATTAGTTTTGTCTATTAATTACATTGCAAATTAGGATTAACCCCACGATTTAGATCAGAGATGAGGGTTGTTTGTAATATGGTGTATAATTAAAAAATACAGTCTTTCTTTTTTTTGAAAATTTTGGAAGACCATAAATGGTTGGGGGCTCGTCTTGTATCTCTACTATATAAAGTTAAGAATAAAAAAAAAAAAAATTGGACCAGAAAATTCCTGAAAAGGAAAACATAACCCACACTAAATATATACTTATATATACATTAAAACTAAAATAATTACAATTTTATTAAAATAATCAATAGTTTGGTTTTATTAAAATTAATTACAATTTTATTCGACAGATTTAATGAATCAATCGAAATATTTTACATAATATTTGTTTTCACCCACAGGTCAAAACAACGTAATTGCCTCAAATTCCTTAATACACCTCCCTCTCACAAATCCACAAGGATTCTGCAAAAAGGATCCAATGCAAGGCAGCGTCAGAATAACCAAACCCAGAAAGTACATTCCACTTCTTGGGGCCTTAAACTCAGACTTATCACCAGTAGCACACCCCCTCAAGTCTAGCAGTTCTTTTTTATTTCTGCCATTAAATATCTAGAATCTGCGGTGAGGTAATACGTACCCTTTAGGGTTTCTTCGGTTGGCCCAAAAAAAAAAAAAACTTATATGAAATATGTAGAGACCAGAGTTAGCCTGAACCCTAATAAATCCAAGTTAATTCGTATTAGAATTGTGAAAGCTGTGTTAGATTCACCTCTATTGTTTAGTGATCATATATAAATCAAATTTAAGATTAAAATAATCCATTATCCATCATGTAGAAAATAGTTTGTGATTAATTTTATCAGAAATTTGTTTCACATATGAAACGACACTTGGTATGGATATATAGAAATTTATGCTGCACCGTACAATTTATCTATAATTGAATTTTCTACTCAATATCTCTATTATTATAAAGTTAATTAAGAATTTCAAAAGGCTTCATTAAAAAATGGTTACAAAAATACTTTTTAAATTATTTAATAATTAGGACCTTAAATCTTAATACGAGAAACTGTCATATAAAATATATGTAACCAAACAAAATTCGCCCTCCAGGGGTCTCCGCCCATACAAACCTACTGACCCTGGAGGCGAAGTAAAATCTGACTCGATAAATCCGACCTCAGTCATAACCCATGGCATAGTCAATATCTAACGATCAGCTGGTAACTCCCTCGGCTAACAGACATAAACTAGTAGGTGATTGGACCGACTCCTTTGAGTCATCGATCTCGAGTCCCTAACCAATAACATGATTCATCTAGAATCCCGATCTATTGTCATGACTCGTCTAGAGTCCTAAATCTATTGGTAGTCTATACTCGTTCTGGAGTAGTACTCGTTCACCAATTACTACATTACATCTCATAACCTTACCTTAAGATCTATCACATAGTTTATACTCGTTTTAGATTTACCTTCCTTAAAGATTAATATACTAATTTCCAAATATCAAATGTATCCAGGCTTCAGTTCTAGCTCATGGCTTGTCTAGGATTCTAATAACATCCTAACACAAGCATCCAACCAAATGTTCTCATGCAACACAATCGCATTATTCAATTCATATTAAACACATCACATAATCGATACATTTAATTCCATAATCATAAGTTTAGGGTTTGAGATCCACTTACATCACTTCGAGAGGAGCTCACCCGACTAGATGTACTAATACACGTATTTCTAGGCCCTTAATCCCGAAAGTCTCCACAAGCTGCATCTTGATTCACACAGCTCATCGGATTTTCTAATATAGTGATGCCTCACAAACAAGTAATTAGTACTAATAAATGATAATCAAAACACTAGCTCTTGAAAGTTTTAGTGGCAATCATACCAGGACTAACGAGATCTCTCTCTCCCTCACTTTTTGGCGCCAAAAACCTGTCAGCCTGGCCAGGGCGCACAGAGGTGTGTCCCGGTCCAATGTTAAATACCAAAAATGACCCGCTTTCCTTTCGGACAGCTGCCCCTCAACCGCTTCAGGGGACTTTCTCGTCTGAAAATTGCACTGGAAAGAGCAAGAACTCGAAGAAAATTTGGTACTTGCTTACCAAGCCATCCCGGCAGATGGTCGAGATTGCCCCCTCCTGGTACAAACCCATTTGACTTGGTCAGACGAGACTGCCGTGAGAAGCCAGAAGTCAAGATCGGAAGACGCCGTAACAAGCGGCACAATAAGTCTTAAAGCATTTAAGCAGCTATCGTGGGTTAACACTCCGGAGTCGCAAGTAGGTATTTCCGCCTTTTTCCCGGAAAGGAGTTCAATCGGCAAGCTAAGCGCTTAAACGTATTTCTTCTCAGATCAGAGGACTCTTTCTCCGCCGGGTCAATCCTGAGGGGGAAAGAGAACTCTGTTATTCATTGTCGCAGAGATGCAGGAAAAAAAACCTCCGCTCTAATCGGAACCCTTTTTGCGATACGTAATGCGTGAAAGTAGTTTTCCATCAGACGGCTGTTCCCGTAACTCCACTCTCGACTTGGAACATAATAGATTCTATTTCTCCTGAACCTGCTAACAAGCGCCGGCTAATAGTAGAATTTCCCTCTACTTCTCCTTCACTTTCCCTTGCTTAACCTAAGGGCCCTTTCCTTTCTATTCTCGCTCATTCCCGATCACGGATTGAGTTTACTTGCTTACTTGTTAGAGTAAGGAAGAGAGGAAAACAACTTACATTAGCTTAGATGCAGCTGTATCCGCATTTCCGCCGGGTCAATTGGATCTGATTCAATCCGCCTCTGCCGCTGATCCACTGGATGCCGCGGAAACTCCCTTTGCTACTTTTTTCTGGGTCGACTAAAATTGGTGAAGCTTCTGCCTTCCTCGCTTCTGCTCTACCCACCTCTGACTAGGCCTTTGATGGCAAATAATATGACAATCCGGGTACACACCCCGAACAGGCCTAGGAAAGAGATAAAACGGAATCATCAAACCTATAGAACCGTCACAAAGATCTAGAAACCAGGGAAACGGATATGACGGCTTCTCCTCACAAGAAGACATAAAAACCCAACTCGCTGGAGATCGAGGAAGGCCTTCACGTGCTCCCCAAGCACCACCACTCTCCTCCGTCCATCTTGGCTGCCAACATCCTACTCGCCCCAATGTGGGGAAGAACAAAAAGACCAAAAAAAAAAGGATATGAAATTAGATGAAATTCGTTTTGGCCAAAAAAAAAAACTTGGATGAAATCTGTAGAAACTAGAGTTAGCCTAAACCCAGATAAATCCAAGTTAACTCGTACTTGAATTGTGAAAGTTGTGTTAGAGTTGGATTGACCTTCCAAAAAAATTGCCCAATTTTCACCTCTATTGTGTAGTGATCGTATATAATTCAAATTTAAGATTACACTTGCTCGAGGATGGTGGAAAAAAATTAAATTGAACTTTGAAGGCTAAAAATTAGGGTTGTTAATCGGTTTTAGGTTTAGTAATATTACCGAAACCGAAAAATGGATAGACAATATTTTGGAGATCGATATTCGTCTAATACTAGCCACTTTCCCCATTTTTAATGAAAAAATCGGACGGATCATTCGATATCAATTCGGGATCGATTATTTCTAGTAAAAAAAAGGGAGAGACGAGAGAGATCAAGGGATAGCCAAGTGAGATTGAGGGAGGCGATGGGTTCGAGGGTGCGCGGCGATAAGTTCGACTTCGAGGCGATGGTTTCGATTTTTCTTCGGTTCAGTTTTTTTCGACATGTTCTAGCACGGTCTAATTTTTTGGTATTTTTTTTTTATCGATTAACATCCCTACTAAAGATGAAGGATTTTACCTTGTGTTTACAACCAAAAAAAATCATTCTTTGGGCACGAAAACCTTGTTTTCTAGAAATTGACAAGCTAGGGCATCTCTTTGTTCGTCCATTGAATCAAATGTGAGGATATATGGTATTGTCTTCTCCTTTTAGCCTTGCGAAGGCTTTTCGGTCAGAGGAGGAGGAGGAAGCAGAGGCAATGGTGGTCTACTAGTGGAACTGTGGAACCCAAAATGAAGGGTAAATTGGTAAAACGTATACTGCGCCATTTTTTTCAATTCAAAAAAGACGACCGTTAGCTACTAGTGGAAGTAACTGAAGGGTAAATTGGTAATAACGTATAAGCCTTTTTCTTCTCTGCAAAAAACCGGAACTTTCCCGATTTCCTTTGGTCCACCCAAAACGACCAAAAATGGCGATGGTAGAAGACGACCGAAAAAAGACTCCGAAAAACATCCCAGTACGAGACTCGTCCGATCCACTTCAACTCGGAATCAATGGTACAAGCGGCGAAGCCATTGTATTCAGCCCCAGATTCAAATCCGCCGCCGCCATGGCCGGTTGGGACGAAGAGAGTCTTCTAATTGCAAGCCTTGTGGTCGAAGATACGCCTGACCGAGACTCTAAGTACAAGAAACGCTCCGATTTGCACTTCAAGACCCCACCCTCCAATACGTCAAGAAGGTCTCAAACAATGTTCTAATCTTGTTGAAATTTCAGAAAATTTATCATCTATTTTGTTTTTAATTCTAAAAAATATTTGGTTTTTCTGCGTTGCAGAAAGCGCAGGGCTCAGCGAAGGAGCCCAATTTCGATCCCTGTTGGTGTTCTTGATCTCGATGGCGATGAAGAACCTAAAAAAGACGGTACGTTTCGTTATGAAATTTTCCATGTTTGGTTTTTCTTTATTGAATTTTTGTGTGACCCTCATTTGATTCTCTTGTGGGTATTATTTGGTGCACAGAGTGTGGGAAAGAGAAAGTAAAAACGCAAATGATTGCCAAAAAGAAGGAAATTGGAGAAGATAAAATCATGGCCGAGAGCTCTGGTGTTTCATCTTGCCAGCAAAGTTCGAGTCTTCCTCGCTTGGATAAGCTGAGGGATGAGCTTTCTTGCGCTGTAAGAACTTTCAAATCTCAATGCTTAGTTCACAATTTCGTATTCGATTTGTGAAATGAAAAACATGAATGGGTTTTCTTCATTTCTAATAGATGTGATGATTTACGTGGCAGATCTGCTTGGAGATTTGCTTTGAACCCAGTACCACTCCTTGTGGACATAGGTAATCTCAAATCAACTGAGTGTTGCCGAAAGCTAGTGGCTTTTTCGTTCTCTTTTCCATTTGAGGGCAATCCAATTAGGGATTGAATTGGATACCTCTTGAATTCGATTTCTTTGGCGTATCTTTGATGTCACATTCTTAAGCAGAATTGTTTTGAATGTAGTTTCTGCAAGAAATGCTTGCGATCTGCTACTGACAAATGTGGGAAGAGGTGCCCTAAGTGTAGGCAGCCAATGAGGTATGTTTCTGCCATGGTTCCGTGCTAATTGATTGTAGTTTCTCCAACATCATATAAATCCTAGAGCCCACATTTGGCTACTCGTATTGGATTGGATTAGATTGTTTAACTTATCAAACTGATGATATTTTAAAGGTGAAAGTAGTTAGGGATTAGACAGGATTCCCTTAAAATGCCAGGGATTAGAAAACATTCACTTATACATTTTAAATACCTTCCATTTCTTGACGGATACAATCCAATCTAATACCTTCCCTCAAGGCGTTTTTTATTCTATTTCTAATCTTGCTTGGCATCTACAGCAATGCAAGATCCTGCACCATCAACACAGTTCTTTGGAACACAATACAGCTTCTGTTTCCTCAAGAAGCTGAAGCAAGGAAAGCTGCCATCCCCTTTAACAATGTCGAACCTGTTGGCCAAATCCCCGAAAAGGCCTTTTACAAAACAAGGAGTAGTCTTCAAAGCAGAAGGGAATCATCATCAGGGGTGTCAAGCAGCAGAGAAATGACCATGAGGCGTAGACGCGTGATTTTAAGCCAAGAGGAAGAGGATGCAGGACAAGGCGCTCATAGAAGTTTCCGGCCTTTACGGGCATCAAACAGAGAGATGATGAATGTGAGAAGCAATAGTAGTAGTAGAAGGATTGCAACCCAAGATAAGGATGCTGCATTGGCTCTAAGGTTACAGAGAGAAGAGTTTATGGAGGCTTTTAGGGTCACTCATGAACATCAGCAACCTAGTAGCAGCTCTCTTTCCTTGGCTAGGGCAAATGTTAGAGCCATGGCATCTAGGGCAAGGGCAACTAGCCATCGCCTTACCCGCAATGTCTAGTTTGGTTTCAAATTTTTTTGAAATCTTCAGTTATGATATTCACTACTGACGGATAGTGGTAAGCTTCATCTTTCATTTGGTTTGATTTGTTCCTTCGTCGGTTGCATATGTTTTTCAGACAGTAGCAATTTTTTTTTAGAATAAATCATTGTTACATTCCTAATAATTTTTACTTTTATTTAAAACCTTTAATACTTGTATATTAAATAAAATAATACCTTACCTTAATTTTTTTTATTCATAAGTCCCTAAACAAAATTTATAAGTAATAAATTTCATATATATCCTTTTATATTCAATAAAGAAGGTGAATGAGTTATTAAGAATTCATTTAAACAATTAAAAATAACATTATTTTTATTTGTCCTCTTTGACTCATGTGCCCCATAATATTTGATTTCTTTGGCCTTGGGCCCTCTATTATATTATGCATATAATAAAAATTATATATGTATAATATATATATTGTATATAGTTACAATTGCTTTTTTTTTTCTATAAAATAAAAATTAAAGTTTGTATTGTCTGAGATTCAACAGTAGGGTATAATTTTTTTTTTGGGTGGGGCTGGGGGTGGAAAATCGTACGATATAGGATTTAATTCTTGAATTAAACTCTAAACTATATGAAATTAACCAAATTATTTAATATCGGAAGATAAAAAAAAATTAAATTTTAAAATATTTTTGAAGAATTATTGTTTTTAATTATCTTACTTTAAATTAGATTAGATGCTCATATTGCTTTTAAAATGAGCAAGGGAAAAAAATTTATAAATAAGAGTAATATTTTCCTAATCCTCAATATAATCTTATGATAAAAAGATAAAAATAAAAAGTTGAAATCATGATAGATTTTGATAAGTATATTTTAGATTGTTGTTGAATTAGTTTACAATTGGATAGTATTAGTTGTAATTTATATAAAAATTATAGTCTATTTTAAATTGTATAGTCGTCAAAGTACCTATGAGTTTAATTTTTCTATATGCAAGTTTTTTAATAAATTTATATATTAGTAAAGACTTATGAGTTAATTACCTTTTTTTTATCTGAAAAACTTTCATTAAGAGAACCAAGAAGCCCAGAAAATGAAACATATAATCCGAAGCGAAAACACAATAGTAAGTAAGAAGGGGTAAAGACGTGTGACAAATTCCGAGACATCCACGCCTTCGATTTGAAAACAAAAGAAATTAAACTAGAGGGGACAATAACATTAGCGGATGCTTTTACATGGCATTCTGAGTTGATAGGAAGCTGCATTCCAAGGCGGCACTACTAAGAAATAGAAGCTGAATCCACCAGTGCTTGTGTTTCTCATACTTTCATGCCAAAAGTAGTTAGAAGTAGTTAAAGAACACCCTCTGCACCGAGGTCACGAGTTCGATTGTCTTCTTTCGCACTATCGTTTCATTTGTATTGAAAAAAAATTGCATTTCCGAGATAGATTGCACAAATAATTGATCACCAACCAAATGAATCAAATACAACAAAAAAATTTGAATGTTCAATTCCCAATCTTTTGTTTCTTCCTTCGATGAACACCCAAATCGATCCAATGGTAACACAATACTTGATCTTTCACTTGACACTCAATCGTGCAAGAAAACAAAATGGAAGAAAAAACACCACCTAACCCAAAAAAAATGGGGCCTATAAATGTCACACCACAAAACTTTGGTTGATTCATACCATTGGAGACTAGATAGGGACGCTTTGTTTGCGTGTGACGATTCTGATTTCAAAACTGTGGTTACTGGAGTCATGAGCACAACACGTCGTAGACAACTTACATGTATTTAAAACCTGCATTTGTACAAGGGGGACTTAGGAAGAACTGGCCACTCAGTCAATGTGTTTATTCTGGAAAAATCAGTGTCTGTGAGTGTGCTTTCGAGTACCGAAATGGGTCTTTCCCTTGTCTCGGTGCAATCTTCGTAGCATTGTCAAAGCAAAGGACGACAAGCCTATAGCAGCCATGGCGTAAAATGCTCTGTAAGGAGCCAAGGCCAGGGAAGAGAGATAGGAATAGTACCCGGCAACCAGGTACATGAAGTTGAGCCTCACTACACAGTTATGGAAGCCGGGAAAAGAAACCAAGAAGGAATTCACCTCCGGTTTTGAAGCGAATATACCATGAAGGATCACACCAGTGCAAAGAGCGGAATCCAAGATCCATGGAAAGCTCTGACCCATCCCTATTCTCTGCAATCAGAAACAATGTCCTTTTATTAGAATTGTTAGAACAGCTGGGAAAAAAGAACAAAAGAAGGCTCAATGCAAACACATGCATCTTGATGAATGTTAAAAATTGATTGCATCTAGAGCTTCAATAGTGATTGACTAGAATCAGATAGGTGCTTAGCATACTATGGAACTTGTACATATAAAAAAGATCAAACTTCTAGAGAGATTCAAGAATGCCTGAAACAATGCCATTGCCAGAACCAGAGACCAGGGAGAGAATTTGTATGATTACTGTACCTGAAACCAAGCAACTAGAGATGGGACAAACATGAGCGCTGCAGCAAGATGCAAAATGAACAAGCCATGCCGATAATGGAATATCTCTAATTGTGTTTCACCAAAACTTTTCGAGTCTGGACTATTGGAGCTGCTATCTTCAGATTGAACATCCTGCTTGGGTATATCAACACTTTTGAATGTTTGTTGGTGGGACCCACCATTGCCTTCTTTCTTTAAATCGAATGACTCATGTCTTCGTGCATGGCTGCGAAATGAAGCTGTCAAAAAACTGTTACACAGACGCAAAGCAACTCTTAGGATTCATTTCACTGAAGATAATACGACACATGAAGCTTCATATGTTATCTATTATCACCGCAACAGAAAAAAAAATTACAATACAAAATACAAAAAATTCATAGCAGTTAAATGATAGCAAGTGCATGGCTTTATGTGCAATTCCCATCAAATTCCATCAGAATCAAGCCGAGGGCATACCTACAAAGTGCTGTGTGACAGCACAAAGCATCCAAAAACAAGATTATAAAAAGGCCAAGTGCTGCATGAACCAAGCACGCCAGTGTAATTGCAGCAAGTGCCGTAACAAGTAGCGGACTGGCTCTTATAACCCTTACCACCTGTTCATGAGATTCATATGTAAGCAAATGAGTAGTGTGTCAACCTTTTCCCAAGAAAAAATAATGGAAATAAAGATACTTGGATCTACTAATGATTAAATATACACCACGGAATAAAGTTACCTTTGATGAAATGAAACTCGAGGAAAGATTGCAAAACCGGTGAACACTTTTTTCCCACAATTGAAACCTGCAATATAACAATAACTCCGTCCTTCAGCACATAAACCGGTGAACATGTATATATTGTACATGCATGTATATTATATGTTAAATTATATATGTATATGAACATATGTACAAAAAGTTGTCTACAGCAGTCATCCGAAACTTCCGAAACTTTTCAGAATCCAGATGCGACACCTTTTGAATGGTCTTAAAGGGGTGTTTGAACAATTTTAAAAAGCCCTTGGAACAGCCATACAATTTCCCCACATTTTTCCTTCCAAAAAATAAATGTCTCCCTGATTTTGACTTTAGGGCTTAGGTTTTAGATTAAATTCTGGTTTTTGGTCACAAGCATATTTGACAAATTTAAAGAGCTGTCTAAAGGGTCACTGAATGGCGTCAAGTCACCATCCAGAGAGTGACAAGTCTAGTCATCTGTTTCAGAAACAAACTATACATATGTCTATACTAAATTCTAGTACGGAGCAGTTCTCTAGCAAGCATCCCCAATGCAGACTGGTTGAGAATACACAAGCCAATCGATTTTCAAGTCATCGACAGTAAATGAAGTGTGGTTGACAGGGCCTACTAACCTTGTCTTGATGAAAATATGTATAACAGCAGCCGCATGGAAGGCGAATTGGGATATCAAAATAAGAATGATTACAAAGCCATTAGCAAGTGCATAACAGATCACCGAGACAATGGTGAAGCTAGCAAATGAAGGAAATGGTTGGGAAACCCAATAGGAAAGGCAAAAAGAAAGCAAGATGGGTAACATGGCGAGGTAAAGAAATGGCAGTGGGATTCTCAAATTATTTTCCACAGCCGTAAGAATAGAGGGTATAGGCAGGTCAAGATCCCATGCATGTGTTTGCTGCATTAGTGCAAAAAAGATCACAACAAGGGAGAAGCCAACAACCTGCAAGAAAGTAATCCCAAAACATCATCAATAAACTATATAAGAAGCATACACCTTTTTTTAATATTAAAATTTGAAAAGAAAATAAAAAAGAAATTACAGAGTTGGGTTTCTAGCATAGAGAGCATTTAACCCAGAAACATACCACAATTTGGTAAAGAGGTTGAAGAAACAGAAATGATAGAAATAGGAGCATTGCTAACAGAAAATGCATCCATCCACATTAGGGCTGTGGAAATCATACCTGTGAATTATATAACAGCAAAAACCTACTGGCAACAGCAGTTACAGAAACAGTCATTGCACTTCTATATGAACAATGTGGATCTACCTGATCAGAAGCAAAGACAAACATAAACACTTCGAATTTTCGACAATGATAAGAAGAAATCATTAGAAAAAAGGGTATGATCAGAATCTGTAATTTACAAATATCTTGTGCCAATACAAATCTAGATGACACTTACCAGCAACATAACCGAGGTTTTCTCAGACCTTTTAGGTGAACTCCAAAGTGCTGGTGAGGAATCAACAACAATCTTCTCGCTGAACAAATTTGGGAATATATGGAGACCTGATGTTTCATCCCAAGCAAATGCTACAGGTGGAAAACAGCGAAGCTTGCAGAGCTCTGTTATAAAAAGTAGCTTAGTGAAACAGAGAAAGAACACTAGACTAAATGCTGTGCAAGAAAATCAATGGATTACAACTATCTATTTCACTATGCATGTAATACATTACCTCAAGCCAAAACATTGAACCCAAAAATATAGAACATAAAACTACTACTTAAATAAATCCTTACTGCTATTATCTATATCTGCCTCCTGTTCATCTGGAAGTTCATAAATCTTTATTCCACAACCTGCAGTCTCTAGAGATAACATGACAGGGAGAAGGCCTAAACTGGTGGTAAATGATAGATTCAAAGCAAGGGGATGATCCTCCTTCAAATACATTTCCTACATAAAAACAAGTTGTCCAAAGTCAAAACTCAATCATTTAAATAAAGTGACAGCTTAACTTTCAACAATTTCCAGAAACCATAATAGAGTAGAATCACTGAGATATTAACCTTAGAAAAAGAACTAGACAGCAACATAGACAAAGGAGAGAACTCTCGCTCCCCTTCTTCTGGATTATAAAATTGCCCAACTGCCATGGAAACTGCTGGCGGAGGTCTGCCTGAAATAGTCTGATCAATAGATTGTCAACAATCATAAGCCAAACTCAAACCACTTGAAATATCAAATTTAACAACACATTGGAAGTAGTATTCAAGAAACAGTTCAAAACATTTTTTATTAAAAACAAAGAAAAAAACGGAACAAAAATACAAAAGATGGCAACCAGTCAACCTAAGCAAAGCCAACTACCAGCACATAATAAGTAAACCAACCATCAATGAAACTTCACTCTAAGCACAATTCTTTTTGAAGCAGCAACATTGTGAGGGAACAATACCGGACGAGGTGCAACTGAGATGGTCAGGAATCTGAAACCACGCATATCCTCAGGTCCCAAGCGGAATATAGCAGAAGGAGGAGCTTGCTCGGTCTGGCTTCCAGGTTCAATCTAATAAGATATACCCACAAATAAGAGCATGTAGATGGCATCGGCGATAAATGAGCCAGTAAAACAAATCTGAATAGCAGCACAATCTAAATGTCACTGTTTCATATAGTATGACAACTGTTATTGGACACAAAATTAAGAAAAATCTACATAAATTTCAGGCGAAATATTTAATACCATGAAATTGAAACTATTCTAGATGCAAAAATTATTCCATCATAAACAGTCACGAATGCAATATTCAATACCTGTCTTGGTGCAGGTCCTGATGGAATGTTCACCATCCTCGATGTCACTTCGAGGTTTCTTATACACACAGGCAAGTCTTTAGTTGAGTTTCTTTTTTCAGGCCATAGATGAAGTCTAACCCCAGAACATGGAGCAAGGTTTGTGACAAACATGAAGTGGTTCCTTCCATTGGACCCCTGCAAGTATCAATTAAAGTCTGAGCACTATCAAGTATTGGAGATTGAAAAGACAAAAGAAACTTAACAAGTAGTATTAGTGTGACAAGAACAAAAGAAAAGGAAAAGAATACATCAGCGTTAAATATTATTTCGCAATGCTTCAAAAGTCTTTTGCCCCATCCATGCTAATACATTCACAAGTTACGACAAAATATTGCACATAACATTTCCATGTCAATCAAATATGAGCAATGCACAAAATATAAAAATTGAGAGATATTCTTTTCAGCAACAACAATGTTAAGAACCTAGGTAGGAAGCAAGGTTCTTGAAACTGGTTATAAAGGGGGCTGGGAAAGGGATTAAGATTAGATTTAAACAATCAGGATGGGCATTAAGTCCATAATGAATTTAGTATCCTGAAAGTGGATAGAAAATTGCTGATGCTGACCAGTTTTTGTATGTCTAACCACCGTCTTCGACCGTCCATGGCTAAAATCGTGACAGTGCTTGTCTGAATGTACAAGTCCCTCTCAAGGCCATCCTCGCTCCAATGAGCATTGCTAGGACATGCAGCAGAAGTGTACATAGATTCTGCAAACATATTACACAAAAAATAAATGAGATACAAGGGGATCAAATTAACATCATGATTATTTTCTCTTTTCTGCCAACATAGCTACCAGCTATAAACACAAATACTATGGAATTTCTATGAAGAGACGATGTGTACATTACCAGTTTTATCTTTTACGACTCTAGTAGGAACAGGTATTAACTGCTGAGACAAGCGTGATCGCATCACCCAATTGAAACTCTGTGGTATCCCACTACGAAGCATTTTTGAGAATACCGCAGCTCTTATTCGTCTGTCAGAAAATGGGTGGCCTGTTCTGGAGTCGACTAAACTAAGCAGAGTGTGCGATACCTAGATAAGAGCATTTGTATTCAGAAACGTATGTATGATAATTAATCGGGGTTCAAAACCTTATGATAATTAATCGGGGTTCAAAACCTTACTTCCACTTACTTGGATAACTAATTGATTACACCATAGAATAGCTTGATGTTCCATTGACAACCACACATTTCTCATGCTTGTACTACTGATCATAAAACCGTGAGTGGGAGGCACTATGCCATCAAGGGATTCTGACTTGGACCTTACCTGAAGACAAAAAAACAAGGTTAGAAAGCACCCAGAAGTCAAGATACATAGCAAGAACGATAATACTGCAAAACAATAATATGGTATACACACCCACACACTGACGCATCTATCCACACATGCCATAATGAAAAATAAAAGAAGTGGAAATAAAAACCAACATTAGCACAAAAAATTTCTAAAACCATGAGTCTCTCCCCACGAATCTTCGGTAAATAACGAAGTTCCATCTTATTGTGCCAAATTAACAACTTAATATCAATAACTACATAAAATCATAGTCAACATGGAACAGTTAGGCAAATTCCTCACTTAGGGTATGCAAGACGGATTTCAACTTTTCAGCATTCTTCAGTTTAACAAAGCAGTGCTGATAGCTAATACATACCACAGGAAAACATGCAAATATCTATTTACCTGATAATCATTATAACCCCCAGAAATAGATATAACAACAACATGAGAGAGAACAGGGTCAGAAATATAATGTCCTCCTTTGGATGTTTGGACTTCATATCCCTCTCTCCATTCATGATTAACACGTGCAAAGTAGTGACCCAAGGAAGGCTGCAAAGCCACGGGAGGGTATCTGAATAAAATAGGTAAATTTCATCAAACACTAAATAATGAACTCACTTCGAAAATGAGAGCCATTATATGAGCCAAAAAACTCACTGGTGTGGGCTGGAGAGCGTAAGAATCGTTTCAACTGCTGATTTCCTCAAACGGTGACGGACAACTGCAGCTCTAGCAACAAAACCACCCATAGAGTGACCAACCAAGATCACACTTTTTGGAAAACTCCCAGAGGTTGCAGCACCTTCTTTCTCTCTAGCCTCATAAGATTCTCTATATTGATCCAAAATCTGTACACAAGGTTGTAGGCTGAATATTTTATAAACTAAAAAATGGTTAAAAGAAATATTCCTCAACCACAAGCTAAACATGATCAAGAAAAAACTGAGGCCGTCAACATGAGAGAAGAATAGGCAAGATGGTCCTGCGCAGTAAGGTCATTTTCTATTGCCAAAGCATACAGCACTAATGCATGTTATTTGATTAAAGTAGATGGTATATATGACCCCACATAATTGAATGAGATAGGAACATACCAAAGATGGAAACAAGCATTTGGACTATTTCAAACATGGAACTTAAACATAGAGAATTACACTAGAGAAACACATTTTGCTGAATGTAGAGAAGTGCATGTCATATTTCGTGACATTTAAACCTTGATGACACTTCCAAGTGAAAAAACCTGTTTACCATGCATCAAAACATTTCATCTTCGTACAAAATTTGAAAAAAATAATGAGAAAGAAAGAGAGGGGCAGAGACCCTGTGAATGGAGTTGACAACATATTCTGCATGTTCTTCAAGTATAGCACTATCCATGGCAGAGTGTTCTCCTTCAAGATCCACTGTGAACCAGTCCAACCTGGAATCATACTGGTTGGGTAGCCTAAAGGAAGCTGCATCTATCTCCTCCCCTCCCTCTTCTGAAGTTAAGTAAGCTTCCTGATAAAACGTACGCTCTAGGGGTCCCATTTGATATGCCCTATCAGATTCTGCTGCCAGTGACCTCGCCTGTAAATAGTAAATTTGTAACAAACATAAATAAAAGTCTATAAAAGGCAAGATTCCATTACCAACAACAAAAGGTCACAATTTTCCCGAAGACACACAAACATAAATAGAAAATCGAGCATTTTAATAGGATATCAACAAAGCCTAACTGCATGGGAAGAAAAAACAGCAAAAATGTTACTCTACCTGCTTGTAGCTGCCGCCATTTCCCGGAATAAAAAGAACGGGAACGCCACTGAGCTTTTTGAGATGCTCCTGAAAATCAATCTTCTTCCATCCTTCGTGGTACAAATACAAGCTGTACTTTTCCGGTGACACATAGCTCGTGGTAGGGATTGGAATGTAAGTGGGATACATGTACGTCATGGCGCAGCCATTTGAGACGGGCTTCAACAAATCGAAAATCCCCGCCAAAGAAACACACAAAACGAAGCCGACGAGCAGTGCTATTCTGGATTTAGCTTTGAAACCCTGCACTTGCATTGTGACGACGACGAAGACGACGACGAGAGCCAAAAATTAACGCTTAATTCGCCGCATTCAAGTGCAAGTTAATGCTTGCTTTCCTTGTTAAACAAAATTGGAAGCATTAATTATGAGACAATTTTCCAAATCAACTGAGAAGAAGATGCATTAAATATAAGTGAAATTTCCTTATATATAAAAGAAAAGAGATCCGTTATGGAAATATAGTGTGTTGAAAGTCGAATGAAAATGCTTACAGATAAGGCGGTAGATCTGAGAGCAGGAGATGAACGGCGAGGGGTTGCCAGATCGGAGCTGCAGAAGGAGAAGTTAGCTGTACGGAGCTCAGAATTTAGATTAGAGAGAAAGCGAGAGAGCACCCGCGCATCTGGAACACTGCCCAAAATAGAAACTAGAATACAACAGACAGAAAGCACCGGATCAGATCAGGTGAAAGGGGGGTAGTAAACCTGTTTCATGAAGCAAAAATATTTTTTCTTTTTTTGAATTTTTATTTTGAAGAAATAATTAAGTGAAAGTGAATGGTAAGTGTAAATCATTGTAGGCTGTAAACAAGCACGGTTCAAACCGACGGTTGTTCGTTTAGGCATTCGAAGGTGAGAAATTGCTCTGTATAATAATTAGGTGCCTAAGTGAATTTGTATGTACTTCCTTATATATATATATATATAGTTATATAGCTTATTTTGTTTATTATTTAATTAGTTAATAATATTAATATTAATTAATACAAAGATAATAAATTAAAAAAATATAGATTGTTGTATAATAAAATTAATAAAGAACTTACATTTTCAACATTTATCATTTCCAACTCAATTTACTTATTTAGATAATTAATTTTTGTTCTAAAATTATTTGATAATACTCATTATATTATTAATTTGTTGAATTTTATCTTTAAAAAAAAACCGCTTAAGCCCACGCCTAACTGCTTAGGCGTTAAGCGTCTATCAACCGCCATAGGTCCGCCTAGCGCCGTTTTGAGTATTAGTAATAATAACCCTCATCATTGAGCCGGGTCGAGTAAGCCCCGCCCAAAATTTTTGAGTTTGGACCGGGCCTATTTCATAATTTAAAAAATACTGGCTGAGGCCAGACGGAGTTGATCATAAATATGAAAGCTCATGTCCTTTGTAGTCCGGTCTTTTATTGGGTTTTATGGATCGGGCCTACTAAGCCCACTTGGGCCAGACCTACTAAGCCCACTTCCTCCTACCTAATTATAGAATGTGTGAGTTGAGTTTAAATATCATTATTGAATATTGAGACAGAGTAAGGAGGGGACCTAATGAGTTTGGAGAATTGACTTAATTTTTCGACCACAAAGTTGGGACAAGGTAAGGAGGTCACTAATCACAAATCTACTTGAATTGTAGTAAATTCTATGAAGAGTTACCCAAAGGGCTACCTCCAGAGAGATTCTCTACGGAGATATCCTGCTTTTGGCTATCACTCAGTGTAGTAAAGGTATCAGAATCAAAGTGGGTCAAAAATGGTGAATTCCCTATATCAAATTGCAATGACCCAAGTAACTTTTTCGGTAAAGATGGAACAATGGGATGTGAAGGTGTATATGAAAACCATGCACTTCAATAAAAACTAGGTTGAGTTTGAGTTTAAGTTTTGGGTTTCGGTTGAAATAGTAATAATAAAATTGGAATGGGTATTAATTCTTAATTTATAATTATTTTATATATTCAGGTTTATTGTCGGATTTACATGGGCGGATCAAACTGGGCTTACCGGGTTTTATCAGGCTCAGATCTATCGGGTTCGAATACCTTAAGCCCAAGTCCAACCCATCAACATGCGGGTTGAGCTAGTCCACAACCCATAACGGGCTCGGTCAAACTTTTTGTCATCGGACCTAACGGGTACCCACAAGCCCGTGGGCTTCTGGACCAAATGGTGAGGGCAAGGTAACAAGTAGCTAAATCATTACTTCATACCTTCTCTAAATTAATGAAACCAAGAAATCTTGACTTGAAAAGTTTATGTAAGCAAGGTAATTAAGAAATGTTAGTTGAAAATTGAACACTGAATAGTGATGTCCAAATAACGAAAACAAAAAATGAAAACGGTGTGTTTTAAGATGTCATGTGAAAAATAACTAGTAAAAAACTAATTATTAATTGATAAGGTTTCGTTTGGTATGCCGTATTGTATTGATTATTTTAATTGAATATATTAATTTATTCGCTTGATAAATTAACTATTTAATCAAGTATTTAATGTTTTATTGATTAAAATACTGATTATATTATATTAGTTAGTTAAAAAAATTTAAAGAGTTAATTAGTTAGTGGTTAGTCGAAAAAAAAGGGCTGGTTGCCATAATTACAATAAATAATTACGTGGAAAACACAGCACAAATCAATGTCGATTTTGAAAATCGAGAAAACCTTCCTTATTTGAATGAATTTTTCACCACTTGTCTATTGAAAATGCCTAAAAGATTGGAGGGACCGACCAACAAATAATGGTGGGTAAATTAGTAATATTGCAAGTTATGGTCCTTATGGATATGGAGTCACCTATTATTAAATGAATTTATTTTTTTTGTTCTGTTTAAAATTCGTTTTTTTATACATAATTAACGACTAAAGAAGTCAATCTCACACTCGCGCCACCAAAAATAGACAAGTAGAATTTAAAAAGAAGTCAATGAATTTATTACTTACAAATTCTATTTAGGAATTTTTGAATTAAAAAAGTTTGAGGTAATGTCTTATTTTATTTAATATACAAGCATTCAAAGTTTTAAATAAAAGTAAAAGTTATTATGAGTGTAACAATAATTTACTCTTATAAAAATAGAATCCCTTAACATCCTACTCGAGTCGGCTAAAATTGTAAATATATATTTATTATGTTTACTTGTTATTACTTATTAAAAATACATAACATAAACATACTATTAAAATGTCTAGAAATATATCGATATAAAGTCTCTTAAGACCTATAGGTCTCGTTTGGTACGCCGTATTATACTGACTATTTTAGTCAGATAGATTAATATGTCTATCGGATAGACCGACTATTTAGTCGGACGTTTGATGCTCAATCGGATTAAAATTCCGACTATATTATCCTGGAAATGTTATATTATAGTAGTTAATAAGAAATATTTATACCATAAATATTAATTATGTACATTATTATTTTTAATTAATTTCTATTTATTAAAAATTTATTTTATATTTATTATTATTATTATTATTATTATACTTGTCAAGATTATTAGTTATTCGATTATTTAATACGAACAACTTGAAAAGTATTATTTTAACGTGTCTAAATTATATAAAGACATTCAATCATGTTAACTTATATGGTGACTAATTAATACGAGTGATATCAAACACTTATTTCATATTATATTATCATATTCAGTCATTTATACGGTAGCTAATTAATACGAGTGGTATCAAACATAACCATAAAGTTAAATAACCAACATCCTAACTATTAAAATGTTCGGTTGATATTTATTAAATTCCTATTTTCTTTTGAACGAATTAATAATTTAATTATTTACATGATGAAAAAAGAATTCTAATTTTCACCATAATTATTTAACAAGTAATGAATACATAGTTATGAATAAATAAATTGGTTACATATCAGTCCAATTCAAAATCGAATCGATCCAAATTGATCCGAGTAGTTTAAAAAACCGATGATTTAACCTTAATGTGATTCATTCACTTTAAATTTGGATTAATTAAAAATCCAAAGACCTCGAGTTCAGTCGTGATTTTTGCAAAACTCAACTGAAGTCGATCTGTAACTAAAAACAGTACAACGTATGAACGCACTGCACAGTGTAAAAATGGCACAAGGACATCCGAATGCAGCGATCCTTGCTGAAAGAACGAGGGGGCACATAGACTCACAAGCTCATCTACAAATCCTACTCTCAAGGCAACTCGTATATCTTACCTAAAAACACAAGAGGCATGACTCAGTCACAATAAAGTAGAACGGAATTTTTTTGACACCGTTCCTGAATTTTACACTAATTTTAGTTACCATTCCGAACTTTATCATTCATAACAAATGTCTCTGAACTATGTCTAAACGTGCAAAGACAGTCATTCCGTTAAATTTCTAAACCATTTCGGTTAACAATAAAATGTAAAGTTATATATAGTTGAGAAATTAACGGAGCGATTGTCCTTGCACATATAGATATAGGTTAGGGACGTAGATAGGACCATAGCTAAAATTAGTGTAAAGTTTAGAATCGACTACAACCATATTCCCTACAGAAAAAATAGAAACCGAAAACAACCCAAGATCTGAAGGAGGCATCAATCCCAGGTAATGGCAGAAAACCTGGTTTTTCTTGTTCGGTTTCTAACAGAATACCTACCTAATATGAGAACTCGTGCCCTCGAAGTGAGATGTATTTTTTAACCCAGATGGCAATGTCCTCTGCACATGCCTGGGCCTGAGGGGTTTTAAGAAGCATGTCTAGGGTCGCAAATTCGTGGACTGCATCTTTATACTCCAGCACGGGTGCATCGACATTTACCCTTCGAAGCTCCTCTGAGTAAGCAATCGCGCGGTCTCTCATCCAATCGTGTTCTGCCACCACGGTAAGGGTAGGAGGCATAAGCTTCAACGGTGGCACCCTGTCAGGGATGAGGGGATTCGCAGCTGGGTGGTCTAAGCTAAACTCTTCCTCCGGTAAGAAAAGTTTCCATGCCAGCATGCACATTGCCTTGTCGTAGAAATAGGAGTTCGCTAATTTTATCTCGGAATGGGTGGGGACACTTCCAACAAAGAACGGATACATCAGGACCTGTGCAACCACCTTCACAGGGTCCAAACGCCGGCCTGCCTCTACTGCTTTCCGAGCAACATAATCTGCAATGTTAGCACCGCAGCTCACGCCAAGGAGAACACATCTGTTTGTGATATGAAAACAAATTAAAGGCTTCTTCAAATAACGGATTATCTACAGTAGCACCATGCATAGCACATAGCAGAGCAGCACCCAATACCCCAGCAACTCCCATCATAATGTAATATTATCGTCGAATAGTTTCCGGAAGGGAAAGCAGAAGTTAAATTCGCAGATGAGCTATCTAAGCAATATTTAAGTGTTTAAGAATACTAAGCACTCAGTACATAATTCAGGAGTAGCTTATTCTAACATATTTCCTTCAGTTCAATGGATAGCAACATGGGAACGTAGAGTAAGGCCTTATACTAGACATTCAATAATAATTGTTCGATGCTGATAGTTTACCGTTTATGTTCGAGACAATACAGAAGTAGCTTCAAGAAGCTAAGGACTTACACAAACAAATATAAATCCCACTCTACACCTACTGGTTTCTTAAATTATTGACTTTTACATCAAGAAATCCTGAAACTTGCCAAACAAATTTCGGATGAAAAATGAAAACTGTTCTTTTCTTTGTCATATGAACCCAACATGTAGTCTTATATACAGGACCACTGAATCAGACAGGACAAACCAAAAAAGAATCATTTTAAAAACCTACCTTATCAAAACTCTATGGAAAAGGAAAATTCATTCATCAATCAATTTGCCACTCTAAGACTCTAAGTTGGAATTAAACCCATTAACCTATATATCTAACTACTACAGTTATGCGCATAGGTGCAAATCAACCAAGCCCCAAGTGACATTAATCAAAGTACTCATGAAATGAACACAAAGGTTAAAGCCTTGCCACCATAACCAGTCCAAACAATTTTCTTTTAGTTGGGAAAACTGGTCCAAATATTTGGCTAAAAATATTCCACCATAATATGACAATGATAATATGATCAATTCGAAATTGAGTTAAGAGAAAGCTATAAGAAAATCCTATAAACTTTGAACACCAGCAATGAACTACGCAAATCATATTACAGATATATCCCCAAACCCAGATATCATCATCAATCATAATATATCACTAGATAAGATAAGATCAATCATAAAACAATAGATAAGAAGAAGATTATAATAGTAATGTTGCAATGAGAATGAGAAGAATATTATAACCTTGTTGGATCTCCATGGGCAGCCAGCCAGGGCTCAACCATTGACGCCCCAAAAGTATCGACTATATGCCGAAGAGAATCAGCCTTTTTAAACTCGGTAACACCACCGACATTGCCCCGTCCGCTTCCCATGGATTTACTACACTCAGCCAAATTGGCTTGTTTCCCAAGCCAATTCAACACCTTCAAACCGTCCTCAAATGCTGCCGGGTATCGATTCTCCGGAGCAAGTCGATAACCAACAGACAAAACGACGACGTCGCAGAGCTTGGCGATCCGCCTACAGAATATATCATTGGCCACCGAGTCATTGCTGCCACTGACCCAACCGCCGCCGTGAAACTGCAATATAACCGGCAATTTTCGACAGTTCTTGGTGGGATTGGGTGGGGAGTAGCCTCTGTACACTCCCGCTACTTCCACGCCAGCGTTCCCCATCAAATTCAAGCCGTCCACGTCATTGCTGCATCCATAACTGTTCCTTCTCTGCTCTTCTTTCGCCAATTTGGACAACACCTGATTGCCATAGCTGTTGCGCCGAGAAGGGGTGGCTGGTAAATTGTTAAGGCTCTGGCGGGCCGGATTGCCTCGATTGGATCCGTTAATAAGATCGGATCGTTTAGAGGAAGCGGCAACCCTAGGCTTGGCAGCGGGTTCCGGTGGATTGAGAGCCGACTCGGGGAGGAAGATTCGGATGGAGAGAGAAGTAAAGGGATCGATGTGAATATCCTTGGTGGCAACGCCGTCGCCAAATACAGGATTGGGTGCTGCGATGGTTTCCTCAGGTCGAGACGTGACTCCGAACGGGTCGAACTCGTCTGGTTGGGTTTGGATCCGGTTCTGCAAGCGGTGCTTCAAGAGGAACTTGAAGAAGACGCTGTAGAGCTTCACAGCTACGCTTGGCATTTCTATCTCTACAAATTGTGCGATTTGCAGAGACTGGTAATGAGAAAGTGTGGGATTTTTCGATTTCAGCGTAAATTCATAGCAGATTGAGGGGGTTGGGGGATTTAGGTTGACAGTCCCTTCAATGGATCACATGGGATTGGATTAGGGTTTTGCAATCTGACAATTGATAGCTTGAATCTAAATTCTGAAGCTTCAATGGCGTGAGAGAGAGAGAAAGAGATAATTAGAACGAGAAGAGAGGCAAGTGCGTGAGGGACACACATGCATCTTTACGCTGTCTCTCTTGGCTTGTTAAAAAAAAAAATTAAGTTTTTTTGTCTTGCTGATTTTATTTATTCTTTATTTAATGTAATACTCTGAGATGATTGACTGTTTATTTAAAAAATAAAATGTGACTTTATATAATAAAAAAATTATAAATATTAACTATTAATTTTGATTTTGTAAAAATTAAATTCAAATTTTTAGAGACTTAAAAAATTAAACTTTTAATATTTGCTTTAATATAATTTATTTTATCCAATATTCCTCCCATGTATATTTATGGCGTCTCGTCCAAATATTGTAAAAGGTTATGTACAATCATTTGGATTAGATAATAAAGGTAGCAATTTTTTGCTACCGCTATGACTTGAAAAGTGCATGAAATTTATTCGGATTAATATACACGGTTAAAATTTTGAGTTATTTTTTGGATCAATATGTTAAGATACATTTGATAAACATGTAAATTTTGAATCAACCTGTTAACCCGGATAATAACATATTAACCCATTTAATAAACTAGTTAATTTTGAGTCAATCCGATAACTCATATAATGACTTATATATTAACCCGCTTAATAAACATGTCAATTATTAATTCATTTACCTACCTATTTACCTATTAAATCTTATAGTTTAAATAAGTTAAACATGTTAAACGAATTATACGTTAATTAGGTTTTGAGTACAACCTATTTATTAAGTAGATTACACGGGTTACATTGGTTATTAACATGTCAGATTCAAATTGGATATTCTTGACACAATTATTAATTTGGTCGATTTCGATTTGGGTATATTTGAATAAAATAAAATTCATAATACGATATGAACCCAACAAAATAAGATATTATTTTTTGAAGGCATGACGTCCTGTCCTCTTTGTATGGGGCTACATGCACTGGATTGTAGCAGGCGACGGGTCTCCTTCGCAAACGAGAATGGGACCTAATCATATGATATATTATGTTGCACCTGCCACAATTATGACTAAGCATTTTATTAATCACCTATTTCAAATTTAAAATTTACCACAAAGTTATACATGGATACCAAGGCAACACGATCATTAAAGATCTAATCTTTCCACTTTTATGTTGGATTTTTTATGTTGGATTTAAGTATTTCGTTAAATTTCAGATAAATTTTTATTTATAAAAAAAAATTAAGTATAATGCAATTAAAAAATTGTCATCTTCAAATGACTAATTTCTTGATTCTTAACGGGCAAGAATTTGAAATTCCCTTATAAATTAATTAGCAAGAATTTGAAATTCTTTTACAAATTAGGAGCACTTTTAGGATCCTGGAATGGCACAATCGCTCTGCCATCTCAGAATGAAAAGGAGGATTGCGTAGTTCTTACTCAATGAAAAACTTTAATCAAACAATTGGATAATCATGGAAGGACTATGAACAAAAAGATAAGGCCAATTATTTACTAGCGATTGTGACTTTCAAATCCACTTGTCCGTCATTTTCCTCATGCACAAAGTCATTTTATGGCTAAATTCAAATGAGTTTAGTGGTAAGAACTAAGAATATCCAATTAGATCTTTTGAGTCCAATTTTAAAAAAAAGGTGCATAATTGGATCAATTAGTATATACTCGTCAGCAACAGGTAGGCCATTAATAATAGCGAATCAAAGATGAATTATTGTTTTTAGAGTAGGTGCAACCAAGTTGGCAAACCCCAGCTAAACTCCGAGAGAATCTGTCATGGCACCAGTATCCAACGATACATGCCCTTGTGCCTATAACATTCATTCATATAGACATTTCACAGGTCGCGTAATGAGTGTTGTAGACACAAGCGGGATATGTTGTATATACCCTGGTTGTAAGGCAGATTGCATAGAGAGGTTGCAGAGACAAAGAAACAAGAATTCCGAGCTGAGTCTGGAGTTTATGTGGTATAAAGATGGAACCTTTCACAAAAAGCAACATAAGTTTAATGAAGATGAAGATGATGGTGATTATACATACAATACACGTAATTGAAGATGGAGGCCAGGATGTCTCTATTAAACAAAATCGAAAAAAGTATGAACCATGAACAACAGATATGCCGACTTCAAGCATTTTTTCTGTTAATTTGGTACCCAGAAGGCAAAAGGATCAAGCGTTACTCACCCGAACCTCCAAGACCAGGGTGTGTTGTTGTGATAGCTGAGCCCTTTGTTCTTCTGCATCCAATCATCAAATATATACAGCCCTCATTCTCTGTGGCTTGATCACCTGACACCACGAATTTTGCCAGTTGGCGGAGGAACCAACAAAAAAAAGATCGATATCTCAGAACTTATATAGCAATGTCAGTCTATGGTCTGCGTAATAATTTCAATATCAAAGGCACTGTAACCGCATTGGAAGGGATCATCGCGAACTAATTGCTAGCCAGAAGATTTTCCCATGGCTTTTCTCGGGGACACAAGCACTGCTTCATTGCTTGTAGCTTTCTTTGCAGCAATCTCTTCTAAGCGTTTCCAAGTGACTTCACGTCTCAAATTGTTTTCCTTCTCTTGTGCTTCATCTTCCTGAAATTTGAGCAAGCACTCCTCGAAAAGCTCAGGGTCAATATCAGAGAAAATCTTCCGGACATTTAGTGTCAGGCTCTGTACTGCCTGGTTCCAGTGGTTTCTTGCATTTTTCTCCAATGAAGGGAATATGATTGGGAGTAAGACATTCCGGTTCTGTTTGATAAGGTTCGCTATGTGATCATTATTCCATAAGAATAGAGCTCTCTCTGCCACCTGCAATTAAGGACCAAATAGAGATACAAGAAAGAAAGCAGAAACTTTAAATGTAGGGTACACGAGCTATCATGAAATCTTGTTATCGAAATCATTGACATTAAACCAGAGACACAACAAAATTCAAGAAATGTTTCTGAATTGCTCAATGGGTTCAGTAACTGGCGCTGAGAAACTTCATAGACTCGGGAATAGACTGAATGCAGATATTGCAAAGTATAACTCAAACCAACATCTTAAGATCTAAGGTCCCAAAGTTGAAACGCCCAAAGGTGCATCATTGTGAAAAAGTAAATAATTAAATAAATATATATATCAATAAAAATTGGTCAAATATCACTTTTCTTTAACCTATAATAACTGCTACATGGCATTAAAAATTGATGGTGTAATTCTAATATGCTTCAATTAAGAAAACAACCTAAACTAACAACCACCGAAGAAAGCCATTGACATACATCAACTGCCTAATGCCTATCATCACCTATCAGTCTATCACACTATCAAGATAAATGTGGCACTCATTAGTGAGAGGAAAGGAGCAAGTAGACAACACAAGGAAGTGGTGAAACTACCCACCTGAAAATGTGAGCTGCTCAAGCAACGGCCAATTTGGCGAAACAAAGGTACCATACAACGCTGGAACTCGGCAGGCTGAGTTGCTTCTAAAACTTCTTCCAGCTCACCTAAGAACATGACCTCCTTAGAACTATTTGTTATAGGCCAATATTTTAACAAACCTCTGATGATTGTATCAGCAAGTTTGCAGTCTTTCTCCACAAATTGGGTAATGCAGTAAGATAACTGTTGGTGATACAAGGATATGCATTTTGGTTTGTGAAGTGGAATAAGCACCCGAACAAGAAAGAGTTTGTGCTCTTCTTTCAGCGGCAGAGCAAAACCATTGATTATACTTCCCAAAATCTCTAACAGCTCCGCAATCCCATTATGCTTTTCAGTTTCAAAAATAAAATTATAGAAGATGTTGTTGATTGCTTTCCTGATGAAAGGGCGGTGCACCATAAATTTCCCATAGATGCGGTGCAGAACTGTTTTCAAGTAATCCCTCTCTCTATGGTCCTCAGAATCAAAAAGACCTAACAACCTGAGAACAAAAGAGTGGTCTATGTACCTCTTTGCCAACTTTGCATCTGTCTCAGGCGATGCCACAAACCTTAGCAAGAATTCATACACAATTTGCAAGTGCGGCCATGCTGGGTCCATTGAGGGCTCATCCTCTTCCAAGTCAAAGGCCTCTAAAGCTTTGTTTTCATGGGGAGGAGAAGTGAGCGTTCTAAACAAATTTATGCACACCATCTTTACAATTTCTTGCATGACAGTTTCCGAGAATTTACCATTTGCAGAAGCAATGTAATCCACAAGCTCTACCAATGTCTGCCGCTTGATGTCCTTTTCCTTGATGTTCTTTGTCGGGTCACTGAAGTCAAAGACAAAACAACACAAGTTCAACTTTTTTATGAACAAGTTTTGTTTCTCTGCATTTGGAACATCTTTGAAACTAGGCAATGCTTCATATGGAGCAGCCAATGAGTTGCCATTAAGCTTGGAATTCACATTAACTCCATAATTTGGAGTAGAATTAGGGCCCGAAAGAGATGAAGTACCCGAGTTAGCATATTTGTTACTCGCTAAAGAGCTGCTTCTTGAACTGGTGGACGCATTTGAAGAAGTGTTAGAGGATCCTCCTTCACGATTGTCACCTGACCTAGAGGGCTTCCTCGGGAGCCTATTAAGTATCTGTTTGATCATAACTCAAATGACAAAGGGGAAGCTCTCCTTTGTGCACTTCAAAGCACAAGACTCATCAAAACTCCTCTAGAGCAAAGACAGTATCAACGAACGAAAACACACAATTCCAAATTCGGTGAAGGAAAACCCAGAAATACTCAACCAAAATATAGTGCAAGGAAGCAAGAACCCACCCTACAAGCTTCTTATGTTCTTCCTCGGTAAAGACAGTGACTTTCCGTCAATTAGAATGAAATGTTCCAACCCAATTGGGGAAATCTCAAGCAGAGATATCAAAGCCACGACCATAAATGAGGAAAAAGCTGCATACAAAGCCATTCCGAGCTGAAAATCAAACAAAAAAAGTAAAAAAGTTCCATTTTTAATCAACTAAACAATGCAAAAAACAGCAGGTTGCTTAACTCCGATCTCTGATCCATTAGACAAAGTAAAAATAACAACAAATTAATGTCATGACCTACATCCAGGAAACTAGATGCAAGCATCCATCACAATTTGTATCCCTAAGATGAGAAAGTTCGACTTGTTCTGTTTAACTAAACCCAGAAAAAAAAAAAACGACACTGAATATTTGCTCGCCTCTCTTCATTGACGAGAAATTGAGCCGGATCAGAAAATAGCAAGATCCGGGTTTGATCTAAAATCTCCATTTGGGCATTATCCAACAAGTTTAAAATGCGAAATTTCTGAGCTGGAAACGAGCAATGAAGGCAACAGAAAGAGCAAATTTTGGAGAAAAAAAAAATGAATGTTTACAGAGATAGATACTTACAGAGAAACTTGACGTGTTGCTCCTTGTTTCTTCTGAAATAGAGAAGAAAAGGAAAAAGGTGGGTGGGGGTGTTGAAGAACAGCAATCTTTAGCGGCTGTAATTGTAAGCTGCTGTTGTTGTTGTTAGATGATTTCTTTCGGTTTTTTTTTTTTTTTTGGTGTGTTTAGCTGAGATTGTAATTATTGTAATTGATAAGTTGATGAATTAATTATTATTCATTGAAATTAAAAAAGAAAAGTGTAATTATTGTAAAATTAAACTTCCCACAGGAATTTCAATTTCAACCTCAAAAAATGTTCCTCACAACTTTGATTTACTCCAGACTAGCTTCCCTGCACCCGTTTATACGGGTGTGAATTTTTTACTTTTTTAAAAATTAGAAAAAATGAAATAAATTTGAAAAGTACAAAAAAAAAAAAAAATTGTGGAAGGGATGGGGGGGGGGGGAACTTCCACTCCCTAGTCCCTCCTCCACATTTGTCTCGATATCTTCCCTTCCCTCCACGTTTTTATTTATTTCGCTTTAATTTTTTTATTCAGTATTTATTTCTTAATTACTTTTTCTAATCAAGATTACTTTTTTAATTTTCAATTATATTTGTCTAATAGAATTATGAGAATATTTTATCACAAAAATTTAATAAAGTTTTTTGATCATTTTGACTTTATAATAATAGAAACGACGAGAGTTGATTTTATAATAATAGAGATTACGAGAATCGAGCGATCCCATTTAACCAAACTACCCTTACAATCTACCTCGGCAACTCAACATATTACTAAGACCATGATACTCTTATCTAAGATTATTAATCAAAAAATATATAATACAAAGGAACGACATAATTTTTAAGCCAGTAATTTATGGTTACGTCTTTTTACTTGGGATGAATAAAAAATTTACAACATAAACAACATATTAATGTTAAAAAATTAATATTTTTGAATCTCAATTTACAAACCATATTTTTATTCCTTCATACATTTAAGCTCAATTTCAATAAATAAATTAATTAATATTTTTGATAAAATTAGTACCATCGCAAAATAATATGATCCACAACAATCGATTTTGAGAGAGTCAAGCCATAGAGGAAAGGGAAAGGTTGAAATGGTACATGCCCACATTTATTTTAAATAAATCTTTTTAGCGCTTTGCATTTGGTAAAGCAGATTGAAATGTCACTGTACACTGCAACCGAGGGTTGAGGTCGAAACTTCGAATCTTTTGTTTATCTTTAATGGGCCGACGTTGGGCCTAAATCCAGCACAATGCTTCCAAATATTTTTTTAATTCAACGATATTGAAAAAAAAATTAATAAATATGCGAATAAAATAGAAAGATTTTAATTTAATACTATTCACTAAGTGATAAAGAACTTTCAACTATTTTTTGCATAAGTAGTATAAATTCGGATCTCGCAAAGAGCATTTTTTATTTAGAAGAGCAAAATTAAATTTATCATTCGGAGCATCTCGTGGTATTTACTCGTGAGTAAATAAATAAATAAGAACTTTTCATTTCTTTTCTTATTGTGCCCGAAGGATTTGAATTTCCGCCCCATCAAACGGGTAACCATTTTCCTCCACAAATAGAAAGCGAATGACAATTATAGAAAAAGGCAAAGAAGAAGACAGAAAAGACTAGCTTTCTTGTGGAATCATAGTTTCCCTGATAAAACAAGGACATTTTAGTATTTTACTCACAGTTAAAGAATTTGAAAAGAAAATAATACCTTAATTAAAGAATAATAATAAAGATAATAAAAATGAAGGGGAGAAAAGAAAAGAAAAAGTAACCCTATGGTTCAGCAACAATTTCTCATTTCTGTTGTTTCAGCAACTTACAGTTTTGTCATATACTAATCAACCAGATACATGTAAATCAGGGCAACAACAATCAATCTTGTTAGTTAACTGAACTTGATGCTCACAGAAATTAAGTATGGATGCACACCTTCGGGGAGAAGAATTTCCGGGGAGTCATTCACCGCGAGTTTAGCTTAAACCCAGAAGTCTGATGATGTCGTTTTCGTAGCATCTGATGTAGGGCTTTGGATTTGGATTTTCGGGCTTCTAGGGTCAATGTAGGAGGAGATTCAACAGGATACAATCATCTCATTTCGAAGCATTGAGCATGTACAACAGCACAGCCGGCCGGTTCACATGGTTTCCCTCCAGAGGAACCAACTGCGCTGGGTTGAAATCATACACGCATGTCAGCAATCATTTGGGAAGTGGAAAGTGTCCTGAGAAACGTATGCAAAACCCTCACAGCGACCAAATGATCTCAGCAAAAAACTAAGGTTGCTCAAAATTCAGTTTCAGTGCTCCATTAAGGCTGTCTCAGTTTCTGAAAGTGGTGCTGCAAAAAAAGAAACAAACTTCTCTCAACAGGTAGAAAATAAGGGGGTAAAAAGATATTGAAGTTTAAACAAGGCTTGCTGATCAGCAAGAAAGACAAGAACGGGGCGTGTGTGTGTGTGAGAGAGAGAGAGAGAGACTGTGTGCGTGACACATGTGTGTGGACAATAGAAGATCATAAGGATGTGACTATTTGATCTTTCTTATCATTTTCTACAATAAAAAAACATAACTTTGTTTAAACCAGATTAACTTGATTCTAGTGGGGGGGTGTGGGGGGGGGGGGGGGGGGGGGGGGGGGGGGGGGGGGTGGGGTGTGTGTGGGGTGTGGGGTGTTCTAACACAAAACTGAAGTGTGCTGGTGTGTTTGAGGGGTGATATATACTACTTTTGGTGTAATAAGTTAGAAAACCTAGTGCTTGAAGCATCAAAGAATAAGTGCTTTGCTGATAACAATATGTACATATAAAAAGCCTATAAAGTGGATAGTTAGTAGTCAGAGCAACATACCAAGTAAGTCCTCATACTCTGCTAACAGTGATGAGTCCATGAGTAAAGGAGGTGAAAAAACCTGCTCCTGAGTTTCCTCAAAGTCATAAAATGATCTTTGCGTGTCAGAAACAGAACCGTTAGCAGAAAGAAACCCATTTACTTGGTCGTAATCATCAAGTGAATCTAAACCATTCAACACTTCAGATAATTCAGCGTACTTGCTCTCCACATGACCATCAGACGTACGATTGTCATGCAAGGAAGCCTCTGTCTGAGATGAAAATCTTTTACTCCTTAGTGAAGTCCCTTTAGATTCTTGGCCTGGACGAGAAAACCCAGATGATGACAGAGGCAAAAAGAAATGCTCAGAGCTTTCATCAGAATGGCTGCCTCGTGAAGATTCAGAATTTAGGGAATTCCGTGACAGAGCAGCTTCTCTGACAGATCTCTTTAGATTCTGGACATAGTAATTATCACTATCTGCACAACATGAAACCAAAAATCAAACACCAATTCCAATCTGCATATAAAATGAAATGACTTGAGCAAGCTGACATATAATGAAATTAGGATTTGAGAAGCAGGGCACAGACAGCATACCTTGTGGTAGATTATCTATGTGATTATTTGATAGAGGCTGCTCCACAGATTTCCTTTCAGAAAAATTCTCTATTTGGTTTGTTTGAGCAGCTGTAGGACGCTTTTGCATATTTGCACCTTTCCCAGAAGAATTAGGAGTCAAGGTAAACAACTGTGGGAGCTTTAAACTAGGGCTGGCTGACACCTTTTCAAGCTGAAAGTTCGACAATTTTGAAGTCACCTCTGCTACATCATCACAGTTGCTTTCCTGAATAATTAAAAAGGAAACAAAGATGAGTAAATCACTTACCTGCGATAATTCAAGGCTAGATTGGTTTTTAGTAGGTATTAAGTTTTGTATGAAATAGTTGTAGTGCATTACCAATGTCCTCCCACTGCTCTGTGCTTGAATAGGTGAGGTTGAGCGACCCGGATGTTTGGCCATGGGAGGCAGACTAGAGGAGATGCTATCTACTTTATCTGTACATTCTGAGATTGACTTTTGTATCACTGGAGCAACTTCTTTCAATTGGTTAATGAGAACCTACAGAAGTTACAAATAGGAAAAATCTCAGCATATCATCAGGTAAGCATATCCATAACAAAGAAATTATGCAAGAAAGATGAGAAGGCAATGAAGAAGGGCATGCAAATGAATTATCTCACGTTCATAATTGACAGTCATATGACGTCTACTAATTAATAGAAGTCCAAGCATTTTAGGATTCACCATCCCAAATTACCCCACCTCCTCCCTACCACATAAAATGATACTTCATTTAAGGTTGTATTTGCATTAACAAAGTGAATGTCAGAGTATTAAATGAATTGCTTATAAAGAAGACTGCTCAAATAACAACTTTACTTTGGCATGGATCAAAACGCTTCTGAAGAAATTGACCCATTATACTTGCAACCAATCCTGATTCACCAAGAACAAGTCGATCCTAATGCAAATCCCAATGATTCAAACCATACACCCTGGCTAACTTTCACTGAATCAAAGAATTCTTGCCAGCATTCAAGAATTGAATGCATAATATTACTGAAAGTCTAAACTGCTAGATGCCATCTCTTTGCATCGACCATTGTATCCTTGAGATAGTCACAACAAAAAGTAACTCAAGCGGACAACAAGATATTACCAACAAGGTTGCAAGAAAAAAAAGCTTGGGAAGTTGCATGCCATCTATTATATTTTAGTAATAGCAGGAGAAAGGCTTATATTTGATCACCTTTGTAGTTCTAATACTTTGGGCACTACAAAGAAAACTGCAAATCAAACAGTTCTGGAAATAGTCTGTTTCTTACATGTTCCGAAGAATTATAAACATAACAATGGAATCAAAAGACCCGTGAATACACACCCAAAATATCATATATATTACTATATTAGATACAAAATTGGTTCTACATCTGCATAAAGTTAAAACTAGGAAGCTGATAGCACTTCAGATCTAACCAGGACATACAGATAAAGCATAGCATTACCTGAAAGCTAACTAGGTGTTGCTGATGTTCAGCAAGAGTTGCAGCTAAAGACTCGGCATGACCACTTGAACCGCCATCATGTGAACTTCTTAAAATTTCTGGACCCTCTCCCTCATTAGCTTTGGCCTACAAATTATCATTGTGTAACACCATGTCACTAAGCTTTTCTATACTTCTACCCAAAAAGACCAAGAAGATAGACAAATTACGATACCATATGCAGTGATTGTTTATGAATACGCTGTAAAGCATGTGTCCAACGCCTGATAATTTCTGCAACGTCAACGGTTTGGTTGACTCTTCCACTTCTTTCATCTGCTCGATGAAGTGCTTCATCATTTACTTGTGATTGGGATGAATCAGAATTGCTCTTCATCTTTTCTCTATTGACGTTGGAATATGATCCATCATGTTGTTCTTTTTCATCCAAAGGAACCAGAGAACTCTGATCCATAGCTGCAAGCAAAGATGATCCAGAGATGCGGTACCTAGAAACCATTGCATGCAAAGATAAGTTGGTGAACAGCTTCCAGTGATGTCAAACTAATATCTGATGGTAACTCACCTATGCTCCCTGTGTGCTATTAAATCCTCGATAGGGCCAGAAGCAAGAACTTCATGTTGACCTATACATAATGGATATTTTATTAAGTTTATCAAACTGGCTACAAAAATAATAAGATCTTAAGTAGCTACATAAGCATATAAAGTGTAACCATGTGAAATAATTTGTTAAAACATATAACCTAAGATATTTATAGAGGAGCCAGGAAGGATTGTACTCACTTTTACGGGCTAATATAGACTCCCACAAACGAGTAGCCTTTGATACTAAATGGGAATTCTGACTCGAACTAGAAACAAGGTCATCCCAATGTTCCCCTTCCAACTTCACTTTGTTCCTAAGGTCATGCAATTTTTCCAACTCTTGCTGTAAATAAGCCTGAGATTTAGGATTTACAAACACATGTAAGAATATGGGTTTTGAAGTCTTAGGTGAATTGCAAAATCACAAGATCTTGCCAAATCTGCTACGAAAATAAGTTGCTCATTGGAATGTGAATTGTTACCCTTATACCTCTTCAGCACAAAGACCACGAAACTCTGCAGTCATTTCATGAGCCAAATTGGACCACATGGCCTGTCTCTGAACTGCTGTTTCCGCATTCTTAAGAAACCTTCTACGTTCAAGTGCTATTCTAGCCTGTTTCAGATAATAAGCTCAAATAACTGCATTAAGAAGTTGAAAAGAGAAAATTCTGTAGAGAAATTCAAATTTGCATTAATCTAATGAGTTTTAGAGAAAGAAATCAGGTCTTTATGCATGTGAAAGTTGAAACACTCCCATGGTATGTTAGATGCTAATGAACGTGAACATGCACATAGCTAATCATATCAATATGGTGGGAAAACAATTTGAAAATGACATGGGTAATATAAATGTGCATGCTCTAACGTTATGTGTAGGTCAAGCCTACCTTTGTGACAGGAAGTAAAGTAGCCGCATGTGAAAAGGCTACATCCGTCAATGATGCAGGAAGTGGGTTAGAGGCTACATCAGCTGCAAATGTTCGCCTATGAACCTCACGCAAAGCATGCAAAGAAAGTTGCCACAGAAGTTCTACAAACCTGCAGTCAATGCATGAAGCATATGATTCCTGAACCATGATTGGCATCATAAAATGCATGTACATCACCAATACAAACCCAGAAAATTGTGAACTAGAGTGTACACAAGTAATATATGATCATAAGCATAAAGCATTTTCAATTGGCTGACTGGAGAAAAGCAAGTTCCTTGTCAATAAAACTACATTTTTCTTACACTAGTTTGGCAACTGTTTCTCACTCAAATGCAAAGGGCTGCGAAACTGAGCTCAACAAAACTATGAACATTAATGAATCTAAGAAAGCAAACAACTTTACATGTGAATTTCGTCATTTTCCCAGCAATCAAACCCAGTTCCATCTATATTAACTTCAACAAATTTAACAGAAAAATAAAACGAGGATACAAACATAAGAATAGTATCATCAACCAACCTGGGTCCGCAACACGTAGCAAGTGATGAAACTCTTGAATTGCTTCTAGGAAGCGCCCCTTGCGATTCAAGCTCACTAATGATCCCTTGCACAACCTAACAATACAAAATTCATCAATAAATCATATCATCCAAATGTTCAAATGCAAAAAAAAATCAAAACCAGAAGAACAAATAAAAATTGAATCGTCGAGTTTACCTTACGAAAATCCCGGGATTGCGCGGAATCAAAAATTGGCCAGACCTTATCGAAATCCTGTAAGATCTCAAAACGTTAGGTGACAAGAAACACAGAAGAAAACAGTCAAACCAATCCGTATATGTACCAGTGTAAATATAGAGGGAATGAAATTGATATAGATACCTTGGCGGATTGAATTGGGCCTCTGAGAGAAGACAAAATGAAGTAAAGCAGCTGCTCGCCTAATTTAGGGTTAGAGTGGCGAAAGAATCCGACCCGAGGAGTGGCACTGGAGCCTCCGAGTCCGATAATGGCCGGATCCAACCCTAATAGCAAACAGTTAGTGTACATTGCACTCTCTAGCTCTATCTCTCTCTCCTTCTCTCTGTCCATAGTCATCACCTGCAACCCCACAAACCTCAACCCCCCCTCTCTCTCTCTCTGTCTCTCTCTCTCTCTCCCTCCCCTCTTCTCTGTTTCGCTTTTCTTCTTCTATCTGATTCCGGTTCGGCTTTTTTCCAATTTTTTCTGTTGAATTTGCCTTTTGTTTTTGTTTTGATCGGGAGGTTTTTGAATTACAGGTCCCTGGGGAAGTTTTCTGATTGCCCAAACGCGTCGCAGTTTGAATGGGTTGGGGTCCTTTTTTAAATATGAAAAACTTTAGGGACTGCATTTAAGAATTCAATTCTGTAATTTGTGTGTTTTATAATTTATTCTGCCGTTTGGAATGGGCCCGAGGGGCCGATAAAGAAGTCACGTAGCCGGTTGAGGAAATTTGAAAGGTGATGACGTGCGCCAATCAAAGTCGGCCTGCTTCCAGATCGTTAGGTGTCGTCATCTGGTGGTTTGGTGATTATCATCACATGCTAGCCGGACCATAGTAGTTTATGTACACTCGCTTACTAGGTTTTTTCTAAAGGAATTTTTTTTTTTATATGATGATAATGGTGAGTCATATTTCTCGTATATACGTGCGATGAACAAATATTATTAGATCATAATGTAAAACGAAAAAATATATTTTATTTTACGTTAATTATTATAAGTATAAATGATAATATGCATGTGTATTAGATTATGACACATAATATAAGCTAATATGGATAAATAATTCCTAATACTAACTAGTGGTTGGATGATATGAATCTTCAATGTACAATATCAGCTTCATGAGTTAAGCTTTTGATTGAGTGTTGCCTAAGTAAGATGAAAATGCCAATGGGAGGTTCATAAAAAAAAATTTTGCTTTTTTATATTCAAAATAAAATATATAATAGTTGTATAATATTCCTCACCAACTTAATTTTAGAAATCACGATGAAGGAATCATATCTGAAAGAAAATTCGTCGACTTGAGACAAAGATAAGTGTCTATTATAAATTTGTGTTGAGATTAAACAGATTTAATTTATTCGTATCTATTAAAATTTTAAGTGTGGGCGAGTTTAATAAATCTACAATTACTATAACTCTAAAAGTTAGAAATTAGGGAAATAATGAAGGGTGTAGGACGAATCACCTTCTCGTTTCACATTTCTTCAAATATTGAATTACATATTTAATCTACAACTCGTGATTGGTAATTAATGTACCTATGAAAATAAGCCACACAAAAATTTGTGTAGTTAACAACACTAAACAATATATATGATGCCATGTGGAAGTGACTTTGATTGGAGTTTTGCTTAGCTTGGTTGTCAACTTATCACTAAATAAAGGGTAGCTTAATTGAAGACAAATGGAGTAAACATAAAGGTTTGTATGAAAAAAAAAAGGTTTGGTGAGTGTAGGAATCATCCCAAAGTTTTATACTTTCATAAATTTATTGGTTTTTTTCCAGCATAATGATGCCTATAGCAACAATTTGAACTTAAATATATCTCTCACACTTGTCCCAAAGAGCAAGTTTGGCTTTGCACAAAAGCAAATTTTTTCCAAGGGATGTAGCTCAAATAATTGAATGTTGCATGTGCACAAACCGATGACCCAAGCCAATCCATTTGATTTGTTTTAATTTGTTACCTTACTCATAGTTTTAAATCCTGTAAGATGTCATTATTACATGTAAAATTAAAATTTTAAATTGAAAATGTCTACTGCAGTTTGACTCGATTCAAATTTGTACTTGCAATTATAATAAGTCGGTTCAGTGGTTGGAATGTCCCAATTTCGTTGTGTTTCCAATTCGTTATGGGTTCAATCCATGCTGATGGTTCATCTGATTATAACTAAGGGGGAGTTGAAACGCAAAAATGAGTATTAATACTTCTGACTATAGCTAGAGGGCACTAAAACAAGTGTGAGTTTTCTAGCCCACAGAAAAATGGACTATTGTGGTTTGTCACTAGTTGATCCCTATTAAGAAAAAAAAGTTGATAATATTGTCAAATATATTTAGTTCAGTTGATTATAGCATTAACTTGTAAGTAGTTGGTCTCAAATTCGAACCCCTATAACAGTTGCTCACAAATTTTTTAATTAAAGGCCAGATGACCCGCCTTCTTTTTTCCATAACAAGCTCATATGCAAATAATGGACCGTCATAACATAGCCCAAGTATATATGTTTAGGTGAAAGCCCACAAGATTTTGAGGTAGTGGTGTAAGTAATTGGTAGTAATTACAACGTAATTTAGGGAAGTTTACTGTGCAGGGATGCCTTTTCCGTTGCCAAAGAGGAAAGGAATAGGTTCTGAAAGGCACTATTAAAAAACACAATTCACACACCGCAAACGGCGAATCCACACAGAAGAGGGGAGTGAGTATATAACTTATCAAGATCCTTTGTGTGTTTCTTTTATTCTGGGATTTTCTTGGAGTCTCGCTCATGGTCGTTGATGCTCCTTCTCATCTACCCGTGAAAAGAAGGAGATTCACTAACATTGATCCCATGGAGGCTGAAGAAGCTAAGGTATTCTTTCTTTCAACCCAAAGTTCGTGCCTTTTTAATCAATCGTTTATAAAGTTTCTTCATTTCAATCTGTTGGTATGATTTCGGTGCTGGGTCGATCTGGGTTTTGCTTGTAATGGGTTATTTTGGGGTTTTATTGTATGATTAGTGATTGTTGCCTGTTTCGTAGTTGTGGGTATGATTCCTTTTTAGGCACCATATAGTTTGAGACTAGATTTTGGGACTTGTCTGATTGTGGGAATCATTTTTATCAAGAAACTAAATTGGTGGTAGAGCTGTGCCCATCCAAGTTGGCTATAAAACCGAGCTCAAATTCGCTGCTTAGTTTAGAATCTTTAGATTAGATTAAAGTGGAATAGCGCTAGTATCAAATAAAAAGAAAAATAATGACACTGAAGAGGTGAAGGGTTTGGTAATTTTGGGCCTAAGCAGTAGTTTCACTGTCTTTGTTTGCCTTGACAACTTTAGTGTCAGTACATTCATACGGTAGATTTTGTATTAGTTGGTGGAAATGATTGGTATGTATTTGTTGACATACTAATGTGTCGGGTGTCAAAATAAGAGTACCAATTTTGGAATTGAAGTCATTTTAATATGTTTCCGATATTTCTGATGTTGTGATATTACATTTACCTTTTGCTTTTTTGTTTTTTGTTTTTGGGTGCATTCAGGCCAAGCTCACAGCAGCAAAAGAAAAGTTCGGGAGAGAAATTCGTGTGTTTGAAACGGCAGCATCGTCTTCGCAGAATGAAGAGTCTAATACCGGTATGAAGCAATTCAACCATTATGTCCGTATCCTTGGCCAAAACATTCGGCATATGGCTTGCATATTATAGAAAACTTTGAAAGGAAGCGCATTGTGATGCCTGATAGAAATTCTGTTTTACACTTTTTGTTTGGCAGAGGAGACAGATGATTTTTTTGAGTTCACTGCGGAGGATTATTATCGGATTTTGAATACCAAAAAGGAAGGTAATTAATAAAACCGTATCATCTGTTGTTTTAGGGGAAAGAGTCACTTTTGTGTGTGGCAGCCTTTCTTCGAGGATTTGATTAGCAACTAACTGGAAAACGTGAAAGAAATTTAATTACATTTTAAAAACACCTGCATTTGTACTTAAGCATATGGAATCTGTACTTACTATTTTTTATTAATGCAATACAAACAGATAAGACTCTAAAAACACGAAAGTTAAGAGAGGCAGAGCAGGCAGCCCGGAGGTCAAGGATAACAAAGGTGATTGCAATACCCTTTACTATGGCTTCTTTTTTCATATGATCAACTGCCTTCCGGTTTTGTTAATTAGTTGTATAATAGATTTTTTACTGATTTGTTAAGTTCATATGCTCATGTGCAGACTGTGATCAGGGTTCGGTTTCCCGATAATCACACAGTAGAGGCAAATTTTCATCCATCAGAAACACTTCAGAGCTTGGTTGATCTCCTTACCAACGTGGTTGCTCGACCAGAATTACCGTTCTACATATGTATGCTGATATGAATACCAACATTGTTTTTTTTTTCTTTCTTTCCATTTAAGATTTACTCAATAGACTCTAACATTTACTTTTGCAGATACTACTCCTCCTAAGCAGAAGATAAAAGACGTGTCACAGGATTTTTACTCTGCTGGCTTTGTTCCGGGTGCAATTGTATACTTCTCATATGATATACCAAAAGGTTAGCACATGTGTTTCAGTGCCGTATTTAAACTTCAAAATACTCACGATTTCTTAAATTACGATCCAATTTTCTGTAATTATTGGGTTTTCCATCTGAAGTTTGCTGAGGAATTGGAATTTTCTCTTCAAAATATTTCACTGATGTAATGATGGAACAATGTGTTTCTTTTGATTGTAAATAACAATGGCTAATGCCTATGTGATGTCGAACAGATGATGCTTCAGATGCCATGTCAGGTCCCCTTCTCCAGGAAGAGATCCTGTCTTTGAAAGGTTTGGAACTTGTCGATATACCTGCAAAGCCTGTTGAGTCTGCACCAGAAACTGCACCAGCAGCACCACATCCTGTTGTTCAAGAGAAGAAGCCTGCCGATAAAAAACCTACCAAGCCGAAGTGGCTGAAAATGTGACGACAGGAATCACATGATGGGCAACTCCGCCGGTGTACACTGCTAATCATTTGATGTTCTGTGAATTTATGGGCGCAAGTTGCCCTTGGTTAATCTTGTTAGGAGTTCAAAAGGGAGATAGCTTTTGCTTTGCTAAGGTGGTTTATATTTTCTACACAACAATGTATGAATGGTAACCATATATATGCTACAGTGGAGCAAAGTGCTGCTAGTTCTTTTGCCTGCCCATCTTATAATATTTTAGCATTTGCATTTGCCTATTTCTCCTTTTAACTTCTGTGGTGCTGACTATTGAGTGTTAACCCCAAGAGTTATCGGTCTCGTTTTTTCACCTGAGTTAAATTTGAATTGTCCTTTTAGACATTGGAAAGAATATTATTAAAAAATTATTGTTGTCAACATTTTTAAATTTTACACTAATCCTAACTCATCTAAACGTGTAATGCTAATGATTCTATTAATTTTTTTAGTAGTCTATGTTAAAAATAAAAGTAAATATCTATGAAGTGTATCTTTCATAGAAAACATTGAAAAGTTTAATTAAAAGATTATTTTGACACTTAGTTATAATTTAGAGACATCTACAATTAATAAAAATACTAGACTCCAGTCACCTGCTAATACAAGTGCTAGTTAATTTTTTAATTTTGTTAAAAAAAATTAAAAAAGGATAAATAATATTAGTTTTTTAATTTTTAAAATAAAAATAAGAAAAGTAACTACCTTAACCCACCACCTTTTTTTTAATTTTATTTTTTTACCCCCACTCCTTCCATTAACCTTTATTATTTTTTTTAAATTATGAATTTGATATTTAATTTTACTATTTTGTCCTTAACTATTTAATAATTTAAAGGGTATTTTTGTTAGAATTTTTTGGTGAAGTCTTTTGAGCATCTTGGCTTTATAACAATAGAGATTTATAAAATAATTAATGTAAAATTCTTAACGCCACATTAAATACTAATCCGCACTCTTGATTGAATGTATTGAACGTGATATTAGAACCAAATTGTACATGAAGGTTTTACAAACTGTAAATACATATAACAATCCAATAATACTAGAATCGTAGTACCATCTTTGAATGTGCCTTCATAAAATAAGAATATCAAAATTCCATTTGAATACACGTCTTCATCTCTTTTCCGTGAACAAGCACGTCGTCAACCTTTTTCCGGTGAACTAACAATTCTTCATCCTTTGTTCGGTCAGCACTCTGATTTGATTTGGCCGGAATTTGATCCTTGCTAGCTTAATCACAAATGCCTCAACCCAAACTCCTCCTAAGTCCTCCGACTCTGCATAAGTATCTTACTCAATTTTTTTTTCTGGGTTTAAGCACTTGCATGGGAGATGTTACTTCTCAAACTCATTCGAATAAGTGAGATAATGAAGAGGTTATGATTCACCGACGCCTTTCAAGTAAAAAGGATCTTCAGTTCCTCAATGCGAGCCGTTCGAACTTGGTCTGTCAAGGCACCAGAAATCAATTGCTGTTTACGTGCTCGCACTGCTTCCATTCGCTCCTCAACCGTTCCCTGCCATCCAAGAACATCCCAAGTATTGCCAGACCAATCTATTATTCATGAAATCATTAAATGTACCAGTGTTGCCCTTCTAAATCTCCAAAAACTTAAGGGCTTGTTTGGTGGACTGTATTAAATCGGATTGTATAACTCATCACTGAAGGTATTTTGAAGGTAGGAGTGAATGTTTTTTCATTGCGAGGGGATTAGAGAAGGATTAGACATAGATGAAAACTTACCTCCTCTGATCTCATTAATGAGAAAAATTCACTTCTACATTCAAAATACCTAGAAGTTATGAGTTATACAATCCGATCCACCAAACGAGCCCTAAGAGCATTAAAGCAACCTTGGGTTGGAAGGGCTATAGCCATTCCCACCCAAGCTAGATCCTTTAAGATTTTGAGTTTAACCCACCTTAATTTAATTAACTTAATTCAATTTAGTTCGAATAATAAAGAGATGGTCAAGAATTTTAATGCTATTAAGACTCGAAGGATACAACTTAAAATTAAAAAGTGATAATTTGTATTTACATTGCATGTTTAATTATGAATTTTATTGTAATTTTTTTTCCCTTCCTTCTATCAATCTTTTATTTATGTACATAGATACATTTGAGGGGTAAGACTCATTAAATTCCCTTTGACTATGTGTATCTTTTATGTTTATTAATAAACTTCACTCGTATCATCGTTTTTTTTTAATCTAGTATATAAGTTAGCCCATCTGAAAATTGAGTTCAGGAGTCGTCCCTGAAAGCAACCTAGGATTAGAAAGTAGTAAAGATTCTTTTTTGATGTCTATGAAAAAAGGAACCTTCACGATAAACTGTCTGATCATCACCCTTTTAGTTTGTCCAATGCGATGAATGCGCATGACAGCTTGTTCCTCTACAGCCGGATTCCACCATGGATCCTACAAACATGAAAAGCATATGTGGAAATGAAACAGCTAGCACAATTTTATCTTCAAATCTGAAATCGTATGCAATTATGCATACCAAGACAAAGGCATTCGATGCTGCTGTTAGATTTATTCCAACTCCCCCAGCCTTCAGGGACATTAGCAAGACCTGAAACAACAAACAAGTTCCATTTGTTACATAGCTGTCTAACATCCCAGTACGAAAACAAACCAAATTAGAAAAAATTGAAGTCAGGATTCGGGAATAACAACCATAATGTCACTATCTTCTGAAAACTGTTTTAACACTTTTTCACGCTGCTGTTGATTCAGAGTCCCATCAAGGCGAAGAAATGGAATGTTGCTCCTGGTTGGAAAATGAAAAAGTTACTAATCCTATCTTTAGCCTCTTGAGCAACAAATTACGAAGTTCAAACATAAGCAGCATATCATGGAAAAGGGTGGAATAGTCATGCAACCAATAAAATTTGGTGATTTTGAAGGCAAGATCAATATCATCAAAACACAGGACTTTGAAGGCAAGATCAAATCATCAAAACACACTGATCTGAATAGTCATGCAACCAATAAAATTTGGTGATTTTACCGAGAAAGAGGGATCTGCAAAAGGTCCAGAAAAGCCGTCCACTGGCTGAAAACAATGCTTTTCGAGCCTGGCGAGCGAAGAGATTCAAGTTCACGCAACAGAACAAAAACTTTGGATGATTCCACCCAACTTTTCTCAACATCGACCTGGCTCCGACTCTCAGTTGGCGCTGTAATAAGATCTTGCTTACTGATGATCTTCCTGTAATGAGAAGCTGTTACATTCTGATAGTGAATTTCAACTAAAAATCTTCAAGAACAACAGAAAAGAAAATTTGGCCTGTAAGAAAAATGAAAATATTGAAACACTAAGGCAATACTTGAATATACCTACACACAGGACATAAACCGGAAGTTGAATTGCGCCAACTTTCCAAGAGAGATTCACGGCATAAACGGTGAGCACAAGGAGTCAACACTGCATCCTCAAATGCTTCCAAACATATTGGACACTCTCCCTGTTCCCCCTTACGCATTTCTTCTACAACTTCTTGAACATAAGCCCGTGAAGGCAGATCTTTGGCTTCCCCTTCCAAAGAAGTCTGGTTGCCTTTCAGGAAACGTCTAGCCAACTTATTCAGATCAGAAAATTCTTGTGTATCACCTCGATTGAACAAATCAAACAAACTTATATCTTAGTTGTAAGAATGTGAAAAGCCATATTTTTACTCATTTATATTACCGAATCTAGCAACATTATGTAATTGATTCAAAAGCGGAAATATAGCGTAAAGGCATACAAAGGATAATGGGTAAAATAACTGCTTGGTCACTGGATTTTGGAATAATATTTATATTGGCTCCTGAGTTTTGGATAAGTTTTACCCCAGAACCAAGTGACCAACAAGGTATTAATTCTATGGAAGGTCTGAAATACAAAAATATACCTAGGTAAATTTACTAAGTGAATAATTCTGGAATAATATTTAAATTGGCTCCTGAGTTTTGGATAAGTTTTACCCCAGAACCAAGTGACCAACAAGGTATTAATTCTATGGAAGGTCTGAAATACAAAAATATACCTAGGTAAATTTACTAAGTGAATAAAAAGGAAGAGGGAAGGGGTCAAAACAAACACCTCATCACAAGAAATGGATTATCACAACATTGGCGAAGGCGTAATAGTAACTCTAATATGGATGCATAATTATGAAGAACCCATCCTTGCTCCACGAACTGATCAAACTTCACCTGATAAATAAAATAAGACTTGCTAATCATTATGTTTTAAGGATTTAAGAAAATACACAAACTGTACTAATTAAAATATACCTTTGATTTTTTAAAAAGGGCCTCGTAGAAGTCTTTTTCAGCTTCTGAGTTTGCAGTAAATCACCTGAATATCAGCTGGAGGAAGGACTAAAATTGGCCTGCAACAAACAATAAACCTGAGGAGCCAAAAAAAACAGAAAAGAAAATAACTTTTTGGAAATGAATGACATTTCCTGAGCCAGTAACTCATCTTCCTTCACTATCTGTGCTAAACTTGGTTCTCTTTAACATGATTGGCTTTAATATGGACTGGACCAACTTTAACCCTCTCTCATCACCCTCATCGAAAGGTTTTTGGATGAGTTTATTCCACCTGAAGAATAAGAATGTAGACAAATCAGACCATAGTCATGCTACCTCAATTTTGAGGGAAAGAACCAGATATAAAAGTTTGTGTTACACCCAATTCTGAGATCCAAAAACTTCGAAAAATGATTCAAATTCCAAAACTTTGCATTCAGATCACACTACATACGTCCATTTAGAAAAGGAAAATAGAACTCACCATGCCCAGTGTCCCCAAGGTTCTATCCTTAAAAACCGGAGAAGACTGTATATGTCCTACAGCAACAAAATTAAATGTCAGGAAACATAACCAAATGAACCTCCAAAATCTTACAAAATCCTCAATCTACAAGAATAATATATTAAGCCTAATATAGATAATCTGCATTCAAAAATCCCTGTTTTACCATGCCATCAAGACTGTCAATAGCCTCATCTCAAGGATATGAAATGTCGAGCATTGCCAAAAACTCAGAAACATAAAAAATAAAACTAAAAATACAAGAGTTTACTTTTTACACGAGGAAGAACTTCCTAGGACCACACAAATTACTAAGAGAAAAATACTTCACCTGTATGGGTGTGCCAGTAAGACACCATCGACGACCAGCAACTAAAGCGGCAGCAGCAATAGAAATTTGGCTCGCTCTTAGAGGATTTTATGGTATGCACCTCATCAAGAACCACTCTAAACCAACTAACTGAGTAAAGTCCTCCACTGTCCTTAGGATTCTAGATGCAAGGAGAAAATGGGAAAAGTAAAAAGAAAGAAAGAAAGAAAAGATGCACAAATTCATCTTCTGTTAAGAAATGCATAACTCGTAAGATTTGCACAAGATACAAATAGGAGTGATTTAATTTACCTCTGCAGAAAATTCTGACGCTAACACTCCATATGAAGTGATTACAACATCACTTTGAGCTAAAAAATTTGCATCCTTTGGTCTACTTTGTCCATAATGAACATATACTGATAAAGATCCAGGTTGCGCATGAGTTTCAATCTCTGCCTGACAACAAACCCATTTGTTCATATTGGCTCTCTAATTTATAAACCTTAAAAGTGTACAAGTGACACTCTGATACTGATGCAAGTTCCGACTTTCAGAATAGGTGCAAGTATGCAAAACTACAATTGACATTCATGAAAATGAAAAAAACTACCTTCCACTGGCCTAGAAGAGTCATTCGACATATAATCAAACTGGCCCCATCTGCATGGGGGTTTTTTTGCTTCATCAACTTATCAAATCCTGAAAATTTTGCAGTCTTCTTTGGTACGTTTGATGAGTGGTCTGAAATATCACGAACCTCAATATCTTCACTGAAGGACAGGTGGGTAGGGAGACAACCTGATAATCCATGTCCTGAATGAGCAAGGAGTGCTATTGTCATAATGGTCTTCCCCAAGCCCATAGAATCAGCCAGAATCTTCAAGTGCATGATAAAGGCAATACAATCAACAGTTAAAACTAATGCTTGAAAAATATATTTAATTAAGGGTAGAGCTTATTTGAGACATACTCCTCATCTGGCCATTTGAAGTGTGCTTGGAAATTCTGTTGTTGCATCACCAGAAAACGCATTCAAATAGATAACATGGTCCCTCCTATATGAAAAAACCACAATGAGTACCAAATCATAAGTTGCATAATAGAACGCTCGGCTTGGTCCTCCTATATGAAAAACACCACAATGAGTACCAAATCATAAGTAGCATAATAGAACGTTAGGAAGCCTATGTACTTGTCTGCAAGATGATATGCCACCCAACAAGGGTGAAGAGTCATTGATCCCTCATCCATGCTTTGTCCCTTTTTCAGTTGGAGCATCCAATGGAGAGCCTGCTTCTGGTATGGACGAAGTGTTAGACCCTCAGGATCCAATCAGATCAGAATAGATGTCCTATGATTTACATGTATCTTCTAGGATCCTAGGATCTTCCTATTTAGGCAGTTTATACTATCCTGTCAATTCCTATACTTTAGGAGCAAGCTAACCATCGTACATATTAGGAAGTCTTTACTGTATATAAGGCACCTTTCTTATCAATGAAATACAAGCTTAAAAGCATACCTGTTTGTCCAGTCTTACATGGTATCAGTCGCCTCTTAGCCTATTGGTGTTCCTCTTCGATCCTTCTGGCCTTCCTTCTATTTCTGCTCCTTGTTCCCCTCATCTTCCTCATCTCCCAATGTCTCCCTCTGATGTTTCCTCTCTTGAAGCAGCCCTGCCCAACGTCTCCCATGTTCTCACCGTCAAACTTGACCGGACTAACTACCCTCTTTGGTTAGCCCAAATCCTCCCTGTCCTTCGCAGCCGTCGACTCCTCTGTTTTGTCGATGGATCTTCTTCCTGTCCACCTCAGTTTCTTGCCCCTGACAAGGATGCTGTCAACTCCACCCCTGTGGAAAACCCTGAGTACGCTGCTTGGACTCAGCGTGACCAACTGGTGCTGTCCTGGATCAACGGTTCTCTTCACCACACCGTTTTATCCACGGTCACCAACCTCACCACTGCTCGAGCAACCTGGTTGGCTCTTGAGAATCGCTTTGCCTCTCGAAACCAAAATCGCCTATTGCAGCTTCGCAGCGAGTTGTTTCGCACCCTCCGTGGTGATCTTTCCATAACTGACTATCTGGACAAAGTCAATTCCATTGCCAACTCTCTGGCTCTCTCTGGTTCTCCCCTGTCCGATTCAGACCTTATTACCGTCATCATGTCCAATGTTGGGCCTGTTTATGAAAACACAGTCGCCTCTGCTCAAGCCCGTGACAAACCCATATCCTATGCCGACTTGGAGGCCCTTCTTCTCAGCGCAGAGCAGCGCCTTCAGCCTCTTCTCCGTGCCGGCACCGACCCCACTGTCTAGGCTCTTGCTGCTTCTCGTGGCCGTGGTCCCTCGCGAGGTGGCACAAGAGGCCACCGCGGCTCATTCTGTGGTTCCCCAGGTGGCTACAGCACCAGCAGGCGGCACCGGTTCATCCCGTGGCTATCGCTCCGATGGCATCCTCGGGTCTGCTCCTCCTGGCGGCAACAACAGCGGCTCCTTTCCCACTGGCACTGGCGGCGCGTCCTCGCCGTTCTCTGGGCAGCGTGTTCGCGGTCAAATTTGTGGCCGCTCTGGTCACTCTGCGATTGATTGCTACAATCGCCTCAATCTTTCTTATGAAGGCCGTGTCCCTCCTTCCCGCCTCACGGCCTTGGCCGCCCAGCAAGCACCAGCAGCTAACTCTCCTACTTCCTCACCTTGGGTCGTGGATACTGGTGCAAATTCTCATATCACAAATGACTTGGGCTCCTTGACACGGGCCAGTGAGTATCGTGGGCCCGATTCGGTAGGCGGAGTTGCTGGTGGCACAGGTTTGCCTATCCAAAATATTGGTTCTTCGACCCTTTCTTTATGCAATTCTACATTTCCTTTACCCAATGTCCTTCATTGTCCTAATGCCTCTCCCTCTCTACTTTCTGTTAATCAATTTGCTTCTGATAATCACTGTTATTTCACTTTCTTTCCTAACTCCTTTTTGATCCAGGATCTGGCAACGGGGAAGATCCTTTTTCGGGGCACGAGTAACAATGGTCTCTACTTCCTTCCTGGTTCACCTACTCCGCCACTTTCCGCTCATGTCGCCCTTCATGGTGTTCGTGCTGCTGACAATGTTTGGCATTCGCGTCTTGGTCATCCGTCTTCTTCAACTTTGCGGTCTTTGTTTTCCCGCAAGCTTTTGTCTGTCACTCGCTCTTCGGCTTCTAGTTCGTTTGTTTGTCATTCTTGCCCTCTCGGCAAAAGTGCTAAGTTGTCTTTTCAATCTTCAGATTCTATTAGTAAATTTCCTCTAGAACTCATTCATACTGATGTATGGAGCTCTTCGACTCTTTCTGTTTCTGGTTTCAAATATTATGTTTTATTTGTGGATGATTATTCTCGTTATTCCTGGATATATCCTATGCATCGTAAATCTGAAGTTTATTCCCATTTTGTTCAGTTTAAGTCCATGGTCGAAAATTTGTTTTCTTCTCGTATCAAATGTTTACAATCTGATGGGGGTGGGGAGTATACAAGTCATGTTTTCCAAAATTTTTTATCCTCCCATGGCATTGTGCATCGTTTTTCCTGTCCCCATCATCCCGAACAGAACGGTCTTGCTGAACGCAAGCATCGTCACCTCGTTGAGACTGGACTTACTCTCCTTGCTCATGCTTCTATGCCTACAGTTTATTGGGCTGAAGCCCTTCATACGGCCGTTTATCTCATCAATCGGCTTCCCACCCGTACATTGGGCTCTCTCTCTCCTTATCAAAAATTATTCAATCGTATTCCTAAATATGAATTTTTCAAAGTCTTTGGGTGTGCTTGCTTTCCATATATACGTCCGTATAATACAAACAAATTACAATTTCGTTCCATTCAATGTGTTTTTCTAGGCTATTCATTGAATCATCAAGGTTATCGTTGCTTAGACCTTTCCTCTAATCGTGTTTTTTTGTCCCGCCATGTTATCTTCGGTGAATCGTCTTTTCCTTTTGCCACCAGGGTTACTCGGTCCTCGGAATTGTCTTCCTCGCCATCAGACTCCCCACTCCTCATCACCGGGCCCCTTGATCTCCCAATTCCAAAACCCAGCACAATTTGGCCCCCTGCCCAACCTGCCCAGGCCCAGACCGATCAGCCCAATCCTTCCCCACTTATTTGCCCCGCACCCAATCATCCCCTTCCTCAATCTGTCCCAGCTCCCCCTTCCATACCCCCTATTCCCGCGTTTACCATCGCCGCCCCAAACCCACACACCACAATGCTCCCGCCTCTGTTTCCCAGCCTTGCCCAGCACCAACAAATTGCCCTGCACCCCACACCAGCTCACCTCTTCTCCTTCAGCCTCAACCCCCGCCTCTGCCACCTACATCAGCGCCGACCACCTCCATTGCCCCTGTCTCTGTGCATCCTATGCTTACTCGAGGTAAAAATAAGAAACTCCAGCAATTTCCTCCTCTTGCTCATGCTGCTAACTTTCCTTCTCAGGATACCGTTGAGCCCACTTGCTTTAGTCAGGCCAACACCTCCGAGCACTGGCGTCGGGCTATGGCTGACGAATTCAATGCCCTTCAACGGGCTGGTACCTGGTCCCTGGTTCCTCGTGTTCCCACGATGAATGTTCTTCCAAATAAGTGGGTATTTCGTATAAAGCGCAACTCTGATGGTACCATTCAGCGGTATAAGGCCCGTCTTGTTGCAAATGGATTTCATCAGCAACCAGGTCTTGACTTCGGCGAAATTTTCAGCCCAGTGGTCAATCACTCCACCATTCGGCTCATCTTGGCTCTCTTTGTCCAATTCCAGTGGCCGGTTCGCCAGCTTGACGTTCAAAATGCCTTCCTCCATGGCTTTCTTGATGAAGAAGTATACATGCGCCAGCCCCCCGTTTTTGCTGACTCCCAGTTCCCAGACCATGTTTGCCGCCTACGCCGTTCTCTATACGGCCTCAAGCAGGCTCCCCGTGCCTGGTTTCAGTGCTTCTCCACTCACCTGGAAGACTTGGGATTCACCTCCTCCAAAGCCGACTCTTCTCTATTCACATACTTCCATGGCACCATTCGAGTGTATCTCTTGATATACGTTGATGACATCCTCATCACTGGTAATAACTCCACTCATATCACTGCTCTTATTGCTAACTTGGGTAGACTGTTTTCTATGAAGGACCTCGGACCCGTTCACTACTTCTTGGGCATGGAAGTTCAGATCACCCCTGCTGGTCTCTCCCTCACCCAGCACAAGTACCTCTGTGACTTGCTCCAACGCACCCACATGTTCGATGCCACGCCGGTCGCCACCCCAACTGTTGCGGGCCGCCGTCTCAGCCTTCATGATGGTGACCCGTTATCTGATGCCACAGAATACAGAAGCATTGTCGGTGCTCTGCAGTACCTCACTCTTACCCGACCAGACATCTCTTTCGCTGTCAACCAGGTCTGCCAGTTCCTGCATCGCCCCACCTCTGCCCACTGGATTGCAGTCAAACGCATCCTTCGCTATCTGCGAGGTACCCCTGCTCATGGCCTGTCCTACTGTCCTGGTTCCCTCTCCCTCCGGGCCTACTCGGATGCTGACTACGCTGGAGATCCTGATGACCGTCGCTCAACTGGTGGCTACTGTATATATCTTGGCTCCAACCTTGTCTCCTGGAGCGCCAAAAAACAAGGGGGTGTCTCCCGGTCCAGTACTGAGGCGGAATACCGCCAGCTTGCCTACACTGCCGCCGCCATCTCCTGGTTTCGGGCCCTCTTCTGTGATCTTCGGATTCCCTTGTCCCGCCCACAGCTACTGTGTGACAACATCAGCTCCATCTCCCTGGCCTCCAATCCAGTCTTTCACGCCCGTACCCGCCACGTTGAAGTTGACTATCACTATGTTCGTGAAAAGGTTGTCCGAGGTGAGCTGTTGGTCTCCTATGTTTCCACCTTGGACCAGCTTGCAGATATCTTCACCAAAGGATTGTCCATCTCCCGCTTCCGTTCTCTCCTCTCCAAGCTGCCTGTTCTTGATCGCCCTGTCAGCTTGCGGGGGTGTGTTAGACCCTCAGGATCCAATCAGATCAGAATAGATGTCCTATGATTTACATGTATCTTCTAGGATCCTAGGATCTTCCTATTTAGGCAGTTTATACTATCCTGTCAATTCCTATACTTTAGGAGCAAGCTAACCATCGTACATATTAGGAAGTCTTTACTGTATATAAGGCACCTTTCTTATCAATGAAATACAAGCTTAAAAGCATACCTGTTTGTCCAGTCTTACACGAAGTTCACACTGAAGTGTACCTGGGGGATCCATTTCCTGGAATATAATATTTCCTTGGTAATTTCTCAGCTCTATGTAGAACCGAGCTCCATATATGGACAAGATGCTTAAATATATCATAATACCTCTAGCTCAAAGCTGTGTCCAACACCAACGATGCTATCAAGGTCAGCATCTGAAATGGACTCCTCATTTTCAATTTCATCACCATTTTTACCAGCATTTTTAGGCTTATTAGCACATAGAATTGGGGCACAAAGCCCAGGACTGTCCTGTTCAGGTAGAATTATGAACTGAAATTCTGCACTAAAATTAGAGGAGATAACATTATTGTTTCTATACCTTTGAGTCTAAAGGGCGCTTTTTTGTGTACAAGTCATTGGGAGTGACTTCTGCCTATTAACAAGATATAGAATGAGAACATTACCACCTCTGAAGCAACCAAGAAAAAAGGTTCAAAGTATCCAAAATTTCCATAAAAAGCATCCACATGTCGTAAGTTGATCACCTTCCTGAAAGGAGTTAGGCCTAGCAACTGGAACAATGTCTGCAGAGGATGAACCACTGTTTCCTCTGTCGAATTATTTGCTGCCTTAAGTGAGGTCTTTTTTTGCTTGATGAACATTGAACTATTGATGTACAAGCTGAATACCCCTCTCGTAGAAAAAGATTTTTACAAAAAGAAAAAGAAAAAAAAGAATCACATTCAATCACATCACTCAACCAATACAAATTTCGCAAGTCCTAGAAATAAAGTACATGCAAACTACACTCGCAGAACTGTCATTGGTTTTCCAAATGTAGCTAATAAATAAATGAAAAGTATAGTTCTTCACTAAGAGTGTAAGAGAATACCTCACTGACAAAAGAATGGTATCCATAATGCTCAAGGAATCAGGAGCCGATTTGCAATGCCCCTCAATTCTAACCTTCTTATCCCTCACAAGAGGCAATAGACACCAAGCCCATTCCTTTGGTATTCGGCCAATCTACCGCAAACACATTTACTCAAATACAATCAATCAAATTACTAAATAATAAAAACAATTAAATCACATTCCCGTTGCCCAAAAACTTACCTCTCCCGAATTTTACGTTGAGAACCTCACAATCTCGGAACAAGCAGCCGCCTGACGCCCGGTCCCAAAAACCTTGCCGGGAGAAGGCGACATTGAACTGCTCTTTAAAGGAAAAGTGAAATCCACTTCGTCTTCAGGCTTGATCCTCCGCCCTTTACACGTAGATAAGCCTGCCACTTCACCGCAGCCCACAAACCACCACTCACCTCAGGCCAAGCTCTCGCATCGGGCCTCATCTTCAACGACGGCATAACCTGAATTACTGGCACAACCATCACCGCTCCCTTCAGTCCGCAAGGAGAAATTAATCTTTTGACCGCCATTTTGGGTCGGCTTCGGGACGTCGGAGCTCAAAATATTACGATTCTTCGGAAGACCTGTTCTTTCTTTTGGTTTGAAACTGGGCTTGTCGAAAATTATGTTGATTGCGCCGGTTACGTCGTTGTTTGCCATGTGCAGGGCTCTGATTATGTCCATTTCCGAGTATTCCGAACCCACGATTGACCGGATGGTGGATAATAGTTCGTCCGTAACCTTATTCCCCATTGTAAAAAGTTTGAAAAAGAAAACGAAAAACCCTAGCTTTCTTTGTGAGAGAATTGAAGTTTCAGAGTGTTAGGTGGAATCTGATACTGAGGCCTCTGACGCTGGTCGGAAATTGGGCTTAGAGAGAGGCCGGAGTCTCGCAAAACCCTGGAGCTAAGATGCGCGGTCGGTGCACGATAGCAGAGGTTTAGTTCTCACATTGGTTGTCCTGTGTGGAACAAAAAACGAGCGCGATTGAGTGTCGACACGGGAGAAATGGCGGGTAATGTATGAAATGCGGGATGGGTACACGTGGCACGTTTTCAACCATCCATTTGTGATTCCATGTGGGAGGTCGCATGTTAAAGATTAGGATTAGGGGGGTGGATTGATCTTTTTCTTAGGCTAACTAACGTTCTGTTTTTTTTTTTGGTTGCCAAATTAGGCTAAATTTCATATTACCCCTTAAATCTTTTGAGTATTTTCAAAATTCTCTCATTTTTCTCTTGCAATTTTCGAAACCTATGAATATATTGTTTTAAGTTGATAGGTTAGTTTTGTAGATAAATGGTTGGTTGATCACGTGAGAGGTGTGATACCTCGATAATTGTGTAAATAAATAAAAATGTAAAAATTTATTCTTAATATACTTTAATGGTATTTTTTTTCCTATATTATATATGAAATTTTGAATTCGATTTTCAACGTAGATCAATATTTTCTTAATAATTCTATATAAAAAAATTATTTTTTTATATCTTCTTTAATTTGTAACTGATTAAATATTTATTAATAAAAGATTACTAGTGCAATAATTTATGATTTTATACATAATATTTGCTAATATTTAAATTGTAAAGATTCAAATATAACATGCCAAAATTTTTTTATCTAAACAATAAAAGGGAAAAATGTAATATAAAGAAAATCATAAACATGATTTATTTTTATACGATGAAAGCATCATTCATGACGCATTGATTATCCAAATTTTGCCTTTTAGACATGCCATTGCCTTCTTGTTTTTTTTTTCCTTATTATTTTGAGAAGTGTTATGAATTATTTAGTATTTGATCAATTTTATATTGCCATATTTTTCCTACATTCATCACTTCCAAATTTGTGTTTATATGTAGTGCTATATTTGTCATTAATTAGTCATTATAATGTCCATTATGTTTTTTTATACCAACATCTCTCATATTTTAACAAAATAGGAAAAACTACAAAAATTAAAATTGGTAAAATCTTGAAAACTAGTGTTTACTTCTTTTGTGTAAAAACCATGAGGTTTTTCACACCTGAGAGATGGGTTGAATCCTCACAATAAAGTGTTATCTTCACTAGCGGCTTGCTCCTGACCACAAAGTATTTCTAATGAATTTTGAACCCTTAAAAGTTATGACACGTGAAATTCGTCGTATGAAAATGACAGTTTACCAACTGCACTACATCTTATCATTAAATATAATGTTTACTTTAAAATCAAGTTTCAATTTCAAATTTTCTACCCTTTTTTTTTAGAATCAAATTTTCTAGTATAATGTTATAAAAATTCCAAATTTGAATATTAATTGGTAGTTAAAGCATAAATTATGGAATGAACATGTAATTATTTCAAAAATAGAATTATTATGTTGAGATAATCACAAGCTATATAAAGTTAAAAAAAAAAACCAAAGAAAAGCAGAAATTGAAGTTTATCACCCAATGGGAAAAAAAACATAGGTGGAGCCAACCTTCCTTCCATTATTAGGCTGGAAATTTCCCACCATAATGAGTAGGGTGGCAATTTCTGACACGACCCGATATACGATTCGAAATCCGCACGAAATTAACCCGAATTAACCCGACTCGATAATAATCAGGGTAATTTTCGGGTCAACCCGTTATAACCCGTTTATTAAACAGGTGGGTTTCGGGTCAACCCGCTAACCCATTTAATAACCTATTAATCCGTTTATTAAATGGGTTATTGAGTCCCAACCTGCGAACCCATCAACTCGCGAATCCATTTAGCACTTTAGGGTTTCACAAGGACCAACATATAAATACTAAAACTTTATAATTGACAACCTAATTAACCTCAAAAAACCAAATCAGCAGCTCCAGTGCTGCACGCCTCCACTTCTATTTCTCAAGCAACCCTCCTCTAATCTTCTCCATTCTCAACCTTCCTTCTCCATTCGGCACTGTAAGTTTCTCTCCTACTGATTCTGATTAATCTTTTCGAGGATTCGTTTCTCGATTTTTTTTTGTTCTTTTGCGTTTTCTCAAATCTATTTGAAATTCTAATTTGGCTTCGGTTTGTGTTTTGGAATGTTGGTTGTTTCGGCCAATATTTGGTTCTGAAATGCGGATTTGGAGTTCTAATACCTGTGTTTTCTTTCGACTGGTCGCCTTCAAACCCTAGTTGTTTTTCTTTCGCGAACTTCTGGGTGATTTTTCTGTTGAGAAATTGTAACAACCCGTCCCGAGAGCCGGGATTAAGATAGTGATTAAGGTGTGATTATTGAGGTTAAGCAGTGGGTAGGTGGTCCCGATGGGTCCATGAGCGTAGAATGACGATTTTGCCCCTGGTTCGGGCAAATAGTTGACTTTTAGTTGGGAGGTCGATTTGAGTGTTGATCCGTGACTAGGACGTAGTTTAGGACGTCACGAATCCATAGGCAAGTGGCACGCCCGATTCCGACATCCGAGGAGGAAGTTGTGATGTTCGGAAGGTCGAGGGCATAACTGTAATTTGGGTAAATTAAGGGGAAAAGTTGACTTTTTGAATAATCGAGTTTTGGTAGGCGTCGACTAGGATGGTCGCCGTGACGGGGGTGTACACGGCAGAGGTTAGCACGACGGGGGTACCTGTATGCTCTGTTTTGCCGTGATGTTCAAACGGCTAGTCGTGATGTTTGGGTAAGAATCGACGGTCAAGGTGAGTCGGGTTAGGCTTAGAAGGGTCCTAGGAAGAGGTTGGTGAAGCCACCATGAAGGGGGAAGTCGTGGGTGGCCGGAAAGGAAAACATGGGTTTTGAGTTGTCTGGTTTGAGCTTTAGTCGACGGGCTAGGGACAGAGTCGAGGTTAGGAGTGTTGGGGAATCGATAGGGTAGGCCTAGACGATGAGAATGGTGAAGGAAGGGAAGGAATGGAGACGGGACGGTGGAGAACCGCTCTCGCCGGTTCGAATTACAGACACTGTATCGAACCGGGTTTGTTCGAGGTAGGGGATGCACTGTAGCAGCGCGTGAGGGCCACGCGCAGCCACTTTGGGCGGCGCGTGGGGGCGCGTGCGGCGGCGTATGGAGAAACGGTCAACATGGTTTTTGGTCTAGGAGTTGTGGTGAGTTCAATGGAGTTGGTTTCGGGTCAATCGGAAGTCGTTTGAATGTAGTTCCGCGAGGGTGAATGTTTAGGGTCCCGGGTTTTAAGTCTTTGGTTCGGGGAATTTTAAGGAAATTAGGTAGTTGTTTCGGAGACGTCTTAGTGACATAATTTTGACGGTGTTGGACAGGATCGGGATTTCCCGAGGAAGCCGAGGAACGGGCTGGACGTTCGGGACGCGAGTAGGGCTCCGTACTGTGAGTGGACCCTTTCTCTAAACTCGAACATGCATAACTGTTTTCTATAATTGTTTTATGGTTTTGATTATGATTTTATGTTTATCGAATATGTTTGGTTGGTTTTACATTATTACACGTTTTTCAAGGAAATTGGTTTTTAGCACGTTTTACGAGGAATGGTTGGTTTCTGAAATTTATGCTATGGTGTTGGGATTTCAAAAGATAAGTGGTTTTCAATGGTTATAAGTGGATTTTGGAACATGATTTCAATGATCAAGGTTTTTGGTTCTAGAAACGGATTTTGGAAATGGAAGTTGGTTTTAAAGTGGGAAAGTGGACTCCGGATTTGGGTTCGGAATGACGGTTCTGGATGCCGGAAGGGCATCGGACCAGTGATTTCGGATTCGGGTTTGGATGTAGATTGGTAAATGGTTTTCAAATGGTTTTGGGATTGGATTTGCTGGATCTGGTTATTGGGTTTAAAGACCCGGATATATGTGACGGGGGACCGGCCGGATTGGGTTTAAAGACCCGGATTGAGTTTAAAGACTCGGGAGTTTAAAGACTCGGATATGATAAAGGCCTGGATTGAGTTTAAAGACTCGGGAGTTTAAAGACTCGGATAGATCCAGTAGGTTCGATCGGGAAATGAGGATTTGATACGGTTTCTGATACTCATGCTATGGTTTCTTAAGATATTTTATAGTGTTTCTGTTCCTTATGATGTTTTATAATGATTATTTTATAACTGTGTTCATAACTGTTGGTTATGCATGTGGTTTCAAAATGGAGGGTTAAACTCGGTTTTCACATAAAGTAGTTTTGAACTTTTTGTACTTTCTGGTCCACTCACATTTTTCTGTTTTAAATTGCCCTCCAGGTTGTGGAGCTAGCGCGGGGTCTTGACGTCGAGGTAGAGTCCGAGGCATAGAAGTGACGTGAGGGATCCTAGAAGAGTTTAACGGCTTCTGTGTGCGTGTAATTTATCGGTTTTTATTTTCCTTGTAATTTAGTGCTATGCTCTGTAAACGATAAGGTTGGGATATTTCGTAATTACTCCTGCGTCTGGCTGGGTTGCGTGAGTGTTCCTTAGGTGTTGTGTCGGGGAGTCAGACGGGAGCGGGATTTACCTCGGGTTTCGGGGTGAAACCGGGGTGGGTCCTGACAGAAATTTGGTCGTAATTTGCTTGTTGCCATGAAATTTGGATGAAACGGGTGTGTTTCTATTCCCCGTTTTGTTCATTTTAAAACCCTAGTTCCATTACATATTTACATTCTATCGAATGAGTTTCTTGCTTTATGGTTAGGGTTTTCGTTGTTAGAGTTGTGAATTTGTTGGAGACGGTGAAACCTGGAACGTTATAACACAGTCTACTCTCTCTTTATGCGTCCCAAAATCCCCGATCCGTTGAAGATGATTATTTCAGTATTTTGTACTTATTTTTTGTAATTCATGTGCTCTTCTATTTGTTCTTATTCCTCGATGTCTTACTCTATTCCTTTGATATCTGGTGAAGTTCCTCATCGTTTCACATGTGGAATGCAGAACCCAGGGCAGCTAAAAATATATTCGGGAGGAATTTTATGGAAGAAACAAGGAGGCGGTAAAGCAATAGAAGTTGATAAAGCTGAAATTGTTGGTGTAACATGGATGAAGGTCCCAAGGACTAATCAGCTTGGCGTTCGGATTAAAGATGGGCTATACTACAAATTCATCGGATCTAGGGGTGGCAATGGGTCGTGTCGTGTCGGGTTCGTGTCGTGTCATGAATTCTGTTTTACCCATTTATGCCCAACCTGAACCCGACCCGTTTAATAATCGTGTCAAGAATGTCCAACCCGAACCCGACCTGTTAATGACCCGTTTAACCCGTTTAACCCATTTAATAAACAGGTCATACTCAAAACCCAATTAACCTATGACCCGTTTGACCTGTTTAACCCATTTAACATGTTTAACCTATTTAAATTATAAAATTTAATAGATATTTATGTAGTAAATAGGTAGATATATGGGTTAGTAATGACACATTTATTAAATGGGTCAATATATAAGCCAATATACGGGTTAACCTGTTAACCCGAAATCTACCCATTTATTAAACGGGTTGACAGGTTATTAAACGGGTTAACAGGTTGACCCGAAAATGACCCGAAATTTTAGTCGTGCGGGTTGACCCGCATAAATTTCGTGCGGGTTTCGAGTCGTGTATCGGGTCGTGTCAAAAATTGCCACCCTTAATCGGATCTATGAGCTATGCTTCTGGATCTTCATGTAGTGAGTTTCTTGCTATATCTGGAACATTTTTGGTCCTTGAATGAGTTCAATATATAGTATTATAGTATATGGAATCTGCATGTTTGAATAATAATTCAGACAAAATTAATTTGATTATTTGTTCATTCCTAAAGCACACAGAGACACAGTATTAGTATGCACACTTATTATGACTATTGACCTGTTCTATTATTATCGAATATTTTTTTCATTGGATTAATTTTTTTTCTTGCCTTTGTGTCAATCCATTTTCCTTGTTCTTTTTTCTGATTACAATCAATGAATGTGATAGAAAGTGGTGAAGGAGAAAAATGCACTTGCTGAAAGGTTGAAGAGTGCTGAAGCTGCACGTAAAAGATTTGATGAAGAACTTAAGCGGTATGCCACAGAGAATGTAACCCGAGAGGAAATTCGGCAGTCTCTTGAGGATGAAGTACGACGATTGACACAAACAGTGGGACAAACTGAAGGGGAGAAACGGGAGAAGGAAGAGCAAGTTGCTCGGTGTGAAGCCTATATTGATGGTTGTTGCTCACTAAATTATTGCATTTACTTGTATCCTACAGGTTATGAATTATGAATTATGAATTATGAAGTTTGAAGTTTATTGAATTATGAAGTTAGTTGATAAATGGTATAATATTTTAGTGAAAAAATTATGCTTCAAATATTATGGTTAAATAGGTTAAATGAGTTAAACAAGTTAAATGGGTTAAACGGGTTAAATAGGTTATTCAACACGACACGTTTAATAAACGGGTTAAACGGGTGAGTTCGGGTTATCTGTTTAATAAACAGGTCGTGTTCGGGTTACATGTTTTGACACGATTAATAAACGGGTCGGGTTCGAGTTGAGCTTAAATAGGTAAAATAGAATACACGACACGAATCCGACACGACACGACCCATTGCCAGGTCTAATGAGTGAATGATGTGGTCAAAACAGAAATATGGCAAAATATAAGGGGTGGGTGACGTAGGACGGAATCAAAATGGTATCAAAGTCTCCGTCTTAAAAGTTAGGCGGCCGGTAAGAACGAATAGCAGACGAGACAGAGAGGGAGGGAGAGAGGGAGAGACTGCCCTTCAAGACCAGAAAATTTATTTTAAAAGGAAATGCCACCTACCACCAATCCCCTCTCTCCAACTTGAACCTCGCTTTCCACTTAAAATTCAAACCACTATTGACTCCTCCTCCGATTACTACTTTCTCTTTCTTCAGCTTCTCAGTCACAGCATTTCACTGCGAAATCGATCTGCTTTTAGTTTAATCAGGTTTGGAATTTATGCTTTGGTAGTTGATAATAATTCTGCTTGCTTAAATTTGATAGCTTTTTGGTTTATTGTATCAAGTTTTCAATCTTGATCTGGGTTCACGTGTTCAGTTGAGCAATTCGGTTTTGGGAGGTGGGGTTTGTGAATTTTTTACGTGAAAGTTTTGAAATTGATATTTTGGGTGCCGTCAGAATCGGAGAAATGAAATTATTACTTCATTGTGATTGATTTCTGGGTAGCTGGGAGTCTGGGACAGTGATTCCCTCATTGACTTTGTTGCTTGCTTGGTAATTTGTATGCAGATCAGAAACTGCGTCTCTGATCGAACCAAAAGATTTAGGCTTTTTGAGCTGCTTGTACGTAAAGCTTTAGAACATGGGATCGGGATCATGGCACATGGAGAAAAGAGATAGTTTCAAAAACGAGCCTGCTATTGACCACGTGCTTGAAAATGGGTCTCTCTCAATTATCGTGCTTGGAGCTTCTGGTGATCTTGCCAAGAAGAAGACTTTTCCAGCACTCTTCCACCTTTTTAAGCAGGTTTTTGCTAAGCATCGTCTATATCCGTACTTAAAAATGATTAACAAAGAAATATTTTAAGGTTGTGTAGAATATGCTGTGGAGCCATGCGATAGTGACTTTCTTTTGGGTGATTTGTTCTTTAGGGATTTCTGCATCCAAATGAAGTTCACATTTTTGGCTACGCTAGGACCAAGATTTCTGATGATGAACTAAGAAACCGCATTCGTGGGTGAGCTTTCTTCCTCTTTTTTTTTTTTAATTTATTTTTCCGATCTGGTCTTTTTTGCAAGTCCATTCCCATTTATGAGTGGAAACAGTTAACAGTCCATCACTTCACGCTTCTTTTTGCTCATTGGACCACTGCTATTCACATTTTCTTTTCTTTTTTCTGGTCTCGTAGTTTAATGAGTATTGATGGCTGGTATGATTGCAGATATCTCGTCCGTGACAAAGCTTCTTCCAAGGACATGGAAGATGTAACCAATTTTCTGCAACTGGTAAGTGCCTTATGCAACATTTACTTATGATTTCATTCCTGAAAATATATTCAATCTCTTTATCAATTTTCTTTGTAGATCCAATATGTAAGTGGTTCTTACGACACTGAGGATGGATTTCGGCTTCTTGACAAGGAAATTTCACAGATGGAAGTTTCAAAAAATAGTGCAGATGGTTTATCCCGCAGGCTCTTTTATCTTGCTCTTCCTCCATCTGTGTATCCCCCTGTTTGCAGGATGATCAGGCATCATTGCATGAATAGATGTAAGCTATTCCTAATACTAATTAGTTCATGCAAGCTATTCCTAATACTAATTAGGTTTCAAAAAGGCTGTATCAAAGTGGATAATTTCAATTCACTTATCTTTCTATGCATGAGTCAGGCAATCATACATGAAGGAATTAAATTGTTCCAGAATGAAATTAAATGACAGATTAATATTAACCTTTAGAAATGTATGATTGTAATCCTTTCAGCTGATCTTGGTGGATGGACTCGTATTGTTGTTGAGAAGCCTTTTGGGAAGGATTTGGATTCTGCAGAGGAACTCAGTAACCAGATCGGGGAGTTATTCGATGAATCCCAAATTTACCGTATTGATCACTATTTGGGGAAGGAATTGGTGCAGAATTTGGTAATAATACAATGTCTGCATGTACTCGATTATACACTTTTTGGCTATTAATATAGTGGAAATCTGCTTATTTATTATTTGTTCGAAATTTTGCAGTTAGTACTTCGTTTTGCAAATCGGATGTTTTTGCCGCTTTGGAACCGAGACAACATTGATAATGTACAGGTGAGAATCCTTCCTTAAGTGCCGATGAATGTCTGTCAGTATGACACTGACAACGTACAGTACAGATGTTTCCTCCAGGCGCATACAGTAAATTTCATCCCCTTTTTTCTTTTTAAATTTGTTTCTTTGGCAGATTGTGTTTAGAGAGGATTTTGGAACTGAAGGTCGAGGTGGATATTTTGATGAATATGGGTATGCTTCACCAGTGCATTGTGCCAATTTGTTCTTCAAGCAATACCTTAGATGAAAAAACAAATGCTTTCATCCTCAATATATGTTGGTGATTGTTAAATTATCTTGTTTGTAATATTTGTTATTGGAATCCATGTTCCTTGCTGTCTTACGGGTCTTCTTTTAGTGACTAATTTTTCTTTAATGGTTTTATGTTGGTTTTATATCCCTGGAATATAGTTAGGGTCACGGACTAATCAGTTCTCTTTTTTGGGCAGAATTATCCGCGATATTATCCAAAATCATCTATTGCAGGTAGGAACTTGACTTTATTATCTATTTAAGATCATTTATCTTTTTATTTTGAGGGATCAATAATTTAATGCTACTCTGAAAATTAATCCTTTCACTTGTTTCAGAGTTTTAAGCTTTTTGAGATCTAATAACTAACAATATATGCAAATCCCTTGTGATAAGAACATATATGAACTTGGCATGTCTTGTGTAAAAGGCCTTCATATTTACACCGATGCTGAACAAATTTTCTCTGCAGGTTCTCTGTTTGGTTGCCATGGAAAAGCCTATTTCCCTAAAACCTGAGTATATCCGGGATGAGAAAGTAAAGGTGTGCATATCACAGTTTATTTCTGATAATATACTGTTTATATAAGCTTAAGGAATTAACAGTTATACTGCCAGCTTTGCAGAAGGAAAAAAAAATAGTCAATTTGAAACTTGTTCCTTCATAATCTCTTCTCTTTAGTTCCAGAAATTCCATTTTTCCTTTATTAATGAGCAATGTATGTTAATTTAGGTTCTTCAATCAGTTCTTCCAATTAAGGACGATGAAGTTGTTCTTGGACAATATGATGGCTACAGGGATGATCCAACTGTTCCTGACCACTCGAACACACCAACTTTTTCAACTGTGGTTCTGCGGATTCACAATGAAAGATGGGAAGGTACAATAACTTTCACGTTTCATTGGAACAAATTTTGAACTTTCTTATATCGGTGATGATAATGGTTTTATTTTTTACTGTTTTTAGTTGATTTTATAGTGTGCTTTGAACTTAAGGAAGATAACATTGTCTTTCTCGGTTCTCACCTTTCACACTATTTCCTTTAGGCGTTCCGTTTATACTAAAGGCTGGAAAAGCATTAAATTCAAGAAAGGCAGAAATAAGAGTTCAATTTAAGGATGTTCCTGGTGACATATTCCGATGTAAGGCAAAATCCTCTATAATTCTGAAGGCTTAATTTCAACATATTGCTTCCTGATTTGTACATTATTATTTTCTTGCTCATTTGCACTCCTTCACTTGAAATTCTGGCATCAAAAGGGAAATTCATGATTGCCTGCTACTAACCATTCCTGTAAAAGATGATGACCAGAATCAAAATGGCTCATTGCTTCAAGATGGTTTTCCTTTTCCATATAATTCTATATGCTGTTTTTTATACTCTAGATTTTAAACCACTGTCTCATTATTTAGGCAAGAAGCAAGGGAGGAACGAGTTTGTAATACGCTTGCAACCTTCAGAAGCCATGTACATGAAACTTACGGTAATGTTCACGGCTAGAGTCAAATAACATTATGTTTGAGCTGGTTTCTCAATGTCAAGTTTGTAATAACCATACGCTTGCAACCTGCAGTCTCCACTTTTCATGTTCATGAACAGGAGAAACTCTGGGGAGAGTGCGCGGGTCACCATGTTCACTTACTGACTCAATGTCTGTTGTGCAGGTCAAGCAACCTGGACTGGAGATGTCAACTGTCCAAAGTGAACTGGACTTATCATACACGCAACGCTATCAAGATGTAACAATCCCGGAGGCTTATGAACGTCTAATTCTTGACACGTATGATCACTGCCTTTCTATTTTCACAATCTATCTTCATACCCTATGCTGCTTTTCTTTTAGCCAATCAATACATAATTATTGAAGTCAACTCAACTGGCATATACCAACTGATGTTAGCCATTTTATCTTTTTCATTGTTCTGCAATCATAACAAAGTATTTTTTTTCATTTTTTCCCAGAATAAGAGGCGACCAACAGCATTTTGTACGAAGAGATGAGTTGAAGGTAACAACACTCTACTTATTATCTTGACATTTTCCAGTTCTCCCTATAGACTGATTCATCCTGCTGAATCTGTTGATAATCATCAGGCGGCCTGGGAAATCTTCACGCCTCTTCTGCACCGAATTGACAACGGTGAACTAAAGCCGTTATCATACAAACCAGGCAGTCGGGGTCCAGCAGAAGCAGATGCCCTGCTAGAAAAAGCTGGATATGTACAAACACATGGCTACATTTGGATCCCTCCCACCTTGTAGAAGAGATGAATTGGAGTTTCGCCTTGCCTTTTTAACTTTCAGCTTGGGGTTGCGCTTATCCAGTGTGCCATAAAAATATTTTTGTTTTTATATTGCAAAGCTTCCTGAAGCTATGCATTTAGAATAAGAGTGGTATGATGCGTGTTCCAAAAATGCTTGAAACAAAATGCTGTGTTTTTATGGCCATAATAAGTCATCTGCCTATGAGGATGTCAATTTCTAGTGTTACGCATTTCATTGCGCAAGATATGAGGCAATTCATTGCACGAGAATATGAGGCAAATTCTCGATCTTCACTATAGTTGGACTCGAGTCCACGGTGAGACTAATAAGCCATCTGCCTATGAGGATGTAAATTTCTACATGTTATGTCTTTCATCGCACGAGAATATGAAGCAAAGTCTCGAGTCCTCTTTTCACACGGTGAGACTGATAGGCAGGGTGATATGCCTATGAGGATGTCAATTTCTAGATTATGTGCATTTTGTTTCGTAAGTAAATGAGGCAAATTTTTTTTCTTTACTAGAATATGAGGTAAAGTTTTGCTCTTTATTTATGTATCTTATGTGAGACACTTACGAAGTCGGCTTCTGTATAAATTTTCCTAAATTTTCTTGTAGGAAGATACCTTAGCGGGTCCTTTATGCCAAGTTTGAAATTTGACTGATTATGTATTATTTAGGAAGACATCATATTCTATAAGGGAGCAGCATCCGTAATATAGTAGATGAATGTGTACCGTCTACGTCAAAAACTCGGAGCTAGTATATGCTTTTCTTCTTTAACCTTTCTTCTTGATCAAGCAAAGGTTAATAATCCTCCAAATTAACCATGGTTATCATATTCCTTTCTCTCAAGTTAAATTTTAGAATTTTTATTTTTATTTTTATTGAGAGATAATATTACCAAGTGGGCAAGTGGTTGTATGTAAAAGTGAAGTAACTAAATTTGATCAAGTTTTGTAAAAGAGGAGTTAGTCAAAGGCTTATTTGATAAGTTGTATATGATGTTGTAAATTTGTAATACAGTTAAATAATACATCGCACTCACATAGTATGATAGAATAAAATCGACAATTTAGTAAAAATTAATTTTTTTAACACATTATGGAAAATAAATTAGACATCTCAAAAAAATTACTCCAAACACATCTACTATACGAGAAGGGATACCACGAATATCCTATTTCTTGTTACCTTTGATTGATATGATCAAACTCGAAACTATCTATTACAGAGTAGAAATAGAATATAATTAGGACATAACCCGTAGATATCAATAGCATTCTTCAACTAGAGACCTAAAAGACCTAAGAGACATGTCCTTACCAATGTTAAAAATGACGTTAAGTGCTTTTATGCCGATTGATAGGAGTCTAACGTTTAGGTGGTTTAAAAAAAAATGCAATAAACTAATAATATATTGAATATTATCAAATAATTCAAAAATAAAAATTAATTATCTAAATAAATTAATTAAATTGTGAATAATAAATATTAAAAATATAATTTTTTTTATTAATTTTATTGTACAACCTTCCATAATTTGTGTTGGAATGGAATAAGTATTGTTTCCCAAGTAAAACGGAGAAGAGGGGTCCTTGGTAAGGCGAAGGGTTAAAGCAAGCGAAGACTCGTCACCCGCCACTCTCTCCTTCCACGCGTCTTTTTCCCAACCCTTTCCTGCCTCTCACTCTCTCTGCGCCCCTAATTTTGGCACACACGCTCTGTTATCTCTCTCTCTGCCTCTCTCGCCTCTCTCGCCTTTCCTGTTTTCTGTTACCTCCATCTCCTCCTCATCCTTCTCCTGTTTGCTTTTCCTTCTCTCTTTCTCTCCCTCTCTTTGCATTGCGTTCATTGGTTCGTTGGTCGGTTGCTTCCATCGTTGGGTCAAATTAATCCCTTCCGCATCTGATTCGGTAAACTCAGGCTTCTTTTGTTAATCTTCAATTCTTTTATTCATCTTCTTTTTAACCGAACCCACATTCGAATTTTGCTTCTTTGGATCGCCTTTACGATTCCCAGTTTCCACTAGGGTTTCTCTAGTATCCCCAATTTGTCCTTATCGTTAAAAAAAACCAGCTTTGGTTTGAAATTAGCTTGATTTGTTTTTTTTTCTTTGAGAATCAGCGTATTAGAAAGTTGGGTTTTTGTCCTTTGAATCAGAAAACTCTTGTAGAATTCAGGTGCTTGTTGTATCCTTTCGGAATATGGAATGTTTGCAACAAAATCCAGGTTTTTTGGCATAAAGCTTGCGTTTTGCTTTATCTTTTAGCTTCAAAAGGATGGCGTTGAATCTCTCTCGTGGTTCAATCTTGCCTTCGTATCCATCCCCGGAGAATGGTCCATGTTCTTCTGTGATGTACTCTAATGGGTGTGTGATGGATCAGTACAAAGAAAAGAATTTGGACGGTATTTGTGAGGATTCGTCAGGTTCTTGGAGTTCCAATTTGGATATGAAGAATATCCATTCCAGGACTGAATTGGGTGGCTCTTGTGACCCTCCTTCTGATGATATTGTGGATCGGTTGCCCGTTGATCCTTTTGGAATGGAGATTAGGTCTATTACCACTATCACCGGTTGGTTCCAGGGTATTGAAAAAGATTATGAATTCTGTGGCTCTGGCTCTGGGTTGGATGAAGCAAAGGGAAAGATGGCTGATGGTGGATTATTTGCAGGTCTTAATTGGGTTTGGAATAGTTCTGTCAGGTTTCAGCCGGAAGTTTGTGACCTGAAATTTGATGGGTTTGAGATCAATGATGGGGGTTTTGTGTTTGATGGCAATGTGGAGGAGTTTTTGAGTTTTAGCTTTATGGGGGACTTGGATGTTTGTGATGGAGGTAAGGAAATGCAGGGTTGTAGTAGCATTATGCATTCCAATGATGAGGGGAGCGCTCCACACGATGCTATGTTTTATACGTTGGGGTTTCTTGGTGTCAGGGACCTGCTTTCGGTTGAGAGGGTTTGCAGGTCTTTCCGCCATGCTGTTAGAAGTGATCCTCTTCTATGGAGGAGTATGATCATTGATTGGCCATTGAATGAGAGAATTACCGATGATGCTCTTGTACGGTTAACTAGCCGGGCTCAAGGCACTCTTCAAACCTTGAGTCTAGTGCATTGCGTAAGGATCACTGACAGTGGTCTGCAGCGTGTGCTTGACAAAAACCCGAGGCTGATGAAGGTGAGTAATTGAAATTTGTTGTTTTCTATATTCCCAAACGTACCAACCTCATACTTGTGTTTCTGATTAAGATTTGTATATCAGTATGTCTCTCCATTTCCAGCGACAGTAAATTTCAAAAGAGATGCTCTTATGTCCTTCTCTTAGAATATATTATTCCTAAGTTAAGCATGGCCCTTGACCTTGAGTCTACTACTTTCATATTTGGTTTTTGTATCGGTTCAGTAAAGCTTGATGAAGTTATTGTATCTCACACATGTTTAAATGAAATTTTTTGTCTTTTATAGCAAGTAGGCTGGGGACTATCATCGGAGTAGCTGTCTTTAGGATTCTAATTGAGGGATACGTTCAATTTATATTTATTTTTGTGTCTAATACAATATCAAGAACAATGCGAATAAGTTTTTGGCTGGAATTTTCTAGGTTCATATATTTGTTTATTGATCACTTACTGGAATTCCAAGCCTTAATTTTTTTATCTTCTAAACCTGTTAGAGCTATTTTACCTTTTTGTCCATCAAGTTCGTTCTTGTGCATTGAACTTATGAATGTTCATTTCTCTCCTTTGCAGTTAAGTGTTCCAGGATGTCTTAAAATAAGTGTTGATGGCATCGTGTCAAACTTAAAGACCTTGAAATCTGCAGGAAAACCTGGAATAAAGCAGTTAAGAATTGGTGGTCTCTCTGGTATAACAGACAAGCAGTTCGGAGAATTGAAATTCTTGCTTGGTGCGGATACCCAGATTCAGCTTAAAACCCCCAAACCACGTTTTTTTCATGGTGGTTTGTCTAATCTCTCTTGTGATGATGATTGTGCCATCGACGTTGAAGCATGCCCCAGGTGCCAGAAACTAAGTTTAGTTTACGATTGCCCAGCGAAGAGTTGCCAAGGGAAACATCCTGCTGCTCAGATGTGCAGGGCATGCACGCTTTGCATAGCTCGCTGTATTAGTTGTGGGTGCTGCCTTAAAGACATTGATTATGAGGAGACATTTTGTCTAGATTTGCTTTGTTTGGGCTGTTTGGAGAACTTGCTCAACTGTCAAGAGAGGCATGGAGAAAAGGGTGCTCCCAAGTGTGCCATATTTTGCCAGGAAAACAGGTATCAATTTTGCCTTATTGGCTAATCGAAAGACGTTGCGCATTTGATTTCAGTTGGTTGTGTTTTGGATTGAAATCTACAAGGCTTGGCTGTTCAAAAATGGCACCGAAGCCATGCAATACAGTATGCTTGGTTGCCACTGTAAGGATTTGTGTTACCTTTGCTTGAGGAACTTGCAGCTTCTGAAGCTGAAGATAATTTCCTGAGGAAGAAAAATGAAAATTAAAAAAAAAAAAAAGAGAAAAAGGGCAAAAAAAAACCAGGGAAAAGTAGTAGAAACAAGGGGGAATACATCAGAGATCCAAAAGTTTGCTCAACAGGTTTAGCTCCTGCTGAAGTGGTTCCTGTCTCGGAGACTTACCCTAGGGCAATGAAGAAAAGTTGTCGGAAATTTAACCCGGGGGGAAGTGAAGCAGTGATTGCAAGTAGCTGTTGATTGTTAGTTGAAGGGATATCGTCGTCAAAGCTGAGAATTTTATGTGTGAAGAAGAATAGCAGCAGAAGCCATGTAAGGGTGAAGCAGAAGCAGAACTTTGTGGCAAAGCTGGGAATTTTTGGAAGCTTTGCTATGGCTGAGCACGGTGGCCCGGTTGGCTGCAGCTGGTGAGGACTGATCTGATCTAGTTATGTTTCGAAGTAATGTTTGTGCTAGCAAGTTATCAGTCCAGTTGTGAAGGCTGCAATTATTTTTTCTTTCGTTGGGAAGAAAATACACATTTGCTGTTTGTCTTTAAATAAAACAATGATCAATAAAATAACAGTTGTTGTATCCCCAACCTTTTCTTGTTGCTTATCTTGTGCATTTTCCATTTCCGACTTTTGAGTAACCCTGGTAGTAATTCTTGCAAGCTTACAGCCTTAAGAGAGATAAAGATGAATGGAAACACAACCCAAGAAGCCATTTCTATGATTTTAGGTATTTCAGCGAAGTAAGCTGTCAATCTTAATGCTAATCAGGTGGAAACACATCAGTTTTGCTACCCACAAAACGTACGAAAATGTAATTGATGTGCATCTTTTTAATCGTGGATGGAAATTAATGTTATTTACAAATGAAATTGTTACTTACTATCACACAGTTATCTTTTACTTTGTGTCACACATTATTATAATTACAAAATTTTGCAATAATTAAAAGAATAAATTATAAATTAGTTCAATTTTTAAGCCTAATTTATAAATTAGTCCACTTAACATATAAAATAGTCAATTTACTGTTTTTTTAGATTTTTACTATGTTCTTTTTGTGGTTTTGTTTTTTTAAGTTTTTAAATACCGTTTATATCATTTTTTTTTCTTCAGATATAGACAGATAATTTCAAATTTTAAATATTATTATTTTATATATATTTATTAAAAGTCATAGAGTTACATGTACGTTATTTATCTTATTACTTTTGTAAGTAAATTAATAATAACCTTTTTATTTTATTTTCTTTTGAGAGAGGTATATTAAAAAAATACCTATTATGATACAATTAGAATTTCTATATATATATATGTATCTTATTTATATGGGAGTTAAATATGTAATATTATTTAATTTACCTGTAAGTTTAGAATCAGATATTAATAGGTATATAAATATAATATGTAATGGCACACCTGTAATTGTTTAAAAAATAATGGACTTAAAAAATAGTATAATTTGAGAAACAATAAAAAAATGCTATTTATTTTTTATTATCTCTATTTATTATAATGAATTAATTTATAAGTTGAACTTAAAAATGGAAACTACTTATAATTACCCTAATTAGAATTACTTTTGTCACACGATGTTACAATAGCATAAATTTACCATGATTGAATTTTAATGCTTGTGAGTTGGAGCTGGTGTAATTATTTTGAGCCCAAAGTGCTGTCAGGCCCAAAGTGTAAGCTGTTAGTCATCTCGATCAGCCCTCTCTTTGAATTTCGAATTGTTCTTTATCTTCCCATCGCTTGTATTAGTTGTATAGCCTGATCCTTTACTTTGCACTTATCTGCTGTTTTTGAATTCCTAGAACTTAGGCGTGATTGTAGTCTTTCACTTTTGGAGGTCTCTTGTCATCTGTGTATAAATTGAGGTGCTACTACTCTTTCTTCTCCCTCACGGCTGGGACGCACCCACAACACCATTACCGCACAAAAACACACACCTTTGTCACTCAATCCATAGCCACCATCGCTCACTCACTCCCTCGACCTCTCTCTCACTCACCCTCACCCTCTCTCAAGCGCTCTTTTCTCTCTCGAACGCAGTCGAAAGAAACGCCAAAACAGAGCACCGACCGGTCACCTCCAGCGGCGCCGATTCCGTCTAGCTCAGACACCCAGACCGCGACCAGTATCTTTCCCTCGACGAGACGAAGCCAATCTTGTAAGCCATTACCGTCGAAGACCATCGGCGCGTGAGAATCAAGGAGATAAATCTCAACCGAGCCGAAGCTTCCCGGCCACCCAAGGTACTAGATAGACTTTTATTCGATATCATTAGAATCTTCTCGTTGAGGGTTTATTGGTATATTAATTGCTTGGTGCTTTTAACCCAGAAACGGCGGCGGTCGATCTCGTCGGAAATTGCAGAGCTGCACGGACCACCATAAATCGAAATACCACAAACCGAGGCAACCTTTATCGACAGAAAGTTCACACGGCTGATGATAATCTTGCCCTGAATCGAAATACCACAAATACCCTTGTGGGAACTCCCCAAATTAACCATTCACAAAGGTATTTGTTTATTCATTTTTTTCTCAGTAAATATTTTTTTTTTATTTAAATTCCATCACCGCTCATTCTTGCTTGCAAAAGGAAGATACCGGGAAAAAGAAACGTCAGATTAGGGTTTCCTTTCCTCGACTGACTTCTCTGTTGAACAATTCAAATTGATATTTTGTTTTGACCTTCAACTTAAAAACCGACTGGACTCTTTTCTGTGATTTCCCTTCGCTTCCCTTCCCTCCATCGAAAAGAAAAGCACACACGTTTACGGCAACACATACCTGAAGCAGAAGCTGAAGCCCACTTGGGAAAGTCGTCAATGGAGAACGGTGAAATTCCCGAAAACGCTAATGAACGTAAGGCTTTCTTCTTCATAATCTCAAAGTTCCTGAATTTTCTTCAGTTTGGATGTCTTGATTTCTTCTTCTTCATGTTATAATTTAAAAGAGTTTCTGTTCTTCAGATTGCCCGGGTCCACAATCTGAATCTGCTGGTAAAGCCGATTCGTGCGAAGGATGCCCAAATCAGCAAATTTGTACTACTGCTCCAAAGGGCCCTGACCCAGGTTTCCTTTCTCTCTCTTACCGGTGAAGCTATATGCTTTTCGCTCTCCCGTAGCTGTAGCTTTCATCTCTTGGTTAAATTTGGTTTTTTTCTTTTCTTTGTTTTGTGTTGCTGTGAGTAATTGGACTATGATTATTAACATTTAGAAGAGAAAGCAGGGTTTGATGCTTTATGTTAATTTCATGAAATTGTTGATTCTGACCATGGATAGTTTAGCCATAGTCCCTAGTCATGTTGCCACACCAGATAGTAAGTTCAAAATTTCGAGGTATATGTCTTCTAAAAGAAATTCGTAGGCACTTGATATTGTGGCATTTCATTGAGTTTGGAGGTCTGAATTAAAACACTATGTATCGGAATAGTCTCGGATTTATTGAACTGGTTTGAGTAATTATGTGATAAGCCGATTTCTGGGGAGAAAGATAATTTACAATATATGAAAAGAGACTCTAATTTTCTTTTTGAAAACCTTGATTTTTGTTGCTCTTCTTAGCTGTTCCAATAAGCTTTCCATTTAGTTTGGGTGAGTCTATTGAATAAATTGTCTAGCCAATGATACATCAGTAGCTGGGTTGCAAGCGCTATTTCAATTTTTGTTAGGTTATTGTTGCAACACATCCAATTCAAGCAAGCAGACAATGTAACCGACCCCTGTGACATTTTCAGCATTTGTGCAACTGTCCAACTTCTTGTTTCTTGTAGTCCATTTTTTCTGTTCATTTTCCTCTTTAAAAAACCATCTCCGATGACTCAAGAATGATGTGCTTTTGAATTTATGGTTTGTTCATTATCTTTTGTCCAGACTTGGTTGCACTTGCAGAAAGGATGGCCACTGTAAAGCATAAGATACTGGTTTTATCAGGAAAAGGTGGAGTTGGAAAGAGCACATTCTCCACCCAACTCGCATTTGCACTGGCAGCTATGGATTTCCAGGTGGGTCTTCTCGACATTGACCTTTGTGGGCCAAGCATCCCAAAGATGCTTGGCGTAGAAAAGCAAGATATCCACCAGAGCAACCTCGGCTGGTCGCCTGTCTACGTTGATTCCAACCTCGGGAGCATGTCAATTGGGTTAATGATCCGCAATCCTGATGACGCTATTATATGGAGGGGCCCCCGCAAAAATGCACTCATCAAGCAATTCTTAAAGGATGTTTATTGGGGCGAGCTTGATTTTCTCGTCGTTGATGCTCCTCCCGGAACCTCAGATGAGCATATCTCAATCGTCCAATACCTTAATGCTTCTTCAATAGATGGTGCAATCATCATCACCACTCCACAACAAGTCTCCCTCATTGACGTTCGCAAAGAAGTAACCTTCTGCAAGAAGGTTGGAGTTCATGTCCTCGGAGTTATTGAGAACATGAGTGGATTGCGCCAACCATTGATGGATTTCAAGTTTTCGAGGATGACAGAGACCGGTGAGCAAATAGATGTCACAGAAAGGGCTAGGGCGCTCCTGAAAGAGAAATTGCCAGAATTTTCGGATATAATAGCCTGCACTGAAGTGTTTGATAGTAGCGGTGGTGGCGCGGAAAAAATGTGCGGAGAAATGGGGGTGCCATTTCTGGGGAAGGTGCCGATGGACCCTCAGCTTTGCAAGGCAGCAGAAGAAGGCAGGTCTTGTTTCATCGATCAGAAGTGCGGGGTGAGTGCACCTGCATTGAAGAAGATTATAGATAAAATTTTGGAAAATCAGGGATTCTCTACAATGGCAGCAGACAACGGTGCATAGAGACAATCGGATTTTGATTTGATTTAGGTTTCAAACACTTGACATGTGTTTATTATAATTATTATTATTTTATATGAGGATGGGAATGTTTGTTTTCATGTTCGTATGTTTTTGTGTCTCCATTTCTCTGTGTCTTTGTCCAGTACAAATGTGCAAGTTGTAGGCCCTCTGCATTGACCTAGGACCCTATTGTCCCAATACTACAAATATCAAATATGTATCTACCATCACTAGACACCCCTAAATGGGAATGCACCATATCTCTGGGTAATCGGTAAAACAAATCTCCCCTCCCATGTGTTGCTACTAAAATTTTAATTGCTTCTTTTTCTTTTCTTTTCACTTTTTACCAATTCTGCTCCTCCGGTCATCTTTCTCTAAAAAGAACGGCCACGAGGCCACCTCAACAGTCAATGCCTTCCAGGTCACCACCGAAAATCAGCTTCAGGAACGGCCACGAGGCCACCTCAACAGTCAATGCCTCCCTTTTACACAATCACAAGCTATACATTTACTCTCTTTTCTGGTTCCAAAAAATCTACATCAATTCATTCACCATTTCCTGTGTCATCTTTCATCTTCTAACCATTTGTTAATGGAATTAAAACCTGCATTCTTACTCACGTCTCGAGCTTGAATTTTGTAAAAGATGAAATCGATGCTCACTTCTGCTTATTACCTTGGCGATAGTGTAAATAACCAACTTTGGGTTGTCTCGAATTTCTTTCTCGTAAAAGACGAAAAAAAATTCCGTCTTTTGTTTTTAATAGGATAAAAAATACATCCAAAAAAAGTATATATAGCAGTCCAAAAAAGACTAAAAGAGGTCATCAATCTTCTCAATCTCTGGGGAAATCTCTTTAATCTGATTTGGGTACTGCCTTCACATTTTTCATTCACTCGTCCTATTATTTTGAACGCAGTAAGAAACGTACAAGAAACTAGTTTACATTTACAAAGAATGAACGACCAATATTACTTTACATCAGCTGACAAAATTATAAGGCATCATGATCCTTCATCCAATTTGTTCCTGCTTTTCTTTTGCATTTACAGAATGGGTTCTCCTTTGGCATCCATTAGAGGAAAGCAAGAAATGAAGTATATTTGTAATTTTGTATGCTGATAAAACAAGTGGAAACGAATTCACAGCTTACTAATGACTGCAAATTCCAGATATTCATCTCCTCTTTGACGCCTACTGGATGCATTGCATTGCCCACTTCTTTCTTGGATCATCTACCTGCAAAGACAAAAAAAAAACAAACAAAAAAAAAATTCTCAGAAATCATATCGATCTGGTGGTTTCATAACTTCGCACAAAAAAGATTGGTGGTTTTTGCAGGAAGACATCCAACTCAAAATGAATGCAAGGGTACTCAACACGAACATGAAAGTAACTTACAAATAGGAGAGGACGATGTCTTCTATTTCAATGAAGGGACATAAGGGGCCGGGCATGGAGATACACTAGTATCTGGTAACTGATTTATCAAATCAAGTGTCACCTTCAGACATGAATGGATCATTTTCTTTTCTAACCTAATAAGCCGTGTAGCAACTCGCATCTTTGGATTCAAATTTGCATCTGCCAACTACACGAGAGAATATTAATTAGAAATCAAATAGCAATAATTTGAGGAACACAGATTCACAACTAACTTACCAAAGAATCATCTTCACTCAATGTAGTGGGATAGCCAGCCAGGCGTGTTCGAAAATAATCATCAAGTTGGCCCAGCACTGCTCGTTCCATACAAGGACTCACCTGTAATTTTATAACCTCTAGTATAAGTCACCATAGAACTTTTGGCTTCACTATAGACAAGTGAAGCATATTCACCAGTTAATCAAGTAAACACCACATGGGTAATTATAATTTTGAATTCCATGAAATCAAAGGCATACATAAGTATCAAACTATCAATCACCACATACCAGACAGTTTACCTCCTAACATTGCATGATTATAATATATTGAAGATATGCCTTTGGCATGTTTATTAATCAGTATCAAGGTTCTCAAACATTCTAGGGTTCCATTATCTTTTCATGTGGTGTCACCAAATTCTTTTGAGGAAAGACATTTGCTATAACCTAAAAGTGAACTTACCGGACAAATTGGACCTTGAGAAGAGATAACAGATTGCATCTCTGAAGGATCTGAAACATAGCCCAATCGCAGATAAGGAAGCATATCAAAGACTGCTTCTTTTTCCTTTCCCACAATTACCTGAAGCATGAAAGAAGACTAAGAACTAATGCAAAAAAATCATGTAAAAACTTTCTTTAGTACATAGTTTCAGGCGAACACCTGAAAAACTTGTACTGATAATTTTCCATTTCTTTGAGCATCCATTCTTTTATCTTGATATTGTGGATCCTCAGTATTCAAAGCTGCCTGGAACAAATAGGACAGGGCATATTTAACATGCATAGGAAATAAGGCATATCTAACACGCAAAGGACATCTGACGGAAACAGAAAAGAGAAACAGAAGAGAAAACATTCAGATTTTACCTCAACTACCAAACGGTCATAAGAATTATCTTCATCAACAAATCCGTAGTTTATAAGCAATTTTGAATTAGGCTGTGGACCACACCTGGAGAATTTTCCATAAATTACATGATTGAAAATAATATGGGGCAATACCATGATAAGGCCACACTACCAAGAAAAGGTTTAAGGAATCAGCTGGTAGCTACATAATCTAATAAGTTTCAATAACATACCAAACCGCAATAGATTCTCCCTCCTTATATGGGCGATCCACCACTAGTTGAACAGCGCCATCAACAGCTGTCAACATTGCCTTGCATTTACTTTTGTAAGCTAGCAATGGGGGTCCAAAAGGAACCAAAGCAAATCTCTGAGCCAAACTAACTTTCTGTGGTTCAAAAGGGAAGAAACTTTTACTAAATCCAGATGACGTGGAGCCAAGGGAGGAATAGCGGGATGGGGAACACTGAGAGAGCTGTTTACTTCTTTAGTAACAAAAAATTAGATTACTGGATTGGATGTTTACCTGCAAATGCACTACACAAGACTGAACTGCCACGAAAGCTTGTTTGAATATCTCAAATGGGAAGGCCTCAGTAGGAATATCATACGGATATTGCTGCAAAATGTAAACAGCACATTAAGTTGTAAGTCATATTACAGGTGGTGTCAATTCTACAGTGAAATACAGTTAAGAGACCTGAAAAAGGGACCCAGCCATAAACCAGACAGTGTCAAGTTCATTATACTCCCTCTTAATTCCTTCAGCCCTTCCAAGAACTTCAGCCTGATTCCATCACCAAAAGAATTTTGAATTACTAAGTATCCCACCAACTTTCTTAACAAAGCATGAACAGACACTATAGCTGGAATGGCACAACAGTCGAATGCAAACAAGCATAAATACCTTTGTGGGGCTGCCTGTAAGGTAAGCCAGTTCAGCTTCTGACCATAATAGGGGAGATTCAACAGCTAATTGACCCCTCCCTCGCTGACGATCAAGCTCTCTTATATAGGGGTACCAAAATGACTTCTTTCCTTGTTTCTTCTCATACATCAGATACAATGCCAAGCATGCCAATTCCGATAATTTGTTTGTAGTTAATAATTCAGCTGCAAAACAGAAGTAAGACGAATACACAAGTTAATTCCTGGGCTAGTCATAAATTGCTAATTGGCCATAAACATAGTATGACATGCCAATTCTGCAACTTTCTCACAGAGGCATAGAGCCAAACACGAATTAATGCTCATATTCCATATACTATGAGCATTTATTGGAAAAGTCAATAAATGGTAACATTTAATCATGCACATTACCAATTGTTTCATTCCCCAACACCCTCTTCAGCGTTACAACTAAGGAATCCGGCAAGGAAAATGCGACATCACCAACCTAATCGCCATTTTCAAAAGATAATGGAACAAAAAAAAAAAAGTTAAAGTCTTAACAAGAGAATCAATGAAGAAAAGCAGTGACAATCAATGAATTGAAGAGTTGAAAATCCAGACTGAACTCACCTGAAGATCTTCGCTGGCAGCTACGTAATGAATGGGCCTGAGATTCACATCATAGGAAGGTTTCTCTTTGAGCACGACCTTGCAAGGAGGAAGCCCATTCTTGTGCATCCAAGATTTTAGGTCTTCCCCCTCTTCTTTCTTGCTCACAACCTGACTTTGCTTTCTGTCCTCTTTACGCGATCCAATCAAGGTCTCGGAGCTCGACGCCGAGCACAGATTTCTTCGACGAGTCGATCTGCAGAAAGGTACAAGCCTGAGGCTTTTGCTCCTCCGAACCGAAATTGGAACCAGGAGAGGATGGTGCGAGGACCAAATGCACCGGTAATCCAGATGACTGACCTCCATGGCAGCGCGGTCGGTTTTAGGGTTGGGGTTCGAAATTTGCAGCGCGGTGACTGTTGAGGTTGGCGAATTCAGAGAGAGTGAGAGTGAGAGTGAGTCGGTGTGAGTGTGCAAAGCTAGGTTTTGGACAGTTGTCGGAAAATGGGAGGTGCCATTGAAATAGAGGATTTTTTTTTCTGAGCGATTGGGAAATTTGGGAGGGATAAGAAAATTACCAAATGGAAGTGAAATGACGCCGTTAGCCTATAGGAGCCTTGGAGGGAAACAAAAATCTTTTCTTTTCTGGTGGACTCACACACTTGATGCAGCTTTAGATTTCGAATTTGCTTTCATAAAAAACGATGCTGATATTTAATGATTTATCTTTCAAGTAATTGTTGTATTAAGAGAAAAAAACATAATATGATTAATGATCCTACACTTTGAAGTTTGAAGGTGTATTTGATTAGAATATTTAAATATTTTGAAATGATAAATTTTAAAGACATTTTAAAAATTTTATAAATTGATATGGATATTTGGATATTATCTAGAAATTTTTATAAATCATATTTTGGAGGATATATATTAACAAATTTGAGTAAACATCGTGATTTTTCCATTTTAGTCTCTCTCCTTGTCATGATTTCTTTTATTTGAATATTAATGGTTGAGTTTATCTCTCCATCAACATCATTATCGTGAGTAACACATTTAATAGATGTTGGTATCACACACTTACACTTATCATTTTTTTTATTGAAATTTATCACACCTTAAAATTATTTTATTTGAAACTTTTGAATATGTTTGATGCTTTGGAATCGTTCTAAAGTAGTTTTGAAATTTTCTGCAATTTTTCTTGGTTTTCTAGAAAGTACGATATTACTGCCGGCCTTTTAACGCATGTTTCTTCAAATTAATTTTTACTCTATAATGAACCTTCTCGAAAAAAAAGAGAACGTTTTTGAGAAAAATTTCTTATGAGGTTCAAAAGTAAATCCCTCCATTCGAGATTTAACATTTTTTGTCTTATCATAAGTATATTTTTAACCCTCAATCTTACTAAGTCCACAACTTAAATAAGTCGTTAAAAACAAATCCTAATTGAATACTTCAAGACTTGTTTTGATATTTTTAACAACATTTAAAATTTTAATTGAATATACTAGAATTTTTTAAAAAAAAATAAAAAATTAAAAAATCTTAATTGAATAATCTGTATTTTTAAAATCTTTAAAAATATTTAAAGGTCTCAATTAAATACACCCTCCATAAATTCAACTTTAGTGAAAAGTAAAAATATTCAATATTATTGTAGAAAAAGACAAGTGATAGCCCCAACAATATACATCTAACTTATAATGGGAAACTTATATCATAATGAATAAGTTGTATAAGAAACATAAAAATTCAAACTTGAAAAACCAAGTTCTACTTGCTTTTATTAAAAGAAAGTACATTATCAACAATTTTATAAAGTTGCAATTATGTTCATATTCAATTGTATTGAAATTGAAAACTCTAATACATAACTTTACAATAGTAATTAAACAATCAATAGTAATGATTCCTGTTAAAAAAAGTTTTAAAAAATTTCTTAGTGTACAAAACAAGTTCATAAGTAGCATCTACTGAATTTGAAAGTGAAAACTATTGGTTTGACAAACGAACAAATTGGGCTACAACTTCAACTTGGTTCTAAACATATCTCCGACGACCTGCCTTGGCTGTGGATTATCCGGTCCTCTGTCTCGCTGTCCTGATGTAAAATACAAGTACCCGTTCCAGAACGCGGTTAATGTGGTCTTCACCCGGTAGGGAAGCCTTCCGATCACTGACCAAGTCTATAGCAAACAAGAAGACATGGATGATTGCTCAAAGTTTCATGATTTCCAGCACAATTCACATAATACATGTTTCGGATTTAAAAAATGATCGGGGAAGAATACTACCATGGTGTCCAAATGAAATTGGAAGACTTCGCCAACAAGGATCATCCTTTTGGTGACTGGATTCTTTTCTGTTGTGCCTCCGACGATGATAATTGAATTGTTGACAATTACCCAAGAACACTCTATGTGAGAGTTTGGTTTCGGCATAGAAGGTAACGCTTTCCATTTCATTTCATGATCCATCATGTAAACATCCCCATAAACCACCTGAAATAGTAAGCACCGAGGCTGTAAGAGGAGTGACCGTGAGAGTTAAGTGTGAAAGAGATCGATCAGGTGAATAATAAGTGTGTAGATAACAGATGCATAATCAAAATTCAACAAGTCGCGCTAATTTCCAGTCCGAAAAGGCAGTAATCTAATGAGAGTGCAACAGTACCTCATGCCTGCGTGAACATTTGAAAATTGGTGAGCCGGGCTTGGCCATAAAGTCACCCTCTTGACCGCCAATAATAAAGAGGCGATCATTGATCACAACGCAAGCCCTGTTAGAAGATTGATGACTCATGATCAGAAAACATTCAAACATACTCAGAGGATTCAAGTTTGCTGGAAAGAAATTTTCAGGTGAATAAATATAAGAGATGGTAAACAAATAGTAATGCAAATACGAGGAGGGAGGGCTCAACAAACCTATGTGGACCCCCACGTGGAATGGGCTCTTCTATCCTCCACTCTTTCTCCAATGCTTTGCCATCCTTCACACCAATACTCCAATGGTCCATAGCAGGCGTATGGCGGTTTTCTTTGCTGCCACCCATCACATGGAGTCTGCCTCTCCACACTTGAGTTGCCGCAGCATACCTGCAAATTCTCTTGAGAAATCCGATCACTTAAGTGTCAAATATATATAGGTTACTTCACATAAATTTCAGCCACTAACAGAACTCTAATGGAACTTCACTAGATCAATGATTTGAGATTCTGACAAAGAGCATTCTTTTAAGCCTTTACATGCCCAACAGTGGAGCACAAGCGTTAACTTCCTCAAGTTAATAGAAATTTCAGAAGCTTATATGCTCTGCCGAGTTATTCGATAATGGAGAAAGGACTAGCATGTTAGGTAGATCGAGTAAAGAAGCAAGAGCTATAATGTATCCCCAGAGAATCATATATAGCAGGTCTCGGGTTGAATAACTCGATCATCATCTTATACATACAAACATCTCACCAACCAAGCAACTAAAACAAAATTAACACAAAAGCTAACCAAATTATAGTCATACCTGGGGGAAGGCAATGGGGGTAAACTGCTCCATTTCTTTGTCTCTGTGTCTAGCACAAATGAACGAGCTGTAGGCCCTCTGCATTGAGGACCGTATTGTCCTGATACCACAAAGATGTATCTTCCATCAGTGGCCACTCCTAAATGCGAATGCGCCATATCTTTGGGTATATCAAATCTTCCCTCCCATGTACTGCTAGTGAAATTGAATATATCAACATGAGAGTGCACCTATAAAACAAAGGCATAGAACATTGAACAACGAAAACAATCAGTTGGAAAGAAAAAATCACATTCAACTGTTCAATGTGTTTAATTTCATCAAGCATTGCAACATATGACCACTAGCAATTAATCTGAAAGAAGAGCGCAAGAAGCAAAGTCCTAAACTTAGTGAAAATGAGATCATGTGTCCAAAACGAATATAAAACAATCGAAAAACATCGATGACAGCTAAAGTTCCTCACATAGTCAATGGTGCCATATCCTGCAAACACATAAAAAAGATCCTTAATTTGAACTGAAGAGCCATCAAGGCGAGGCACTGGTGCTGGTGGCATAGCCTCCCATGGTAACTCCAGTGCAGCTATATCAGCAAAAGTTCCAGACAATAATCTCTCAGGAGCATGTTTCTTTTTGTCCTGCAAACTTCCTTTCTACATACCACAAGTAAGGTTCATCAATGAATCATATCCAACTATCAAAATGTCATGTAAAGGAAAACAGCAAACGCGTTTGAATCCTCAATATTTCAAATATTTTGGGCTAAGAAAGCAAGATTTGATTAGTTTTCCGACTACCAGAAAATCCAAAATGACATAAGTTGGAAGGTTCGAGAATAAATTATCCACTCTTCTTCTAAATTTCCTGCAAACCCAGCTTCCATTGGAGAAAATATGCTGAAACTCTCAATTAAAAAATTCACAGAAAAACATAAATGCAAATGGGTATCTGAAAAATGGGATTTTGAGGCAAGAGGCTCACCTGGTCAGCTTGATCAGCGGTGGCATTTGGAAAAACAAAAGTCCCAGCTTTATCAAGCGCCAAATTGGAAGAAATGTAGGAATACGCAGAAGAAGAATACGAAAACGAAGCCCAGAGAAAATCTGCGATGAAGGCCGCTCCGAGTAAACAGGTGCAAGATGTCAGAAATGCCCACTTGGCTGTAGAAGAAGAGTTTTTGTGATTCTGGGTAAACCTGGTCATTTTTCATCCGAACCCATGATGCGCAGTAAGCCACCTATAAAAAGAAAAGGAAAGCGCTTGAAATAGTAGGAAATTGATGAAGACGAATTCTGAGGGGCAAAAGAGTTGGGCGCCAATGGTTTCCATTCGCTTTCCCATGTGGCTTCCGCCTTCAGGCCTCGGCTAATGGTTTCGTGATTCGTCCTTTACCAAATTTAAATTAGAATTTCTGCGTTTGGTATTTCCAATGAGCTTTTTAGCTGGGAATGGGATTGCTCTGTTCATCGCTGGAAAATGGATATCACCCGTTCGACTGTTTATGGGGTCTTTTTAGAGCCCATTACATACTGGGCCGGATCCTATTTAGAGAAATTATTAGATAGTATGTCTTAACCAATATGATTTACTTTCCTAAAATAACAAGATAGATTTTAAACATATCTTCAAATATCGAGATACAAATTACTGCTTTGGCAATATTCTTTTTGCAGGGTCAGAAATGGCTACAAAGTTTTAATTGACGTGGCATTTTTCAAATTTTCTCTATTTTTCGAAACACAATTATGATTTGAGAGGGACCGCAATTCAAAGATAGGAGGGCTTGCGGCCGAAATACAACCAGTTCGTGGCTCCGTATCAACCTCAGAATTAAGAAAAAAGCCCAACCCAAAATAGAACAAAGGTGGGTCCCATAAATGGGCCTCTTTCGGCCCACAGTCAGCCCAAGAACCTATCAGGTGAATTAGAAGAAGATTAGAGGGGAAAAGGCGTCGTTCCCCAATTTCTCTCGCATCCAACGAGCGAACAGTTCCTGGTCCTCCCTCAGCTGCTCCTTCTTCCTTCCTCCTACTTCATTTGGATCTCTGAGCTGCGGCAGCTCTTTCACCCTTCCACCTCCCAGAACCTCCGTCGCTTTTCGACTGTGAGTTCCATCTGTCTCTCTCTTTCAATCTCGTTTTCCCATTCCCCTCTGCCCTTCTCAGATCTATGCTCTACTTCCGACTTAGGGTTCGTATTCATGTCTATTTATGCTCTGTTTACCTATTTCTCCAGTCAAAATGTTACCTTTATGGCCTTTTCAATTGAGAAATGGTGGCCGATTGCGATTGCTAGTTACTTAAGCTTACGGCTTTCATGAAGAAATTATTTTTTTGGTTTGTTTGTTAGTGTGGATGATGAATCTTATGTTTGTTTTTCCTGTATGGGTTTTCATCAGAGTGATGCTATTTTGGGGAATATTCTACAATTGTACTTGTTGCTTCATTTTTGTGATTGTGATTTTCTTAGTTTAAGCAGTTGGAATGAATTGGGCATTTATTCTCTTTCTCTTCAATCATTAGTTGTATGGAAAAAATTGATCCTTTGGAAGTTTTTTTAACGGGTCACTTGTGCAATTTTATTTGGTTTTAATGCCATTGGTAATTGACAGGAATATTGACTGAAATGGCTGGAGGATCGTTTTTTTATTACCGGATATTGAGGAGGAAACTTCAGTCCCAATCTTCTGTAAGAATCGAAATCCTGCGTTTTTTCTTGTTTTTTTTATTGATTATTCCATAATTACAGTACTAATGGCTACATTACTTGGTTAAAACTATAGATATCGTCGGGAAATTATAGGCTTGTGTCAGTACGACTTTGAGTGAATCAGTTCTTAGGGTTAATGCTATCTGTATTTATTCAATAGTCGGAAAACAATAGTTTATCTTGATATAATATCTTAGAAAGTTGATCTGATGCCTACTCGAGTCTTTACTTTTTATTTTGTAGAAATAATGTTAACTTTTGTTCTATATTAGCATAATAATGGCTGTTGTTAACTAAATTGCAGGCCTCTCCGATTTTGTCTTCCCTAATACATAAGAAAGATGATGCTGGGTCTGCCAGGGTGAGGTCCCTCAGAGCACTTGCACTTCTTGGAGCGGGTGTTTCAGGACTTTTAGGTTTTCAAACTGTAGCATCTGCTGATGAGGCTGAACATGGATTAGATTCCCCACACTACCCCTGGCCGCACCAGGGTATCCTTAGCTCATATGATCATGCCTCGTGAGTGCAAACATAATCCATAAACTGCTTGTGTTCAATCATATGGGTGGTTGATGCTTTATGTTCAATTCTTCCTGGGCAGGATCCGTCGTGGTCATCAGGTTTACACACAAGTCTGTGCATCCTGCCATTCAATGTCTTTGATATCTTACCGTGATTTGGTGGGTGTTGCATATACGGAAGAAGAGACAAAGGCTATGGCAGCTGAGATTGAAGTAGTTGATGGGCCTAATGATGAGGGTGAGATGTTTACTCGCCCCGGTAAACTTAGTGATCGTTTCCCGCAGCCATATGCAAATGAGCAAGCAGCTAGGTTTGCTAATGGTGGAGCATATCCTCCAGATTTGAGTCTTATCACAAAGGTACTTTCCATTTTCTGGTAGTGCATTCTCCTTGATTGAATTTTTTAAACTACCCTGGAAAGATCTTACCTATTTCCTTTTCAGGCTCGTCACAATGGCCAGAATTATGTATTTGCTCTTCTCACTGGTTACCGTGATCCTCCGGCTGGTGTTGCGGTAATCTCTTTTTATTTTTCTGTTTTATAGTTAAGATCTCTATTATTATATTTTTTAAGGAAAAAACAAATGTGGTATTGTAAAGTTAAATGTATATAATTTGATCTTCCTGTATTTATATGATTTCCAAAAAATGTATATTTAGCTTGTTTGTTATGCCCTGTTGTGTATAGAGATGGAAAAAGCTGCAAAACTTTTATATAATGATAATAATATTTTTGCTTTTGAAATGCCTTGCTTTGCGAATTTAACCACCACCTTTTATTGTAGAACATGAGCACAACTATTGCTTTTTGTGTGACTAAATGGGAACATCTGTCCATACGTTTATTGGCCCTGTGGCCCTTGTATTCTTGTTGACATTGTTGGCTTGTTGCTTGGCTGTGTGTTTCTGTTGTTCCCATCGTTTGCCGTTGTCACTCAATTAAACGTGAAGGGGGGGAACTTTTTCATTTTTTTTTAGTTCCATCCAAGTATGAAGTATGTTTAGTGTTTGGTGTTTTCATATTTAATAGTAACGTCAAATGGAGGAGTAGTGCTGTAATTCTTATTAACTACAAAATTTATTTGGTTTTGTAGATTCGAGACGGTCTGCATTATAATCCCTACTTTCCTGGTGGAGCAATTGCCATGCCTAAAATGCTTAACGATGGTGCTGTTGAGTACGAAGATGGTACTCCTGCAACTGAGGCTCAGGTTGGTTTACGATACAAGTATCTGCATGCATTCCATCTCTACTAAAAGGGTTGCTTAAGTTATTCCTTCATGTCATATTCCAGATGGGAAAAGATGTTGTCTCGTTCTTGACATGGGCCGCAGAACCAGAAATGGAAGAGAGGAAACTGGTACGTGTTTCCATTTAAGCAATGTTCCCTAATTCACAACGCTGAAAGTATCTATATATAAAACCCTTTTAACACAAATTGCCCGGGGAATGCAGATGGGATTCAAATGGATCTTTGTTCTCTCTCTAGCGCTGCTTCAAGCTGCATATTACCGGCGCTTGAGGTGGTCGGTTCTCAAGTCTCGCAAGCTGGTTCTTGATGTTGTGAACTAGCGTTACTTTCCGTTTTTTCCTCAATGTTTTTGCTTCATCATGGAGGACTATTTTGGAAATAATTTTTCACATTGTACACAACAAGGTTTCATTCCATGTCGAATTGGCTCAATCCGTTATTGGTGATGGAGTGTGACCCCCGGAGTGTCATCTTAGGAGATATAATAAGCTACTCCACACGCATGGAATATTTATTCTCTCTTTTTTCCTTCTTTCTTCGGGCATGTGAGTTTTGTTTCAGTTTTTCTTCCAAGTGCCAATACTCTTGATTGGATTACATAATTCAGTATGTATAATTAGGTTGTCATGTTATTTTGGGTTCTATAATGGCAATGGGTTGCATTGCAACAAGCATGACAGTTATTTTCTCAACTCTTCACATTGATTCTTATTACATTGTTTTTCCCCCAACAAATAAATAAGCATGACTGACCTGAAAATGACAGGTGCATCAAGTTATGCCATTACACCACTTTGTATTCAGAAATCGATCTCTATTGCTATTCATGCTTACTGACACATTTGGAAGGCCACGATGTTTCTTACAATTTCCATGGAGGTGGCAAACTAAGGAGGTGGATTTAAACTAAGATGCAATAGGGTGGGGTCCATGGCTATGGTAAAATAAGCATTGGGTGGGTGTTTCTCACAATTTGGAAGGCTAGGGTGTTTCTTACAATTTCTATGGAATTACTAAACTACCATCCGGAGGTGGATTTAAACTAAGGTTAATAGGGTGGGGCCCATGGCTATGGTAAAATGACGATATCCGGAAGGGGATTCAAACTAAGGTGCAATAGGGTTAGGCAACTGCCTTTGCTGTTTTGATTTTCTACTTGAGTATGTTACTATTACGATGGACAGCCTCCTATAGATCTTGGCCTTGTAGATACGACTACGCCACCCGTATATTATAATTTTTGCCGTTAAACTTTTTGATTCCTCCGACCACTTGAAGATTGCCCCACCAGACTGATTGAAGCTCCTCCACCAAATCCGGTCTCCGAACAAATCACACGAATACCAACTGTTGAACAATTTAAAGTATACAACTCTAATTTTGGAGGCCATTGCTATGGTGAATTGACAATGTCTGAAAGTGAAATTTAAGTTGAGTCGTCCCTTGAGCCGACAATTATGTATTAAAGCCAACATAAATATATTCTCATCATCTATTGACAATGTCAGGCCCGTTTACTCACCATGTACTTTCAAAAGGTAGATCTAGTTAGATGAAGGCTAGCGTTCAGTTCAAATTTTAAATACAGCAGGAAAATGAGAGGTGGCTCATAACCCCCGTCATTCTCATACTCTCATTTATTTGTACACACAACATTACATGTAAATAGTGACGGTATGATATGCATCATCATCATATTTGAGTTTACCATTATATTATTTTGCTATTTTTTCAATCCATTTATTTTACCTAAAATATTCCTTTAGAATTTATTACTTTTCCTTAAATTTTGTTCTACTTTGTTGTTGTAGGAGTTTACCGAAATATCGCTGGCTAATTTTGGTCACAATAGTTAGATAAGGATTTTTCGTTCTTTATTCGCTTTTACGCGTAATTGGATCGCTAGAGATCAAATTTTCCGCATATCTCCCACGTTCTACAAGTTCTTCATGACCACATGTGATGTATTTGACGACATTGGTATTTTTTTAGGAGAGATAGTTTGTTTATGGTTACATGCAGTATTAATGTTTTAGTTATTTTGAATTTTATGAGATTAATTTGTATTTTCTTTTACATAATTTTAGTAAGGTAAGTTTGTTAATTGTTAGTACAGCTATACTATTACCATATTAACTTATGTATCACGTTGTTATAACTTGATTTTAATAGTATGTTTATATCTTTTTTTACGATATGCAATGATATCATTCCGAGTAAAAATAAATAAATAAGACCATATATTTTGTTACTAGCTAGCCCCTTGCACCTGCTTATGTGTATATGATACATTTTAATTTTTTTTTTAAAGATATAGAGAAAGAAAAATAAATAAATAAATACAAAAGAAAGTGAGGGAGAATAACTAGCCACCTTCTCCACTTAAATATTAAATAATAATAATTTAATATGTTAATTAAATATTTGGTTTCATTATTTTAGACTTAATTTTTTAAAATCTTTTTTTTTTAAATAAAGTTAATTTTGTCCACAACATTTTAATGAAGGCTTTATAATAATTGAGATTTTTTATCCCCATAAACTAAATGGAAGAATATAAGTTTAAAATGTTAAAAAAGGTGTAAAAATATTCAGCTTGATTCATATTATCATAAATGTATACACTCGTAAGTCGTAACGTAACATATTGAAAGGATATTATTGGATCGTATTTCAATTAGTAGAGAAAGCATAAATATGAGCGAGATAAAGCTTCTTGCATAAATAAAATTCATGGTGTATTTTAAAAAATTATAATATCCCTTTCACCGCCAACCAAATATTTTGTTGCGGATGAAAATTTTAATATTATTATCATTAGTATTAAATTTTGAATTCAATCAGATCCGATATTTAAAAAATATATATTTATTTCGGGGTGGAAAGTATTTTTTTCAAAAATAAAAAATAAAAACAAATTGATGCGTTGGGCTGACAAGGTGACCATCCACGCGTCGTATTGTTCACGAATTAAAGGAAAAGGGAGGTGGTCCACTCGGACCACTCCACCAATCAAGTCGTACTGTTTAGAAAATAGTTCTTTCTGCATGTACCTCACGCGCACTCGGGGCAGCGTGGCATCCACGTCCCCATAAACTGTTTCGTAAGCTAGATTTTACTTAATTAACCTATTATCGTTCAACACGTGTGCATATTCTGGAACCAAGCCTTATATTAATATAAAGCAGAAGCCCATTTCCAGACTTGAGTTGGAGAAAATGATACTTTTGCCCTAAAGAATCTCCACGTGTCCTTTTTTTTTTGCCGAAGAGTGCTTCGGTGCTTCCACACCCTCCGATATACTTAGTTGGCCAACACGTGGTCCCCGCTAAACGCAGAACTCAATTACTCCTCAAGGATACGCCAGCTTCAGGCGGGCCCCACAGTTAAAACAATCAGCCAATCGCCTGCCCGTACTGTTGGAGTGGTAACCTGGACACGTGGTGGTTCCTCACCCAGCCACCACGACTCCTCCTATGATTATCGCTTCACCTTCTCCGGAGTGAGTAGGGAGAGAGAGAGAGAGAGCAAGAGAAAAGACAAGAGAGAGAGAGAGAGACACCGACAGAGATCGGGAATCCAAGGCCAGCAAGAGGACTGTTGGATGGACAGCGGAGATGGATGGCACGTGGCGGGAAGTGGGAGCTTTGGGCAGAAGAAGACGATAATTGACCGGACAATGCTCCGATTCCGGCCGATCGCTCCGAAACCGGCTGCAGAAGGTTCGTCCTCCGGTCTGGTTTCGCCCGAGAACAAAAATGGCCATTTTACAAGCCAGAGAGTGAAGAGGAAGTACATTAGGGTTGCCAAGAAAAATAATAATAGCAATGGAAAAGGATTCATCGACAGTAGATCTTCCACCGGAGATAAGCCGGAAGTCGGCTTGGACTCCGCCGTCGTCACGCTTCAGCTCATGCCGGAGAAAACGGGCACTCAAGATTTCCAGAGCATCGATCCTAAGGCTGCGAAACTCCCGGAAAATAAGTCGGAGCTGCCCAGGTGGATGAGGCTAAACCCTCACGATTCGGGTGGAAGCGATGGTGTGGAGGCGGCGGCGGGGACAGATCGGACGGTGGTGGAGTCGTGGGTGACGGTGGAAAGCGTGACAGACACGTGCATGGACGTAAGAGGGTTAGGTTTCACCAATACGGACGTGGAGAAAATGAGGAGTTTGGATAAGGACACGTGTCCCGGGTTTATATCGGACGGATACAACAAGGTGAAGTGGGTGAACGAGGCTTACAGGAGGATGGTGGGGCAAGGGGAGTCGGTGCCGGAGGCTGTTGTGGTGCGGCTGGTGGCGAAGGCGGATCTGCCGGTGAATATGTTCTCCGCGTTCAGTTGCCGGGTGAGGGTGCAGTACTACACGTGGCAGAAGGAGAAGTGTTCTAAAATGGTGCCTTGTGATGTGTGGAGGATGGAGAGTGGGTTGGCTTGGAGGCTGGACACCAAGGCTGCTCTGAGTCTGGGTCTTTAATCGATCAATTATAAATCAGGTATATTATTATTATTATTTTTTTAAAGATTTACTTGCTCGATTTTATTTATTTTTAATTCGACTGAAAAATCATTAATTAATAAAAAAAAAAATAGAGAGCGAACTAACAAACATTCAACCCATAAAAAAAAAAATACACCTTGCTAGCTTTTAGACCTTGTGGAAAGAAGACTAATCTTATCCTTTCGTGGCTGCTCTATGTGTCATACATTTTCTTATTCGGACCAATTTTTGATTTAGACCTTTGAATAATATACAAAAGCTCTACAAATTCTCATTTAATTTAGACTACTCTAGATAAATTATTGAGACCTTTGAAATTATCGAGAAATTTCATAGAAGGATACGCTTAGCTTACATGTTTAGACAAAATATAAGAATAATAATATTAAAATTTATGGACAATAATTAAATTTAGTGGGATAATTTTTTTTTATACAAGATTATGAATTATTATAGATACTAATACAATTTTTTTTTTCCTAATAATTACATATAATAAAACACACGTAAGGCTTGAAAAGGAAAATGTAAATCAAATTGAAAGTGGAATACTTTGAAAACTTCCGAGTACAACAAAACTATATTTGTCGATATTAGGCATGGAGATTTGTTTGGACTTAGGGAGTTGACAATTAAGGACCATTCGATTCGTCCTTCGAAAAATTTTTGGTCAGGATATCGTGCAAAATTATCCAAAATATAAAATCAAAGATAGTAATAAACAAAAAGATTGCGTTCCCCTAATTGTGAAGCAATGAAGTTTGGCCTACTTTTGTTTTGGTGCCTAATTTTGGTTTGGATCGAATGAAAGGATTTTGCTAATTTTGTCAATATGGCCCAGTTATTCGGTCAATAGCCGATTTATAGAGGGGATCCCTTGAAGCTCGAGCAAGTCAATAGATTGTCTTGAAATTTGATTTAGTATACTATATATTTAAATTATATTATTTTTTAATATATAAAATAATTGGAATTATTTAATTTTAGAATTATTTTTATAAAAAAATAGTATTTTATTTTTTAAAATTATTTATATGTATAAAATAAATTAATAATAATTGAAAGTGAACATTTTATTTAAATTATATATAAATAGTTAAATGATTTTGAATTTAATTTATCTACAAGGTGATATATGTATTATTAGGAGTTAGATGTATTATTATCATTATTTAATTTTTTTGTTAAGCAGAATAAGTGAAAAATTAGAAATATGTTTGTGCGATTTGAGTTAAAGTAGCTAACGACGAAAGGAATCTTAAACTGGAATGGGATAATTGCACATTATGAAGGAGTAAACTTTTTTCGTCGGTCTATTATTATGGTTGTAACAGATCATAGCACGTGGCAGAAAGCGAGAGAAAGCATCCAATAATGGAAAAAATTTCGTTCCAGATATAGGAACCATATAATAAAAGATAAAACTGTCGCTTTTCTCGTATGACGTCAAATATCTTGCCCAAAGATTCACATGGCCATCCGACCAACCACGCGTCCTCATCGAAAAGCGGACGATTCATAAACACCACTCGCGACTCTCTAGCGTGTTCCCCGTTGGTGTATCAAGTGTCTGGGGAGTGGCCGTCACGCGTAGAACCTCGCGTGCAGCCTTTAGAGGCTCTATTTTAAGAAACCGAATTTTGAGGTTCTGTGCTAATGAAAAACGACCACGTATTGGCTCTCTGGAACCATCGCCAGAGCCCAAACGCCAATATTTACGACGCCAGCCCCAAGGCAGCCCCACGTGTCACTTTCCTTTCGGCAGTGGCTGACACCTTTTACCTTCTCATTGGATCAGATGTGGGACCGCAATTCAATTACAGCCGTATGTCTCTGCTTTCCCTTGTGGGTCCCTCCCCCAATTGGAAATGAATCCGCCAATCAGATCCCTTGGTTGTTTTTGGGCTCAAAATTGAAATCCCTTGTGAGCCCTAAAGTCCAAACGAAGCCCAGGTGGTGCGGGGTTTGGTGTATTCTTGTTTCCTTCACGCACCTCACAGACTCACAGTACACCACTTCTCAACTCTCAGTCTCACTGCGTCTATCCTATATCACTTTATCGTTTCCTTCAGTTCACCATCCACGCTGACGTTCGATCGGAGAAAAAGAAAAGATGGTAGTCGGATGCGGTGGCGGAGTCAGTTTCCGTTGTTTGAGACTTTAAAATTTTTTAAATCGTTGCTTTTGGCGTTATTTGAGGCGGTACTAGTTTGTCTATGTAGCTCCGCTCCTGATTGGTTAAGTGGGATAGGGTAATATGGAGAGCAGAGGAGGAGGGTGGCGGATGATAAGATGTGGCGGCGGCGGTGGTGGTTGTGGTGGTGGCAGCGGTGGTGGTGAGGAGGATAAGTCTTTGATTATGCAACAAACCATGCTCAGATTTCGGCCAATCGCGCCGAAACCTGTCGTGACGGGGGACGCCGTGCCGAGTGGAAGTAAGAGTTCCGTTTTGACCGCTGGCAGAACGAAGAGAAAGTACGTTAGGGTTCAGAGAAATGGTGGGTGTACCAGGAATAAGAGTAATAAGGAGCAGGAAATTAAGACGGAAGTCGACGGCGGCGCGGATGATCGTAAGCCCACGGTGACGACGTTGCAGCTGTTGCCGGAGAAGAATGAGAGGGAGAGCGCAAGGGACGGTGGATCTTGGTGTGCGTTAGATCTTACGGCGAAGAAAAATGATAATGATGATCGTAATCTATCCGCTACACGGTCGGGTGGTGGATGTTCTGATCCAACGGTGGGGATGCAGCAGATGAGATCTTGGGTGACGGTGGAGTGCGTGACGGGGACATGCATGAGTGTGGTTGGGAATGGGAGGTGTACGGACGCGGAGCAGATGATTAGCGATCTGGAGGGGGACACGTGTCCGGGGTTTATATCGGACGGTATGAATAGGGTGCAGTGGGTGAATGGGGCTTTCAAGAGGATGGTGACGCGGCAGAGCTACGCCACAGAGATAGCGGTGTGGTTGGTCGTGAAAGAGACGCTGCCGTACATGTTGTCGGCGCTGACGTGTCAAGTGAAGCTGCAATACGCGTTGGCGGGTAGCGGTACTGAGAAGGTTTCCCGAATGGTGCCTTGTGATTTGTGGAGAATGGACGGTGGAGGATTTGCATGGAGGCTCGACGTCGAAGCTGCCCTCACTTTGGGCCGTTAGATCATTTGACGTCGACCATCATATCTAAGTTCTAGATCTCTATATCTTATTAAGATTGATCCATGAGTAGATTGACCCCCAAGGATAACAGATCTCTACAGGTATATATATATATATAATTCGTATTATTTATTATTAATAATAATATTATTATTGTTAATTACTCATTGCCGAATCTAGTCTTGTCGGTTTTAGGATAATTAAACAAGGACAATTAAGCAGTGATGAAGTACGATTAATTGGAAGAGAATTATTATTATTATTAGTTATTTGAAATACGGATATTGAACAAGGTTAATTATTACTAAATTTTTTTGGTGGTGGTTTTGACAGGTAAGATAAAAGAGTAAATTGGAGTGGCTTGTATATTTTTCAGTCGTGTCAGTAATGTCGTCCCTTTATTCACGCATCTGGCATCTCTTTATGTTGCTCCATTATTTACCATTTGGCATCATCCTTTTGGAAACTCTTCCAGAAACGTGCATGATTTTTACTGCAAACACCATTAACAATTCCTCTACTCTCTCCCTCTCTCTCTCTATCTGACTAATATGAACCCTACCTAGTGTGCATGATTTCCAGAATTAATGTGTATAATCTGTCTTCCTAATGTTCTCGTATGCGAAGGTAACTTCAATATAGCTATGTTACTTTGCTTATGTAGTCGGATTTGATTTATTTTATAATCGGAACAGTTGGTTGATGAGATCGGTACTGAATCGATAAAAGATTTGTTAAGACTTAATTAAGATTGATTTTTTGACATTTTCTCTTGTCTTATTAGAAATTTTTTACTTAATTATGATTTCTTCCTCTACGTACCTAGGTTATTTCTTTTGTCTAAACTATATGTATAGAATATTTCTCATCATATAATTATGTAGCATGTCGGCGATACTAATTGCTATTATTGCTTCTGTTATTCGAACTTGATCTCATAATTATCTTTACCTTTTCTTCTTACTTTTGTTTGATCAAATCAGTCTTTTCATAATATGCATCGGTGCATGCATGCCATGTTCAGAACGTTTAATTGGTGCAACACCTAAAGCCAGGCAACATTAATTGGTTGCATTCGTGGAACCAGCTGGTTTTTTTTTTTTTTTTCCCTTTCTTTGGTCGACCAGCTGGTTTATACTTTTACAGGAGCAGTGTTCGCATTTACTTTAAGTTGAATGTTTTTTTTTTCCTTTTTGTGCATTACTAATTATTAAATTGACGGTCTACTTATTTGATAATCAGAATTGTTGATTACTTAATTTTTGTGAAAATTTCTAGTTCTTTTGGACAATTAATAGTTTATAAAAAAAAAATTAATTGTTTTTAAAATTGTTGATCGTTTTGATTTTTCCGGATGTCCGGATGACTAAAAAAATCGTTAATTTGATTGATTTATTTACATACATGTTTTTATTAAGAAATCAACAATTCTGATTATTGCCTGCGATAAGAAAACCGTCACTTCTGCTCTAAGATGAATATGAGTATTTTTCTATTTGATCCATGTCCCAATCACAAGGATACAAAAATTCCCAAAAGTAGCAGAGATATTATTCAAATCAGCCATAAGTGGAGCTCAGCTAGCTTGTTTAAAATATAGGATAATTATGTACGTTAATCATCCTTTGCATGAGTTCTGCAAGCTTATCGTCGATTTTATTCTAGTAACATATGTATATATATATTTGGTTACGCAGTTGATATATATCATGTTACTAAATTATCGATAATTTTTTTGTAACAGGGTTTGATCCGGAAGCTCGACGAATATGAAAAATAAATAATTGAACAGTACTGGTACGTAGATGGAGTATTACTGAAAGTGTAAATAGGGTACGTAGTCTGGAGAAATTATTTAGCAAAGTAACTAGAGGCAGCTGCTGGCTGAAGATCAGAGTCGGCTGCCCGCCCGACCCGTGCCAGCTTGAAGGTAGAGGTGGCCGGAGGAATATATATCCGACGTCCTGCCTGCATGCATGAAGCTATGTATATGTAAAATCATGTGATCGACAACATTATTATTAGAGACACCATCAGCCATGTCATGTAGACTACTACTGTTTCAAACCTGGTATGTTATGTTCTTGTTAACTTTTCTTTTCCCCTCCCTCTCTATGTTTTTTTAGTTTGCTTGTTTAAATTTGCCGTAATGCAGAACTTCCCCAGAAATTAATGATATTAATCTTGCGTAATTATAAGCCGTTTAATTGTTTGGTTTACGGTATCGTACTTTGATTAAAATTAGTATTTTGTTCACTTGTGCTTGGGTTAATGACTCATCACTAATAATATCGATATTTTTTTTTTCATTTAGCTATTATATATTAATGAGTATTTACACAATAATCCTGAATTTTTTTTATATTTTTGCACCTTTTTAAATTTTAGATCTTATACGAACTCTTTAGGTTCAAAAAATATTACACAAAATTATTTGTTAAGTGATTATCAATTGAAATTTGATTTTAACGTAAAAAAACTGACAAAATTGATTTTATATAGTAAATTCTTAAAATTGGAATAATAATGTATTCAAGAAATCATAAGGATATTTTAGTATTCACATAATTTGTATATGCATTACATTTGATTAACAATTTCTCATATTTTATTAGTTATATGTAATATTTTTGAAACTTAATAAGGTATTTGTGTAAAATTCAAAACTCGAGGGTTCTTTATAAAATTACAAAAAACTTCAGGACTTATTTGTGTAAATAACTCATATATTATGTTACGTATATCTATATTGTTTGCTAGTCAAGTCTTTGCCTTGTTTGTTCACTTTTAACTTGGGTTAATCACTCATCACTAATGATATCAATCGGTACGTCTTTGCCTGGTTTGTTCACTTGAGGTTGGGTTAATTTTTTTTTTTTTTTTTTCTGATAACTCATCGGTAATAATATTGATATTCATTTCGTTTTAATTATGGTATATAAATCATATTAATTATATCTATATATTATCTATATTACTGATCCTTATCTCATAAGGAATTTTTTTTTCCCACTATCCCATAAAGAATTTGATTATATTAAAACGTAAAATCATTCAGTATATATTATATTTTTTTTTCTCTAAATTTCTTATTGTGAGATTATATTCTATTGATAATTGTACGATGTTAATAATTAGATCAAACTAACGACTAGCTCTTCGTTTAATCTTTTGTTTATTTTTTAATTTAATATTAAAATAAATTCTGAGTTTAAATAATACCTCTCAAATCTCCTTTTAAAGTAAAATGGGTTAGAAAGTAACAGCTGGCCTAATTAGAAAGTAAAATGGGTTAAAATCTTTTCAGTGGGACATCTAGTGTAACTTTGGTTGTATTTTTACGTATTTAAGTAAAAAAAAAATCAGATTCTTATCAGATTTTTTTTTTATAAATATATATATATATATAATATAATTCCATGTTCTCAATATCAAAGATAAAAGACACCTCTAATCCATTTTTTTGATTTTTTATTATACATATATTATAATTAAAATTGTTAAATAATTATTTTAAAATTATTTACGTTAAAAATTAATTAAATTAAAGATTATTTTAACATTCGTATATATATATATATAAAATAAATGATTTGTTAAGAAAATTTTAATTATTATTAAAATTATTGACTTATTTAACACAAATAAATAACTAATCGATATTTAATTATATTAATTTTTTATGAAGATAATTTTAAAATAATAATTCAAAATACATACGTAAATAATTCTATAAATTGAAAAGTGGTATGACAGGGTGGGAAGTATTATCCAAACCAATAGTGCAAAGGCACGTATAACGTACGAGAGCTAATTCCTCAGCCTCAATCGGATTCATTCAAGAAAATTTGTAATCTCTTCTGTTTACTATTTCAGACATGAAAAAGTGAATATTAACGAACAAAAACTGAGGAGGAGGCCTGAGAGTACTTCTGAAATACAAGAGTTGTTATTAACCTTAATAGGAGATGAAATACTCGAAAAATGCCACGGCAACGCAAGTCTGTTTGGTCTGCACGTAGCTCACTTGGAAGACAGGAAATAACGGGTGCCGGGGCTGAATTCGAACCAGTCTCTTCTCCTGAGACGATGGGGAATAAGCTTCATTGTCGAGAGGAAAACAGCCTGGATCACCAGCTCAGGCCCCTAAATGACATTAACTGGACCAGAGACATGAGAGGGGTTTTCCTTCTTGGCATGTATTTACGCAATCCAATGCCATCTCTTGCAAATGTTCTTCAGCGTCCTCCATGGACGAACAGGCATCTATGATCTGCATCAGGCCGAAAAAAAATTAACCTCACAAACATATCCAAGTCAGTAATCAATCATTTTTACAGTGATTCAGGATTGCAGTTTGAATAGCTGCGGCAATGATTCCGAATATGGTTAATAAAATATGCTCGAACATGTAGAAATCACCATGTAATGTTGAGCCATCTATGTTATATATCGGGGACAGATTTCAATTATAGTTTGTTGGAGAACATGAAATTACATGCTCAAGATAGCATCAGACTGGACACAAATATCCAGGTTCGTAATGCAATTCAAGAATGATTCAACAAATTACCTTCCAAGTGGGATCCCGGAGGAGCTGATAGTTTTGGCTAACCTTCTTCTGAAACTCAAGCTGCTCATATCTCTCGCCTCCGTAGCCGGCTCTATCTGCCGCTTTCTAACAATTGCAATTTCATACTTCAGTTAAAAAAGGGGAGAGAATTACTGCATCCATCTAATACGCAGAATCCACTGTATACTAATTACTTAGAATATCAGCAGCTCGTAGCTATAAGGGGCCAACAATGCATATTGTTTCTTTGTTTTGAGGAGCTATTGACTGTGCAAAATTAATGCATATCTATGAAATTTCCTACGGGGCTGTGTGTCTGTCAGAAGAATTTTCTCACCTTAATCATGTTTAAAATTTGATAAATGCTTAAGGAGAAAATTTAACTCACGCCAAAACCTATCATATGATGGGTCAAGTTATCATGTTTTTCCATCGGGAACATTAGAATGACTACTTACTTCAGGTGGTATGTGAAGGTACACTACAAGATCTGGAGCTAACAACCCACTATCCGAAGCCTGTAAAAGAATAAGTGTAATTTAATAACACTGGAGACTATAAACATCATTAGAAAAAAGAAAGAAAAAAAACGTAGTGTTTCACCACCTTACACCATTCAATATTGAGTCCTTTGGCTGATGAAAAAGCCACCCCTGAATAAGAATAACGATCAACAACAAGGGTGGTTCCACTTGTCAATTTGCTTTCCATCAATGATCTGCAAATTATAGACTATTTAGTACAATGATTTGGTAGTTGTTACCACCACATTCTTCATCCAGGAAAAGATTTTCTTCATCCAAGAAAGGACTTCAGGAAAGATCGGAAGTGCAAATAGATAGTTATAGTGATCAAAATAGTGATTAAACAATGTACCAAGCCAAAGACGATGCCATACAGCATTGGACATGGATTTTTTTACCCTTCATAAGCTATTCCCTTTATTCAAAATGTCTGTTTAACTTGTAAGTAAAAGATAACATGTAAATGCCTCCAATTTTATCTTTTGTAAACTATGCATTGTTGGAATTATATCACATCCTGGGGACAACCATTGCGCTCAATTTCGTAGATTTTAGCCAGGATCCTGAGATATTTACATGCAGAGTGCATGAGGTTATTGACAATTTTGATTTAAACGAGCAACAAGACCTGTAAATGCATTGCATTTGGGTTCATGTGAAAACTAGAAGAACCCTGTAAAAGCGTACATAAATAAACAATCAATCACTTGTTTCTTCACCATTCATCAACCATGAAACTTAATGTAACTTTTTTTTTCTTGTATGCACTTACGATTTCATCAACATATTGTATCCATCAGTATGCTATATTGGTATCCGGACTCAAAATGCAAGCTTAATTCGAACTATTATTATAAAATATGTCAGTAAACCAGATTTTCACTTGACTCAGTGGTTAAAAAACACCTATATGCTTGCCATGACATCAGTTAAAAGCCAAAACAACAATCAGAGAAAAGCAATCGTCCCATCTTGTATACAGAAAGTCAGAAACCCAACAAAGCAGACTATATCACGCTAGAAGAAAACACAACAAACCTCTTCTCCCACCGGTTGGCACTAAAGAGAAGATGAATGGTATGATCATCTAGCTGCGATTTGTTGGAAAGATAAGAAGATATCATTTGCCCAACATTTGTACTCCTGTCAGGAAACTGCATCAACTCAGCTGAATACCCTAATCTCTTCAAGTTTCCGACTAGTCTAGAAGTCTGTGTAGTCTTCCCACAACGATCCAAGCCTTCCAGAACAACCAAGGCGCCTCTTGAATCCCCCCTGCCACTTCTTAGACTACAGTTATGATTATTACTTTCCATCTGAATCCGTCTGATAAAGAACTTTCGGGAAAAATTTAATTGAAAATACAATGACTTTTGCACTGTTTTGGCTCCAAAATTCCTGGAGAAGCAAATGCACTATATCAGAAAAACCCTCCAACTTGAACCAATCTCACAATTTCTGAACTCTACCATGTTTCACCATCCATTTTTACTTATAAATTTCTAAGAAAGCCAGAAGTTTAGCATTTCAAAACTTTCAATAACGGGTATCGAGGAAATCAAAACCCCGGCCATAATGATAACTCATATGAGCCAAAAAGACACCAATTTCATTTCATCTTCCCACTTTCTCAGCAAAACAAACTAGCAAAGCCAAGTATCTCGTAAATAAGCAAACAAAATTGCACTAAGATCAAGTGTAAAGAATTCTTACAAAGCCTCGCAAACTGTGAGATAATAAGCATGGGTCATGTCCCTTACAAGTTAACGAACTGGAGAGAAAAAAAGGAAGAAAATTTACCAAAACTTGTAAACAGACGCCATTAATAATTGAACAGCGAACTAGAAAAAAATAAGAACAAACAAATTCAACTCGGATAGTGTTCAATAATTGTACAGACGAAAGGGGAAAAAAAAAAAAGAGGAGAAAAGGGGAAGCTTACTTTGAGCGATTTGGCTTTCTTTTTCTTTGAAAAAAAAAATCAGATTGTATAGGCAAATGCCATACAGGAAAACGGGAATCGGAAATTTGCAGTATTGCGTGATATCACCGGCCGGTGGAAGCCACCGTCTTGGGGCAAGTAAGTGAGTCAGGAAAAGAGCAAACGAAACGAGGGTGGGAAAGGTTAATTCTAGAAGTTTGAAGAAATTAGTAGAGAATTTTGCCAAAAAATAAAAAATTGCCCAAAAATAAAAAATATAAGAGAATGGAAAAATAAATAAAAATGGTAGCTAAATTAAAATTGCCTTAAAAAATAATAAATATGACAATTGGAGAAATTAATGTTCCTTATTATTATTTCTAAAGTATATTGTTTGCTTATATTATAATATTTTACTAAATATATCATAAAATTGGAATAAAATAATATAAATAATCTCTTAATTCAACTGACGGAGCACGAAACGGTTAAAAATGTTTGCATACCCCTCTTGGCTACGAGTACACCCAACGTGAACCAATAATACATGTTATGTGAGTCAAGAATCACAGGTAATTCACGGTTAAATTCAACGGTAGAGCTAAAAGTATGTGTAGACTTGGGCTAAATTTTTTTTAGTCAAAACTAATTGCATGCATCTAGACCTAGCTACTAGGTTTTTTTTTTTATAGTTTTAAATACCTACTAAAACTATAACCAATTAGCCATTATTCTTTCAGTTCCAATTTTTTTTATCTTCAATAACCAATTAAAAGAAAATAAAAGCAATATAATAGTTGGAATTCGAAGAAAATTAAGAGATTTTGACAGAAAAATCATATCAACTCATATTATCGTCTAAATATTAGCATACATAAAAGGAAAGCATTAGTGAGATCTTGAAAAATGAATTATTCTTATTACTTTTATAATATTTTAAAATTGGCTAAATTTTACTTTATTTTATTAATTATACACGTAAAACCTATTTTTTTTTTCAACCTAAAATTTTAGGGTATGCTATGGTTCACCCTAGCCCTAATGCTCCTCAGCCCATGGTTAAATTGTTTTTCTTTTTCATATTCACAGCATATTTGTCTATCATATTCACAAAAATTGTACGGATCTTATATAAATACAATTTACAAGATCCCATAATAAAATTTGAATTAATTATGAACTAAATTCATAAATTTATCCAAAAAAAAATCCACGCTCTTGCTATAATTTTCAACCGCTAAATTCAGATCCGACGGCTGGTATCCCGAATTTGATTGGGTCGACATCTGATTTTACCGAGATTTAAAACAGAAGGCTTAAGAGTCAAGGCAGAGTGGAATTTTTTCACTTTCTTTTTTCCTCTTACTTGAGGTAGGCACTGCCGAGAGCCAAAGTGGTGGGTGTTGCTCACGGTCGTCTTCTTCGTCTCTTCCAGCGGTGATCCGTCCACAGTTCAATTCAGGTATGTTTGGGTTTTGGTCACTGTTTGCCCTCGACACTTCTCAGATTTTCCATCTCATTTCTCTGAAATTCTGAACCGTGATTTATTTTATCACAGCGCAGAAGATTTGTGTAGCTTTTGATCGCAGGAGGGCTTTCGATTTCAATTGGGCAGCTAAGTACAGGTACTATTATAGGGTTTGATTCACTTTAAATTTTGGATTTTTCAGGTTATATGTGGTTCAATTTTATCCAGTTAGTTGCTGAATTGTAATTTTAGGGTTTAATTCAATGTGAGATGTATGCTTGTAGTGTAGAGATTGAGCTTTGGTAATTACCCAAGAGCTCAAATTACTGTCATTTAACTTTGATATTATGCTTCTTCTTTTGCTTCTAATTTTTTTCGTTTTAGATTTTCACAAGGTTGATCGAAGCTTTACTGAGTTTTCTTCATCTTCTGTTGGTTTTTCTTTTCTAAAAAATGAATATATTTTGTTTTTCAAATGCAGAAGGCCTTGTATTATTGCTCCTTACCAAGCAACCATTTTGACCCCCACTTTTTGTTTAACTGGAAATCACACTTCTGTTTTAAAGAATAGTGCACAGAGATTTTTTTATATTTGGTAATGGCAAAGAAGAACAAGAACCCCGGATGTGGAGGGTATTACGGTGGTGCTTTTGAGCAGGCTGGTGAATGCGAGGGCTCTGGTAGCTCAGGAGGAATTGACACAGAAATTACTGCCTCAGAGGATTCAAGTGCTCCAGCAAGGAAATGTATCAGTTTGAATTCTAGTAACCAGGAAAATTTTGGTGTGCCCATACAAGTTCTCCCCCTTTCAAACATGTTATCATCAGAAAGGAAGAATTTGATAGATAGGTTGAGACTGGAACTTGAACAGATTCGAATACTTCAGAAAAAGGTTGATATGCATAGAACCAATTTTGTTAAAGTTTCCTCTTCTAGTGACATCATCAGCAGCAGCAATGGCCGGAATGGGCCCCATGTTGAAAATTCTCGAAATTCATCGGCATTGGGTTCCACGAAAGGCAAAAAAATGAACCCTGTGGCTCCGAAAGCAGAGACATTAAATCCGGGAACTTCTGGAAGGTTTGACGCAATGAGTCAGGCTTCAGCACCTAGCACAGCTAATGTAATTCTTATGAAACAATGTGAGACACTATTGAAACGGTTAATGACTCATCAATTTGGTTGGGTTTTCAATACCCCTGTCGATGTGGTGAAGTTGAAAATTCCAGATTATTTCACTGTCATCAAGCATCCAATGGACTTGGGAACAATAAAGAACAAGATAGCTTCCGGATCTTATTCAAGCCCATTAGAGTTTGCTGCTGATGTCAGGATTACCTTTACTAATGCTATGACCTACAATCCACCAGCAAATGATGTTTATATCATGGCTGATACTCTTAGTAAATTTTTTGAAGTGCGGTGGAAAACCATTGAGAAAAAACTTCCAAAGGCTGATTGCCAACCACTGCCCACTAAATGTGGTCCTCGTGAAGGCATGAAAACTCCTAAGCCATTGGCCCCCTCAAAAGGGAGGATAGTCACGTCAATGCCCCTAGAAGTCAAGTCTGAGCCTGTTAAGAGGGTTATGACAGAAGAAGATAAGCGCAATCTGAGAAGAGAATTGGAGTCTTTGCTTGAAGAAATTCCTTTACACATCATTGATTTCTTGAAGGAGCATTGTTCAAACGAAAAAGACTGTGAAGAGGATGAGATTGAGATTGATCTTGATGTTCCAAGTGATGATACCTTGCTCACATTGCGGGAGCTTTTAAATGAGTACTTGCAAGAGAAACAAAAGAATCATGTGAGGGCTGAACCTTGTTCAATAGAGGTATAAGTTGATCTGACCCCCTTTCCTTTTCTTGGAATTAAAGTAGATTAATATATGCCTGACACATACATTTTTTTTTAATTGTTGCAGCTTTTGAATGAATCAGGGTTGAGTAACTCATCCATGCAGCCATGCAAAGGTAATATACTTTTTTTATCTACATGCGTATATCAAAATATCGACTCCAATTTTAGAATGTTTGGAACACTTTGTTTTCCTCACTTATGTGCATTTGTAGGGAATGACCCAGCTGATGAGGATGTTGATATTGGTGGAAATGAGCCTCCTGTCTCAAGCTATCCTCCTGTGGAGATAGAAAAGGATGCAGGCCACAGAAGTAGTAAAGGCGTCAGCTCAAGCAGCTCTAGTGGTAAACTGAGTTTGTCCCATTTTGGTCTCTCTTTGTTTGGGTCCCTTGTATGCTTTGTGTCTTGACTTCCATCCTTGTTTGGGATCCCTCTAGATTTGGTAATGATTTCCTTCTTCTTAGCTAGAGTAGGCGGGCTTGTTTGCAGAACTTTTTATTTCTATGATTGCATGCCTTAGATCATATCATGTTTGAGTGTTATTATTTACCATGGAATCCAAAAAAAAGAACTCTTTTTTTGGGTGTGAACTTGTAAAAACTAAATAATTTCATATCTTGTGCATGCTTCACAGATTCAGATTCTAGCAGTTCTGAGAGTGAATGTGATGATGCTAAGGCCTTAAGTCCGGTAAATGCATCTAAGCTTCCTGAAATTTTATGTTAAATACATAAATATCAAAATTGTTACCTCATGATGATATGCATAACGAACTATTTGCTCTGTTATTGATCTTTTGGCACAATAGTGTATGGTTGTGGTTTGACTGTTGGACATGACGTCATATAATTCTTCTTCAGGTACCAGAAACCTTGGGTTCTGGAGCTCAGTTAGATGAAAAAACAACAAATGGTAATCCCCTTGAAGGAAATCGTGAGTATTTTTTAATAAAATCTCATTCCTCCTTTCCGTCTATAGGTGCATAGAAATAATTATATATATATATATATATATATATAACTGTGTGGGTGCAGATCGATGGCACCACAATTCTGACATAACTTTTAGCACAATTTTTAGACCAAAAGATCGGTTCAATTTTAATAGTTGAGATTTAATGACATGAAAATCAATTTGTATTTTTCTTTTTAAAAATACATATTGGAAAAAAACATAATCTTTCCAATTATGATTTATCCGTATAATTATTATTCCCTTTCGTTAATTATTAATGACAATTCTAATCTCCCCCTCAATTACTCCTCCAACCTTCCATTTTTTCCCCTCATCACCATTCTTTAATCTATCATCTGTTTCAAAACTCAAATTTCTTCCATCTTGCTGTTCATATTTACCCAGAAATCAGGATTTCAGCAAATTAAATTCTAATGAGCTAGAAGTTAAAATATTCCTATCTAATTAATCAAACATTAATTTTATATCTATTTCCATACCTAATTTCTCTCCATGTGTTTACCCAGGAATATTCTTTCCTTTCCATTCTTTATAATTTTTTCCTTAATGTCTAATTATTTAATTAACATCCAATTGATACTGGATTATTTTTGATGTAAAAAAATTTCTATAGAATGATGGTTAAATGCGATATTACTACTTAAAAGTTCAAAGAATCGTCCTTATATTCAATTGCATTTTATTTTCATATATGAGATAAAAGGGGGGACTTGAACGAAACAAATAATAAGAAAGAAAGAAAAGGGGGATGTATGGAGAAGAAAGGGAGGTGAAGAAGAAAGACTGAAAGAAATGTAGAGGAGGAAAGGGTGGAGGGAGCAAAATTGTTTAAAATTTGTGTTAAAAGTTGTGTCAAAATTGTGGAGCCATTGAGCTGCCCCCTATATGTACACATAGATATATACAGATATTTATATTTCATTCCTTATAGAACCATAAAAGGGAGACACAGGGTGGATAGAAACTAGAGTACTTGTAGAAGATAATAGGGATTCCTTTGACAATGTCTGGGCAGAATAAACTTCCTGATCACCACCTGTGGTAGAATTAACCTAGATGCACCATTGAAAGATTGCATTGAAAATTTGAGTACTCATTCTTTTATAGTTCTGAAGAATGTGTTTGAGTAGCACGTCATTTGAGATCTTAATTTGTTTTAACACTATTGAATTAAATGGTAATCTTCTCAAAGTAAGACCCCCTACCTCATACAATAGTGAGCGAAGAGGTGGGAAAAAAAAAACTCAAGCTTTCTCTAGGATTTTACAGAATACTAAGAACAAAGAGCTTTTATCAACTTGTTGGTTCACTATGAATACCAAGAAAATAGGGAAAAAAGAAAAAAGAAAAAAGAAAAAAGAAAAAGAAACTCTGTTGTATTTAGAAATATCAAAGTCTGCCTCTTTATTCTTATGGATGCAAAGGCTCTTATTTAAAGAGTTCAAGGCTCTATATATAACACTAGGAAATCTAATTAAAACAGAATCCTAAATAGAGAGGAATCTTCCTGCCTATAGAGATTGAGGTTATTGGAAGAGCATATCGTTTTGTGTTACCAGGTCTATAGCATCTGTCTGTGGTATAAATGAATTTATAATCATAAATTCATGATCTCTTCATTTATAATCATAAATTCATGATCTCTTGTACGCTGCAATCAGATCATTTTATCACTTTATTGAGCCCAATGAGGGCGCATGAGTTTAGTTCATTATGGACTTTCAATAAATCTAATAACCACCTTGGCTGTACTCCGCTATCAACATGGTCTAGATTTCTCTAAAATAATATTTTTAATGGATTTTGAACTACTTGCTGATGATTAAAATTGCCAATCCATGGGACCTTACAGAGTCAGATAGTGGGTTGGATCAAGTTGAACAAAGTTCCCAGCAGAAACCAAGTTCAATCGAATCAGATTGTTGTCAGGATGGTAAGCCAAAGAGTTCGACCACTTGCAAAGAAAAAGAAAGTATGCTGTTACTTTTATGGTAGCATCTCATTGTTCATCTCTAAAAAAAAATTAGGTGACAGTGCCCCAACGGAGAGGCCAGTCTCCCCTGAGAAGCAGCACAGGGCTGCTCTATTAAAGAATCGTTTTGCTGATACCATTTTAAGAGCTAGAGAGAAAACACTTAATCAGGTGGGTTACAGATTCAGGCTACTACTATACTTGCCATGTTTGTATGTATGCATTTTGCAAGTATTTTCTACTCTAGATGTGATCTAGTGCAATTTGATCTGGCTGAGATCAGGGTGATAAAAGGGATCCTGAGAAATTGCGGCGGGAGAGGGAGGAGCTTGAATTGCATCAGAAGAAAGGTTGTCATCTATACATTTAAAGTTATACTTGGTTTGTTTGCATCAATTCCTTAGTGTGTGTGTGTAGCATTGGGTAAGCGGTGTGAATTTCTGTATTCGATTCCTTTGCTTGCACGCAAGGGTGGTTTGATTACTACACATTCATAGGCTGAGATCCATTATGTTGCCAAACTATATGAATGTTCAGAAAAAGCACGGTTACAAGCAGAAGCCAAGGCTGCAGAGGATGCCCAAAGGCGAGCAGAAGAAGAAGCTACGGCCGAGGCCAAAAGAAAAAGGGAGCTTGAGAGAGAAGCAGCACGGCAGGCATTGCTGCAGGTAAATCATCACACTTCATATGTTGCTGCAATAATGCGATCAGATGAATTGTTTCTGTTGATTCTTATTGGTACATTTTATTCTATATGATACAGATAGAAAAGACTGTTGAAATCAATGAGAACTCTCAGTTTCTTCAAGATCTGGAGATGCTTAGAACTGCCCCCGTGGAGCTGCAGTTACCAAGCTCTGCAGATGAAACGAGCCCAGATCATTCGCAGGACGGTGGCTTGGGCAGTTTTAAGTTTGGGGGGAGCAACCCATTGGAACAACTTGGCTTGTACATGAAAGCCGATGAAGAGGAGGAGGATGCCGAACCTGCTCCTGCATCTCTGGTCCCAGCTCCAGCTCCTCCAGTTCCTCCATCTCCGGCCCCAGCTCCTCCATCTCCTGCTTCAGCCCCTGCTAGTGTTCCAAGTCCTGTAAATGATACAGAAGAGGGAGAAATTGATTAGACAGTTAGTTGCTGCTAGATTTTTGTATTCACGAACGAACGAAGAAGCAAAAATAGAGTATTTTGTTACTGCATAAAAAAAAGGATTAAAAAATGAAAAAGGTCGGTCTTTGAACTTTAGTTTTTATATGAATTTTTTGGTGCAGTGACTTTTCTTTGATGCTATCCTAAACCAAAAGCCTGAGTGACAACGTTATTCTTTCTGGAATGCGATTGGCTTGGTCCCCGAGTAGTAGTAGGTGCACCAAGAAATAAGAATACTCATTCCAGCTTAGTCTGGTGAACTAGTTTCTTTTTCTTTTTTGAGAGAATATAAGATTTTGGAACTATTTTAATGACCCAATTCACATCCATTAGTAGAAGTGAGCACGCCATGATTTGATACGGTTATTAGTAATATTCAAATCTAAACCGTCAAAATCTTAACAGTTCGATACGGTTTGAATTTTTTACAATCATAAATGAAACTGTTTCAATCCTTGAATTGGTAACAGTTTGAAACCGTTTAAATATTAAAAAAAGTAAGAATATAAAAAGTTGAATGTCTATTAACACAATATGTAATAAACAACTCCAACCAATAAACGTTGGTAAAGTTGAATGTCTTTTTCATTTTCTACATATTTCATTTAATGTTTTTCAGAATTTGAAACTTAGCGAGGGTATTTTGTAGTAAGAGTTAGAGTTGTACACTTGTACTTCGAGCGGAGATTAGATCGTCCCTTCACCGGTGCTCTTGTTAGCAATGAACGTTGGGGATTTACTTCAGATTCTATCCAACGGTGAATATAAAAGCGAAGATCAACGGGTGTTGGCGAACCCAAATCGCGAACCGCGGGTGGCAATCGCCGTTGCTACGATAGAGTCCAAGACATCACGTTATATCTAGATGGGGATGATATAGCTTTAAACGGAAGACGAAAGCACCAAATTCCACCCAACAACCCAAGAGCATGGCGGCGAACACCATGATCGGTGAGCAGGATTACGATGGAGCCCAAGAAATCAGGCAATTCGACAATTCCAAGCTTGGAGTCAAAGGCCTCGTTGATTCTGGCCTCACCTCCATCCCCCGCTTCTTTATCCACCCGCCCGATGTCCTCCAAGGCCTCCCACCCAATACCAAACCCGAAACCCAACTACGAATCCCCACCATCGATCTCGCTGGCCTTGACACTCATCATCAACGCTCAGCAATCGTCCACCAGACCAACCAAGCATGCCGAACATTCGGATTCTTCCGGATTACCAACCACGGCATCCCAACAGCTGTTCTGGACCGTACGATCGCAGGCATCAAGGCCTTCCACGAGCAGCCAGCGGAGGTCAAAGCGCGGTTCTACAGTAGACAGATGGACCAGGGCGTATCTTACTTCTCCAACATCGACCTCTATAGCTCAAAAGCCGCCAGCTGGGTGGACACGCTTCGGGTTAGGCTGGGACCTATTCAGTTTGATCCTGAACAAGTGCCTGAGATTTGCCGGGACGAGATTTTCGAGTGGGATCGCGAAATCCAACGGCTGGGAGAGGTGCTGTTGGAGCTGGTGAGTGAGGGGCTGGGATTGAGCGCGGGGAGGTTGAAGGAGCTGACATGTCTGGAAGGGAGGGTGATGGTCAGCAATTACTACCCGTACTGCCCGCAGCCTGACCTGACGGTGGGGCTTACTTCTCATTCTGACGCGGGAGCGTTGACCTTGCTCCTTCAGGACCACATGGGTGGGTTGCAGGTTAAGCACGGTGAGGATTGGGTGGATGTGAAACCCGTCCCCGGTGCTCTTGTGATCAACGTTGGGGATTTACTTCAGGTAAAATTTCAATCAGTGGTCTCATCATTTTTACTTTAACTATTTACTTAATTCTTTGGGTAATTTTTCAGATTATGTCCAATGGTGAATACGTAAGTGTGGATCATCGCGTGTTGGCGAACCCACACAAGGAACCACGAGTGTCGATTGCGTTGTTTTGTAACCCAGGCAACAGAGAGGACACATACGGTCCATTGCCGGAGCTCGTGTCGCCTGAGAAACCGGCTCTTTACCGGAACTTTACGTGGACAGAGTTGACGACAAGGTTCTTCACGAAAGGATTGGATGGCAAAACTTTAGCAAATTACTTTGAGCTGGAAAAATAGAACAGTGTGACCAACCTGGTCCTGTCACTCCTGTGTGTTGTGTTTTATGTGTACTTTGTTGTTCACGAACATCGACAATAAATAATTGATGTTTCATACGAGTAAATGTTCGATTAAATATTTCCTCGAAAAATTCTTAAAATGAAGAAACAAAAACGGAGTTGAATTGGAATAAACAAAATTCTATTTTTTTTTCTTTCTCCTTCTTGAGAGAATTTGAGACGTTGGAATTATTTTATCTAGTAAATTCTAAACTGTTAAATAAAAAATAGTTTAAAATGGATCGATTAATGATTTTAACGGATTCGTGCTCACTCCTGTCCATTAGTCATCACAAATTTTTACATATTTTATATAGTTTTTTTCATTTTCTACATATTTCATTTAATTTTTTGGAATTTGAAACCTAGTGAGGGTATTTTTGTTGTAAGAGTTGAGTTGTACTTCGAGCGGAGGTTAGATCGTCCCTTTTTGTGTAGAGACACCTTGTACTATTTACTAAAAAAAAATTCCTAACATTTCCCCAAAAAAAAAAACAACAAGCATAGTTTAGAGGGTAAATGCACTGATTTTTTCGCTTCAGTATCAATGGTCTAGTGATCTTCTCAGCTTTTAGATACTTTTTTTTTTAAAATAATGTCCATATTCAATGTATATTTAGATTATTGGACTATTAAATAAAGTTGATATCTAATATGTTTGATCATGATAAAGTCCATAGAAGCCCAATAAGCTTGACTAAAGCCCATAAAAGAAATAGTTGGTGGGCCGGGTGGGTCTCAATTCCCGAACCCCGCGCTTCATCTCGAGGCCCGCGAAGGAGGCTGAAGACGACGAGGAGACGCTCTGATTCGCTTGATGAATATTAATGCGTACGTATAAATGTAAATAACATATATATATATATATATATATAATTTCGTCTTCATTTTGATTTTGATTTTGATTTCATCTGGTGGCTGGTGGCTTTTGTGCGTCGTCGTCCTTCGATTTTCAAACATAGTCAGTTAGTCATACAGTAAAGGCCCTCCCTCCGTTTCCGCAATCTTCGCCGGAGACGCACTGGAAAAGGGTTTCGCTTTCAAATGGAAGCCCAAACCCCAATCTCAATCCAGTCTCTTCCATGCCTCCCTATCTTCTTCTCCATGTTCTTCATCATCTACCTCATTGCCTACTTCATCGTCTTCCGTTCTTGGAGCCCTAAGATCCGACCCGAAGCCTCCAGCTGTCTAATCTCCCTCGCCCACGGCACCCCTGCCGTATTCCTCTCCACTTACGCCATACTCGCCGACCCCGCCACCGGCTTCGCCTCCCAAAACACCGCCTTCCAGAACATCGTCCTCGATTATAGCGTCGCCTACTTCCTCACCGATCTTCTCCACTACATCGTTTTCTTCCCCGGCGACGTTCTTTTCATCGGCCACCACCTCGCCACGCTCTTCGTCTTCCTCACCTGCCGCTTCGTCGCGTTGCACGGGGCCTTCGCCATTCTTTCGCTTCTCATCCTCGCGGAGGTCACGAGCCTGTGCCAAAATGTGTGGACGCTAGCCAACGCTCGGAGGGGGGACTTGGAAGTTGCAGCTAAGGTGTATGATCTTTTGTCTCCTCCGTTTTACATATTGTATTCCCTTGTCAGAGGCCTTGTGGGTCCCTATTTCGTGTACCGAATGAGTGCCTTCTATATAAGCGGCGCCGCCGATGGCCTGATTCCCTGGTGGGTTTGGGTTTCTTGGATTGTTGTGGTGTTTTCGGCCATCTCTGTTAGCATTTTGTGGATTTCGAATCTTTGGGTTGAATTTTTTAAAGCTAGAACTAGCAACTTGGAAAAGAAAGCTCGATAGGTTAAAACCAAGGCTTCTGGGGTTTTAGTTTCCCCACTTTGAGGTCTGTCTCGCAATCTCAATAACAATGTGGGTTGGTTTTAGTGGCGGTGATATATGTAACAATTTGCAACATGTAATTGTGTATCCTTTGATTAATCTTTTCTGAATCGTACTCTTTCTTTTTCATATTTTTTCCCGGAGTTATCTTTCTCGAATTGAACTTGATGATTGATCTTTTCTTTCTTGATATGAATTTCATCTTGAAAGAGTTGTGTGAGAAATGAGCTGCCTTGTTTATTGCTCAAAATTCTTGCTTTGTTTGGTCATATGGCAGAGCAAAAACAATTGGATACTCTCATCATTTTCTTATTGAAGCAGGCCAACCACCAAACTTATTGTATAGATTGTAATTGACTCAAAATTTGATATCTTTTTATTCAGCAATTTTCTTATTCCTACCAAACTGCTTTGCTTATGGTTGAAATTTCTGGTCTTCTTTCCTGGCATGCTGCAGTTTGGTGAGACCATTGACATTCAACTTTGCTGTGATTGATTGATAGTTAGAGACTCACTCTTTAATTCAAGTGAAAAACCAAAAGAAAATTGCTTCTATGTTTATTTCAGTCTTAAAATATTTGGTTTTGTGTTAGAGATGATAATATATCTCCTTGTTCCTCTGTAAATATGAATTGCTCTGTAAGTCTGTAAATCTGTTAAACTGTAACACTCTTCCTTCTTCTTGTTCTTACTCATGTTACTGCCATTTTCAATCTATTCGACCCTTCTGAGAAATCCAATAGAAACCCTATTTTCAGATGTCGGCTTCGTGCGTGTGTGTGTATGTCTCACTTGTGATGTTGCATCTTGAGTTTGCTAATTGTAGAAATTGTAGTCCTTGGCTTGAAGTATGATATTCCTCAACCCTCCTATAGGCGATACGATCATCAAAAGAACCCCTACTATAATGCAGATCTGAAAAATTCCAGGAAACTGATTTAGAAATGGAGCTTTGTTTGCCTTAAAGCTGTTGAATTCGAACAAACGTACCCAGTTAACAAACCACGAGAGGCTGAATTTGCGCGGTTTCTTGATGATCAGCCAGATAACGCATGGGAGCTGAAGAACGAAACTGAACAATGAGTGTTATACAAACTCGAAGAAACTTTGAACTCGAAACTTTTTCGGGCTTACATAATACGATGTTGGGGAGAAAGCAAATCCGCCTAGGAACCCTAGAAGGCCACCGAAGAAGGGGAAGCTGATGCCGATGAACATTGTCAGCGCTGAAATGAAACATAAGAAATCAACGATGGTGGTGATCTGTAATGGATGAGGGACTGAACTACTCACCAACGTACACATTCCGGGTGATGAACCGAAGCATTGACGTCGGTCTGAAATGCAGTTTCTTCACCAGCAACGTTTCTATCATGTCAAACACTGGCATTGCAAATAGCTGATAGCCCCCGATGACATGGATGACGATGAATAAGTTTGCTGTGACAATGAGCCAGTGAGGCTTCTCCAGGGAAAGCAAGATGTTGTCTTCAACTTTGTTCCCAAAAATGTAATATCCGATGAAAGCAACTGGAAAATAGCACAAGGCCACGACGATATAGGCGATCACAACTCCTCTCCACATAGACTCCTTCGATGGCTTCTCCGGCGAAGAAGGGAGCGTTGCTTGGATCTCGAGAACCACGTTGTGTCCGGCGTAGGCAAACGCCACGTCGCCTAAGGCGGTGAAGAAGTTGAAGACCGTCCCCGACGTGGTTTTAGCTAGATACCCATATTGGACATCTGGTTGAACACCCTCGTGGAGGGAGGTCGTCCATGCAATAGTTGAGTAACTACATTCACAATTTTCACATCTCCAAGCTTTAACGAAAGAGATGTTTTTTATAATTGAATTTTGAATGGTTAATGACATATGCCTCTATTTATCAAATTTGAAATCCCCAATGATGAATCTAAACTAAAAATATCGGATTAACTACTTATGATTTAGAGATTAGCTCTCAGGCGAAAAAACAAATGGGCTAATCACTTATGCCATAGGGTTTACGTTTTGAGCTCTCCGACAACTAAACTATAAGCCAATAGCTCTTCCTCCACCACCACCACCTCAATTCAAACACTCCATTCTCCCGTCACCAAAATCCAGACTTAATTCCCTCAAAGACAAACAAGTAAAATCAAAATACTAAAAATAGAACTTAGACTTTTGACAAGAAATCCTTTTGTAGATTTCCTTGTAGACAAACAAATAAATTCACAACTCTATTTTTAACCAGTTTACCTTAGTGACATGACTGCGGCAGCCAATGAAATGTCAGACATGGAATGGAAGTTGGGGAGATGGGAGAGCACAAAGTGAGAAGAGGCAAAAATCATGATGAAGTAGGTGAGTTTGATGGGATCTTCTCCATTTTTAACAATGCTATGGACTTTCTGCAGGGATTTGCCTCCAGTGATCATATAAATAATGTTGACACCAACCTCACAGATGAGTTGCTGAGGCACCACAATCCAAATCCCAAGCTTTTCACCGAAGGCATGTTGCCCTAGCTCATGGTACCTATCAAATCTCTTTCCAGGTACCATTTCATGCATCTCAACCATTTGCCATAGAGTGAACAAAGTGATCACCCATGATAGCACCATGATCACAATTCCAGGACCCCTGAAAGTAGGTAAAACAAGTCTCTTATCAAACAGCCTGTGATTCATATTATGATCTAGTGGTATATTTCTGTACTATGTACTGGAATATTTCAGGTCTCGAATTTGATATTCATCGAAAGCGAGATATATAAATACTCAGTGTAAATTTCCCATCTTTAGTATCGTTGTATCCGAAATTGTTATTATTCCGGTTCGCCAAGTTCCCCTTTGAACTTGTACCCTTAACCAATTTTCCCTCCTATCTTTTATTTTCCTCACTTTCCGACTTGAATTATGATAATAGCCAGTTTCTCTCCTCTGTCTAATTTTTCGTCAAATTTTTCACATTTCAAAAAAGAAAAAGTATAAAAAAATAAAACATAAATTATTCGTAACATATAGTATTTAATGATCTATGCAACTTTTTTAGGAAAAAAAAATATTGGATGAAATGTGAGTATATAATGATAATAGTTAAGTTTGATCACATTTTCATCTATTTTTTTTTGTTAAATTTCTCTCATTTTAAAACGGAGAAAGTATGAGATAACCTTAATAAAAAAAAAAAATTACTCATAACCGATCGATATGCGATTTTTTTTTTAACGAAATATTAGATGGAATGAGAGTAAATATAAACGTAGGAAAAAAAAAAAGGGACGAAATAAAAAATTTATGGAGAAAAATACCAATGAAGCACAAATTAGGAGGGTAAAAGATAAAATCTTGAATGACAATTTGTTAGTTGAACATACCATCCAAGATTAGACATGGCAAAGGGAAGGCTCAAGACACCAGCTCCAACCATGGAATTGATATTGTGGAAAGCTGCATACCACCATTTTGCATTTCTTGACGAAGTAATCGGTAGCCACTCATCGATTTCCTTCTGCCTCTGCAATTTTTCCTCCATCTTTGACTGCTTCTCTTCTTGCTCCTCCATCTGCAAATACTTCAAACCAATTTGTTCATCACAACACAAACATAATCAAATTTTGATCTCTTTTTTTTTTTTTTTTGTCTTACACTTTTACACCCTCAGTGATGCTTACATTGACGGGAATGGAAGAGTCTCGACCGGTTGGAGCTTGAGTTCCCATGGATGACGAGATCAGACCGGTAGTTTTTGCCGGCTTGAGAGAATTTGAAGCTCCACACAGGTTAGGTCAGAGCTCTCACTAGTTGATGATGGTTTTAGTCTGCTAGTTTTTCCTTTTTTTCTGGGAAATATAATAGGAGGCCAGCAGGGTTTGGACTCACAAGTGAGAAAGTGCGACTTAGCAAATTCTTACGCTATTCTCTTAATTTATCGAGTTATCATCAGATATTATATTATAATTGAGGATATTTATTTTTTAAATGATTATATTAAATTTATATTCATAAAAATTAATAAAATTAAATATTATTTAATTATTCATATATATTAAATAAATTAATAATTTTGGTAATAATTAAAATCTTTATAGTAAACCATAATATATATGAGTGCCTATATAATTTTTAATTTTGTTAAATAATGATAATTTAATAAAAAAAAGTTTTTGATTAATATATATATATATAATTTGATAAAGTAAGGGTGGTATAAATAAATATAAGTGATATTTATTACAAATAATTATTGGTTCTTTCTGCCTTGTAATATTATATAATATACATGTTTACGTGTCTATCACAGAATCTCTAATTATATATACATTGGTGTCTCCAAAGTCAGAAGTCAAGCTTTGCTGCTACTCTCAAAGCTTGACTAAAATCATTTTTGTTTTTTTCACATGACAAGTCTCCATAAAATTCCAAAAATTCATTATTTTACATTTAGGGCGGGCTCATTTATAATTAAGTAGATTAAATTATAAGTGATTAAATATAAGATATTTTAAAAACAGAAATGTACAATTTATTATTATTATTATTATTATTATAAGGGATTAGAAGAAATTAATTTGATGCAATTCTCCTAAAATGATATGATAAATTTAGAATTAATACGTTTTATTTCTTATCAAATTCCAAGACATCACGTTATATATAGATGGGGATTATATAGCTTTAACCGGAAGACGAAGGCACCAAATTCCACCCAACAACCCAAGAGCATGGCGGCGAACACCATGATCGGCGAGCAGGATTACGATAGAGCCCAAGAAATCAAGCAATTCGACAACTCCAAGCTTGGAGTCAAAGGCCTCGTTGATTCTGGCCTCACCTCCATCCCCCGCTTCTTTATCCACCGGCCCAATGTCCTCCAAGGCCTCCGACCCAATACCAAACCCGAAACCCAACTACGAATCCCCACCATCGATCTCGCCGGCCTTGACACTCATCATCAACGCTCAGCAATCGTCCACCAGACCAGCCAAGCATGCCGAACATTCGGATTCTTCCGGATTACCAACCACGGCATCCCAACAGCTGTTCTGGACCGTACGATCGCAGGCATCAAGGCCTTCCACGAGCAGCCAGCGGAGGTCAAGGCGCGGTTCTACAGTAGACAGATGGACCAGGGCGTATCTTACTTCTCCAACATCGACCTCTATAGCTCAAAAGCCGCCAGCTGGGTGGACACGCTTCGGGTTAGGCTGGGACCTATTCAGTTTGATCCTGAACAAGTGCCTGAGATTTGCCGGGACGAGATTTTCGAGTGGGATCGCGAAATCCGACGGCTGGGAGAGGTGCTGTTGGAGCTGGTGAGTGAGGGGCTGGGATTGAGCGCGGGGAGGTTGAAGGAGCTGACATGTCTGGAAGGGAGGGTGATGGCCAGCAATTACTACCCGTACTGCCCGCAGCCTGACCTCACGGTGGGGCTTACTTCTCATTCTGACGCGGGAGCGTTGACCTTGCTCCTTCAGGACCACATGGGTGGGTTGCAGGTTAAGCACGGTGAGGATTGGGTGGATGTGAAACCCGTCCCCGGTGCTCTTGTGATCAACGTTGGGGATTTACTTCAGGTAAAATTTCAATCAGTGGTCTCATCATTTTTACTTTAACTATTTACTTACTTAATTCTTTGGGTAATTTCTCAGATTATGTCCAACGGTGAATACGTAAGTGTGGATCATCGCGTGTTGGCGAACCCACACAAGGAACCACGAGTGTCGATTGGGTTGTTTTGTAACCCAGGCAACAGAGACGACACATACGGTCCATTGCCGGAGCTCGTGTCGCCTGAGAAACCGGCTCTTTACCGGAACTTTACTTGGACAGAGTTTGTCACAAGGCTCTTCATTAAAGGATTGGATGGCAAAACTTTAGTAAATTACTTTAAGCTGGAAAAATAGAACAGTGTGACCAACCTGGTCCTGTATGTGTTGTGTTTTTTGTTCACAAACATCGACAATAAATAATATATAAATTACAATTCTAATAATTTTTACTTTTATTTAAAAAAATTAATATTTAAATATTAAATAAAATAAGACTTTATCTCAATTTTTTTTATTCAAAATTCCTAAACAGAATTTGTAAGTAATAAATTTTATATCTACTCTTTTATATCTCAATAAGGAGAATAAGTGAATTTTTGAGAATTTTTTTAAACAATTAAAAATAATATTGTCTATTTTTTTGTGGATCCGAACGAATTCTGCTTTCATTTCCCCCCGTATGGAACACTGAGTTACTTACGTTAAGGTCTTCAACAGGCAACTCTCGGCGGCGGCTAGGATCTTTTTAAACCTTGAAGGCCTGGATTTGGCATCTTGGATCATTTATTATATTATGTATATAATAACTATTATTATATTATACATATAATAAATATTATTATATATATATCATATATATATATATTATATATAGTTAAAATTAAATAACATTAGTTATAATTTATATAAAAAAAAATCTCAACATTTTCAAACACAAAAAAAAAGCCAACGTAGTTTAGCGGGGTAAATGGACTGATTTTGTCGCTTCAGTATCAATGGTGTGAAGAGAATTTGATGCTCCACAGAGTTTAAGTCAGAGCTCTCACTAGTTGATGGTGGTTTTTGTCTGCTAGTTTTTCGTTTTTTTCGGCGGAATATAATATGTGGCCTTCAAGGTTTGGACTCAGAGGTGAGAAAGTGTGACTTACTCATTTTTAATTTATCAAATTATTTTCAGATATATTAAGTATTTATAATATAATATTTATTTTTAAAATAATTATATTAAAATTATTTTTGTAAAAATTAACAAAAGATTAAATTTTATTTAATTATTGACATATATCAAATAAATTTATAATTTAAAAAGAAAATTAATTTTGTAAGAATTAAAATCTTTATAATAAACTGTCTATCTAGTTAATATATATATGATTAAATAATTTTCAATTTTATTAAATTTTACATAATTATTTTAATATGATAATTTAAGAAAAACAGTTTTAATCATAATATATATATATATATAATTTGATAAATTAAGGGTGGTATAAATAAATATAAGTGATATTTATTACGAATAATTATTGGTTATTTCTGCCTTGTAATAAGGGATATTTATATATGTCTGTCACTGTCATTATATAATATACATGTTTACGTGTCTATCACTGAATCTCTAATTATATATCCGTCTCTCCAAAGTCAGAAGTCGAGCTTGGCTGCTACTCTCAAAGCTTGACTAAAATCATTTTTGTTTTTTTCACATGACAAGTCTCCATAAAATTCCAAAAATTCATTATTTTACATTTAGGGCTCATTTATAATTAAGTAGATTAAATTATAAGTGATTAAATATAAGATATTTTAAAAACAGAAATGTACAATTTATTATTATTATTATTATTATTATTATTATTATTATTATTATTATTATAAGGGAATTAGAAGAAATTAATTTGATGCAATTCTCCTAAAATGATATGATAAATTTAGAATTAATACGTTTTATTTCTTATCAAATTCCAAGACATCACGTTATATATAGATGGGGATGATATAGCTTTAACCGGAAGACGAAGGCACCAAATTCCACCCAACAACCCAAGGGCATGGCGGCGAACACCATGATCGGCGGGCAGGATTACGATAGAGCCCAAGAAATCAAGCAATTCGACAACTCCAAGCTTGGAGTCAAAGGCCTCGTTGATTCTGGCCTCACCTCCATCCCCCGCTTCTTTATCCACCGGCCCGATGTCCTCCAAGGCCTCCGACCCAATACCAAACCCGAAACCCAACTACGAATCCCCACCATCGATCTCGCCGGCCTTGACACTCATCATCAACGCTCAGCAATCGTCCACCAGACCAGCCAAGCATGCCGAACATTCGGATTCTTCCGGATTACCAACCACGGCATCCCAACAGCTGTTCTGGACCGTACGATCGCAGGCATCAAGGCCTTCCACGAGCAGCCAGCAGAGGTCAAAGCGCGGTTCTACAGTAGACAGATGGACCAGGGCGTTTCTTACTTCTCCAACGTCGACCTCTATAGCTCAAAAGCCGCCAGCTGGGTGGACACGCTTCAGGTTAGGCTGGGACCTATTCCGTTTGATCCTGAACAAGTTCCTGAGATTTGCCGGGACGAGATTTTAGAGTGGGATCGCGAAACCCGACGGCTGGGAGAGGTGCTGTTGGAGCTGGTGAGTGAAGGGCTGGGATTGAGCGCCGGGAGGTTGAAGGAGCTGTCATGTCTGGAAGGGAGGGTGATGGCCAGCCATTACTACCCGTACTGCCCGCAGCCTGACCTGACGGTGGGGCTTACTTCTCATTCTGACGGGGGAGCGTTGACCTTGCTCCTTCAGGACCACATGGGTGGGTTGCAGGTTAAGCACGGTGAGGATTGGGTGGATGTGAAACCCGTCCCCGGTGCTCTTGTGATCAACGTTGGGGATTTACTTCAGGTAAAATTTCAATCAGTGGTCTCATCATTTTTACTTTAACTATTTACTTACTTAATTCTTTGGGTAATTTCTCAGATTATGTCCAACGGTGAATACGTAAGTGTGGATCATCGCGTGTTGGCGAACCCACACAAGGAACCACGAGTGTCGATTGGGTTGTTTTGTAACCCAGACAACAGAGAGGACACATACGGTCCATTGCCGGAGCTCGTGTCGCCTGAGAAACCGGCTCTTTACCGGAACTTTACTTGGACAGAGTTTGTCACAAGGTTCTTCACGAAAGGATTGGATGGCAAAACTTTAGTAAATTACTTTAAGCTGGAAAAATAGAACAGTGTGACCAACCTGGTCCTGTATGTGTTGTGTTTTTTGTTCACAAACATCGACAATAAATAATGTATAAATCATTGTTACACTTCTAAAAAAAGTGTAACGATGATGAGTGTACTGTTTGATGGTATTTTGTGGTCAGAGTTGAGTAGTACTTCGGGCGGAGGTTCGGTCATCCCTTCCTGTGTTGTAATATTAAAAAAAAAAATCCTAACATTTTCACACGAAAAACAGCCAACATAGTTTAGCGGGGTAAATGGACTGATTTTGTCGCTTCAGTATCAATGCTGTGAAGTAGGGGTGGGTACAGTTCGGTACGGTATAAAATTGATCAATATCAGAACCATACTATTTAATTTTAATTGATACGGTCTGATTCGTTATTCAATAGTTTGAAAGTGAAATCAGATCGTAACCTACCAATTAAGTTCGGTACGGTTTCGGTATGGTTTCAGTTTTGAGCCAAAATTTTGTTTGTGATTATAAAGTAAAAGTTAGGTTTAGGCATGGTTAAGTGTGAGTTTAGATTCTCAATAATTTTATTTTTGGTTCTCTAATTAAAAATCAAAATCAAAAGCAAACCATATATAAATAAATATTACAGATTTCATGTCCAATCCAAAAGATCAATTAGTTGGCTTTGCTAATTAAAAACTTTCAGTAGCTGACATTCAAGTAGAAGCTTCTGAGTCCTCCATATAATTTTGTTTTTAATTAGCATAGACAGCCAAAAGATCAATGACAAACCGTGTCTAAAATACAATGGGCGCAAGGCAACATTGCATAGAGAAAAGAAAATAACAAATTAACAATTTAACACTAATTTAGCACAAGACAAACTCCAGAAACTTATATTTATTAGTGAATCTTAGTCCTCTAACATAGTAAAAGACTAAAGAAAAAGAAAAACTATATTTATGAAGGATTTAAGTTTTCAAATATGTATTGAAGAAGTTGCACTAAGTTGAAGATATCAACTCTTAGAAGCTAAATTAAGACATGTATGGTCATATCAACTCTTAAAAAAGGCCTAATAAACCAATAAGAAATAAATTTAATTATTAAAAAAAAATTCTAATTCGGTACGGTATCGGTATGGGACGGTTTTTTAAAATATCGATACTGAAACCGTACCGAATTACATCGATACGGTTTCGGTACCGTACCAATCATATAACGGTTTTACTATTCAATTTTTTCGGTATGATTTAATCTAAAACGATATTTCGGTATTTTGATTCCATGTGCCCGACCTTAGTTTGAAGAGAATTTGATGCTCCACATAGCTTACGTCAGAGCTCTCACTAGTTGATGGTGGTTTTTGTCTGCTAGTTTTTCGTTTTTTTCTGCGGAATATAATATGTGGCCTGCAATGTTTGGACTCACAGGTGAGAAAGTGTGACTTACTCATTTTTAATTTATCAAATTATTTTCAGATATATTAAGTATTTATAATATAATATTTATTTTTTAAATAATTATACTAAGATTATTTTTGTAAAAATGAACAAAAGATTAAATTTTATTTAATTATTGATATATATCAAATAAATTTATAATTCTAAAAAAAATTAATTTTGTAAAAATTAAAATCTTCATAGTAAACCGTGTATCTACTTAATATATATGTGATTAAATAATTTTTAATTTTTTAAATTTTACATAATTATTTTAATATGATAATTTAAGAAAAAAAAACAGTTTTAATCATAATATATATATATATATATATAATTTGATAAATTAAGGGTGGTATAAATAAATATAAGTGATATTTATTACGAATAATTATTGGTTATTTCTGCCTTGTAATAAGGGATATTTATATATGTCTGTCACTGTCATTATATAATATACATGTTTATGTGTCTATCACAGAATCTCTAATTAAATATCCATTGGTGTCTCTAAAGACAGAAGTCAAGCTTGGCTGCTACTCTCTAAGGTTGACTAATATCATTTTTGTTTTTTTTTTCACAAGACAAGTCTCCATAAAATTCCAAAAATCCATTATTTTACATTTAGGGCTCATTTATAATTAAGTAGATTAAATTATAAGTGATTAAATATAGGATATTTTAAAAATAGAAATGTAAAATTTTTTATTATTATTATACAGGGATTAGAAGAAATTAATTTGATGCAATTCTCTTAAAATGATATGATAAATTTAGAATTAATAAGTTTAATTAAGTCGTATTGGATTAAATTATATAAGTAAATAAATATAAGGCATTTTAAAAATAGAAGTGTAAATTTTTTTTATTATAAGGAAATTAGAAGAAACTAACTTGATGCAATCCTCTTAAAATGATAAATTTAGAATGCATAAGTTTCATTTCATATCTAATCGGTTTATAATGAAAACGGAAGAAAAAAAAATCACTTTTATCCTGAAATATTTTCAATTTAAGGAATTATACAATCAGATCTAATACGACACGCACTGTAACGATTCTATAGACATCATCCGAAATTTGACTAAAGACAGATAGGTTTATAGTCCTCATAGTTGATTCGTCATCGATCTGTTGGGAAAGATGCACAAATTAAATAGATAATTATAATCACTAGGATTAAACTTTTCCCACCCTCAAAATAATTTGAGTAAATAAATTGGTAGAAATAAAACGGAAGTAAAAAAAAAAAGAGGTAAAAGAGAACATCGAAATTTAACGAGGTTCGACAATGTGTCTACGTCCTCGAACAGCAGCTCCAAAAAATTTCACTATGAATAATGAGATTATAAGTACAGCCTCACTCAATGGTAGATACACAACTCTCTCTTAGATTCACTCAAGAGGATCTCACTTTCTCTCTTTTTCTGACAAATGAAGCTATCTACCTATTTCTCATACAAGGAGTAACCATATTCTCACTCTCACTTTTGGTGGATAACTTGTTGCTTGAAGGATGATTGAGAATGCTCAATCCCTCTCCTTTATATAGGGATCGATGGAAGGAAGTCATCAATGCATAGTCATGCATACGAGTTAGCTCAAATTAATCTCATGGTAACTCTCATGAGTATAGTAATTTTTCACAATAAGTTGGGAGATCAAAAGTCTGCTCTTTTTCAAGCACATGAATGAACCTTCTCAAAATCACATCCATGCACAAATCATAACATGTGCATTGAGATATCAAAAGTCTTATTTTGGGGAACTCCAAAGATCATATTAATTCTCCTCCACTTAATGGAGGAATTACCCCATCAAATTCCCCTCCACTTAATGGAGGAAATAACTCATCACAATCATCGTATAAAATAAAGAGAGTTTTTATAATCTAATTAAGGTTTTCAATTTATGCATACACACAATCGAAAATTTGGCTCAAAAGAATGAAAACGGCCCTGAGAAAGCCTGCACAAGTTTTCTTATATACTTGGATCAGCTCTATGTCGATCGTCGATCTTCATGGTACGTAATTATTCTTTTCATATGATGTGTTTAATTAATTTCACGTAATCTTTGATTGTGCTCGTTTTGCTTCCCTTGCTAGTTTGTTAATTGTAGAATGTGTAGTTTTTAGCTTGAAGTATGATATTCCTCAACCCTCCGATAGGTGAAAGAATCATCAGCAGAACCCCGAGGATGATGCAAATCTGAAAATAAACAAGCCATTATAGAAATCTATACACAATAAATGTAATTGCACAAATTATCCATGCGTTCGAAGGTCATATGTAAGCCTAACGTGGAAGGTAATATTATCTTTTCATGCGCATTGAACACAATTGATTCTTTAGTTAGCGTTGAAAACTAGCTCTACTCTCCAACTAAATGCATGTTCTTGAGAGATAGGGGCCAAATAGAAAACTTTGTTCCCGAATCGGGTTTTTGGGTATAAAACAAAGGAATCTGATTGATAATTTTTTAACTACGTAAATAATTTAAAATTACCGTATAATAATCTCATCTAAATGTAATTTTGTATTTACACAATTTGAACATATATAAGTGTGGATACGTACCCAGTTAACGAGCCAAGATAGGCTAAACGTCTTTGGTTTCTTGATAGTAAGCCACATAACACATGGAAGCTGAAGAATCAAATCAATCGATTTCGTTGTTAGGTTATTCAAACTTAAAATTTGAATTGAAATAAAGAGCGAAACTGAATTAGTATATGCATGTTATGAGTACATTAGTGGTGCATAAGGATTTTTCGGTCAATATTACGTACTAAATCGCATCTGAATAACGAAAGAGACGATTAGAACTACTTACAAAGTATGTTGTTGGTGAGAAAGCAAATCCTCCAAAGAAACCCAGAAGACCACCGAAGAAGGGGAATGTTATACCCACGAACATTGTGAATGCTGGAAATCAAAATGAAATAACAAGTACACATGATATAAATTAAATTAAATTACTAGATCCATGGACATGAGTTGTTGTTGGTGTCACTCACCAACGTAGATGTTTCGGGAGATGAATCGAAGCAATATGGTTGGTCTGAAATGCAGTTTCTTTACCAGCAGAGTCTCTATCATGTCAAACACCGGCATTGCATATAGCTGCATTGCAAAAGGATCAACACTCGATTACAAAATTTTGACGTAGAACAAAACAGAAAGAAGGGTGAAATTTGGGTCGGGTCAATCCAATCCATGCCGGACCGAACTCAATTCAATGAATTCTAAGTCACTGAACTTAACTCGGTTTTATATCAAGAATTCATTTGAGCACACACGTAATTCTAATATTGTATTGGACTCCGCATTTGCATCCATTAACAAAATATGTTATTCTAGTAATTTTTTAAACCTATGTTGATCAATTCTAACCTATGATAATATTTAAATTTCTAATATTAAGAAATCTTGTTGAAATTTTTATGGCAATTTGAATGGTATATTTTGAAGTTTAAACTAATATGTGTTGAAAGTTGAAACTGGTCGAACTAATCATAACAAATCAAAACCTTTTGAAATCCAAATTAACCCGAGTTTAGCTAAATCCGAATTAATCCGAACATGAATTATGACCAAATCCGAGTTAATCCGAACATAAATTATGACTAAATCTGAGTTAATCCGAACATGAATTGTGAACGTTAAGTTAGAGTGTGTTTGAATATTGAAGGATTTCTAATTTAATGAGAATTTACAAATTTCATAATTTGTAATTTCATTTTTACAATTTCCTTATTTGTAAGTTCTAGTGGTTGGATATCAATTTTAAAAATTATGTAAATTACAATTTCATTTATTTCAACTCATCGTTTGAAAAATCCTGACACTAGACAGAATTTCAACTCATTATTTGAAATCCTCAATTCCCCCCAAATTTTTCCTTTAAAATTTACCAAATCTTAATTCAATTTTCCAAATGAAAGAAAATTGATTTTCCACTTACCACACTAACCCAATTTAGCAAAAATCCAGAAATATCTGAACTAACTCGAACTCACATATATAAACCCAAATTAACTTCGAAACTAAATTGCAAAATTTAGATTAGGATTGATTGCAATGGTAAAAGGAAGTAAAAGATTAAAACACACCTGATAACTGCCAATGACATGAACAACAACAAACATGTTTGCCGTTATGATGAGCCATTCAGGTTTCTCCAAGGAGATTAGGATGTTGTCTTCAACTTTGTTCCCAAAAATGTAATAACCAATGAAAGCCACAGGAAAATAGCACAAGGCCACGACGATGTAGGCGATCACAACCCCTCTCCACATCGGTTTCTTCGATGGCTTCTCCGGTGAGGATGGGATTGTTGCTTGGATCTCAAGCACCACATTGTGCCCTGCGTAGGCAAATGCCACATCACCCAAGGCAGTGAAGAAGTTGAAGACTGTTCCCGATGTGCTTTTAGCTAAGTAACCGTATTGTACATTTCGTTGGACACCCTTGTGGACTGAGGCCGTCCATGCAATAGTTGAGTAGCTGCAAACCATAATGAGACACAAGTAGAGGTCAGCATAAATTCGTATCTCTCGTGAAATAACTATTTTGATTCAGATTATTATTGACACTCCGATTTAGATTTGACAAAAGGAAAAAGGTTAAATGATTTAATAATCCAAAATGTACAGTTTATAACATACGGTTTGGTTCCGATTTTAGATTTTGAGAATATGTATGAACTGACCTAAATCAGTCTGATAAGGTATTCATTTATGATTTGATATTTTGATGGTTTAGTTTGGATCAGACTCACTTTTATTTTAAGCATATATAAATCGTATATTGAAATTGTACCGAACTGCTAAATTTTTAACGAATTAGCTTTCATTGGTTATATATAAATCCTGTAAATCCAAGACATACCACCCCTAATCAATCTTGCTTTGAAGTAGTGTTCTGATGAATACATCAGGATTCACCATCCGACGATGCATAAATTGATTTTACGGAGACAATTAAAATTAGCATCCAAATATGCATCGGCGAATAATGAATTGATCAAGTGAATGCACTCGTCGAATTACGACCGCCTATTTTGGTCATGGAAAGCTATTGTTGTACCTTAATGACATTACAGCTGCAGCCAGAGAGACACCGGAGATGGAGTTGAAGTTGGGGAGATGGGCAAGAACAAAGTGAGCAGAGGCAAAGATCATGATGAAGTAGGTGAGTTTGATGGGGTCTTCACCTTTCTTAACAATGGTATGAACTTTCTGCAGGGATTTACCTCCTGTGACCATATACACAATGTCCACACCAACTTCACAGATGAGCTGCTGAGGCACCACAATCCAAAGCCCAAGCTGTTCACCAAAGGCATGTTGCCCTAACTCATGGTACCTATCAAATCTCTTTCCAGGTACAATTTCATGCATCTCAACCATTTGCCATAGAGTGAACAAAGTGATCACCCATGATAGTATCAGAATCACAGTACCAGGACCCCTGAAATTAATCAATCAAACAATATGTTTTTTTTTTTTTTTGAGTAAATCATTGTTACATCCTTAACAACTTTTATTTTTATTTAAAACCTTTAATGCTTGTATATTAAACAAAATAAAACCTTACATTAAACTTTTTTTATTCAAAAGTCCCTAAACAGAATTTGTAAGTAATAATTTTCACATCTACCATTTTATATCTCAATAAAGAGAATGAGTGAGTTATTGAGAATTCATTCAAACAATTAAAAATAACATTATCAATTTTTGTCATTTTTGAGATGGCAATGGACGACATAAGGTTTAATTCTTGAATTTTGTGAATTAAACCCTAAACTATAAAAAATTAACCAAAATTATTTAATATCGGAAGATAAACCCTAAGCTATACGAAATTAACCAAATTATTTAATATCAGAAAATAAAGAATTTTTAAATTTAAAGTTATTTTTGAAGAATTATTGCTTTTAATTTTCTTACTTTAAATTAGATTATATACTCATATTACTTTTAAAATGAGCAAGTGAAAAAAAAATTATACATAGGAGTAATGTTTTCATAATCATCAATATAATCTTAGAATAAAAAAATAAAAATAAAAAGTAATGTTGAAATCATGATAAATTTTGGTAAGTGTTTTTTTTATTGTTATTGTACTAGTTTATAATTAGATGACATTAGTTGTAATTTATATAAAAATTATGGTCTATTTTAAATTATATAGTCCTTTGACTAGTCAAAGGACCTATGAGTTTAATTTTTCTTTGAATAAACTTATATGTTAATAAAGACCTATTAATTAAATGTCCTATTTAATATATATAATATATATATATATATATGCAAATCCGACAAAAAGTAGTCACTTTTGATTCATGTAGTTTTGTTTCCGTATCATTATAAGGACTTGTGCGAACGATTTTTTGTCTAATTACTTGATGGATTCGATCAGCATGTGTTGCCGTAATTTGCTAAACATTGGAGATTGAACAAAATCATTAGTAAGGGGATGAATGATCACGCAAAATATGTCAATAAGACCCTATTACATGCGACTTTTGGCCTAAAAATGTATGAGATTGTGTTTTGAGTTAACTTACCATCCAAGATTAGACATGGCATAGGGAAGACTTAAGACACCAGCTCCAACCATGGCAGTGACATTGTGGAAAGCTGAGTACCACCATTTTGCATTTCTTGATGAAGTAATTGGAAGCCATTCGTCGATCTCCTTCTGCCTTCGTAGTTTTTCATCATCTAGACCATAAAATTGCTTCTCACCTTGCTCATCCACCACCTGATTATTTAGTACGTACACAAATTAATTCACAATCCAGATGAATCAGAATCTGGTCAGACATGTTGAAGAATATAATCCCACCTCGTGAGATCAATATAGAAAATAAATAGTACGATTTATGATCAATTGCACTAATTCCAATAACACCAAGGTCGTCTGTGAGAAATTGGAGATAGTATCGATATTGGAAGGCATGAGCCTCGAACTCGACTGTGAAAACTTCTCAAAACAAACCTAATTAAAAAGGAGCTTACATGGCTTGGAATGGAAGCATTTTGGACTGTTCGAGCTCCATTAACCTCCATTGATGCTAGCTTGTCTTGGATTCAAGTTTTTCAGTTATTAGAGAATGGAACATGAACATGGGTTATAGGAGGAACATGAAACATATAATTCATTGGAGACAACGGTGATGTCAAGCTCGAGGGACAATCTGCCGGCGCCTAGGGTTCGAGCCATCACTTGAAGTTGATGTCTTTGTTTGGTAGTTTTGTCTGAGGAATAATATGGTATTCGGCCTGCCAAGGTTCATCCAAATGCCACATCAATCAAGCCCTCAAAATTTGTTTTTATGTTGATAATTTGGGAAAGAAAGCCACGCGGACCTTACTAAATATTTGTCATTAATAATGAGAGTAATTTTGTAGTGTACTTATGAATTCTAAAGACTTCTCGAATTTATGTTGTCAATTTCTTGGATGACAGATTGTTGATTGCTAGACATGTATATTGTATGCTGTCACTTCACAGAAATTGAAAGGCTCAATATAGAACTCAATTTACAACAAAAAGGGAGACAACTGGACGAGTGTGAGTATCTTTGGTATGCCTCTGGCCTCATGTCACAAGAGTCACTTTGAGTCTTGAAAGTTGAGACTTAAAAAAAGGGTGGATAACTCTCACAAATTATTAACGTGAGACCTTACACACACGTATAAATTGAGCATTTCAGACATTTCAAACCGACAATCATATATATCAAGCAAAATCGATTATGAAATTGCGGATAAAATTTCTCTTTGTGTTGTCGATTTTGTCTTAAAACATCTATCACACAAATTAGTACATAAGCATAAATGTACCATATTGTGGGACATGATCAATTTCTATTGGAGATCAGTTGACATTTTCTAAACCTAAGAACACATGAGAAATATTAATGCAGAAACAAACGCAAAATTAAGAACTTAAAATGATATACATATATATACTGCATATATATCCACAAAGACACATGAAGAAAGAAACAGCTAGTAAAATCCTCGGGGAAGAATTTTGGTCCTCGTGGTTTCAATTCTTCTCCCAGAAATTGAGACGAAGTCACCGCAATGTGACCCCACCTTATTTATTCTTCTTCAAAAATCGCAGGGCCAGAATAATTCATCGCCATATTAATATTTTTTTTTCTTTTCTGGTTTTTGATATCCATTATCGATCTATGAGTAGAATTTGTAGGTCTTGGCTTGAATGATGATCGTTCTCAATCCTCCAATAGATGACAGAATCATCAAAAGAACACCAAAAACGATGCAGATCTGAAATGAATCGAGTCGAAATTATTAGATAATTAAAAGAAAATGAGGAGATACATAGATTTTGCGAAGAACAAGCAATGAACAATTGGTACAGCTTAAGCGAACATACATAATTGCACCACCAAGATAAGCCGAACCTCCTTGGTTTGTAGATGGCAAGCCACATTATGCAAGGGAGCTGCACATTGTCAAAAATTTCATGATCGATAAAAATTCAGACAAATATAAGATATATATAATTTGGTTTCGAATTTAGAAAGTAATCAAGAATATAAGATCATTAGCTTACGAAAAATGTTGTTGGGGCAAAAGCAAATCCTCCAAAGAACCCTAGGAGACCGCCGAAGAAAGGGAAGGTGATTCCAACAAACATAGTGAATGCTACAAGAAAAATTTCAAGATCAAAGCTCGTTTTATCCAATCGAAATTAACCATTTACAAGTAATAACGAAGGGGAAAGTGTACTTACCAACGTAGATATTACGCGTAATGAACCGAAGCGTTTTTGTAGGTCTGAAATTCAATTTTTTCACCAGAACTGTTTCGATCATGTCAAACACCGGCATTGCATAAATCTGCATCCATGAACACATAGTTAGAAGGTGGTGTGAAATATATATATATTATTTTTATCGAACACTTTTGTACTAATTCACTTGTAAAGAAAACCGAATTAAGGAAGTGAAAACGGACTTGATAGCTTCCAATGACATGGATGACAACAAACATATTGGCCATGGCAATGAGCCAGACAGGTTTTTCCAAAGACATGAGGATACTATCTTCAACTTTGTTTCCAAAAATGTAGTATCCAATGAGAGCAACCGGGAAGTAGCACAATGCGACGAAGATGTAGGCGACGGCAACACCCTTCCACATCGGGCCCTTAGACGGCTTCTCCGGCGTGGAAGGGATGGTTGCTTGGATCTCAAGCACCACACTGTGCCCGGCGTAGGAAAACGCCACATCTCCTAGGGCATTGAAGAAATTGAACACAGCTTCTGACGTGGACTTGGCTTTGTACCCATAATCCACATTGTCCACCACTCCCTTGTCTGCCGAAGCTGCCCAAGCAATCGTAGAGTAACTGCAGGCGCGCGTGATCAAGAGATTAATTAGTTTTGGTATTAACTTTTATATATTTACCGGGCCTTGTTCAAGATGAATTGCTAACAAATTTTGATATTTACCTCAAAGACATTACTGCGGCAACCAATGAGACACCGGAGATGGAGTTGAAGTTGGGGAGGTGGGAGAGGACGAAGTGGACCGACGCGAAGATCATGATGAAGTATGTCAACTTGATCTGCTTACAGCCGTCGTACGCAGGGCACAGAGAATGGTGGACCTTCTGAAGCGATTTTCCTCCGGTCACCATGTAAACTATGTTAGACCCGATTTGGACGACGAGCTGCTGAGGGACCACAATGTAGAGCCCTAACTCTTCACCGAATACATGCTGCCCAAGCTCATGGTACCGATCGAAACGCTTGCCAGGTACCATCTCGTGCATCTCCACCATTTGCCACAGTGTGTACAAGGTTATGATCCATGACAGCACTAGAATAACCACACCGGGACCCCTGATTAATTACCGAACATAAATTAATGATTAATCGCAGTAATTTTTTATTTTATTTTTAGAGTACAAAATTCATTAATAACTTACCAGCCAAGCTCTGACATGGCGTAAGGGAGACTGAGAACACCAGCTCCAACCATAGCAGTGACATTGTGAAAAGCCGAGTACCACCATTTTGCGTTTCTCGAAGAGGAGATCGGAAGCCATTCATCAATCGCCTTTTGTTTCGCCAATTTTTCGGCCTCCTATAAGAGACAATAACATTGTTTCAGCCATAATTAATATCACATAAAAAAAAACAGAGTATACTGGTCTTTTGAATACCCTAACTAACCAACATGTTGTGTGATTAGTTACATGATCATTTATTGGCCTGATGAAAATGAAATGAGGTAAGGTGCACAAGTGGCGTAGATGATATTCTAGGGAGGTGCAGGGGTGCTTTTGGGATTGCGGGTGCAATGAGTCTTGGTGCACCTTAGTATCGGGAAATGGGTATCCCCGAATTGGTTCTAATTCAGTTCTTTTGAATTGGGTAATGGGTATCCATTATTTTGGAGCTTTCGAAGAGAGAGAGAGAGAGAGACTTACATCTGCAGAGAGATAATTGTTGTGGTCGGTTGGAGCTTGGGTTCTCATGGCTCGCACAAAATTACAATGACAGACGGGAAAGAAATAAAGGCCGAGGGAGATAGAAGTAAAAAAGATAAAGTAGCATGAAATTTGACAAGGTGTTACTTCTTATATTACATGTAGAGGAGTTAGAATATTATAACTAAAATACCCTTCGAACGAAAAACAAAAAACAAAAAACGAAAAACAAAAAACAAACAAACTTACTCAATGGTCATCATATGGGTGGATAATCCCAAAATAATCGGAGAGAACAATTAAATATGAATACAGATATTTACCCTTCAATTGACAGCAAAGAAGAACCACACCATAGCTCAGCTGGCAACGTGCGATAGAGATGGAGGAAGATGATGGATTGCTGGGAGGTAACGGCGAGAGAACAATTGAATTTAGGTTTATGATTTTGTATTTTAATTCAATTTTTTTTAATCTTTATGTTGTTATTATTATTTTTTTAATTTTGAGATGGAAAATTGAAGATGATGACATGGAATATCACATCATAATGTCAAATATATATCAAGTAGAACCGATTCCAAAGTTGTCGCTAAAATTTCTCTTTGCATTGTCGAGTTTTTCTTAAAACATCGACCACACAAATTAGTACATGTGTATTATAGCCTTGTAGGGCATGATGAATTTGTATTGGAGATCAACTAACATTTTTAACCCTAAGAACACTTGAGAAATGTCAATGCAGAAACAAACACAAAATTAAGATATACATATACTGCACGCATATATATCCACAGAGACACATACAGAAAGAAACAGTAAAATCTTTTGGGAAGAATTTTGATCCCCGTGGTTTCAATTCTTTTCCCATAAATTGAGACGGAATCACCACAATGTGACCTGATTAAAACCACCTTATTTATTCTTCTTCGAAGATGGCAGGATCCGAACAATTCTTCTTTCATATCAATATTTTTTTTTTCTTTCCTGGGTTTTTGATATGCATTATCTATGAGTAGAATTTGTAGGTCTTGGCTTGAATGATTATCGTTCTTAATCCTCCAATAGGTGACAGGACCATCAAAAGAACACCAAAAAAGATGCAGATCTGAAACGAATCGAGTCGAAATCATTAGATAATTGAAAGAAAATGAGGAGATATATACATATAGATCGAAGAACAATGCAAGGAACAAGTTGTAAAGCTCAAGTGAACATACGTAATTGCACCACCAAGATAAGCCGAACCTCCTTGGTTTGTAGATGGCAAGCCACATTATGCAAGGGAGCTGCACATTTTCAAAAATTTCATGATTGATAAAATTTCAGACAAATATAAGATATGATTTGGTTCAAATTTAGAAAGTAATTAAGAATCTAAGATCATTTGCTTACGAAATATGTTGTTGGGGCAAAAGCAAATCCTCCGAAGAACCCTAGGAGACCGCCGAAGAAAGGGAAGGTGATTCCAACAAACATGGTGAATGCTGAAAGAGAAATTGTCAAGATTAGAACTCGTTTAGTCGTTTTATCCAATTGCAAGTAACCATTAACAACTAGAAGCAAAGAGGAAAGTGTACTTACCAACATAGATATTACGTGTAATAAACCGAAGCGTTCTGGTAGGTCTGAAATTCAATTTTTTCACCAGAACTGTTTCGATCATGTCAAACACGGGCATTGCATAAATCTGCATCCATCAACACATAGTTAGTTAGAAGGTGCAGTGAAATATATTATTTTTATCAAACACTTTTGTACTGTTTCACCAGACCTGATAGCTTCCAATGACATGGATGACAACAAACATATTGGCCATGGCAATGAGCCAGACAGGTTTCTCCAAAGACATGAGGATGTTATCTTCAACTGAGTTTCCAAAAATGTAGTATCCAATGAGAGCAACCGGGAAGTAGCACAATGCGACGACGATGTAGGCGACGACGACACCCTTCCACATCGGGCCCTTGGACGGCTTCTCCGGCGTGGAAGGGATGGTTGCTTGGATCTCAAGCACCACATTGTGCCCGGCGTAGGCAAACGCCACCTCCCCTAAGGCACTGAAGAAATTGAACACAGTTCCTGAAGTGGACTTGGCTTTGTACCCATATTCCACATTGTCGACCACTCCCTTGTCTACCGAAGCTGCCCAAGCAATCGTAGAATAACTGCACGCGTGATCAACAGATTTATTAGTTTTCGTATTAACTTTTATATATTTACCGGGGCCTTGTTTAAGTTGAACTGCTAACAAATTTTGATATTTATTACCTCAAAGACATGACTGCGGCAGCCAATGAGACACCGGAGATGGAGTTGAAGTTTGGGAGGTGGGAAAGGACAAAGTGGACCGACGCGAAGATCATGATGAAGTAGGTCAGCTTGATCTGTTTGCAGCCGTCGGAGGCGGGGCACACAGAATTGTGGACCTTCTGAAGCGATTTTCCTCCGGTGACCATGTAAACTATGTTCACGCCAACTTCGACGATGAGCTGCTGAGGGACCACAATGTAGAGTCCGAGCTTCTCACCGAATGCATACTGACCAAGCTCATGGTACCGATCGAAACGCTTTCCAGGTATCATCTCGTGCATCTCCACCATTTGCCACAACGTGTACAATGTTATGATCCATGACAGTACTAGAATTGCCACACCGGGACCCCTGATTATTTAATTACCACAAGGTAAACTGTCAGTTAACGATTAATCGCGGTAAATCTTTTGTTTTTTCGGGGGCACAAAGTTGATTGAGTTTGGATTAATTAACTTACCAGCCAAGCTCTGACATGGCGTAAGGGAGACTGAGGACACCAGCCCCAACCATGGCGGTGACATTGTGGAAAGCCGAGTACCACCATTTTGCATTTCTCGAAGACGTGATCGGAAGCCACTCGTCAATCGCCTTCTGCTTCGCCAATTTTTCGGCTTCCTATGAAAGACAATAACATTATTTTAGTAATAATTAATATCACATAAATTAGTCACACACGTCCAATTGCGGGGGTGCTTTTGGAATTACGAATGCAGTGAATCTTGGTGCAATGGTGCGGTTTGGTATCCGGTATACCCCGAACTTTATGGAGAAATCAAAAGTTGTCAACTTGCCAGTTGTCGTTATCTAGTTGATTCAGGTTTCGCAATTGGACGCGTTTTATACTCTAGCTGCGGGCCCACAACCATAGTCCATATGGCCCAGTTGAAATTTCTCCCGGGAAAAAAAAAGAAAAAAAATCCTAATTCACTTTCACCGTATATAAACAAAACTTTTAACTTCATTTACTCGATCCTTAATTGGCCACGTCATACTAATTTCTTATTGTGTGATTCTACAAAACTGACGCTGCTGGTGGAAATTCTCCGATGGACTGGTACACCGTGTGTGTGCAGGTCATTAATAAAATTGTGGTTCGTTAATTTATTTGTAAATAAGTGCCACATATAAATATATAATCCATAATTACTAATTAATAATCCACCCCAGACCTCCGTCCAAGAATGGAAATTTATAAATCCACCATCAATTTTATAAGCTAGTAATAGGATTGAATCCACCATCAATTAAAAAAATATTTTAAAAGACCTGGGTGGATTAGTAATTTAAAAAGGAGATTAAAATAGCTTAATTGAATTTTTTCTAGAAGAGAAAAGAAATTTGTGCGTGTAATACGTACACTGTAAAAAAATATTCTTTTTTACTGGAGTAAAAAATTATTTTAAAAATACGTATGTCAATTTCTAACAACCTTCTAATTACGGAGATGACAAATATGATGACGAATGAAAACTGAAGCGAATTGAGTCGGACACGCGAGAAAGAAAAGACTAAATAATGATATGTAGGGTTAGCTGTAAATTGGAGCACGTGTCAACTTCATTGAATTTCGCTCATCTTTGAATGAAAAAAAAAACGAGAGAGAGAAACAAAATGATTATTCCAGTGCGTGACAAATATTACAACAATCGAAGAATCTATATAGAAAGATGAATAATTAAAAATTTTAATTTTCGATACTCTCTCTCGATTTAGATTTAAATAGACAAGACGACGAAATATATGAAAATTTTGGCGATTAAAATTGTTTGACTTTGATATTACGTACTAGCTAGGTTGCTGCATTTTCCAGTTTCTATTTTCGTTTTCACCCTACTTTTAGTTTTTCTTTGGGCAGGTTCTCGGGAAACAAACACATGCTTAAGTGGTGAGATTCTAAGAACAAAAGCATAGTCATACAGAAATCGGAAAGAGAAAATAGAAGTTAAAATCATAAGCCATTTTGGAGCTTTCAAATGTCACAGAGAGAGAGAGAGAGAGAGAGAGACTTACATCTGCAGAGAGATGATTGTTGTGATCAACTGGAGCTTGGGTTACCATGGCAGGCACAAAATAGAAATGAAGACGACAAAGAAATTTAGAGAGCGAGAGAGAGAAAAGAAGAAGAAAAAATAAATGCGATAATAGTAGCACAAAAATCAACGAGGTGTACTTTGTATTATATATAGACGAGTGAGAAGATTGTGACTAAAATACCCTTTTATCAAAAATGAAACAAACAAAACTTACTACCCAATAGTCAGCATATACTCCATCTGTCAAGACACTACTTTTTTTGTTTGACTTTTCCAAACACAATTTCTTCTTTAAATACAAAAATTATTTCTAATTAGAAATGCACCCACTGAAATTTCTCCGAATCATTATGTGCATTTTCTTGTATACCTTCTTATATTATTATATTATTATTTTAATTTATCAAATTATTTTTATAAATATATTATAATTAAAATTGTTCATAATTTAAATTATCATGATAAATTCATTTTCAAGAGAATTAACAAAACTAAAGATTATTTAGTTATATATATATATATATATATATATATATATATATATCAATTGTTAAGTGGGTTTAGTTTAGTTAGTTCAGCGTTGATTTGTAAACAATTGATTTCAAATTCAAATATCTGATGACATATTATATAGAAAATTTCTAAAAATTTCTCTCTCTCTCTCTTATAATAAAATATATCAATTAAATAGATGCGTTGCTAAGAGGATCTTAATTTTTATCAAAATCGTTGATTTATTTTATACATATGAGCCTAACGGCCCTAACCGACCTCCAATTTGTTGATTTTTTTAAGAGAGGATTTGGACATGGTGAGTTTTTTTTTTTTTTTTGGAAAATGATATGATGATTACAAAATGAACCGTTTCAATTATAATATATTTATAAAAATATTTCAATATTTCAAAATGGTGGTACAAAGAAGTACCGACACGATAGGATGCAAATATTTTTCATTATTAATATTTACATTTTTTTATATGTATTTAGTGTATTTGTATGTTATTTTATTTTTAATTAATAATATTGTATTTTTTAAAAGAAAAATAAAATTTTCAAAATTATTGTATTTATATTTCTTAGTTAAATTTGGGAATTGACAACTCGTAATATTTGAATCAATAATATTGAATGATGATAAAGTGACCTAACACTAAAAAATAACTCTCCAATAAAATTAAACTCACATGAAAAAAAAATGATAAGATTGGATATGAACGTTAAGTTTAGAAAAATTGAAACGTAACAAATATACCAAAAAGGAAGAAAGCACCATATGCAAAAGTCGAAAGACATTATTATGCAAGATTATATATGGGTGGATAAATTTAGAAAAATTATCGTCTGGAATACTTAATGCGAATTGAAGTGAATTATTTTTCAAATTCAATTTATCGTGAATATAAAAATTAAACATAGAAAGTAATTTATTATTTTTAATCCGATTTTTTTGTGAGGATTGAATTGTGTTATTTTTCTTTTATGTCGAGTTCCTACGAATCCCCATACAATAAAAAAAAATTCGATTATTATATCAAGATCCATTAAAAGTCCAAAATATATAAAAGCTCTCACTTAAGCAATTTGGAGAGCCACTAGAGAGTAGATACCGGCGATTAATTAAGCATGCCAAGTGGCTTAGTATACATGGCTCCTAAATTGTGTCTCTACATCGCCTTCCTGGCCATTTGATTCCTTACTATTCACCCAAAATTATTTGTCTTCAAGCTTCATTTTTTTGTTCTACCGTTATTATGTCGTTCTTGATTATTAGTTTTGGTGTCCCTACAAATCAGGTTGTCTGTGAAACTCTTATTTTCAAGAGCTTGATATACCATCACATGATTTTTTTTCTCGTGATGCGGCTTGATAGGTTGTTATCGGAGCATATGCGACATGGTGATGGATGGTATTCCTCGTCGCCTTCCGGAGACTGCGATAATGATACTGACAAGCATTGATAAAAATGGAAATGACCCATTTGTGCCTTTGGTTAGCTAGGTTTTTTTTTTCTTTAGGCTTACTTCGTGCAAATAAGTCTATCGTCTCTTATATCAGGTTTTCCCATTTATGGAATTGCAAATATTTGTTATTTGGGCAATAATGGCCTTGAAGATGTTTGTGAGATTAAAGTTATATAGTTGTATATGTTATCCCCTCTAAATCGTTTGAAAAATGTCGAATTTGTTCACTAAACGAAACGAATTTAACCATGTTTCTCATAATGTTAATGTAATTTAACTTGTTTTTACTTTATATTTTTTTCCATAGATAAGATTTCGTATTTTTTTTTAAAAAAAAAAGTCCTTAACAAAATGGAGTATCAATGACGACCTATTTTATGCTCTCAAGCTATTGTTTGCCATGATAGTTGACAGGACCCGTCCCAACTGGACGTCAAAAACCGTGCCCGGTCCTGCTCCCGTCTGACAAGTCAACTAAAGGTCCGAAACTCCCCTTCAGTGCTTGCCAGACAAGGGATGTTTGCGCGGATTTCTGCTGCTGTCACTGCCTCACGATCAGTCTCGAACGTCGTACCACGGCCTGGAGGGTCACAAAAGAGAAAATGTGTGAGTGGACAAAAATGACCTCTTATAAAAACATTTATCAAAATACAATCTTACCCTCCAGTTTTCACAAACTTGCATGCATATCGTAAAACATGAGTGACCGATAAAATCAAAACATATTTTCCCATGGTCCATAAAACTCAAGTTCACCAAATCAGTTCATGTTATAAAACATCCAATCTCGGCTCTCAGGCCAAACCATGTGAAGACATAATCACCGGCCACAAAGACCAAAAACCCGTACTTAATACCAGTACATCATCACAATCAACACCAATCAGCACTAATCACCAGTGCACAAGAAATCTATCAATCCAATCAATCCGCACTACTCACAAGTGCATAAAATATCACAAATCACATCCGCACTACTCACAAGTGCATAATCAATCAAACTGCACTACTCACAAGTGCTGCACTACGCGTAGACCAATATCCAGTCACTCTCTCGGGAACAGACACCTCTGGGCTCAACCCCCTCGGGCTCAGTCACCTCTGGGCGAACACATCCCCAGTCTCAGACACCTCCGAGTGGTACATCCAGGCTCAGTCTCATCCGAGAAGCTGACTACCATAGGATCAACTCCCGATCCTACAATCACATCCCCCAAGCTCCGGTCGTCTGGGTAATTCCCCCCAAGCACCGACCGTCTGGGAATATCACAATCACAATGAAAACCATCCCGGGAATTACATCCCAAAACATTTCAATCAAATCTTGACTTCATACCAAGTCAAGATCATTCTCAACTGGGTCTCAAGCCCAAAATACCATTTACACGTATTTCTTTAAAATCACCTTTTAATTCAATCAAATATTCCAGAAATCATCATTGACTCACCAACAAAGTCAAAATATCATTTTAGAAATCATTTAAACTCCGGGCCTAGCCCAAAACATCATTTGCACGTTCCTCGTAAAACGTACCCGAAAAGACTGATTAAAATAATCATAAAATCCCAATAAATCATTAATTTCACAATTTCACAAATGACTCCAAATCCGAGTCAAAATCACTAATCACTTGGGTTCTCATGCCTAAAATAACATTATCACGCAAATCCATGCGTTGCAACCTCCGTTGCCATTTTCACGTAAATCCACGAATTCCTTGACTCATTCCCGAGTCACAACATCATTCTCAATCCATGACTCATAATCCGAGTCCACACATTATTTCCAACCAATTTTAATCCCGGACTCACAAAGTCCAAACATCATTTTTACCAAATTTCGTAATTTCTCGAAATCGCCCAAAATAATAATATAATATTCATAAAATCGAGAAATTACCGGATTTAAACACAAATCATGCCCAAGCATATAAAATCATATAATAAGGCATTTAAATCATATATGCATGCATCATGGTTAGAAAACAAAGTCCACTCACACACACCGTTCAAAACGGTTCGTTTCCGAGCTGCACGTTTTTTCCGTAAAATCTGGAAATCACAACTTGACAGGACCCGTCCCAACTGGACCTCGATAACCGTGCCCGGTCCTACTCCCGTCTGACAAGTCAACTGAAGTCCCGAAACTAGCCTTCAGCACCTATCAGACAAGGGATAACTACCGCTCATGCCTCCACCTCGAGATCAGCCCCGAACGTTGTGCCACAGCCTGGAGGGTCATCAAAACAGAAAAGTGTGAGTGGACAAAGATATATTCGTTAAAACACATTTATCAAAACACATTGTTTACCCTCCAGTTTATCAAACCTGCATGCATAGGGAAAAACATATGAAACATCAACACTGGCCTTCCAGCCAAACCATATAATAAGTCAAAATCCTGGCTCTCAGGCCAACCCTGAAAATATACGAATACACAATCACCTGGCCATACAGACCAGAACTCGTACTCAATACCAGTACGTAATCACAATCAACATTAACCAGTACCATGCACAAGGCCAACAATCAATTACTCAATCAATCAATCCGCACTGTTCTCAAGTGCACAAACCATTACACTGTCACACCGGCACTACGTGTAGGCCATAACCCGTGCCTCAGTCGTCTGGGAAGTCACCCCGAGCTCCGACTGTCCCGGCACGCATCACCCCGAGTGTTAGCCGTCTGGGAACACCCCGAGCTTCGGCTACCTGGGAATACATATCACCCCGAGTACCAGCCGTCTGGGAACACCCCGAGCTTCGGCTGCCTGGGAATACATATCACAATCATATCATATCCCCGAGCTCCGGTCGTCTGGGAACACCCCTAGCTTCGACCGTCTGGGTATCCATAGTCACAATCATAATCACAATGAAAACCATCTGGGATCTTATCCCAAAACATGTCAGTCAAGTCCATGACCCAATCCAAGTCAAATCATTACCAACCGGGACTCAAGCCCACATATCCTTTACACGTAAATCCGTAAAATCATAAAATCATATAGAAAACATTATAATAATCCAGAAATCATTCTTAACTCATTAATTCATCAAAATATCCATTTTGAAATCATTTTGATTCCGGGCCTAGCCCAAAATATCATTTTCACATTTCCTCGAAAACGTTCCAAAATACCGATTAAAATAATATAATATTCCCCAAAATCCGGAATTCACCATATCAGAACATCAATCATACCAAATCATTTCAAATCATATTATAAGGCATTTAAAACATATATGCATGCATTCAAGGTAGAAAACAAAAGTCCACTCACACACCGTCCAATTGCTCGTTTCTCGCGCTACACGCGTTTTCGTAATTTCCGACACGTGCCAGGAATCCTGAATCCTGTCCAAAATCATCACTCAGGGTCACTAGGGACCTAATTATCATCATATTAATTTATCATAATTTTTTGGGAATTTAATATTAATTTAATACGTAACATAAACCTTCGGACCCTCGAAACCTTATCGAGACGGCGTCCGATCGACTCGCAACCAAAACCAAATATGTTCGTTACATTAAATAGGACAAGTTTCATGTTGAACTCACCTCGGGATTCCCCCTCACGCGCCCCCACGCGCCGCCGTGAGTGGCTGCGCGTGGGTGCCACGCGCCTGCTACAGTACCCATCACTGTTGTCTTCTCGACCCGAATGACTGGTAAACGGGTCCTGCGACCCGCGAGGTGACCCGGTTCCATTTCCATGAATTCGACATCATTTCCTTCAATTCAATCATTCATTAGCATCGTTATAGACCCAATTGAAGTTCTGTACAATCGATTAGGTGTAAACTTACCTCAATCCCTTCGATCAAACTCGATTTTGCGAAGAACACAACGCACTGTTCATCATCCAATCGTCCCAAATTCTCACTTGTTTCCTTCAATTGATGCATCAAGAAGCATCGTGGAGTTCCAATAAACGTATTTCCATGATCAATTTCACGGTTCCATGGCCTCAAATCCACGACTCAAGCTCGATTATTCATCGTTTTCCCCCTCTCGGTTCTGGTCGATAACACCCTCAATTTCCTTCAATTTTAATCTCATTCGACTCGTCTCACTCCCAGTAGGCCAACTACAACATCAATTTCATTTAAAAACACGCACAACATCGAAATCGATCCTAGCTTCCTTATAGGTATTTTCGGGTTTTCTGGGTTTTTCAGTTGGGTTTCAGTCGAATTCCAGTGCCCAATTAATCGTCTCATTCCCTTTATTTTCTTCTCTCATGTCCCCCTTCAATTTCCCTGTTTTCTGTTTGAATCAATTCACCTATGTGATCAAAACCCCAACGGGTGAGTTCATATTGATATTAATTGAAATAATAACTAAGCTTTACACTAATCTTGCAATTATAGTGACAAGTGTCGTCAAGGGATCAACCCTTATGTCAGGACCCGTCCCAAATATCACCTCGATACTCGGGATGAACCCTGCTCCCGTCTGACAATCACACTTACAATACCAAAAATAAACTTAATATAACTATAAGCATAACCATCAGACGAAGGAGTAAATATATACAACAGTAAGTCAGAGCATAGTTCTACAAAATGGGCACCAAAAGTCCTACAAGTCTAAGTCCGCAACGGAAGAACGTCGGAAGCCCTATGCCTCGATATCTGCCTCAACGTTCACCCCAGCGCTATCACCACGACCTGGAGGGAAATTAAAAACAAAAGGTGTGAGTGGACCAAAAGGAATGAAAGTTTTAAAACCGTTTACCAGCAAATCAAAGTAAGGAAATAAAATCATTTGTTCCCTCCGGTTTAAAACCAGGCATGCCAATGAAGTATTAGAAAAGTCATAATATGAAACATCATAAGAAACAGAAACACTATAAAACCAATCATAAGAAACAGATACACTATAAAACATCATAAGAAACCAGAGTATAACCCGATCAAACCTGCTGGACCTATCCGAGTCTTTAAACTCAACCAGGCCTCACATATAAATCCGAGTCTTTAAACTCCCGAGTCTTTAAACTCAATAGGCCTATGGGGGTAATATCGTAATATCCGAGTCTTTAAACTCCCGAGTCTTTGAACTCAATCCGGGCCCGTCCCCCATCAATATCAATCCGGGTCTTTAAACCCATATCCAGATCCAGCAAATCCAATCCATATCCAGTGTAAAACCAATTCAAAATCCATCGCCAAATCCGAATTCGAAATCCCCGGTTCGAAGCCCTTTCGGCGTTCAGAACCGACATTCCGAACCCAAATCCGGAAAAAGATCCATGTTCATAACAAAACCATAGGAAAATCCCAAAATCATATTCCACAACCTATTTACCATCATCAGAAAACATTTTTAGGTTAAATTTCTGAATTATAACATCAAACTCTGAAAACCCGCTTTTCCTCGAAAAACGTGCAAAATCCCGAAAACGTCTCGAAAAACGTGCAACCATCTCAATCACGTATAATCATCATCAGGACATAAAAACACACATAGAAATCATAAAACAGTAATTAAAACAGTTTGGCATGCTCGGAAGTAAGAAAGAGTCCACTCACAGTTTACAACACGTCACTCGCGCTCCGTGCGCTCCTCAACCGTCTCTGGCGTCTCCCGTCCTGTCAATAGATACCAAATAGGGTCACAATAACATCAAGGATACCTTCCCTATTTTCCCCAATTTTTCGGGAATTTAAACATATTTTAATCCTAAACCCTAAACCGTACAGATTCCCGAACCATTCTGTAACACCGTCCGATTAACCCGAAAACTATACCATTGGATTCCTTAGGACATTTAGGGCTAAACTCATGTTGGACGCTTGACCGGATTCCTCCCCACGCGCCCCCACGCGCCGCCCAAAGTGGCTGCGCGTGGGCCTCACGCGCCTGCTACAGTGCATCTTCAACCTCGAGTCACCCGGTTCAACTGTGTTGAACCGGCGTGACCGGTTCTCCTCCGTTCCTCCACCATTCTTCCCCATTTCAATTCCACTAGTTTCGTCCAGTCCCCTGCAACCAAACCCAGTCCTAAAATCCAGAAATCACGGCCTAAAACCCCTCGTCTTCAACCTCGAAAAACACTGCCCGTGAGCCCTGTTTTCCTTCCCGGCCGTCCACTGCTTCCCCCTTCACGGTGGTGATACCAGCACCTTCCTAGGACCCTACTTAGTCCTACCCAACTCACAGAATCCGTCGATTCATCCCCGAAGTCCACGACTTCAAGTTTGAAGTCACGGCCAAAAACAGAGTATTGGGTACTCGCCGTCGACTGAGCCCCGCCGTGTACGCCCCCGTCACGGCAGCCATCACAAACCAATCCTAAGACCTCCCTGAACAACACCCTGACCTCCTAATCCCTCGACTCTAAGCCCAACTCCACGACTTTGCATTTGAAAAAATCACGGGAAACAGAGTAAAGAAACTTACCCTGCGATTAAGTCGCCGCCGTGAGCACCGCCGCCTACCACGGTGTTTGTTGGACACCCTGCAACCCCTTGGACCTCCTATAGCCTTGGTTTGCCTCACCACACGGCACAACAGCCTCCACGAGCTCACGGCCTCCCCGTTTTCACAGAAGCTTAGCTGCACCGCCACAGTGCCGCCGTGCACGGTTTCCGTCCAATAGCACCACCACCAACTCACCGTAAGCTCCCTGTCACTCTCTCAATTCACCAAAACTGCACTCACCCCCTGAATCGATCACCGTCTCCCCAAGTTCTTCTCTCTGTTTTCTGCGCACACAAGGTTTGCACGGTTTCAAAATGGACAAAGTGTGGCCGTGCACACTTTAGATCTTTGTGGAACAATCCAGCACCCCCACGTGTCCACAAGCTATAGGCCAGCCCAAAAATATCTGCCACTTGCCCTTATCTGATTGGGCTGAGGGGAAATGACCAAAATGCCCCTACTGCACAAAATTACCATTTTGCCCTTAGACTTTCCAGACCCGTATCTTTTCCGTCCGACGTCCGATGACAGCGTGCCGCCTGTCGTTGAACTCAGGACGTCGAGACCTATCCAACGGTCCTCGGTCTACTTGAAAATCACAAATCCTCCAAAAAGTCAACATTTCCTCCCTTAACTCAAAATTACGGTAACGCCCCCAACCTTCCGTACATCATAACTTTTCCTCCGGTTGTCCGAATCGAACCTGCCGCCTGTCTACGGACTCGTGACGTCCTAACCTACGTCACGGTCAAAGGCTAACACTCATCCAATCGATAGTACAAAAAGTCAACTTTTCGTTTACTATTCACAAGGGCAAAATCGTCCTTTTTACAAAACTTCACAAAAATTACATTTTTACCCTTCCCGTAGGTACGGGTTGTTACACCTTATCTTTACTAACTGACTCAGCCATTTAATTGTCAATTATCCCTTCTGTGACAATTTACCATTTTACCCTTGTTATAGCAAATTACCAAAATACCCCTCATTATTCTAGACCCATAACTTTCTCGTTCGGACTCCGATTGACGCATGCCGCCTGGCTACGGATTCAGTGTCTCGAGACCTATCCAACGGTACTCCCGGAAAGTCCAAACAATGTCCCGATCAAAAAGTCAACTTTCAGCCCTTTTTTCCAACTTCCGCACATCATAACTTTCTCCTCGAATGTCGAAATCAGGCGTGCCACCTGTCTATGAACTCGTGGCGTCCCGAACTACGTCACGGTCATCAGTCAAAGTCCGTTTGACCGCTCAAATCAAAAGTAAACTTTTTGCCTAATTCCAGGGGCAAAATCGTCATTTTCTTCAAATTTTTCCAAATTTTCATGTTTCGAATTTCCGGGGTGTCACACAACTCCTGCCCAAAATCAATATAGAGGGTTACTAACATCCCAAAATACAACATATAATTTTCCCCAATTTTTCCGCGATTTAAATACGTATTTTAAACGTAAAACAAAACTTCGGATACGCGGAACATTATCGAAACAATATCCGATTTCATCGAAATCAACGTCAAAATGTTCGTTACACTGAGAGGATCAAAAGTCATGTTGACCTCACCTTGAGACTAGGCCGGACGCGCCCTCACGTGCCGCCGTGAGTGGCTGCGCGTGAAAGCCACGCGCCGACTACAGTAACGCTACAGTGTTCCTTCTTCACCCGTTTGTCTGTAAAACGGGTTGAAAAACCCGCGAACAGACCCGTTTCAAACTCACCCAATTCGACACCAATTTAGTCCGTTCTTTCCACTGATCCCTTCTAATCCAACTCTAATTGAGTTCTGCAAGTTCAATTACTTGAATCATGGTCTAAATCCTCACGACTCTCGATCGATCCTCGACGGGTTTCCAATTCGGGTTTCACGATTTCATCCTTGGTTTTCAAATTAATTCATTCAGTTAGCATCGTGAGAGTGTAAGGAATGTTTCTACAAGATTAATTCGAAGAATTCTTACCTCTAACCCGTCGAACCCAAGCTCGAATTGAAGCTGCCATGGAAGCTCAGTTCATCCTCAATCCGACACCGTTTCACTTCGTTTTTGTTGCAGAAAGGTTCGTATGGATCCCAGAAGTCGAATTGAATCATCAATTTCGATCCTCACGGCTCACAATCACGAATCCGAAAGTCCCCCCAATTTTCAAGATTTTTCGATTCGAAATTAACCCAGGGGCCTCACTGTCACTCGAGTCTCTCTCTCAATTCGACTTCCTCAGTCTCCCAATTGCACAATGAGACCGAAACAATGGGTTATCAGCTGTTAATGGACAATCATTAAGACAACCCACAATTTAGGGAATTTGTGTCTAAAGTGGTATAATTGTGTTTCCCATGATTCCCGTTTCAATGTTAGCAGCTAGGGTATGGAAGATGACAAAGTGACAAATGTCACAATCTGGTAGCAAGAATCAATGTTAAAAGACCATTTTGCCCTCCGTTCGACAAATTACCATTTTACCCCTAGACATCCGTGACCCGTAACTTGGTCACCCGAACTCCGTTTTCGACGTGCCGCCTGTCGTTGGATTCGTATCGACGAGACCTACGTAACGGTCCTTGGTCCTCGTCCATCGGACCTCCCGATCAAAAAGTCAACATTTGGCCCCTAATATGCCAAATTACCAAAATACCCCTCAACTTCCGAACATCATAACTTTCTCTACGAATGTCGGAATCGAACGTGCCACCTGTCTATGAACTCGTGACGTCCCGAACTACGTCACAGTCATCGGTCAAAGTCCATTTGACCGCCCGAACTAAAAGTCAACATTTTGCCCACGCTAGGGGCAAAACGGTCATTTTGCACGTTTCGTCCGATTTCACTCAACTAATCCCCGATTAGTCATTCTAAATCATAATTAATTAATATTCAATCCCGATATTCGGGACGGGTCATTACAATAGTGATATTAGAATTGGAAAACATAGTGATATTAGAATTATGGAGAATGTACTGTTGGTAACTCGCGAGTATGAGGAGAATCTCTAAAAATCATAATTACACGAATATTTAAAGATAAAAAAAAGATCGATCGAAGAGTATCGAACAACTGACTTATGAGTTTACAACTAATTCTAATTCGACATCTAGCCACTCAAACTTATTCACTGTAAAAGAAAAAAAACGTCAAAAAAAAAATTGACGTAAAATACATATATCGAACTTTACCTCGTAATTAATTTAAAAGAACTGTCACATTATATAGCACTTGATACGTAAATTCGTAACTTACGAGTGTAGTTTGTGGAAGATAATATTTGAGATCAGTCGACGACTCTGACAAATTCTAGATTTGATAACGTATTTATATTCTTAGGAATCTCACCAATTAGGTCAATAAATTATAGTAATAATATGTACAGATATGACAGCAAGGAATGATAACCAAATCGGCCAACGGAGAAATTGTTATGAAAATGGGATGTATTTATTGGCAATGAATCTGAAGAATTTTACATTATTTTAGATAGTGAATTGCTGCCTGCATATATGCCGGGTGAATCTTCTTATAATATTTTACAAAAAATCCATATAATATAAAAGGGTAATATTTGCATTCTATCCCGATTATACTTCCTAGTACCACCATTTCGATATATTAATTAATCTTTGTACATGTATTATAATCGAAACCGTTCAAACTTTTAAACAATCATTTCAAGATCGTTTTTCGCAAAAAAAAAAATAATCAGTAACTTTGAAAGTTCTTTAGTCATTTATATATGTAAATTAAATGGATAGTTTATCATGAGAATCTCCATTGTTACCAATACCATTGATTTGTTTAATATATGTAAATGACTAATGAATTTTTAAAAGGTTGTTGATTTTTAGTAGAGATGATATTAAAAATGATTATTGTATAAGCTGAACAGTTCCGATTATGATATACACATTATAAATAATTTGAAAGCGCGGTAAAAGAAAGTATCCCTAAGGGTAAGATGTAAATATTATTGAATTTAAAGTAAAAGAAAATATATTATTGAATTTAAAATAAAGGACAATATATTATTAAATTTAAAATAAAGGACAATCTATTATTGAATTTAAAATAAAGGAAAATATATTATTTAATTTAAAATAAAGGAATATAAATTAAAATGTCAATGGATTCATTATTATTTTGTAGTGGGGTAGTTGCATGGTAAGTGCAAGAGCATTAAGGGGAAGGCAAGGCTGGACTAGCTGGCTCAATGATATTGTAACATTGTGTGATAAACAATAATGCATGTCATATCATGAGGAGAAGATGATAAAATGATAATCAATGCCAAAGCCAAAAGGTGTGGAGATTCATGTGAATAAGGAGATGGTGCCAAATGCAAGATTCAATTCACTTGAGAATATCTGAAAAATTAAAGTGGGTGTGGTATGAAAAATGTATTTTGGAGAAGCTTTTAAAGTCATACTATGATAAATGAGGAGATCACTCTCCCTATTTCAAATCAATTGTAACCCATAATTAGACCAATCTGCTTAATGATCAAATTTTATGACGGTTTAATTTTTGAGTGATAAAAGTTTGAAACTAATGAAATGTTAAGTAGTTTGTATCGTGTCAATCAACATAATATAACGATAACTTTGATTATACTTTCAATTTTTTTTTACAGAAAACGCGGAATATTTTTTAGATCAGTTAAGAAAAAAAATAAAGAAATAGATCAATCTGCTTAATGATCAAATTGCAGGACGATTTAATTTGTGAGCGATAAGAGTCTGACATGAGTTAAGTTTTAAGTAATTTGTATCATGTCAATCAATATAATACAACGATAAATTTGATTGTTCTTTCTTTTCTAATTACAGAAACACGGGATATTTTTAGACCCGTTGAAAAAAAAAAATCCCATCGATGGAGGCCGGAGAACAAACGAAAACAACTTCATTCATCTACGCAAGTTCTAAATTTTAGTTTTCATGAGGTGGACTTCTCTAAGTTTCTTCAAGTGTTGCACCTTAAAAATGTGCCACGATTGATGATATGTATAGTAACTTAGTGGGGATTGAAATAGTGTCTACTTTTTGTTGGTATGTTTTGATTTGCTGGGTTCCAAGTATTCAACATTGACATGAGATCACAGTATAGCACTTAATTCAGCCTCCCGCCGTCTATCTTTTTTATCCTTAAAAGCTAGCCAAATTTGATTATTTCTCAAAGCAACAAACGAATGAGAATGTTGACCTAATTCATCAATTTACAACATGCTCTCCTATTACATAATTATCAGCCCACTAGAGAATCTTGCTTAGTAGAATCTAGACGCCATGCTTTTCAAATAGTTGCCTTACAACTACGCGTAATTAGACGTTTTTAGAGTGGTCAATAGAGCTTAGCGTCCAAGTAATTAGACGGCGTCTAGGTGATTTTTTTAAAGACAAAATTTAACATAATAATAATATAATAAATATTACCAAATAATTTCAGAACAGAAATTAATTATCTAAATAAATAAATTGAGTTGGGAATCATAAATGTTGAAAATGTAAGTTTTTTATTAATTTTATTATACAACATTCTATGTTTATTTTTATTTTTTATCTTTGTTTTAATTAATACTTATTTTAGTAACTAAATATTTAATAAATAAAATAACTTATATAACTAAATATATATATAAGGATGTACACGTAAATCCACTTATACGTTTAACCATTATACATGGCGATTTCTCAGAGCACCTAGAATTCTAGACGGCCACCGTTTTGAACAATGTTTACAACTAAAGGATTCGGCGTTGTACCAAAAGTGGGCTTTTTTTTCTCCTATCATTTTGATCGAGCGATGATATTTGAGAATTGAACCCTAATATATTATTCTGATCATCAGATCTCGTAGTATATTTATTATTGAGCTTGGTTTCCTCCTCTCACTTTAACCGAGTGGAATAATACGAGATTCCGTTTATTTTATGAGGAATTTGATAATAAGATTGTATTTGTTACAAAAATTAGAAAAATATTAAATTGAGTCTTATTTAAATCCTCACATCTTATAATTATTAAATATAAACCCATATCTAAATATAAATTATAGTATGTTATTTTGATCGCCTAATCCTCTCGTACATTTTGTTGATAGTGTGTGAAGAGAACAATTTATGCGGTGTGAAAATAAACATACATGGTCCTCCTCATAATAAAGAATGAGAAAGGATTCGGCGGTCCACGATGCCTTGTTTGATTTTCAATATAAATATAATACAAGAATAATAATATATAATTAATAATGGTCAATGGATGACTCAATGGGGCGCAACTTCCTAAAAGTTGCGTTCAAATTGAATCTTGCTTTAGCTTGTTATTCCTCCCACTCCCTAGTTGTAGGCATGGGTGGGAAGTGTGGAAAACAAACCTTGATTCTTCTTCTTCCTCATCGTCGTCCTCATCAATTTGGTGGAGCCTTCATAAAAAAAAACACAAATGGAACAATGACATTAATAACAAAATAATTTAAATCCTGCCAACATAATCATATCGTTTTCAAACCTTTTAGATTCCAAATATCGCAATATCTGATGGGTTGGTTATTTTCGTCACTAATATTACAGTTAGTAATATCGGATTTGATCTTTTGGAAAATATCGATTGATACCTAGTATATATAATTAAACTCCTCATCCCCTGAAACCGGTTTTGTCAAATTCGATTAACACATAATTTAATGATAATTTAGCGTGGGCATCGTTTTCGTGTAATGAGTAAGCAATTGAAATTCGATTATATATTTAGTTAATATTTGAAATTTGAAATTTCAATTAACAGGACATTATCGATAAGCTAGTGATGAGAAGCTCATTTCGTGTAATCAATAAGCAATTAAGGTCCACTTATATGTATTCTTAGTCAATATTAGAAACCTAAAATGTGTAGATATTAAAATTTGGAACTAACACGATATATTTGATAACAATCTAACATGAATCTCCATTTCGTGTAATCAATTAGCAATCGAGATACAATTATATATACTCTCCATCAATATTATTAAACGTGAAATATAAGTTGGTGCTTGTAGTACCACTCTAACGTCTTTCGACAGATACATAATATCCGAAAATTCTATTATACTCCATCGCATTAAGTGTGGTGCGGAATACTGATCATTAGATCTCTTTAAATCAAAATCTAACAGCTAAGAAATAAGAGGACAACTTTTTATTTTTATTATTTTTATTAAAAGTACAATGTACTTAGGTTTCTTTTGGTACACCATATTTTATTGATTATTTCAGTCGGATAGACTGACTATTTAGTCAAACGTTTGGTGTTCGACCGGATAAAAATACCGATTATATTATACTTAATGAATTATATTATAGTAGTTGATAAGAAATATATATATATATATATATAAATATTAATTATATATATGATTGTTTTATATTATTTATTTTAATTAATTATTGATATATTATTATTTATATTTATTAAAAATTTATTTTATATTTATTATTGTTATTATTATTATTATTATTTCATTTTATTAGTATTATTATTATTTTAGTATTTTATAATTATTATTTTCAAAATTATTAGTCATTTGACTATTTAATACAGATAATTTATAGAGTATTATTTTAACGTGTCTAGATGGTATTAATCGTATTAATTTATATGATAATTAATTAATATGAATAGTATCAAAAATTAATTTTATATTATATTATTCTATTATATTCTCTATACGGCATACCAAACAGTATACCAAATGTAGCCTTAGTGCAGTGGGGTATTATTCCCGCTCCGCATAATATCAACCATCGACAACACTAAGATGTCCCGTTGGCAGAAAAAATAATCCATGGAAACAATTGTAGAAAATTCAGCACAATTTGCACCAAGACTTGGACCCAGAAGTTGCGGTCAACACTACACGCCACGATTAGTCGTCGACTCGATCACTACAGTCATCCATGTGTATTATTATTTATATATATTTTTTATTACATGTGTATTACTATAGGCTTGCTCTTGCGTGTGTACCTTGTTTGCAAACATCATTTTAATTTTCCCTTCTTAGGGTTTAATAATATGAATTTTAATCTATCCTCTAGCTTCATCATTCCTTAAAAAATAAAAAATTTAAATATGGTCATTTAATAGATGAGTTTGATGGTAATATTGTTTCGATCATAAGCGTTATTAGGATTTTGGTTGTTTCGGATTTTAACGGGTTTGTTTTATAATTTTGCATAATTTTAATTATGCAAGTTTGTTAATTGTTAATGCGGTTTTATCTACGTTGTTATTGTCATATTGACTTGTAAGTCTTACTATTATAATTTACTTTTGATAGTAAAGTTGTACCCGTAATGCTAAATTTATGAAGCTCTATAAATTTGAATCTATTTTATTTATAGTATATAAATCACAAGCGAAACAAATTTGTACCTAACACTTGATCTCTATGAGAGAAGTTTGGCCTCAAGTTAATAAAAAGAAGAAGGGATGTCCATATGTTTGTGTAAATTTGGAAGAAAAGGGATATATTTATAGCAATTTTGTGATGGCACACTTCACATGGTTTGTTGCCCTAATTATAATCTAGCTTTTCTTAATTAGGCCATTCACATGCAAGGTTCCTAATTAAGTTTAGGGCTGCTTATCAAATGGGAAATATCTTAACCGCAATTGAACTCGATCACCTTGAGGATCTTCTCTTCTCCTAATCTCCAAAAAAAAAAAATACACACACACGCAACGAAAAGGAGGAGGATACTATTTTTTTTTCTTTTGGGTTAATAATAAAAGTTTATTGTGGTGACTGTTTAGTATAGATTATGCTCAAATGTGAGCTCCCCATATTCATTCTTATTTTCCTAATTTTCAATCAAATTCCTTCCCCAAAATCTTACCTCTTAAATTTCTCATTTTCCCTAAATTTGATTCTATCTTATGTACATATGGAAGAATTTACTAAATATTTCACATTATTTTTCGCCAAATTTGATGTGTTTGACAACAATGCTGCTTCATGTTTGTAGAGATAGTCCTTCATGGTTATGAGTTGTTTTAAGGTTTTGTTTTTCTTTTTGGATTTTGTTGCCTTCGTTCGAAATTTTGCTTAATTTTAATAACGCAACTTGATTAGTTTTTTTGTGTGCCTTTTATCCTCATTAATATCGTACGGTTAACTTATTTGTTTTATTGTCATTTCAGATTTCACGTTAATATCGTCTAACTTGTTTGTTTTCTTATCATTTCAGATTTAACATTAACGATACAATTGATTTGAAAAAAAAAAATCAAAATTTCCTTGAATTAAGCACTAACCAATGCTTTCAAACAAAGAACTTTCTAAGATGCGTTTTCTACTATTTTTCTTTCAATCAACTTACGGAAATTTTGCATGTCATTTCTGATTGGCCAATAGCCAATGTGTCATTGGATGCTTACGTCCATGACTCCAAGTTCACCTGGAGAACTGAACAAAAAATAACCCTGAAATTCACAAACGTCGTTTTTATATTTACTAATCAAGGTCGACAATTGTAGGCAGATAGTTTCATAGTCCCCTTAATTAATGTGAGAGAAATACACACAACTATTGTACACAATACGAATATAACTAATCGAAGCCGCTCACGGTTTAATTCAACTCTTATCCAAGAAATTTAATGGAGAATATACATATATAATGAACACTAAGGTCAACTTACTTGTAACCCAGCTTCAACTCTTCTTAGCAACTATTTCATTTTTGGATTTGTATATATGACTCATCTTTCGTTGGGTCGTCGAGAGTCGTTAGGGTGAATTTGGGTTTCTGTGATCATAATTAGAATCATGAGTTCGAGTTCTTTTAAGATCAGATTAAGTTTGCTGCATTAGTTTTTTTCGAAGTTTTACGTGACATGATAAATTCAATATGACTGAGCTCCATCGTTAATGAAAACTAAATAAGATGAAATGGATAAATGCAACTATTTCATATAACCGTGGCTGTCATCGCGTTTGGGTGGTCTTTGAATCGTGAGTTCGAGTCTTTATAGGATCAAACCAAGAGAGGTCAACCGCGACGACTAATCAATGGATATATTTCTTCTAATTGGATGTCATCAAGGGCGCAGGAAAACAGGTACAATTATTTCAAAGGGTTGTTATCTGCAAATAGGGCAAAACTATACATGTCCATCGTGTTGCGGAAAATAGTAGAATGGAAATAATAACTCAACCCACAAAAAAAAGGATAAATATGCAAGGAAATAAAAGAGCAAAGAATAGAGAACACCGGATATAACGTGGTTCGGCAATATGCCTACGTCCACGGGGCAACAACAACAAGAACCTCCACTAATGAAATTAGGGATACAAAGAGATGCACAACTTCAAGAACACTACTTGAAGGAAACTCTCTCTCTCACACTTGTTTTGCTACCAACACTACAACACTCAACACTCTCAACTTAGAGTGGGCACTCTTCACTCTCTACTTGGAGGAAGATGTTTCTCTTGGATGAGATTGATGGAATGAGCAAATGACCTCTCCTTATATAGGCCAAGAAGGAACCATCTAAATGCTTTCATTAATGCTTCACCCACCCACTTACTTCATTTTGGATCCCACTTACCTACAACCACCTACTACATTTTGGATCCCACTTACCTACAACCACCTACTACATTTTGGATCCCACTTACCTACAACCACTTACTTCATTAATGCTTCAAACAATTTTTTGTAGATATATTTGAAATTTGGGCCTAGATATTTTACAATCTCCCCCTCTAGGCCAACTAGGTCAAAATGACGTGACTTCTACTTGAAGTCCACTCCAACGGATTTGCTGCAATACTCCAACTTCTGTTGTGTAACAATTTTTGTCAACATATCTGAAGTGTTCTTGTTGGTGTGAATTTTCCTCAACTGGAAAAGCTTCTTTGATACTGCATCTCGAATCCAATGATAACGGAGATCAATGTGCTTCGTGCGAGGATGGTACACTGAATTTTTACTTAAATGAATAGCACTCTGACTATCACAATGCACCACATAACTTTCTTGCTTCACACCCAATTCTTGAATGAACCTCTGCAACCAAATCATCTCCTTGCCTGCTTCATTTGCAGCAATATACTCAGCTTCAGTGGTGGATAAGGCAACACATTTTTGTAACTTAGACTGCCATGAAACAGCTCCCCCTGAAAAGGTGAATAAGTATCCAGAAGTGGATTTTCTAGCATCAAGGTCTCCTGCCAAGTCTGCATCCGTGAAACCTTCTAACATCGGTTTCGATCCACCAAAGCACAAGCACAACTTTGAAGTGCCTCTCAAATATCTGAGTATCCACTTGACTGATTCCCAATGCTCTCTGCCAGGGTTAGAGAGATACCTACTAACAACACCAACTGCATGTGCTATATCTGGTCGAGTACAAACCATAGCATACATAAGACTACCAACAGCTGATGAGTAGGGAATACCTGCCATCTTGTCCATATCCTCTTGTGTAGTTGGGCATAAACTTCTGCTTAACTTGAATTGATTACCTAGAGGTGAGTTCACTGGCTTAGCTTCTTTCATGTTGAACCTCTCAAGCACTCGTTCAACGTACCTTTCCTGTGACAACCATAGCTTCTTCGCCTTCCTGTCACGAGTGATCTCCATGCCCAAAATCTGCTTAGCTGGACCTAAGTCTTTCATATCAAATGATTTTGACAAATCTGACTTCAACTTGTGAATCATAGCAACATCGTGCCCCACAATCAACATATCATCAACATAGAGCAATAAAATGATGAAGTTACCTCCGGTGAACTGCTGGATATACACACATGGATCGGCATCTGTTCTCTTGTACCCATGACCCAACATGAATGAGTCAAACTTCTTGTACCATTGCCTCGGTGCCTGCTTTAGCCCGTACAAGCTTTTCTTCAACTTACAAACCATGTGTCCTTTTCTCTCAACTTCAAAACCTTCTGGTTGCTCCATGTAAATTTCCTCTTCCAAATCACCATGCAGAAATGCTGTCTTCACATCCAACTGCTCCACCTCAAGATCCATGCTAGCTGCCATGCCCAGAATAACTCGGATAGAAGTCATCTTAACCACTGGTGAGAATATCTCGTCGAAATCGACTCCTTCCTTCTGCCCAAAACCCTTGACAACCAAGCGAGCCTTGAACTTTGTCAACTTCTCATTCTCGTCCCTCTTCAACTTGAACACCCACTTATTTTTGAGTGCTTTTCTGCCTTTAGGAAGCTCCACCAACTCATAGGTGTCATTCTTCAATAAAGACTCCATCTCAGACTTCATTGCCAACATCCATTTGTCATTGTCTGCATGAGTCTTTGCCTCCTCAAAATTTTCAGGCTCTCCATCACCAGTCAACAGAATGTATCTGGAATGCGGGTCATCCCCATCACTGGTCGTGAGAATATACTGTGAAGAAGGATACTTAGTATTCGGCTTCGGCACTCTGTTTGATTTACGAACTGGTACTTGGGAAATCTCCGGTTGCTCCTCCTGGCTTGGCTCCCCCTGAATTTGATCGTCCTGATCATCGTCTTCAGGTTCAGACACTATCTCAGCACCTTCTGCTTCAGCCATGTCAGGAACGTCTTCATGTATAACCTCTTGAGCTCTGCCACTGGGTTCTTGTTGCAGCGGTGATGAATCATAGGTGAGTTGGCCTGCATTTTTAACTGTCTCCTTATCAAGATCTGCCACGGTCTGATCTTCAAAAAAGTGTACATTTCTGCTTCTGAATAGCTTGTTGGTCTTTGGATCCCACATGCGGTAGCCCATTTCTTCATTGCCGTACCCGAGAAAGATGCACGGTGTGCCTTTGTCATCTATCTTCAATCTTTTCTCGTCAGATACACGTGAAAATGCTTTGCACCCAAACACTTTCAAGTGTGAATATGAAACGCTTCTACCGGTCCATACGCATTCGGGAGTCTCAAAGTTCAATGGTACACTTGGTGATCGGTTGATAAGGTAACAAGCGGCTGACACTGCTTCGGCCCAAAAACGCTTTGATAGATTGGCTGTCTTCAGCATGCACCTGACCTTCTCCAGAATGGTGCGGTTCATCCTTTCAGCTACACCATTATGTTGTGGGGTGCCAGGAATTGTCTTTTCATGCCTAATGCCATACTTCAAACAGTAATCTCTGAACTCGTTCGAAGTGTACTCTCCTCCATTGTCGCTGCGGATACATTTGAGGGCTCTCCCAGTCTCCCTCTCCACCATGACATGAAATTGCTTGAAGGTTTGGAATACCTGACCTTTTGATTTCAACAAATATACCCAAACCTTTCGTGAAACATCATCAATAAAGGTAACAAAATATCTATTACCACCTAGTGATTCAACTTCCATAGGGCCACAAACATCAGAATGTACTAGGTCTAATATTTTTTCTTTTCTTGTGAAGGTACCAGAAAAACTGACTTGATTTTGTTTGCCATATAAACAATAATCACAAGAGTCGAGTGAGGTACCTTTGGCAAAGGGAATGAGAGACTTCTTTGCCAAAACTTGCAATCCCTTCTCACTCATGTGGCCTAATCTTTTGTGCCATAGATTTGGATGAGAATCGTCCGCGACATTCAACTCTCCTTTGCAAACCTTCCCATATGTCTTGTAAAGGGTGCAGCACAACTTCCCTTTAGCGATGACTAGCGATCCCTTGGTAAGCCTCCACTTTTGATCTCCCCCATGATGATGGAACCCTTGTTTATCAAGCACACCGGTTGACATTAGATTGAGACGTAAACCAGGAACATGTCTCACATCTTTCAATAACAGCTTGTTGCCCAAATCAGTCTCGAACAAAACATCACCTATTCCGGATATCTTGGAATAGCTATCATTGCCCATCTTCACTTCCCCAAAGTCTCCGGCTTTGTATGTGGTGAAGAACCCCGAGTGCGCCGTGGCATGGAAAGATGCTCCAGAATCAACTACCCAAGAAATGTTTTTATCTTCGTCAGCATGTAGGCAATCATTGTCAAGAGACAACAACTCACATGCTTGACTGGACACAGTAGCGGTAGCTGCAGTATTGGTTGTGTCCTCCTTCTTTTGGTAGGTTGAGCCATCTTTCCCATCCTTCTTGTTATTCTTTAGTTTGTTGCAATTCTTCATCATGTGGCCATAGAGATTGCAATTATGACACCTTCCATTGAATCGTGTCCTCGAACGGCTTGCACTTCTTCCGCGATCTCGACTGGGACCTTTACTCTTGCTCCTTCCTCTATTCTCCGTCACAAAGACTTGACTATTATCGGAACTAGATGACTTTCTCCTAGTCTCTTCATTGAACATGTTGTCTTTAACATTATCCATAGATAACACACCATTGGGAGCAGAGTTACTTACAGTAATGACAAAGGTCTCCCAGCTGTCGGGCAAAGATCCAAGAAGCAATAACGCTTGAAGCTCATCCGCGATCTTCATGTCCATCGTGGCCAATTGATTGACAGTGCTTTGGAAGTTGTTGAGGTGCTCAGTCACCCTTACACCCTCCTTATACTTCATGTTGACAAGCTCCTTAATGAGAAACGCTTTCTTCGATGCGGACTTTTGTTCGAACAATGACTCCAACTTCAACCAAAGAGCATGGGCGTTAGTCTCGTTGGACACATGGTGGAACACACTATCATCCACCCATTCACGAATATGGCCAATAGCCTTGCGATTCAACTTCTTCCATTCAGCATCTCCCATATTCTCAGGCTTGCCTTCCTCTCCTTCTATGGGCTCATGCAGATCCTTGCAATAGAGAATGTCCTCCATTCTCGGCTTCCATGTAATCCAATTGGAGTGGTTGAGTCGAACCATGGTACTCCTTGAGCCTTCCATTCTCAACGAACCTAGAGCTCTGATACCACTGTTGCGGAAAATAGTAGAATGGAAATAATAACTCAACCCACAAAAAAAAGGATAAATATGCAAGGAAATAAAAGAGCAAAGAATAGAGAACACCGGATATAACGTGGTTCGGCAATATGCCTACGTCCACGGGGCAACAACAACAAGAACCTCCACTAATGAAATTAGGGATACAAAGAGATGCACAACTTCAAGAACACTACTTGAAGGAAACTCTCTCTCTCACACTTGTTTTGCTACCAACACTACAACACTCAACACTCTCAACTTAGAGTGGGCACTCTTCACTCTCTACTTGGAGGAAGATGTTTCTCTTGGATGAGATTGATGGAATGAGCAAATGACCTCTCCTTATATAGGCCAAGAAGGAACCATCTAAATGCTTTCATTAATGCTTCACCCACCCACTTACTTCATTTTGGATCCCACTTACCTACAACCACCTACTACATTTTGGATCCCACTTACCTACAACCACCTACTACATTTTGGATCCCACTTACCTACAACCACTTACTTCATTAATGCTTCAAACAATTTTTTGTAGATATATTTGAAATTTGGGCCTAGATATTTTACACATCGGCCTAAGTACGAATGGTCAAAATATTGAAAATTAAGGCTCAATCCTATGGAAGTTTGTGCTCGGATTTTACCAGATGATGTTAGCATGGAAGAATTTATTTTGGGGTCTAGTCATTAGCAAACATTATTAATTTTTGGAAAAATTAATTTAATATAATACACGTACACACGTCACACGTATATTAGTATTATTATTATTTTTTTATACAAAAGACCGAGTGTGCGTGACACTACAATTATCTAATATCCATAACTTATAGTGGGAATAAATGATATAATTATATGCTTATTAATTAAACTAGTAGGTAATTAAGCTGAACGAATTATTTAAATGGAAGTATCCTAATTAAGCTAGGTTTGATGTCAGTTTGTATGATATATTAGACATTTTTAATACGGGTTGTAAAATATCTGTATATATAATTCTCAAGAGGATGTAGACATGCAGTAGATGATCGATGTTTATACGCACATATACACGACGACGAAAGTCAGGCATGTATACACGACGACAAAAGTCGGGAAGAGAAAAGATCGAGAAAAGAATAAGAAATTGCAGGAAACTCTATACTATATGGATGCAGAAATTCAACATTATGGGTTGTAAAATATCTGTATGTATCATTCTCAAGAGGACGTAGACATGCAGTAGATGATCGATGTTTATACGTACATATACACGACGACGAAAATCAAGAAGAGAAAAGAGAAAAGAAGAAGAAATTGCAGGAAAACTCTGTACTATATTGATGAAGAAATTCAAAATTATTACGTCGTCCACAGGTTTTTTTTTTTTTTTGGTTAGTTTTATCCGAGAAAAAAATGGATGATGATGCAACTTACAGTGTTACGTTTTGATAACTAGCTAACAGTTACACTTACACAATATTAAATTAATTTTAGTGTACAAATTTATGATCATCGAAAGTACAGGTACACCAAAGCTGACTTTTCACTCTCTTAGTTAGCCGAAAAAATAGAAGTTGACTTCATTTTGTGTGTAGTATGATCTTTACTAGATCTCATTTATGTGACTTATTAGGCATCGGATGGATCCAATTGGCTGATAAGCTGGCGGGTACAATGTTTTGAATGTAGACGTTGACTGTTGACCAAATTTGCATATATGAACATGATTTCTTATCGAAAAATAACTTTCATTAAAAAGGACTAGGGTTGGGCACATGGAACCAAAATACTGAAACCGTACCATTTTAGATCAAACCATACCAAAAAAAACCGAATAGTAAAACCGTTGTATGATTGGTACGGTACCAAAACCGTACCGATATAATTCGGTACGGTTTCGGTATCGATATTTTAAAAAACCGTCCCGTACCGATACCGTACCGAATTAGAATATTTTTTTTAATAATTAAATTTATTTCTTATTGATTTATTAGGCATTCTTCAAGAGTTGATATGACCATACATGTCTTAATTTAGCTTCTAAGAGTTGATATCTTTAACTTAGTGCAACTTTTTCAATACATATTTGAAAACTTAAGTCCTTCATAAATGTAGTTTTGCTTTTTCTTTAGTTTTTTCCTTGCTTTATAATCACAAACAAAATTTTGGCTCAAAACCGAAACCATACCGAAACCGTACCGAACTTAATTGGTACGGTACGATCTGGTTTCACTTTCAAAATATTGAATACCGAACCGTACCGTACCGATTAAAATTAAATGGTATGGTTCTGGTATCGATCAATTTTGTACCATACCGAACCGTGCCCACCCCTAAAAAGGACCATAAACTAGCCCGAAAAAAGTAAGAACAGAAGAAAACTTAAACACAAGATGAAAAATTTGAAGGAGTATAGACGTGTGACAAACCCAGGAACGACCACACCTTCAAAATAGCAAAATAGAGAATCAAGAAGGAGAACATGGAAGCTCATCATTATTGAGCACAAACACTAGGAAAGATGGAGGGCGATCAATTCAAACCTCCATGCTCATTCTTCTTCGGGCTTGAGCAACTAAGGTATCAGCTATTTTATTAGTAGACCAAGAGGTCCAATAGAACAAGATTTCCTCAAAATTACCACAAGCCTTCAATATTGACAAAATTGGAAACAATTCCCAATTTCCCCAGTCAATCCTTCTCGAAATACAGTTAATTAGAACCCTTGAGTCAGATTCCACAATGATATGTCGGAAATTCCTCGCCCGCACCAATAAACAGCCTTCATGCATCGCCCAAGCCTCAACAAGTACAGTAGAATTGGTCTGAATGATGCTGCATTTCACAGCAAGGCAAGAACCCTCATGAACATGATTCTCTTGCTAGATATGAGTATGGGCTGCCGATTTTCTTCATGTGTTTGTTTGTGCCTTTTGGATTGGATCGGATCGGATCTCAAGCATTTTGGGATCCTTTGATGATTCGATATTCACCTAGAAGTGTAGGGTTATGGTTAGGGTGTCTCCGAAGAGAAAGAATAAGCTTAGTGGGACCATGTTGAGGAGAAAATTAAAAATGTTTTTCGATCTCTAATGCCGCCTTTATACACCGTTAGTTATTTTTATTGGGTTTAATAGTTTCGAGTTTAAAAAACTCGAACAATCCTAAATCGCAAGACATGTCATAGGTGGTTTATAATATTTTTTATAATATGCAAGAAAAAGATCTCGTGAAAACTCAACAATTGGGCTGATGCCTTGACCTCAACTTGGGCTTGTGACTTGGGCCTATTCTGTTGCGTTCTTGAACTTTTATTGTTGGGCAGTATAGAATCCTATGGTACTATAAGCCTCACTGCTGGATAGCACGTTGACCCAAGAGCTCCTGCATAATGATACCAGGAATTACTTTGCTTGTTGAATTCAGTTGGTTCAACATTTCTTTCAGTGATCTAAAGCCAATAAGAGATTCAAATTGGGGTGCATAAAATAGACGGAGCATCGGCGATAGACGAGCATCGGCGATAACCAATTATCTTAGGCCACACGTCTGACTTTATGGTACAACCTTTAAGAATCAACTTATCCATATGGAAATCATGGCATCTCCTAGTTGAATGAGGAACAGAACCTGATTTTCCCATGATCCAAACACTTTAGTTAATTTTCTACTAATTAATTATTTATTTATTCATGCTGCAAATGTTAAAAACAAGCCAACATAACATTAAAATAAGACAAGAGGAAAATGCTCAAAATAGTAACAGAACAACAAGCTATTGAACTTAAACGGGTCTTCCTCTAATGTTAGTGAGTTTGAACTTAAAATCAAGCCACTGAAATAACAGGAGGATGCCTGAAACTTTGGTTGTGGTGCTGCTGCCTGCTCACCGGTGTCTTCACCGACAAACCCGAGGAACCGAAGCAGAAATATTGGCTCCTCAACCTTCTGTTAAGAGACCCTTGTTTACCCAAGTTTGGCGTTTCATCATCAGCATCTTGATTTGACCAAGACGGTCCTGCTGCATCAGTGTCAATGCAAACACTCTTCTGTTTTTCTAGAGAACTAGGTGAAGAAATTGAAGAAGTTTTAGAAAATGAACTTGACCTAGACCTGCCGGGGACGGTTATGTGTGGGATTGCCTGCATAACACCGTTCCTTATGCCGCAAGCAAACCTCTTTTTAGCTGATGGACTTGACTGGTTGCTCCTCACAGAAAGTGCCCTTTTGTTGTTGGGAAGTGATGATGGTGTTGAGGCCTTTGAAAACCTCTTTCGAAGCGGAGTTTGACTCCAATCACCTGAGCTGTTGCTTATCTTGGTAGACTTGGTTGAACCTGCCGATCCCAAATCAACAGATTTTCTGAATCTTTCACGTTTTATGGGTTTCATCCGGGGCCAGCCAATGACGCGCTTCAACTGTTGTGCAGCAGAGTTTATGGTACCAGGTTTTGAGCTGCGGTTATTCTGATCATATGGAGTGACAAGTTCCGGTGATGATGAAATCAGTGCTGCTGTGCTAGGCCGGTTTGCTGTGGCATGATCAGACGCATTTTCAATCCCGGTGTACAAGAATATTTCTGTGTCAGAAATTCTAAATGAAGTTCCAGGACTGCTACTTCCATCGCCTTGCAGCTTCAAGCGCGAAGCAATAGCCTTTCTCGCATTGTAATCCTGATGACAACCAAATATTCCCCCAGCTGAAATCAACTGCCTCATCAGCACATCAGACGATGCAGAATGAGGCCATTGCCTGAGATAATCAAGGGCTGTCATGCCATCCACGTCGCGGGCATTCACATCAATGGATTGAGCAATCATGAGGAGTTGAACCAAGTCAGAGTGAACATTACCAATGATCGCCGTGTGAAGAGCAGTCCTTCCTTCGTTGTTTCTGGCATTGACGATTTCTTCAATGTTGAAGGTTCTCTCACATACCAGCTGCTTCAGAAGCTGGATTTGTCTGTCCAATCTTCGAAATGCAGGGTTTTGGAAACCGGATATAGCCTTGTGGAGAAATGTTTCTCCAGATTTGTTTCGTGTAGAAATGGAGGATGGAGATGCAGATATAAGAGCTTCAGCTGCAGCTAATTGGCCCCTTGAAGCTGCCACGTGTAATGCTGTGTTGCCTTCGTGGTCATAGGAGTTTATGATATCAAAGGCTGCTAAAAGATACTTCACTACCTGCATCCATGACAAGATTTGTTGATTTAATTCAGGCAAAAGCCTTCGACTTCAACAATGGAACTGATAACTCAGTTATTTCATAGCACTGCAACGATGTTCACTCATAAAGATCCAATCTTCATAACTTTCAAACACAAAATAAGGGTTCTTTCGTGTTCCATGAAGCAGTCATCCAACATAAATTAAGCGACATTTTTATGAATTGAATAATCACCACCACCAGCAACAAATATCACCAGAATAAACTGATTCAGCTGATATGGGATCGAAAAAACTGCAAGATCGACACAAACGAAAAGAGAAATTCGGTAAAAACTAAAAGTGCTTTTGAAAAGAAAAAAGCTTGAATCTTTACCCATGAAACATTGATCAAGTCTAAAATAGAACTGCGAACGAACATGATGATAACAATAATCATACAGTAGGGCAGATTCTCATGAACTGAGTCATCAACATCATCACCAACAACAATTTTACATTGTAAACTCAGAATCACATGAACCAGTCATTCATCTAACATAATGTTAACAGAAAATCATCACCAATATATGCATGAAAATTGGAAAAATTATGAAAAATTATGTTTTGAAAAGAGAAAGAGATTGAATTTTTGGCAACCATTATGAACATTGATAGAATTAGAGATCCTCTCACCTCAATCCGCCCTTTCCCAGCAGCCGCATGAAGAACAGTTGAGCCATGGACATCCCTATACGCCAAAATATCTGAGCAATTTGCAACAAGGTCCTTCAAAATGTCCAAATTTCCTCCTCTAGCAGCAGCATGAACCGCCCGGTTTATCATCTCCCTTTTGTAAACGGAAGGAATCTCCATCTCCTCCACATGTTCTTCTACCGCCTCGCCGCCTCTGCCAGCTGGCACAAACCGCGGCGAAACAGCAAAGTCAAAAATCAGCCTGAAGACCTCATTGCTTTTGCTCCTAGCAGCTGCATAGAGTATATCAGTAACCCCAAACTCCCCTTCCCCGAAAACCAGCAGAGGACTTTGCTCAAGCAATTGTTTGACAAAACCAACGTCTCCGGCCGACGCCGCCGTGTAAATGAGCCATCCGCCGTATCCCGCCATGAGAAGGGAGTTTTTGCCTTTCTTCGACCCGCATTCATGGAAAAGCTTCCTCGCAACGTGTGAACGACACTTGGCCACATTATCAAACTCTGCCTCGTCGTCCCAAACGGTCTCCAGACGTCGGATCCTGCGTAAAGATGTGAGCTTTATGAGGTGGTTGCCGTCGATGCGAAGAAGCTCCCGGACCAAGTCGTAGTGGCCGTTGGCGGCAGCCCAATCGATTGGGGATGCGTACCACCACTGGTCGCCGGTGCTCTCCCACCGGAGAGGAAAATTCGTCGGAGAAGGCATTTCTGGTTCTGAAGATTTTAGAGAATTGAAAAATTATTGTTTTGTATTGATTTGAGGAGTTGACGATCAACTACCAGGCTTGGGAGAAGCAGACAGAAGAAGGGATGTATTAAAGATGAAAATAATGGAGTTTTCAGATTAATTAATAATAATAATAATATGAAGGAGGAGATGGGGAACAACAATCATAGCTTACACAAATGGAAGCCAGAAAAAAGGAGGAACAGGCACTTAGAGGAAAGTTGGAGGGAAGAAGAACAATATAATAAGGTTTTCAGGTCAATATCAAAATATTCTCTACAGATGCAAAATAATATCGAAATTCCATTTTTGATTGCTCCCCTCTTACATTTGGATGAGGAAAAAAGATATGCAATTTGAACAAAATTCGAAATTTTTTAATTCTCGTATATCAATTTCCTTATTTGGATGCCAAAAATTTCATATAAAATCAATGTCATTTTTAAAATTTCATTTTAATAATAACCATTATAAATTAAATGTCTTTTTCGTATTTAAATTTCATTATATTTCTATATAATCTAAAAATTTCTACAAAATTAAAAAAATTAATTTACATTAATCTAAATTCCGTTATTTTATAAATTACGGTAAAAAGAATTGACAGTTTTGCTAAAATAAGTTATCACTAAAGTGAAACAAGATGCCTTTTGTACTGAGAAAGCTACAGAAAATGATGGTGAGTTCAAATTTACTGTGCACAAGATGTGTGAGTGATCATAAGAACAACAAAATTGGAGAGTAGCTTTTGACATAATTATGACTTAAGAAAATTCACATGGTTCTTAAATTATCATTAAGATAAGTGTTGCTAATTAAGCTAACCATTATTTATTTGGTTGGTCAAATAAATTACACTTTACCTCGTAACAATTTACAATAGTCTATTCTTTTAGAAGTTAGAAACGGAGAAGATTCGTATAAGCATTTTAGGTACCACTTACGACAATCAGAAGATTCATTAGCAGAGATAGAATCTAAGACAAATCAAGTGCATATCGAGCTAAGCACACTCTAACTATTGTGCCAATCTGTTGTGGTTATCAATCGATTAGAACAGGAAGTCAATGAATGATACAATTGAATTGTATTTCTTCTAATTTTAAGAGGGTTTTCTAGATGTTGATTTTCAGTTGAACATAGGCATTTTGGAGTTTGAGGAATTGATATCAACTAATTGAGAAATAATTGAATGCTGGGGTGGCTTACTCAATCCGACTTTAGTAGATTAATGCTGGGTCGGTGCAATGCAACCCACCATTTTTGACGTTTTATAAGTGGCAATACTTAGACCATAAAAAAACAACCATGGTAATACGGCATGTAGGTGTATAATTCACCTATCTCATTCAATAAGAAAAGACTTCAATTATTCTTCTACCTCTTATTAAAAAAAAATTGAAATCGATCCATAGTATATATAATTTTATCACTATAAAAAAAAAATTAAGGAAATTTCTAGGAGACTACATTTGTAAAAAGATTCGATGCAATACAAGTATAGAATACACATATATTAGTATGTGGTTTATAAATATTAGCTTTTAACATTTTCCAAAAAATTAAGAGTTAGGAATATCACATTTTATTTTACTAAAGTTTGACGTGATCTCCATCCAGAAAGATGAGACTAATCACCGTCGGAGATCAAAAGAGATTAAAAGTCTTTTTATACGGACACTTAGCCATGGGTACATAGCGCCCATCGGATGTCGTATTCCCTACCTACCCGGTTATCCTTGCATTTTAGGGTTATTACATTTGTAAATAACGTACTAATACAAATAGAGCCCATCGAATGTTGTAATCTATAAAATGTGATTTCTTTGGGCTAGGTTACATTTGTATGGTCAGTCAGTCAAATGTAAACCCTGGTTGGGATTGTTAGTTAGCATAGCAATGAGCAAGATCAGTGACATTTGAGAGATCGTGAGCTCTCAGTCTGTTCCCCAAATACAACTAGCTAGTCTTACTGGAACACACACAGATAGAGAGCTCTGTAAAAAGCAAAAGAAGTCATGCATGTGAGGAAGCAGCTTTTTGAAGTTATAGCTTTAGAGAAGCTCAATATCCAAAAGCTATTCTAATAGCAATAGGTGTGGATGTTTACTCACTTTTCCAAGCCTTTTGAACAATCAATGATAATGCATCATGTGACATTGTGACATGTCAAATTTCTCTCATATTTTTTTCAATCACTCTCTTAGTCTCTTTCCTTGCTTTAATAAGAGACATCAAGCCTAACATCTTCACATGGGATTGCAGATTATGATCTGCATTTTAGTAGTGGACTTGGGGTTGGAGTATTGTGTTCTCATTAAAATAATAAAATCATGTTATATGCTTAAAATTAAATTAAATGTGTCACTATTGGTATTGGTTTAGTTAGTACATTGAAGAAATGAGTTACTGCGAACTTTAAATTTATCTTATTTTACAACGCAATGACACATTAAATATATCATAGTTTTTCAATATAATATAATAAAAATAATAAATACAAAAAAATGTCTTATTTTTTCAACCGCTAGATTTTGATTTGAGAATACCTAACGATATGCATTTCGCACCACGCTTAGTGCGGTGTGATGTTATAGAAATTCCGGCAAACTAGAGGCTCAAATTCCGAACACTTTTCGGAAATGATTCAACACACTCATGTATAGAATACATTAAATATTCACACTATTAAACGAGGAATCCCATTTACTTTTTAAGGGCGAAACTTATGAATATATTTAATGTGTGTATATATATATATATATGATGGAACAACTCGATGTAACATAGAAACTGAGCTAGGCCTACCAAGGAAAAAGCTTGAAGCTTTCGGTGATCAATCACCGATCACTTAGATAGGGATGGAATAAAAACCCAACATTGCTATGTTGGGTAAGGTCCATGGCCATGGGGATAAAGAGGGGACAGTCACTAGGGTGGTACCTTGCCTTCCACCAATGATATGTTTGATGTGATAGCCATATATGTCCAAAGAATGCAAAATGACGGGCATGGCCCTAACTAAATCATTCAATCAGATACTCAATTCGGGCATATATAAAAAAGTTTCAAGCAATTACCCTTCTTTCAAGCAAGCAATCACGCTCACTAGGGTTTATAATAAGAGGGTTCTTTCTTGACTGTTAAATTTATTTCCATGTTTTAAATTGAATATTGATTTTAGGTCAAAATCACTCTAATCAACTCTAACTCTTGTGGATGTTTGGGAATATAAGGAGGGAAACTACTATCGTAAGTTCAATATTGAATTCAAGTCTTTGGATGAATTTCACGATTATTAACGGACATGTTTACTTAAACCCTCGTTATAAGCTCCACGTTATAGCAGTGGTAGAATCATGCGATAACTCAACGATAGTGGTGGAATCATGCGATAACTCAACGAAAGCGACCTTAGGCAGAGAGAATTTTCAAGAAATTTTTTGAAGGTAACTGATATTGTCAATTGGATGAGCATTAGTATCAATGATCGTGATACTATAGATAATTTGATAAAATTGGTCCAAATTATAATAGTATTCCTTCGTACAAAATAGTAACCAATACCGTTATATTAAAAAAAAAAGTAAAATGGGCTTGTTTGGTTGGGCCTTTACACAAACGAATGAGCGAAAGAAGTGTTTTAAAGCCCAGCCCAGTTGGAAATTTCCTGCTGTCCAAGTTGTTTAGGGTTTAATAACAAACACCTCATAAACCCTACTCTCTGCGAATCCACCGACCCTCCTCCCAAATCATCATCCCCGTCGTAATCATCTCAAAATGGGAAGCAATCAAGCTGCTGTTTCATTCCTAACCAACATCGCGCGTACCGCCATCGGCCTCGGCGTCGGCGCTAGCATCGTCAACTCCTCGCTCTACACCGTCGACGGCGGTCAGCGCGCTGTGCTCTTCGACCGTTTCCGTGGAGTTATCGATGACACAATCGGCGAGGGCACCCACTTCCTGGTCCCGTGGCTACAGAAGCCCTACATCTTCGACATCCGTACCAGGCCCCACACCTTCTCTTCGATCTCAGGTACCAAGGATCTTCAGATGGTGAACCTCACGCTTAGGGTTCTCTCCCGCCCCGAGGTTCAACGCCTCCCTCAGATCTTCAAAACTTTGGGGCTCGAGTACGATGAGAAGGTGCTCCCTTCAATTGGAAATGAGGTTCTGAAGGCCGTGGTGGCCCAATTCAACGCCGATCAGCTTCTGACCGAACGTCCTCACGTGTCGGCTCTGGTGCGTGAGAGCTTGATTCGCCGTGCTAAGGATTTCAACATTGTGCTGGATGACGTGGCGATTACTCACTTGTCGTACGGAGCGGAGTTCTCGCGCGCCGTGGAGCAGAAGCAAGTGGCCCAGCAGGAGGCGGAGCGGTCCAAATTCGTGGTGGCTAAGGCGGAGCAGGAGAGGCGGGCTGCAATCATCCGGGCCCAGGGTGAGAGTGAGGCTGCCAAGCTCATTTCCGATGCGACTGCGGCTGCAGGTCTTGGGTTGATCGAGCTGAGAAGGATTGAGGCGTCCAGGGAGGTTGCTGGAACCCTTGCCAGGTCACCCAATGTGTCTTACCTGCCTGGTGGAAAGAACATGTTGTTTGCTCTCAACCCTCGTTGATGGTAACTTCTCATTTCACGTATTTTGCGTTTCAATTTGAAATCTTTGGTATCGTTTTACGGTTAAACTGTCCTTGAGTCCTATTAATCTGGTAATACATTGGTATTGCTAAGTTATTTAGCCTAAATGGTTCGTATCTTTAATCAGAGTAGTAATGAAACCTAATAACTATCCGAGAAAATGGTGCCCAATGCCCCTTTAGCTTTTTAAGTGTCTAGGAATTTCACTCTTTAGAAATCTTGGGCATTGCTAAATTATTTAGCCGAAATGGTTCTTATCTGTAATCACTATGAGAAGTAGCAAAACCGAATATCCATCTGAGAGAATAGTGCACATTAGCTTTTCAGGATTTTAGGATTTTCACTTTTCAGCTTGTAAGATGGGTAATCCACTTTGGTGGAAGGTTAGAAAATGAAGCTACTCTTGTTTATCATTTTGCTGAATTTTGGAAGAATATTTTTTTATTCCCATTTTTTTGGTCAACTTTTAGTCTGAAATTTCAGTGGTAATGTGTGAATGGCATTAGCTATAGAGGGAAGCTGGGTTTGTAGGGAATATAGTCCAAATTTGGTTATAAATTCATAAATATCAATTTTTGTATAAACTTTCAAATATAGTAAAAAGTGCACTTCATTATACTAAAATTCCCTCAGAATCAGAACTCAAATACACCCAATAACAAAAATAGTTTACACTGCTATATAACAAAAAATCCTCTGCGCGAGACTGCCTTTATGGGCTTCTCACCATCACCGTTGCTACCTTTGTTGCTCTTCACAATCATGGTAGACAAACCAAGGACTCTCTCCCTCTCTTCCTGGTTGCAGCCAATTCGTAAACTCTCTCCCTCTCTGGCGGCAGCCAACCCATAAATTCTATCTCCCTCGCCTTTTTTGTCAATTCCGAACGCTAATCTTATTTGTTTGTTACTCTAGTTGAACTGAGATGATTGTTATCTCCATGTCTCACTGTAAATCCAACCCAATCATATACATTTTTTAATCAAAATAATGAAAATATTTGACAGGGAAGATGGGTGCTGTATCTTACTAAAGCAAAGATTTTTTGCAGTGCTTTCCTCTCTCTCTTGGTCCTGGATTCCTTGTCTGAAAATGGCGCTGCTGATCACAACATTATTGCCCAACAATTCAGATTTCGAAACATAGTTTAATTCTGGTTTGTTTACATGGACGATGGTTCTTTTGACATAGCTGGGGAATTTTCTTATGAATTAGTATGAGGAAGAGATTAAGAGATGAGATTCTCTCATTTTGTTATTGAGGTTATTTGTGAAGTTGGAGACTAAATTTTGAATATATTTGATTAAAACTTGGGGAAGCTTCACTGTTGCTTGCATCTCACCATGATAATGCTCTAGGTTGTGTGTGTCTCTGGAACCAGCTCTAGGTTACTATAATGTACTTGAAAGTGGTGTTTATGGTTTACCCCTTGTATCATTACCGCTTTGATGAGTTGCTCAGACGTAATTTGTTTCTGATTATCTTAAATTTAGACTTGGATTTTCATAATTTAGATGCACATAAAGCAGTTTTCTGTTAGATATGGTACCTTTTTCTGTAGTCTATTCATTGGTCCTGAGATTTTGACTGTTGTAATCAGACTTGTACTAGTACTTTCTAGCTTCTTCTTTTTTTCTATGTCATATCTTGCAGTTCATGTTAAGCATGATAGCGTATGCAGGGCAGATAATCAGTTGCTATGGTACCTTTTTCTGTAGTCTATTCATTGGTCCTGAGATTTTGACTGTTATAATCAGATTTGTACTAGTACTTTCTAGCTTCTTCCTTTTTTCTATGTCATATCTTGCAGTTCATGTTAAGCATGATAGCGTATGCAGGGCAGATAATCAGGTTGCTACCAAATTTGTACTCAATTAGGAATCCAGAGAGGCTTTTTTAACAAGTTCCGTTGTAGTAGTTGTTGATGCCTCCTCCAGTTTGGTTTTAGCTTTAGGTATACCTGTCTTTCATCATTGGGACGAGTTTGTGATGGAACGAGGGGCAAACGCTTATTACCTACAGAAAAAACCGACAGATCTCGATAGCGTCCAAATAGGAAATGTTGGTGCCAATTTCAAACTTAGGTTGTGCCTACTCTTTTAACTATGGTTCTGAGCAGAAGGCCTGAGATTTTTTTATAGTCGTAGTGGCCTTCATAACTGAGAAAAATGTATGAGGTACACTTGCTACATATTCCTGTCTACTTCTCATGTATCATGATGCAACAATTAAATTCGATTCATTTTCGTTGAAAATATGGTGGATGTTTTTGTTTTCTTTTGTCGGTGTCCGAAAATCTCTTCTTGTTCAGGCTTGTTCTATTCTTTTCGCAATTTATATTTTGAGATCCTTCCCCGCCTTAATAGTATCTTCAAACTGTTAACTTTTATTGCCTGTCCAATTCGCAGGTTTTCGAAGTGTGGAATAACAACAAGAGCGGATCCGTAATACATAGAAGTCGTCCAATGCGGTTTATTCTAGATTTTTTCTTGTGGCTCCAAGACTTGACAGATTTGAAGGTTAATGTTTTAGAGAGGTTCCCTCGCCGTAGCGTTTAATATGCATGCAGCATGCGCATGTTAGTAGTTGAATATAAATTTGAGCACTTTGTTAATATGTTGCCTGGCGACTTGGAGAGTGGAGACTTACTTTGCCACCTACTTCAAATCTTAATTGCTTCTTCCTTCTTTCTTCTCCTTCATGTTACCTTCTGGTGACACACGAAAAATACCACTACAGATCTTGAAGAGGTCTTTGAGTAATTAAACACTCAATTTGACTAAAGGCTCAAGTCTAGCTAGTATTCTCAGGGAAAGCGCGAGCATGATTTATGGAATGTACTGGCACAACGTTTAAACTGTCAGAAGGGATAAGAAGACAAGCGACTAAAGTTGTCGCAATTGAGATGCTTGTGGAAATGCATGTGTTGATCATCTGCATCTCTAGGTCGCATATGAAAGGAAAAGAATACCTCTTCTCAGGGACAACCAAATCAACTCAAATAAACAATTAATTAAAGTCAATCAATTACAACAACCGTAAAACCCCCAATAAGCTTTCTTTGTTACTCAAAAGTTAGCTTTCTTGGCAAAACCCGTATCCTTGATTCAATCCTGGATTCAGTTCTTCTCTCTTAACCCATTTCAAAAGCTTTCAATTCAATCCGACTTGCATTACAAGTTCGTATCTGGAGATTTTCCGACCTTCATACACTATTTTCTGATTAAGTTTCCTCTGCTCGTCTGAAGATCATCGCTCTTAATGGGCCGCTTCCAACCAATCTTTTGAGACTCACACCCTCACAAACTCATCCTTAACATCATCATGTCTTTTTATTGTTTTGCCAACAACTTTGGTATAATTTCCAACGAATGTTCATATCTGTTGATGGTCTTTATTGGCTGACGCCAACTCATGGCTTAGTCTTGGGATAATTTACTTCATGCATATGTAATTCAACCTTCAACGCAAGTACTTAATTTATGTTCTAAGTGTTTGCATCTCTTCTCCCCTTTTTTGCTTTTTGGCTCGTTCAAGTCTTGGTTTCGATAACTGGAAAATACAAACTAATGGTTCTATGAGTTGCTTAAGTCGTAGAATCATCTCCGTGTTCTGGTTCAGTATTTGAGTAGCCTGACTTGAGGAGTCGATATGCCAAATTCCATTTCCTAACTCTAAAACATGAATTGCACGTTGCTAGATGCTATTTGGGGGATGTCTTACCATTCAGCATGTCCATTAACTATTTTTTATGTTTAACAAAAAAACTCGAACTTCATTGAAATTTTGTAAAAAAAAGTCCAAAGTGAGTATAGGGTCTGAAGGTCTTTAGAAAACATCTTCATCAACTCATCTTCATCAACTTAAGAGTATCTTACAGAGTGAAGAGAATGGTAATAAAATAAGTATTTCGATGATTTTGAAGAAATTACAAAAACTGACAAAAAATTGTGCACATTTTTTTACAAAAAATGCAACTGTTGAGATTTCGTGAAATATTTTGACTGCATATTAGCCAAAGTATTAATTGTCATTTGGGACATGTCATGCCATTCAGGATGTCCATGAACTGTTTTAATGCATTTTTTAGCAAAAAAACTCGAATTTCATTGAAATTTTGCAATAGAGTTCGAAATGTGTCTAGGGTCTGAAAGTCTTTAGAAAACATTCCCCTCAACTTCAAAATATCTTACAGAGTGAAAAGAATGAAAATAAAATAATTATTTCGACCCTTTTGAAGAAATTTCAAAAATCGACTAAAAATCGTGAGTTATAACTCATATTTTTTTTGTAAAAAATGCAACTGTTGGGATTTCATGAAATACTTTAACTGCACATTAACCAAAATATTAAATTCCATTTGGAACATGTCCTACCATTCAGGATGCTCATTAACTATTTTTTGAGTAAAAAACTTGAATTACATTGAAATTTCGTAACAGGGTCCAAAGTGAATCTAGGTTCTGAAGGTCTTTAGAAAATATCTCCCTCAATTTCAAAGTATTTTTTAGAATGAATAGAGTGGAAATACCATAAGTATCTGGATGCTTTTGATGAAATTTCAAAAACCGACTAAAAATCATGAGTTATAGCTCATTTTTTTGTAAGAAAATCAACGGTCATGATTTCGTGAAAAAAATTATTTGCACATAAGCCAACGTATTAAATGTCATTTGAGACATGTCATGCCATTCATGATGCGCATTAACTATTTTTTATGCATTTTTTAAATAAATTTCATTGTAATTTATTAATAGGGTCCAAAGTGGTTCTACGGTCTAAAGGTCTTTTGAAAACATTTCCCTCGACTTCAAAGTATCTTAGAGAGTAAAGATAATGAAAATAAAATATGTACCTCGATACTTTTAAAGAATTTCAAAAACCGACTAAAAATCGTGAGTTATTCATATATTTTGTAAAAAAAATTGTAGATGTTAGGATTGCATGAAATATTTTAACTGCACATTAGCTAAAGTATTAAATACCGCTTGAGACATATCCTGCCACTCAGAATGCCCATTACCTATTTCTTATGCCTTTTTTAAGCAAAAAAAAAAAACTCGAATTTCATTTAAATATCGTAACAGGGTCCGAAGTGAGTATAGAGTCTGAAAGTCTTTAGAAAATATACCCCTCAACTTCAACGTATCTTACAGAGTGAAGAGAATGGAAATAAAATTAGTATTTTGATACTTTTGAAGAAATTTCAAATACCGACTAAAAATCGCGAGTTATAACTCAAATGTTTTTTGTAAAAAATGCAATTTTCAGGATTTTGTAAGATACTTTAACTGCACATTAGCTAAAGTATTAATTGTCATTTGGGACATGTCATGCAATTCAAAATGTCATTAACTATTTTTTATGCATATTTTAAGCAAAAAAAAAAAAACTAAATCCATTGAAATTTCGTTTGAGAGTCCGAAGTGAGTCAGGGTCTCAAGGTTTTCAGAAAACATCTCTCTCAATTTCAAAGTATCTTATTGAGTGAAGAGAATAGAAATAAAATAAATATTTCAATCATTTTGAATAAGTTTCAAAATCGACTAAAAATCGTGAGTCATATTTTTTGTAAAAAAGTAAAAAATGTAATTGTTAGGATTTTGTGAAATATTTTAACGGCACATTTACCAAATTATTAAATGCCATTTGTGACAGGTCATGTCATTCAGGATGCCCATTAACTTTTTTTTATGCATTTTTAAACAAAACAATTTGAATTTCATTAACATTTTGTAACGGGACCCAAAATGAGTCTAAGGTATGAAAGTCTTTAAAAAACATCCACCTCAACTTCAAAGTATTTTACAGAGTGAAAAGAATGGAAATAAAATAAGTATTTCGTTGATTTTAAAGAAAATTAAAAAATCAAATAAAAATCGTGAGTTATATGACTCATAATTTTCGAAAAAAATGTAATAGTCGGGATTTCGTGAAATATATTAGCTGCACATTAGTCAAATTATTAAATGCTATTTGGGACGTATCCTACCTTTTAAGATGCCCATTAACTATTTTTAATGCATTTTTAAGTAAAAAAACTCTAATTTTATTGAAATTTCGTAACAGGATCCGAAATAAATCTAAAGCTTGATGATCTTTACAAAACATCTCTTTTAACTTTAAAGTATCTTACAGACCCAAGTTTGAAAACTTATTCATTACGCCCAACCCACAAATTCATTTTTATTTATAGATTCTACCCATTAATTATATATCCCTGATATGAACATGAAAGATTTCTGAACAAAACCTAGAGCTTTCAAAGAAAATCAAACTCAAAAGCACATTGTTTCAAAAAAAATAATTGAATTTCAAAGAAGATCGTAAGGCGCCGCAGCCTCCTTGACAAATGTTGCAATCAATAAAAAACGAGTGGAAGAATTAGTTAAAAGGGAGGAAGATAGGGTGATTTGTTGCTTGTCATTGAGGTCATAGCTAGAAGATATCAATGGGTCGCACTTCAATTTTAGTAGGTTTCGAGAGTTGAACTTGGTACCTAAGCCGCACTCCTCCCATCTAGTTGCTACAGGGTTATCCACTTTGTGTTAAATTTTTATAAACAGTTTTTTGGGCGCTCTATTTTTGAATAAATTTGTGGGATGTTCATTTTTTATCAATTCCCATAATTTTATTATCAGGGTCCGATATTATGGATCAAAATATATATAAGGAATGTCTTGTATAAACTTTGAAGAGTGCAACAAGCAGGAAACACTAAGCATCCAGCTCCATGGCACCAAAAATGTATCAAGGCTCAAGTGATTCATCACCTTAATCACAATCATTAACTTTAAAAGGAAAGCAAAAAGCGTGATGTGTGAAATGAGAACAGAAGAATTAAGTTTTTTAATTGTTCTGTTGAAATTTTAAAAACCTATTAATCATACTAAGGAAAGCCCTGTATGAAGTGTAAACGCAGTGAGCTGAAATTGGAAGTAAAATAAGTTCTCTAATGTTCATACAGGACATTGGACCTTTTCTTTTTTTAATATAGTTCTTCTTTCAACGTCAATCTAACATTCATGTATAGGGTGCATTGAAATAATAATAAAGCTCATATTATAACCAAATAGATATGAAATTATCAAAGAAAATTTAATACATAACATCAACAAACTAGTTCTAAAACTACCGTCTTTAACCAGAGAGTGATACCTGCTTCTCAAAATTCCATCTCTTTGCGCAATAGGTAGCCGAAATGACAAATTGAAGTGCTCCCATCTCTCCCGGGCCATTCTTAACTTCAGGTGGATATACAGAACCTGCTCAACTCATATGAACCTATTTGGAACACTGTCGAAATCGTCGAAGTCAAATCTTTGTCGTTCTCTTCCAACCTGAACATACATGCAGGTAGTATCGTTCAGTTTGATTAATAATTGATAATCGGTTTATATAAATTAGTTTAACCAACAACATTGAACCAAAACACTTACCTTGGCTAGGAACAAAGGATCAGATGAGATGTTTTCATCCATAGTCGCCAACTTCCTGGACAGTCCCATTAGCCTGAATGGGGAGAAACGAAAAATTACAATACAAAAAAAAAAAGCCACACGTTATTATGACAAATTAGAGAGGCATTTATCATGAAGAGGCTAATGTTCCACATAAACAACTTGCCTCTGTATTGATGAGTCAATATGTTCAATCATCTGACAGGTTTTATACTGTTCGGGATCCTCGAGAAATCTAACCATTCCATCCTTCTGGTTAATTGTGGCAAATATCTCACCATCTTGGATCTATACATCAATAAAATAAAATAAAAATGCCAGTTAGGGACAATAATTAGATTTGTAATGCCAATATTCTACTGCTGGTGCTTTCGATTTACCATTTGTAGCACATGCATTTCTGCTTCCTTAGCACTGTTTAGTTGAACGCTGTTGGCTATATCTTGGAGGGAGAGAGTTAAGTACGTCTGAGTCAGTCTCTGAATGTTTCGCTTATACATGGAAGATAGAACCTGCTTCACCAGCCCAAGATTGTTGTCCTGGAGGAGAACACAATTCGAAAGCCTCATTAAGAAGGGTGGAAGATTCAAGTGAGATACTCAAAGCTAACCCAGAGAATCATCTTGCATCCCCTTTGTCCTTGACACCATGGCTTTGACATATGATCGAATACTAAGTAAAACTAATGGATGAAACTATTAGAAAGAACTCACACTCTCAAACTTTTCACTGTATTTCTGAATACATGTCTCCAACTCTGCAATTTTTCCAGTGCTGTAGCTATTTGCCAATTCGAAGTAGGGCTGCTCAAATGAGAGTTAAAAACCAAATGAAGTCATTGGAGCAGGTAAGCTTATGCATTAGCCTAATATCGAATGTCTAATTGCAACAGCATTTAAATGTGTAAATATCACAAAGGCCAAGATATAAAAGACAGAAATGCTCAGCTATAGCATTACCTGACAAAAGTTCTTCAGATTCCTCTGTGCTACGGATGAAGTGTATTTCGGAAGACTGGTAGAGAACTGTCACCAGGCATAAAGCAATCATCAGATTATTGTTAATCAAATTAACAAACAAATAAACTTGTCATGTCAAAACATAGCCTATGCAGAGTATGTGAATAAAAATATAGCAATTAATTTCTAGCATCAGCACAGGCACCATATCAATTTTTCTCTTTCAAGCCACAATCTCGCTGTTGTGAATTGACTTACAAATTCAACTTAAATTTCAAGGTAGATGAATCTAGGGAATTTAGCCCATATACCCACTAACCACAAAATAAATTCCAAAATACATTATCTTTCCCCTATTTGCACTTTTGGCCAAGGTATCTTAAAAAAAAAAATAATAAAAAAAAAAAAAACTAGGTCAGTTCCTCCTCATTACTCCCGTTCAATTTTCCCCAATTCTCTCCCATCCACCATCATCCCTGTCAAACACACCCTACCAAATCTAACCATCCCACTCTCTCCTCTCAGTGCCAAAACTCATATAGCCCAATCGACTCCTCAAAGAAAATCCAAAAAATTAGGCAAATAAGTAAAACCCTGTCCATAATTTGCAGGTTTTTCATTCACAGTAAGACCCATTTTCCCAATGAAAGGCCGAAACCACAATTATAGCCCCAAATCCATCAGGCTTTAAGAACAGGTTTGATTTCGAGCACAAGAAGTGCAAGGAAGGGGCAGCAACCTCACCTACATCCTTGAATTCTCTTTGCTTTTGGATCCCAAATAGATTATAGTGGAGGAACCTTTAAACTCAATATTAATGAAAGTATTTGTTCAGTTTTTTTCGACATGAACATTTTGGACAATCTGTTTGGGTGGTCTGGAATTTAACATGGGGAGAAGGGTTTGAGATTGAGATATTCAAACTGGTACTGTTAACCATTTTCCATCGATGAATTTTGTCTAACTGGATTGTTGTACTGACAATGGAAGAGGTTCCTAAGAAGAGATGTTGTGGGTGCCTCCTTTTTCAGTTTTTCAGAATTTTATTTTGTTTAAAATTAATTAAATTAGAAGGCCATGGAATTTAAATTATTCCTTTCATTGATTGATTCTAATTCTTCACAGATCTATCACGTGTAGTTGGAGCTGGGAGTAAAAAAAGGAGCCTAAGGTTGCACTTTCCATGGAAGATGAACATCTTTGAAGCTTCAAGGACAAGGATGCTGCAAATTTTTTTAAAATAAAAAGAATAAACAAAGAGATTGAAATTGTGAGGAAACAGACCCGATCCACGACATCGACCTCCTTCTCTCGACTCATAAGCGACCACCTATATGCATACGGTGGTGTAGGAGCAGCCATGGAAGACATATGACAGATATTTTGAAACTTGGCAGTGGGAGGAGATGGTGAGGTTGGGAGTATTGGAGAAGGCAGTGGGAGGAGACGGTGAGGCCCTCTGGACTAAGAGTTTGGGTTCTCTTCAAACTCGCGTTGGTAACTAAGGAGGAACTGACATAATTTTTTATTTTTTTATACCTGAGCCAAAAGTGCAAATAGGGGAAAGATTAGTTTACTTTGAATTGGATATTAGCTAATTGAGTACTTTGGATTGGTTATTGGCTAATTGGGTATTTTGCATTGTTTTTCCGTGGTTAGTGGGTATATTGACTAAATCCCCATGAATATATGAGAATAGAAGGCATACCTGTCCATTGTGAATGAGAGAAACCAATATATACTTCTTGTATGCTTCAACAGTTATTGCATTAACAACGGTCATAGGAGCTGTTACAACCTGGAAATAATGATTTGTGTTTATGATAGATAAGTAGAAAGAAATTCAACATGAAAATATAAGATAAACTGAATATAGATGACATACATTGTGTAGAAGCTCCAATGCTTTGGAAAAACGCTTTTGTCCAATGCAGATCATCCCCCTATCATGATGTCAAAGGAGAAATATTATCAGCAATTTACCTTAAAAGCACCAAATCCCCAAAGATTGAGCCACCAAGAATCCCAATAAAGACTTAACAAAATTACACATCAATCATCAGACCGATGAATTCAATTCCCATTAAAGATGACGCTGCCATCACACAATGGATCAGCTCCAGTCTTCTTTATAAAATGAACCTACATAACCAGTAACTGTCTTCAGTGGCAGACCCAGGAACTTTTTCCAGGAGGGTCAATATATACTAGATCTCATTACTTTCATTAAAGTTGGACTGAAGTTTATTACCAAAAACAAAATGTCGGCTAGTTAGATGTTCAAAATGTACAAATTTAGAAATATCGAGAAGTATATATTTTTATGGTCAAATATACAGAAAATTATTGAAAAGTTAAAATTAAATCCGACTTAATAATAGGGTTCTTAGCCAAATTTAGCTAGACATTGTTAAAAGTGCTCTTAAACCATCTGCAATGAGCTAACTTAATGAACTTTTAACTCTCACTTTGGAGAAAATGCTGTAAAATTCATCTCTAACCACACTCGCATAAAATTTAGAGAACCCCAAAAATAACTCTAGTTTTTTCCAGCTAAATTTAAGTTGAAAATAAAGTTCTAGTTGGAGAGAGGCTGATTAATCTGACCATGTTTGAACTTTTTAGTTTTTTATTGAATGTATACTTACTCAACAAATTGCATTTCTAATTGAAATTGGTTCCTTATCTAAACATACATGTTTTTTTTTTTACCAAAAGACAAACCTATGTGTTTCTAGAAGAGAATTAGGGTACAGCTGCTAAAGAGATAATCCGAATCCCTTGGATGACATGTAAGAAACTCATCTTCTCCCAAATTCCCATCTCTTCATAGCTCATAGTCCTAATGAACCAGAACTAACTCAACGGCAATGCTTCTTTGGGATCGTTCATTTGGAGAACTAGGTTTTTAGCAGATCATCAGGTACGTAAAAGCAATTCTGGGTTAACAAAAGAGGGGCCGGGGTCAACCTAGTGGCTCAATAAAGGGTTTTCAGGAAACCAGAGGGTCAGGTGACTCCAGTTCAAGTGACCCACCTTGCCTCTTCTTCGGTCCTCCCCTTACATATTCCATAATCAAGAAAGGAAAACTTCAGGCTATGAATTCAATCAAAGGAGGACGAAGTTCAAATGGTCTAACTATTCCTCGCCCTCCCTTCACGGATAAATACAACAGATACATGTGAATTACGCAACAGATACATGTGAATTACCACAACATATACATGTGAATAAGCAAAACAGATACGTTAGAATAATACTCTTAAATTAAGAATATGTTCTCTTACTTAATTTATGCGATCAAAATGAAATGTAATTGGTTATATTTTTCTAGTTATCTGAAGAAGTGATATAAGAAAAATTTGGCATTTCGCTTCTTAAAATGAACATAAATAGTTAACCTCTCTAAAACTCTGCAATGAGCTACAAATTATCCCCAAGAAATGAAGGATTTGTGTCCATGAAATTTATTGGCTGGCTCATTTACTTACAAGCACCATAAATAAAAAAAAAAATGCGGAGACAACCTCTAATGCATAGTGAAAGATCTAAACATTCAGGTAGTACAGGAGAGTTTCCCAGATGCGAGACAATATAAACATAGGAAATAGTAAGAGATGTCAAACAAAGCCAGGAATCTACCTAGAAGAAATGAAAGTAATTTTCTCAGTAATTAAAAGCTGCCAACTGAAATAAAGATAATACTTGCTAGAAAGGAAACCCACCCGTAATAGCAATAGAGAAACAGATCCCTTGGCTGATCAACCTCAAAAAGGTCATCATATAAAATTGATAATCCAGCTTTATAGCTTTTTGACAACAAACAAAGAAGAAGAAACTCTGGATGCAAGCAAGTCAAATGCTCTGAGGATGTCTGAATTTTCTGAATCGCTGTCAACATGGGGGCCACTCCTTGCAATGGTGTTTCAAGCAGCATAACTTGATCTTTTAACCTCTTGCAAACAGTTAAGACTGTAAGGAAAAGAATCAACAAGACAGATGAGGGTTGCAATTTAACAAAGTTTGTAAAAGCCAAACATAAAAGAGCGAAGAATAATACATTTCTCAGGTGCCAAACGAATCTGGTCCCTAACACAGGATTTGATAAATCTGGCAATGGGCACGACCAATGCACTTGCTTGCTCCTTAGAAACTGGACCAGATGAGCCTGCCTCTCTGTTAACACGTTCATACACATCCATCATAAAAAGTCAATTTCCAACAATTCCCCAAAGCGGTAACCACTAGCAAGGCAGAATCATAAATAAATTCTTTTGGTAATCAAATTTCTGATATTTAATAATAGTTAGTGCATTGCTAGTAACTTTGAGCAGATTATGTAGATATAATTTCACTTTTAATTTCCTCGGTCACCAAACGGTTATTAGGGCTACACAGCGCTCTCTCGCCTTAAAGCAAACGAAGCAGTCCGACTAAACCCTAATTCGTAGACTATTGACAATGAAATACAAGCATGAAATTCGAAAGACAGAACTGTTAAAAAAAGTGAAGAAGAGGCTCACAGAATGTAGAGATATCCGAGAGAGTGCTTGGACGGGTCAAGCTGGTCCAAAACAGGAAGTAATTGAGCCGCCTCCGCGTACAGCGACTCCTGCGCTTGCTTCAAAACAACATGGAGGTGCGAGATGTCACCGGCACTAGATAGCCCCTGGATGTTTGCCACTAGTGCTTGCACGGCGTCCATGATTGTCGGGCGAAAGCTTCCGATTTCTTCGAACCTGCGAGCACAGCGAGAGAAAGGGCTCCGCGAGCTCGCTTTGGGTTTGATTTTTGATTTTTTTTTGTCAAGATCGACTCGTCGATTTCAATGACCCCATTATTTTGGATCCATTAAATCAAGGGTTACTAGGACCACTTAATGGGCCTAGTTAATAAATCAAGCCCAATTTGTTTGCGCCGAAGTAGATGGAAGTGGCAAAGACTAGAAACGAAGGAAACCGATAGTTGCAAAAAGACAGAGAAAATGGCGGACTATCATTTTGTGTATAAGGACCTTGAAGGAGCATCGACGCAGTGGGACGACATACAGAGAAAGCTAGGTAACCTTCCGGCGAAGCCACCGGCGTTTAAGCCAGCGCCTTTCGCTCCAGCTCAGGATGAAGCTTCTCTCCCTAAAGACAAGTCCTGGATCGATGAAAAGACCGAACAGGACCTCGAAGAACTGGAGGACAACCCCAATCTCGATGATGATCGCTTCCTTGAAGAATACAGGTCCAATTCTTCATCTTTCTTCTAAATACTGTCCTATTTATTACAAATTAAGATTGGAAATGTGAAAATTGGGGTGGTTTGGATTTGATAGGAAGAAGAGGCTGACTGAGCTGAGAGAAGCAGCAAAGGTTGCGAGGTTTGGATCGGTTGTGCCAATATCGGGATCCGATTTCGTGCGGGAGGTTTCGCAAGCTCCGCCTGATGTTTGGGTGGTTGTGGTTCTCTACAAAGAAGGAATCCCCGAGTGTGGGGTGTTGATGCAGTGTATGGAAGATTTGGCTACGAAATACCCAGCGACCAAGTTCGTCAAAATTATTTCCACGGATTGCATTCCAAATTACCCTGATCGGAATGTTCCCACTGTTTTAGTGTACAATAGTGGCGCTGTCAAAGCAAATTACGTTGGGTTGCAAAGCTTTGGCCGGAGATGCACACCGGAAGGTATTTTCTTACTCAGAATCTCATCTGGGTCTTTTAAGTTTCATATTGAAAGAAATTGGAGAATTTAACAGATTAATAAATTTTTGAGCTTTAGAACACTTCGAATTAACATAAGAGTATATTTTGAGCACAAACTGTTGTGGGACGTAAATTCAAGTTAACATGGACTATGGGGGAAGTGAACCATAAACTTCAATACTTATGACACAGTTGGTGAGTACTGAGTAGTATTAAATTGGATTGGTTAAGAGTTCAGATTCGATGTATTTTGAAGGTAGGAGCGGGTGTTTGTTTATGAGTCGTATTAAATTGGATTAGATAAGACATCCAAATCAATGTATTTTGAAGGTAGGAGTGGGTGTTTTTTCGTAGTGAGAGGATTAGAGGAGATTAGACGTATTGAATTGTATAAGATAAGTTGTCAAATCGATGTATTTTGATGGTCGAGGTGTATGTTGTTTTGTTTTGTTTAGACGTAGAACAAAATGTATCCTATAGTATACAATCCCCTCAAAATAGCGATTGGCAGAAGATCCACTTCGACCATCAGAACACATAGAATTTGATGCTTTATCCCGTTCAATTCAAGACGACCCACCAAACATAGCCTTAATGTATTGGTCAAGGTCATGTAGTTGTATATAGATTGGCATCAATGCAAGTAAATGTTTTATTTGTTTTCTTTCGACTCTTTTTTAATGAACCTTTCTGTCTCCGATGAATTATCAGGTGTGGCATTAGTTCTCTGCCAATCCGATCCTGTGCTGAATGATGGACATAGTGGAAATGATCTGTCGAGGAAAGCTGTGATTGACGGAGTTCGTAAGAGGTTTATAGAGAAAGTTGTGACAGAGCATGAAGATGATGACGATGGATCGTCAAGTGATTAGAAGAACCTCACTAGCTTTATATTAGTTTCTGTAAGAGTTCAAGTTTGGTTGACAGTGAGGTGTACATTCTCGAGCCTCTCTAGCTTTATATTTGTATGACAGTGAGGTTCAAGTTTGGTTCCTGTAAGAAACTCACCAGTTTTTTACGTTAACTTGTCTTTGCATCTTTCTAGTTCTTGCACAACCTTTTAGTTTTCCCATTTCCTGTGGATTTTTTCTGAATCAGGTTTCTCAGCCTTCGGTGTATGATTCTTTGAGCTTTCCTTTGATTATCATTTTGGGCGTATATAATTTGCTTTGGGGGGATATCATTTAGCAGTCAACTAAATCGAAGAAGTCCTTCACCCATGCCAGCGGCAGATCGTCTTATAACACAGATGAGCAGAGTAAATCAATCTAGATAATTTCTATTCAATTCACGTCCACTAGCTAAATTATTGCCGGAAAAACTCCGGACCTACAGAACTCAGTTTCCACGGTACAAAATTAGCTTTTTCTGAGAGCTCTAACCAGAAATTAAACTTCTGACCAGGCAATGATCATGAAAACATTGTTATACTAAAAGAGGTTACCCATTAAGTAGTGATTCAAAGCCCCATATGTGGTAGCTAACACTCACAACTTTAGGAACAGAATACGCATAAATAACTCCTCATTCATTTGCTTCCGGTCTGTCCTTCCTTTTGCCCTTCTGTGGATTGTTAGCATCCTTCTGTTGTTGTTCAGCCTTTATCCGAGCTCGGACCATGGCTCGCCTTGCACGGGGTCGCATCTCCCTTATAGTCCGAGGGGGCATCATATACGGTTCAAGGGGTCGATCACTAAAGGGGTGTTCGTTGCCAACAAATATCCTCAGCTTCCTATCTCTATCCTACATCCGTTTGAAGTAACCATTTTCGGGTAATTCAGTGCACCAAGCAAAACAATTTCTGTCTTAAAAGTTAAAATATGACGAGGAAAGCTATTATTTTTAGAACTTACATCACGCAATTTGTTCCTCGGGAGCATGCGCATTACAGCCTTGCGAATGACTTCCGTAGGATCCTTGGCCAACTGATCCTTCAAACTCCTTTCCTTGAGGTGACCAATATACCTATAGGCCATATATGATTCAACATCAAGACCAAAGGGAATCACAGAGATGACTTTATTAGAAGGTATTATTAACATCATGAATCAACTCTATCATATCCTTTGCTCAAACATAGAAAAAGGGAGTGCATATGAGGATTCTGCGCACTAAACTAAAAGCTTAGTTTTACAACTAAATGAAGACATGTACTTATCAAACTAAAGGATAGCTTGTACACTATATTTGTAACCTTATTTTTTCATATTGAAGAAATCTTTTTTGTTTCTTAAACTAAGGCTCCGTTTGTTTTTATGTGGATTGGATTTGATAAGAGGCTAAATTTGTTGTTTAGACTATTACAATGCATGTATGCTAGGAGTTGAATAAGAAGATTAATGAATCTAGTTACAATGCATGTGCATAAAATAGTTCAATTCCCTTTTAATACAACTGAATCTAGTTTTTCGAATATATTCAATCCAGCATTTTTAGTTTGTATTCATTCCTATGAAGTCCCGAAAGTTGCAGCAATGAAAACTCTTAGCAATAAATAATGCTAAAACAATGGTACTTACCCAGTATGCCAATGATATAACTTATCGGTTAGTTTTCTGCCCGTGACACAAACATCCTTTGCATTTAGCACGATGCACATATCGCCATCATCTCGGTTTGGGGCATATGTTGGTTTGTCCTTGCCTTGGATCACAGTAGAAATTTGCGATGCCAGTCTTCCAAGAACCTAAAAAGAAGGGTACTTTGTCATTATTTTTTCGCAAAGGTTATTACTTCAACTAATATATATACTGACAATTACAACTGACAATGCAATTCCAACGAGTCCAGACTTCATAAAAAATTCATAGAAGAATCCATCAGCAGAGCAACCCAGATAATGCTACCTTAAGTGTGGTATATTAATAAATCTAAAACCAACCTGGCCTTTCGCATCAAACACTTTCCACCGCAGGCCATCGAGCTCAATACGTCTCAGGCCAGCAAGAGCTTTCTGTATGAATATCAAAGCATATATTCTGTTACTGGTTGGGCAAACAATCTAACCACAAATTCTCTCAGAACATTTCACAAACAGTTAGCGTGCATTCACTCATATACTAATACATAGTTCGGCGAGGCTTAAAAATCTCCCATGGATGAGTTCTATGATCATCGAAATTGGAATAGGCAAAGAAATCAACAATGGAATACGCAGAAAGATAAGCTTAATTATAAGAAGAAAATGTTGCCTTCAAGTTGCCATTAAAGGAGGTGGCTGCTTGGCTTGCCATTTCCCTCTTCGTTTTCTCTGACACTTTCTCAAACGCGAATCATCCACCTGCGAAAACGCAATCAAAGGGTAACCAACCCGACATAAAGCTCAAGAAGATTAAAACCCCCCCAAGCCCGAAAGAAGAAGACGAACCTGTAAAGTGTAAACCCTGAAGGGTATAGGGTTTGTGCAAATGAAATAAAGTCCAGGCCTTTTCGCTCCCACCGGCTTTTCTCTATTGGTGCCTTGCTGGGGCGAGTGCGAGCTTAATATCAACCATTGGATCGTTCTAACGGCTAGGATTAAAAAGTTCATTAATTTTGTACATTCAAATGATGTTTTAGAGAGTAGTCTCAACCCTCAGGTTCAAATCCCCTTACGAATGAACACGATACTCAAAATATATAATCACTCTTTAATATATTTTTATCAACGGAAAAAAACAAATTCAATCGGCATAAAATCTATTTTACTTATAATTAATATAGCTGCTGCTATGGTGCTATTTATTTCACTTACAATTAATGTGAATGCTGCTACATCTTTAAGATCAGAAAACTTATTACAAAAAGGCAAACAGATACAAAAAAAGGACTCAAAACTACACATAACTTTGTTTAGATTTGGAAAAACAAATGTCATTTCGAGTTAGACAAAGAAACTCATCTAGTCATCTTAATCCCATGTTTCATTTCAAGTTGTAACCTAAATACCCACCAGGAACTTGTACGTCAAGTGATTGAAGAGAATATATTAGAGATAAAATTTCAATTTCAGGTGTCTTCAACATTCTCTTATTAGTTATTATGGTTTTTGTTGCAAAGACTGCCATGGTCATCCACTAGTTGCTTGAACCATACGACTTGTTTGAATAGACTTAAAAAGCTGAAAACTTGATCCTTGCCTTGCACTTGAGAACCAGATTTTGGCAGTCTCTCTTGTAAATTCACATTACAAGAGCTAATGAGATATTCATTCGCATAGAACACCTGTTCTGGAAACAACACAAACTGTAGCAGTAAAATTTGCACAGCTCTAACTACCGTCATTATCATCTTTCCTTTCCAACCAATCTCTTCTTACAACCAAACAGGTCAACCGAAATCAGGCATCAACAACGTTTATATACACCTCTCTCTCTAACACTCTTCTAACTGACAGGCACTTCAAAAACGAAGCTAACTTTACATGACTGACTAACTTCATACAAGTTCACCTACTCTGGTGCTATGGTAAGATATGCAATTTACACGGGCCTCCGAATTCTACGCACATACGTACACAGTTTTGGAGGTGCTTTAGGTTCAAAGGTAATATTGACGTTATCACCACCCCAAGTTTGGTCCCAGTTGGGGAGTTTTCTTATCAGAATATCACCGTAGGGATCCTCCTGCTTCACATCCACATACCCTTTGGTTTTCAACACCTGCAAGAACAAAATAGCAAACGTTGCATACTATTTATATCAGATTTTTGCATACGTTCACCAACATTGAAAGAACTGAAAAGCTTATGGCAAATGAAACGTTGAAGATGCATCATAAAATGATACGAGTATACAAATGAGCCAAGAAGGGATGCCTGTCCCATACAGAAAGGGTACATTACTCGGTAGAGCTACAGATGATAATGCAGCTATCCATTGAACAATTGAAGTTAAATATGTAATATGAAGAATCAAAGATCATACCAGTATCTCGTAAAATAGACTTGCACTTTCTTTCTTAGATCTTCCTTCCGAAACCTGAAACAGCTTCACTTCCTCCTCTCCACGATTGCTACAATTTGGAAAGCCTGTTTGCAAGTACTTTGCAACCATTCTGTATGCACAGATGAAACATGTTGAAGAAAAGTTGTACAAGAAAAAATTAACCATGACAATTATGCCGAAAGAGTTTCATGAGGCCAATCCACCTCACCTTGTTCTCATTGACAATCCGTCTGCAACAAAAGTAAGTTTTGGAGTTCAGGCATTGAGACAACTATACAATTCAAACAGAAGCTAGCTTTCATGCAATCAATTTGAGACTCCTACCTAATTCAGGATTAACTCCTTCGGATGAGTCAATGTCCTGAAGCAAGGCAACGCAAAAACTTAAAGACAACCAAGGAACAATAAACCAAGGTAGCTAGCTCAATTCTAGATTCAAATGAGAAGCAACAAAATAACATGTAGCGGAATCAATATCATACATTCTCGTTTCAGATATTTGAGATGCTAACTGACCTTTCATTGTGCATTCATGCCTATCAAAATGTGGTATCTGGTAAACTATCTAGTCTTTTCCAGTAGAGGCTCTTCTTTACAAGAAAAATCCATAGTGATCATTACTTTACCTCATTCAAAAAATTGAAATCATGATCCTGACCCCTTTCCAGAACTGGTGCTTCTTTTGCTGCAACGGTACTTCCGGATGGTTCAGCTTGCTCTCTGCCTAGCAAAGGCTCTTTCTCTATCCTTCCAGACGGCTCAGGTCTTATGATATCCATCTCAGGAGTTCCAGGGCTCTTTGGACTTTCAACTGATTTCATGGATTGTGATCGAAGAACGGGTGTTTCTGGTGCAATTTCTATTTGCACTGGTTTCCCAACATTTGGAGATTCAGGCACATCTAGCTTTTCTGGAGGTCCAACAGTTTCAGCAGGCTCTATAATCTTTAATTTCCTTTTGCAGAAGAGGGATCTAAGTTCTTGAAAAACAACAACTGTAAATATGGAAGATGGTTAGCAATGGTCCCACAGTCGATGCACCATCAGTAATATAGTGGTAGAAAATTACCAGGTATCAGTGGCTCCAAGAAATCATCAGTAAGATTTCCACGTCGAAAAGCTTTCCAGGCAGCAAGGGAAGTTTGAGGAACTTTTCTTCGTTTAGATACCAAGTCACTTGCATCCTGTATGCTTTGCCTGACTACCCTGTGAAATTTTATGTTAGAGTTTTTCATTTTAGTCTTATAATCCATCAAAAATTACTAAAATCCTAAGTGCCCCAGAGGGTGTTATTTCAAATTTATATGGATCCTTCAAATATTATTTTAATTTTTAATGTTAAAATTAGAAATAATTTCTAGCCTAGATTTCTATAAATAGGGAAACAGGAGGACTTTAACTTAACACATGCAAAGAGCATTGAGCCATCACATACTCATAGGCAGCACTAGCTTACCACCAATGAATGTTTTCTTTCATAAATTACTTATAAACTGGAAACTAATTCTAGCTTAGATTTCTATAAATAGGGAAAACAGTAAGACTACAAATTAACACATGCAAAGAGGCAGTAAACCACCACATGTGTATCAACCATGATCATATCATCAATGACGCATTTATTTCGGGTCATTCAAGCATTCTCCTTAGTCCTTAGTAGCTGGTGTTGGAATTTATTTAATCTTCAGAATAAAAAGAAGCCAAAATTATGGATAACATATAGCCTAGGTTTCTAAAAACTAGGAAAAAGGAACGCACTAACTTAGCACATGTAAAGCAGTAAGTGGTACATACTCATTAGGCAGCACTGTCATATCATCAATGACACATTTTCTTTTCCTAGACATTTGAGCAGACAGCTTCTTAGATGTAGAAATTCGAATAGAATACTTAGCAGCTGGAGTAGAAATTTGAGGAGACTCCTTTGTAACTGATGCAGCAATTCGAGAAGACTCTTTAGCAGCTGGTGTAGAAATTTGAGCAGACTCCTTCGTAGCTGGTGTGGGAGTAAGAAAAAACTTTGGTGTAGTATTATCTGCAGTAGGAGAAATTATTTTGGACAAGCTTGTTATGCACGCGTGTAATTGTGAAAGTTTAGATTTCATATATGTTGCAAAGCATAAGACGGAACTTGAAAGAGTGTCTGACAAAACAAAAAAGATGTGTAACTCTGTATATCAAAGTGCTAAATCAGCCCTATCCAGACTTGACCAACTACAGGAATTGAAGGCTTAAACGGTTAAAAGAAAAATAAAATAAATCCTTAATTGAGAATTTTGCACCTAAAGCATGGGGGAGCTTGGCACCAGGAGTTCCATCATAAGCAACAGAGAGAGGATCTGGATCTTCTAGCCCAATAACTTGATCTTCTATACTATTTGGTAGCTTTTTTGGCTCTCCATCATTATCATTCTCTTCGCCAAATGAACAAGCAAGTTCTTGAGGTTGCTTCATCCCACAAAACATATCAAGATCCATGTACTCGTCTTGAGAACTTCGTATCTTTTCGATTTCAGCTTCTAAGGTGATTAGACCATGGTCTTGAGTTGTAAGCGGAAGTGTCGGACTTACCAGTTGCACCAACTCTGTTTCCATAATCTCCCCCTTATCAATTTGAAGATCTTCACTGGATGATCTAACATGGCAGGAAGCTTCTCTCTCAGTCGCATAGAATGTCTCAAGGTTCAAACCTTCCTGAGACAATCTAAGGTCTTGAAGCTTTCCAGGGTTTGCTTCTCCTTGAACTCCATTTTCAGATAGTGCAATATCCTGAGCCTTTATCTGTTCTATAGTTTCGTGATCTTCACCATGGTTTGGAGGTTCTTCCTCAGCTCTGCATATATTTTCTACGTCTGCGCATTCTTGTTGGGAGAAACCATCCTCTTGAAGCTTCTCCTTAAGAGCTTCTGAGTAGGCTCCATGACTTGATTTTCTCAACTCCATGTCAAAATCCAACAGGTAAGGTGAAAGTACACTGAGATAAGAAATACTTGTCAAAAATTAGGTCGAAGGAAATTTTTGAAAAATTGTTACAGAAGGACACAATATTAAAAAATTTGAGCATCCTGATGTTTTACATACTGTTTGACTGGGGTGTAATCAGCAAATACAATATTGTCACATGCATCAAATTCCTCAGAATCGTACTGCAAAAACAAAAAAGAATCTTAAGGTGCACATTCCAGATTAAACTAAGTCAAACCTATAAAACTATATATGAGGAAACTTGTCAATCATTAAAAACAAATTGTTAAAAGAAAATGGATTTGAAAAAGAAAATGTCTCTTATGGCCTAAAAAGGAGAAAGATAATAACATGAAAAGTTAATGACAAAAAGAATGGATTCATATGAGGCTCAAGAAGATGGAAAAACATATAAGCATTAAAATGACTTTACGGCATACCATTTGTGAATAAAATTGTCCTATTCCATGCCCTTTTGCACAATCTGTTTCATATAATCATGAATCATGTAAAATTACACTAAATAAAGTTAAGTAAAATAGTAATCAAGACCACAGATTTAATACCTTTTAATGTAATATCTTCATGGGACACCACATTGCCTCTGTGAAGTAAGGCAAGAAAACAAGTTAAACATGAGTACTAGATGCAGGAGTATCCACACAGCTTTTGAAGCTTACCCACTGACATCTTCAAGGATACCCAGATCAAAAGCATCAAGTTCAAATGTATCCGGGAGGGTAACGGAGTAATACGGCGCACGCAGCTGTTCTCCGTCCGTATTCCCTTTTGTACTAACCACAAATTTGTTGATTTTAATCAGCACTTCATGGCAGTCATCAAACAGATATTCAACTTTTTTTGAGTATATTCGAACTACACCCAGAAGAAGGTAGGCCAACACCCTGTATGCAACAGCATCCCAGTCATCCTCCAAAATTTTATCTGCAGTATCCAGGCTTGAAGTCAAATAACATGAACAAGAATTTTCAATGTGAGAAAATGCCCCAACCATCCCTTTTGCCAACTCTAATTGATATATAGGAATACCGTCTGGACAGGACGGAGTACATTCTCAAGATTTCTTTTTATAAATACTGTTCTCAAATTTCTGTAAAAAGGGAAATTTACCTGGCAACCACCTAAATGAACAACATTTCCCCAAATGTTATGTCGGCTGTTCAGAAGTTTTTATGAAGCTTGCTATAAAAATATAATTTAGTAAAAACCAGTGATTCCCAGAAAATTTAACAGGCTATCTTTCATAATAGCATATGACAACATACAGTAGCCAAAAAATGGTTGGTAGCAGTACTAATGGAAAACCCAGAACCCAAGTTTCAAAATTTATGTACTTAGAGGCAAGCAACGTCATAAAATTAAACCACCAAAAATGAAAATTAACACACAGCGTGCTCATTTATGCTCAAGAAGAAAACCCATTTCAAAAAATTCATGGTTTTGCTGCGAGCTTTCCATCATTCAGTTTCAAATGGCAAGCAAAGCAAGAGAGAGTTGAATCTTTGAAAAGGGGAAGAGAATGATAAACGAACCAACGGAGGAGGAGATATCGGTCTGGTTGACCTGAGCCTTCTTAAGCTTTTTGAAAGAGTAGGCGGCAACCCAAATGGCGCCCAACGGCCCTTTTCTCGACAGGAGGCACTGCGAGTAGAACATGCCTTCGTTTTCTCTCTGGGCTTCTAGCTCTTTCACTCTCTGTGATTTTTGGTTCCTCTTCTCAATTTCTCAGGTTCGGAGAAGGCCAAAGCGAATGCGGTTGAGCCTGCTAACTGCTAATGATGCACACGCGCACCACGCCATGGGAAAGCCCCTTAAAGAAGAAACGGTCGACTGGTGGTGTAGTAGTGTGCCTTGTAAGTCTCAGAAATCAGACACCGCACAGAGAAAAAATTCGAAATTTGTAATTATAGTGAAGTCTCCCGAGGTAGAAAATGACTTTAAAAAGCTTGCCTTTGTAAGATTTTTTATAATGTATTCAATTTGAGATTTATGATTTATGATGCCATAATTACTGAAGATATTCAATATCTGAATGTCGCGGTAATTTGAGACTTTGAGATGCCTTCACGTTTATATCATTTTTTTTTACATTAATATGGTATTTAATAAATGAAAATAATATAATTTTTTTGTTTATAATATTTTTACTATTATTATAAGAATTGACAATTTCTATTGGCATTTATGGTGTGTTTGGGTTTAATAAATAAATAAATCATATTTGGTGTGAGAGGAGCATTTAGTGAGTAGAAAATCAGTTTTTCTTCTTACCAGAAATTGGGGGAGAATTTGGTAAATTTTCGGAGGAAAATCTCGGAATTTTAGGATCTTAAATGATAAGTTGAAATTTTGTCTCAAATGACATAATTTTAAATGATGATTTGAAATAAATGAAATTATAATTTTTTATAATTTTAAAAATTAATATTCAAACACTAAAATTTATAAATCAGAAAATTATAAATACATAATTGCAAATTATGAAATTTATAAATTCTCATTAAATTAGAAATTTTTCATTCAAACATACTTTTAAAGAAATTCAAGAACTTTGTATAGTCTTTAATTACAAAATAGGCAAAAATACGGGAATAGAAAATAATTTCTATTAGTTTTTTCATGCGTAAGAAGAATTACCATGTAAAATTGTAAGACACATTCTAAAATTTGCCCTTTTTTTTTCCTTTTTTGGTAGGGTGTGATTACGCATTTAAAACAAAAATGCAATTAGAATGAAAAGGAAAGTACTTAAATTTTTCAAATTTATGAAAGAAAAAAAAAGGTGAAAACTTTAGGCCAAGACAAGATAGCTGCCAACACCAAGAAGATAAAGTTTGTGTGAATTGACAGAGTAAATTGCCAACTCACGTACTAGTGTCGCTGTTGGGAGGCCATTTTTCTGACACGTATCAATCCACTCCAAATCGAACCAGACCACTCCTAAAACGACCGTCTGCTTCGACTAAGGAAACATGCCTATGAATTATGTGCAGCTACTGTGCGAATATTTTAACATCATTTCGATAAGATGTCAAAACTTCCCAAAACAATACCATTAGAAGAAAACATAAATATGATTAGTGTAATAAAATTGGGCCTAAACGAAAATAATTGGATTGACAAATATATGGTGGGGACATAAAATGGACTCTCTGCAATTACAGTCCACAAAAAAAATGCAATCTTTGCAAATAACCACCAGCATGCTATCAGCAGCAAATACAAAGAGACCCAGAAAGAGGTCAACCTCAGACCCATCAGGGCAAAAGAGTTACAATGGCTGGGGCTGGGATTGGATCAGGTTGGGTCGGGCTCCAACTCAAGTAGCAACAGATGTGATTCAGCAGACATTATCCAACTTTTGAAACAATGTAATACATTGTCATTGTTGGATCCCCTATGCCCTTCACTGCATCTGCATCTGTGTTCATATCGGCATAGATCGTGTACCTTCATTGTTCAACCTCCCGATTTGAGATCATTGTTGCTGATATCCAATTTCTTCATTTTCTTTTCAAGAGCCTTATCGAAGTTAGCACCTGAGAGAGATAATAACTGGTTCAGCAGCAGCATTACTCCGCATTCCTTCATCAGAGCATATCTTGGCCTGATCCTTTCTTCCAAACTGTAACCAAAGTACTGAGGGAACTTAACTAGCTCGGATTTTGAATACTCCTCCATGGTCAAAAAGAAGTCCCATTTCGGTATCAAGTTCTCTGCCAAGCTGAAAGTATACAAAGCTCCGTATCTTGAAAGCATGATCCCAACTTCCTCCATGCTGTATCCCCTCTCAACAAAAAATTGTGTTACTGGCTTCAAGTTGGCTTCGATGCTAAGACCAAACACCGTGGGGGAACGATACAGCAGAACAGCAACATCCGCCCCCAGTGAGACAAAGTACTCAGCTGTTGGCCGTAACTTTTCCTCTACACTGTAACTTATGATGTTTGGGCAGCGTGTCAGAACCTTACCGATGATCTCAGCTGAAAGCCCCATTTCGTACAGGAAATCTATGGTTGTCTTCACCTTTTGCCTGCTGTAAGTTAGCAATGCTGGAAACCGGTATATCACTTTTGCCCATTGTTTCTTGTCCACACCCAAGCCTTCTAAGAAACCCATGGTAGGTATGATATTTTCAGAGAGACTGATTCCACACAGCTGAGGCCTCTTGTTAATGATCGAAGGAATATCAGATTTTGGCACCCCAAGTTCAAGAAGGAACTCAACAAATGGCTTTATTTTCCCTTCCAAACTATAGTAGGCGAAAGATGGAAACCTGCGCGCAATTCCCTTGATTTGATCAAGATCCATGCCAAGCTCTAAAAGGTAGAGAATGTGAGGTGGGAGCTTCCCAGCTGGCCCTACCTCACTTACTCGAGATATTGCCTTTACCTTCCTCGAATCCACCGATGATTGAGATTTAGCAACTGGTGCAACTAGCTTCTCTTTTACTGGTGCATTTGGAAAGCTTTCCACCAAATCTACCATAAAATCTCCATACTCCTCAAGAAGCAATTCGAGGTAAGGGATTAGAGCCTCTCTAATCTCAAGAGTTGTTAGCTCTCGTCCTGCAATAAGATTTTATTAAAAACGGTTAGAGTTCAAAATAAATGTGTAAGCTGGACCAAGAAAGAATCAGTAACATGTTGAATTCGAACCTACTAGATACCGGGATTTATGAACAGAATGAAGCTTAGAAACCAGGTGGTCAACGAAAAGGTCTGCCTTGTTTATGGTTCTTGTAGCAACTGTTTGGCCGAGGCCTTGCTTTTTCAAGAACAAGGTTAGGACAGCCCTAGCTTCTTCTTTTTCAGCTGCCAAGAGTGCCGGAGATACCAATTTTAAGCTAAATGAGCCGTCTACCCTAGAATCGGCTGTGCAAATGTTGCAAGATAATGGTTAAATGAGTCTAATTCCACTTACCAAAGTTGTATAAGAGGAAGGTGTAACCAATTGCTTACCAAATTTTGTTCGGCAGAAAAAGAGTTTCTGAGGGAAAGCAAGTCTGGTCCTGGAGAAAATGAACCCAACTCAACAATCATCACGACCAGTATTAAAAAGAAGACAAAACAAAATAAAAATTGAAAATTGGGGGAAGATAGAGGGTGAGCGAATTTGCAGTGCTGAGTCTCTCAATGGCTTGGAGTCTGCCAATAAGTAGCTAACAAATAACACGATATTCCAGCCTATGAAATTCCTTAATCTAACAAATAACACTATAATATCAGCCTATCAAAACCTACTCAATCACATTACACTCATCAATTTCGCAACACCAATATATCACAATCACAAAGAAATTCTTTCCACCACATATAGGCCGGTGTACCAAGCTACCACTGACCAATACATTTCCTCTAAGGTGTGTTTGGTCGAGAGACTTCAAAATTTCAACGGATTTAGCCTATATTACTAAGAAATACATTACAAGCAATTAAAGAGAGGGATTGAGCATAACAAAACCACTAAACAAAGGATTTCCTAGGGTGACTCCTTTCAAGTATTTAACTGAAAATCCCTCTAAGCGAAATCTCCCTCTGTGTCAAATGTTTTCCAGGGCATTACTAATTAATTTATCCTCAATCCCTTACTACTTGAAAATCCCTCATCGACACGCACATTAGCATTTTCGCCGAATCCTCCCATGAACTTCTACCCACCAATGAATTTTTATTTTGGCCAATTTCCCCTAAGGCCCTAAATATATGGTCAATCTCCTCTACCGTCATGTTTCCACATATTTCATCTAATTTTTCGTTAACAATGTAACCTTCCCCCAGTGAATTATCCTTCTGAAATGTTTGCAATGAAAGTAGCTACTTAAGTTTTTTTCCTCCCAACATCCTACTTCCTCACTACTATTACAAGAAAAGTTTTAAGCTTTAGCCTCGCAAACTTTAGAGGGTATGATACTTCAAAGTTGAAGCTCGAATCATTAACAGTTACCATAAACTCAGTAAAGAGAGACGGAGAGTAAGCTGTGAAGTACCTGGTGGTGCTGAATATTACTCTCTGCAGAGCTGCAAACTGGGCAGACCTGATAGCACAGAAAGCTTCCATTTTCAGCTCCAATTCAACAAGAAGCAACCAAAATTATTAAATTCTGAGGCTTTTGAGATTTTTGAGGCTTTAGCTGAAGAGCTGAAGCGAAGGCGACCTTGCGTCTTGGCTTTCTCTTGGTGTTTGGATATGCTGTGTGGGTGAATGTTTGTTGGTGTTGTGCAGGGACCCACGTGCAGTACTAAAACGTCGTCGTATAGCTGGTGAAGTGTAATATTCTAAAGCCCAAATCTTGTGACGAGGCCCAAAACCTCCGGCGGCGTCATTTCGATTTCCCGGGGTTTATCAAATCTTAAACCCTAGAGCAAGCTTCCAGTTCTGGGCATGGCGATCATCCTGAGACGCGCGCTCTCGCTCCGCAACGTCCCTCTCCTTCGAAGCTCTGCGATCCTCAGTCGTGGGCTCTTGCAGTGCGACTCCGAGACACCGCAGAGGATTTTCGCTCTTCCCGCCCTTGATTTCGTCAACGAAAGTCGCAGAGGCTTCGCCAAAGGCCGCAATAAATCAAGTACTCTCTCTATCTCCAGAAAAATTATATTTTTGGAAATTAAACTCTCTAAATTTCACTCATTTTCTTTGATTTTCCCATTTTCAGAGGATGAATCGGCTGCAAGTACCGTTCAAGTGTTGCCAAACATGGGACCAACCATCAAGCAGAACGCCACGTCGCAAATGGAGGCGGCGATTGCAGCATTGTCAACAGAATTGGGCAAGCTTCGCACCGGAAGAGCATCTCCGGGTACATTCTCACTTTATTATTTGCCAATTCGCTGTTCATTTGCTAGCTTTGGTTTCCTGCTTGTCTAAGTTGTCTGAAATTTTTATGCAGGAATGCTTGACCACATTATTGTGGAAACCGGCGGCGTGAAGCTGCCGTTGAGTCAGATCGCCGTTGTTTCGGTCCTGGATTCGAAAACATTATCAATAAATCCGTTTGATCCAAGTGTAATGAAAAGATGCTTCCTTTAATTACTATTTTGTTATCATTTTCATTGTGTCCTTACTGAATCCTAATTACAATTTGTCTCTCCAATATCTATATGAAGAGATGGAAATTTTGTAGAGTAACTTTAGGCTTCCAATTATGAATGTTTACCTTTCTATACTTCAATTTGGATTGAGGGATTTCCTAAATGCAATGATATTTTAAGCAGACTATACAGAAGTTGGAGACTGCCGTTATTGAATCGGCCCTGGGTTTAAATCCTAGAGTGGATGGCGATCGATTGATTGCAGCTATTCCTCCGTAAGCATGCATCTTATTGTAACTCGTAAATACATGAATTTTCATTGCACATTTGATTGCAGCTGCTGAAACCTTTACGAAAGACACCAGCTTTTTTGTTTTAACTTTAATAATTGTCAGCTTTGTAGTTCGTAATAATCACCCCCAAATATTCACCAGCTGACTTGTCTGATTCTATTTCTAATTTTTGTGATACCCAGATTGACCAAAGAGCATGTTCAGGTGACACTTAACTGCTTTTGCCCTCTCTGCTTTTGTCGTGTCGCATAACTACTGTATCTTATCAGTGAACATACTCTACCAGGCTATCTGTAAAGTGGTTACCAAGTCCTGTGAAGATGGCAGACTAAGTATAAGAAGGGCTCGCCAAAAGGTAAACATAAGTCATTGCTGTTTTCTTGTAATCTTATTTTTGATGCCTGTATAACCGGTTAAAATAATTTGTAGGTAAAAACTTGATTGCCCTGCAAGATTCCACTTTGTTAGTTTGTTATCACCAAGCATCAAGACAGGGAAGTTCAGACAGCACAGTTCTGGAAATATACTATATATTTAGTCCTAAAAACCCTAGGGCCGGGTCTTTGATTCTCCTAATTATTGTAGGATATTCGTTTAACTGATCCACTGCCATCTTTTGAGCATTTACTATCACATGCTTCAGTGGCAAGTTAATATTATGCTAAAAATTCCTGTCTCGGTTGGGATAGCTATTAGGAATTGTATCTCCCAAGGTTGCAGTCTGGAGAGGATTTCCGTGCTTTTTGCAACGTTTGTGTGATTTCTTCACACAAAAGGACTGCTATGCTGCCTTTATAGACTGTCCGTGATCTCTCAACCTTAGAAGAATATAGTAGTAGCTAAACTGATGCTTATGAAAGCTATGCCACTTGCCATTTAGTTATGACGAGAAATTTTAATAATAGGAGTGGAAAATAAGTACAATGTTAGGAGTGTAAAAGGATCACCATATGCGAGGACGGAGTCTATGCTTTGCAGTTTTCCGGCACCATAAATTCTCCAACTAAATAGATTTTGTGGTTTCCTTTGCAGGCTATGGACACAATAAAAAAACTCTACTCAAATTATCCCAAGGACGACTTAAAAAGATTGGAGAAAGAGGTGAGCTCTAACTTCCCAAGCTAACCTGATCCTGAATTGATTGCTCATTGGTTTTTCGAAATTGCTACTTTTTTTTCAGGTTGAGGATTTGACTAAAAGGTTTGTGAAGACAGCAGAGGACTTGTGCAAGGCAAGGGAAAAGGAGATCAGTTCAGGCTAAAATGTGTTGTTTCACTTTTCGTGTGTAGTTTGGCAAAGGGGCTATTCTGAGTTCGTTTTAGTTCCTTTTTGTAAAACGGTCTCTTAGAATTTCATAATTTGATACATGACTTCATTATTTGACTTCGACTTATGATTAATTTAGATCATAAAAAAGCTATGGAAGGCCAGATTTCAATGTCAACAGTTTTACAACTGCAGGATCAAAAACTTACTCTACTTCCTAAATACTTCAAGACGAAGTATTCCTTGAAAACATCTATACACCCTACTACTTAACTGCACCTATTGTCACCGATTGCTACTGCGGTTCACGACTCCCTCTGATTGCCGGAAACAGCTTCCCTGGTCAGAAGCTTTATACCCCTCGCCCAAAGCTCAGCTGTTTCGACTCCACCTTCACACACGAAATGCACCTCCTTGTTATCGGTAGTCACCACCCTAAACAATCCAGCTTCGTCAGCATCACACTTGCTCTTCCTGTTCTTCTTAAAGACTGGGCTGGGCCCCACCGCAGCTTCCTGGCATATGACATTTCTCCGGTTCGACTTCCCCCACCGCAGCATCCCCACAGTTCCCACCATTCTGATCACTTTCCAATGAGGACTTCCTCTCCCGCCCTTTGTATGCTTCCGAACACGAGCCCCGCCTAGCACCACCATGCGAGCTAGCTCATCTAGTATGACAACCTCCGCCCCATTTTTCGCACCACCGCCACTTTTCTTTGCAAGTGAGAGTGGGGTTTCGCCTTTGGCATTCTTCACATCCAACTTGGCTCCATTACGAATCAAGAGTTCACACATGGGACCATAGCCTTCCTTCGCCGCTAGCATGACCGGAGTGTAACCATCGCCGTCAGGGACATTAACATCATATCCCCTATTTGTCAACAACTTGACTGCGTCCATGTCCCCGCGACGTGCTGCACAATGCAGAGCATAAAAGCCTCCGGCATAGCGATTTCCCTTCTCTAATGCATATTCCAGCATCACCTTCTCAAATAGGTCACGGTTTTGGCTAAATTCAGATAGTGTAATCGCAGTCTCACCAGACTTGTTACACAGCTTCACGTCAGCCCCTGCATAAACCAGCAACCGGAATGATTCAACATAGCCCTTCAAAGCCGTTACCATGACGGCCGAGAAGCCCTTGTCATCCTGGTAATCAATGTCGACTTCTCCTGAACCAACAACAGCTTTCAATGCCTCGATATCACCGGCTTCAGCTGCATACATCAATGGAGAGAAAACGGAAAAGTTGCTCGAACTAGGCATTTTTCCTCCTCTCATTATATGCATCATCGTCTGCTGGAACCCAAGAGACCACCTATTTGTCCTAGCAATTGAGATCACGGACTGACCAGCCACACTAACCAAGCCAAAATCTGCGTCGCCCATGGACAACACTCTGAGACACTCTTCTTGCTTGTATTTAGCACAGATCATCAAAGCTGTCTCGCCCGAATCAGTCTTGGAGTTTATATCACATCCAGATTCAATCAAACATTGAACGATTGTTGGCAAGCCAAGGCGCGCAGCCATGTGTATCGGACTAAACATGGTGTTCCCGGTTGTTTTGATAGGTGACTCCACATTGGCGCCACAACTTAAGAGCGCACGGACAGCTCCTAGATTGCCACATAAGATAGCATGGTGCAGGAGAGTTCTTCCACAATGTAGGGTATCCGGGGAAAGACGTTGGAGGAGCATGAGCAAGATAGAGCCACTTGCTTCAAAATACTCCACTGCACACCACGTAATTGGATAAGGCTCAGCCAGTCCCGCCCCTACCCTCAATTCTTCACCTGTTGCCGTGTCCCATGACCATGCCCCCAGCCTCACTGTAACATCAGTCCTTGCACCGGCCTAGTTTTTCCATTTTGGAATAAAGAACAAAGGAGGGTTGTTACTTGCTAGACATGTGGAGTGAAAAGAAAAAGATACAGTAGAAATTAAGAAGATCAAACAGTCGCTCAGTATTATTGTGCTGTCAGAAACACAGAATCAGAATCATTTTCTGTTTAAATTTTACTGCAATCATAGAAACGTGTAGAATTCCATCGCTATTGAAAGGTACAAACTCCAGCTGTCACAGTTAATGCCCATCCTCACACAAGGGCAGGCCTACGAATGTAGGGTAATTGACAGTAAAATAACTGAGCTCCTCAAACACTAACTTCACTATATGCCCACTATGACAGTTTTTCAACTTTAGTGAAAGTAAAAATGATATGCAAATTACCTGTATTAGCAAACGAACAATCGAGACCTGCCTACTAACAACTGCAGCTACGAGTGCCCTGCAATCAACATTAGTGTGCAGCAATGGCTTAGATGACTGAAGAAGCATCCTATCGGCTGCATTTGCGTCCACTCCACACTGCAGTTTAACAAGAACAACATTTGATCAAATTCGCCCAGAGTTACAAAGTTATATTAGGATATGTCACATTCTTAAACAGGATAGTTTTTTTATTTTATTTTACTAATGCCGATCCAGTTTTACTCTAATGCTATCTGCGGTGGGATTCGAGAAGTTCCTCTTGGGAAGGCGACATGGGAAAATGAGTATGATGTTCTACCTTCATGAGAGTGTCCACTACATCAACAAACCCCCTGCAGCTGGCTGTGACGATAGCATGAACAGCAATATGGGACCGGATCAAATCAGAGGCCATAAGAAGTTCCACGGGCGTAGCATGGCCATGACAGCTTGCCTCCAACAGAGCTTCTTCACAAGCTGGTTGAGATGCTCCAGCTTTCAATAGGATCCTTAGAATCTCAATGTGGCCCTCTCTCGCCGCCGCCGTTGTCGCGAAGCCCCTGAAGAGTTTCTGATTTACATCGGCTCCCTTGGTCTGTAATTTGGTAAAAAGTCACTCCTTAGTACATTGAAAAACAGAAAAGAGTTACAGAAAATACTATCCATCGATCTTTTCTTTGCTTCAGTAATATCCTCTAATCCTTATAAAGGTTAAGAAGAGATAAAAGAAAGTACAGTAGTAGGTCATAAGACAAAAGGTAATGGAACAAATACAAACAAAATGGAGAACGAATCTGATAATCTGATGTGATAGGCAAAGAAGAATGAAAATTTTAACAAGCAGTTCATTAAAAAAATTTAACAGCAGTATATTATCAGCTCGTCCGAAATTTATCATACGTTTCTCTTATCTTATGAACCAAGGAAGACACTATGAAAAATAAAAAATTAACATAAAACATTGACTTTAATCGCAGAGATTCTCCGTATAAGTGAATTTTAATACGAAATAAAATAATAAAACCAAAATTCACTAGCAAACTAGTTTACTAAACTACAAAGGGCACAGCCAAAGGAAACTGCCAACAACAACAGCAGCCATTACATTTCAGAGACAACAATATCAATGAGTTGATGTGGAAAGCTATAATCTCCCTGGGAAAAGATTAATCCATATACACCCTCCAAGATATTAGGATTCACAAAGATAGTAAGAAAGTAAAATTTTAAATTCACCCCAGAAGGTTTATGGGAAGAAAACAGAATTTTTAAAATGTTAAAATTTTAAAAAATGGTTTAGCAGTAATTTGTGGAATTTTTTCCATCTTTATGATCAATTAGGGCAGAAAACAGAATCCATGGAGTTGTCCCCAAAATAGAATGAAAAAAAATTCCTCCTTTAAAGAAAAACCCGCAGATGCTGGATCATAAACTAATTTTGACATGGATAAAACATTTGACTTTCTCACCCCAGACAAAATGCTTGCCAGTCAACAAAACTTAACAATGTGATTACATAAAAAAGAAAAAGCAAAATTAAATATTCTTGAACTAAGTATTGAAAAAACTTCAAAATCAGCACAAGTTCTAGATTTAAATGCGAACAAAAATTACTTAGTCCAACATTAAAAAGTACAAATCAACAATTGAAAAGAAGAAATTTGAAAGAAAAAGCACAAATAATTTTAAATTCGGTTTAGAATCAAAAAATTCAACAATGTGATCAGAAAATTTCAAATTTCAAATTTCAAATCTCAACTTAAACCACGGTGAACTGACGAAGCAAAAGCCCAAAACCAAAGCTTTAAGCCGCATTACCAGTAATTTCTTCACCAGAGCAACATTTCCGGCATGGACGGCGAGAAAAAGCGCCGTCACGTCGGTTTTGAACTCCTCGTAGTCAACGCGAACTTCGCTCGCCGATTCTTCGTGCAATAACAGCTCAGTCTTCCTGGTTTTGAGGCACACGGCGCCAACGAAGTTGACGTCCACGAACGGATCGGCGATGCACTCAAATGCCGATTTCAGATCGCCGGAGAGCGAAGCTTCGAGAAGGCGCTGCGAAACCTCGGCCTCGTAGTCCACCGGAAACACCTGTTTTCCGGAGAATACCGTCATTTTTTGGCGAACGCGTGGCGGAATTTGACTTCGGAAAGTAATATCGGCCTTCTTGCTGCGAAATGCAAACTCAGGTGAGAAAAACTCGCATGCGGTTTCTCGCTCTGACTCCCTCTCTCTGGTTCTAAACTAAGACGCGGGGTTCGAGGGTAAGGAGAGAAAACTTGAAATGAGTAAGCGCCTAGAGAGTGAAGGTGAGAGCGAGGAAAAGAGCGGAGGCTGGCTACTATTTATCGGGAACGTCTATTAACTTTAACACATAATTAACCGTGGTTAAAAAGTGGATTTTCTTTCTTTTTGATAACCCCTGGTTTAATCCCTGGGGTTCACTGTACATACTCCACTCTACAGTAAGTTAAAATGTGGATTGAATATAGGTTTATCCACTAGGCTTGGGATCCGCAGCCTACATTGTAAGCCATCAACATTGTTTTGCTTTACGCATATTAGTTCGAGATTAATTTTCGTTTTCATAAAAACTCGCCACCTAATGAAATGGTGTGATTTGATTACAAGATTTCGAATTTAGGAAATTATAATGTTGTAAAGTGGATTCGATTACGAATCTTCGAATTTAGGAAGTAGTAGGATTCTATTATAAGACTTCGAATTTAGGAAGTAGAAAGATTTGATTACAAGACTTTAAAATTGTAAGTTGAAAAGTGTTGTAAAGTGGATTTGATTATGAATCTTCGAATTTAAGAAGTAGTGGGATTTGATTACAAGATTTCGAATTTACGAAATAGTGGGATTCGATTACAAGACTTAAAATTGTAACTTGTAAAGTTGTCTCCATTAACATGTTGGACGGTACTTTGGAAATAATAATGTAACAACCTATCGTTACAATTTATTACTTAAATTATAATTTGATCCGGAGAAATTAAGGGTGATAATCTATTACATGACTCGAAATTCGTACGGAATTTATTATGGTTAACACCCACGATTAAAATTTGATTTTTGAGTCAACCTGTTATAATACGTTTAGTGGACTGGTGGATTTTAGATCAACATATTAATCCATGAAATGACCTATATATTAATCCGTTCAATAAACATGTCAGTCACTAATCCATATATCCACTCATTTATTATTTATATATCTACCTATTAAATCTTATAGATTGAATAGGTTAAACATATTAAATATATAGGTTAAACAAGTTAATCATGTTATTGATTAATTGAATATCAAACACGACATGTTCATTAAATAAGTTACACAAGTTATCTAGTTTGTTAAGTTTGGTTTGAACATTTTTAACACGAATATTAAACAATGGACTAACATAATTCCAAAACTATCATAACTTATTATTTTTTTTTCAATAGACAAACATTATGCAACAGAGTACTAAATATATTAACAAAACAAAAGTTGCCGGTGGTAGCATGGCCTAGTATGATCGAGTATCCAATGCTAAGTTGCTAATTTAATTGTAAATAAATGCCAAAAAATGAAATAGAATAAACACAATATAAATATTAACCAAAAAAAAAAACTAGCTTGTTTAGGAGGAAGTAAATATAGGTCAAAATTAATTTACATTTGTCTATCTTATTTAATATCGAGTTTAACCAAAATTAATTATAAACACCATTGTTGTTAATTTGTATATATATCGAATTTAATTTAAATCCCTCAGTAGTTTACAAAATCAAACTAAGATTAATATAACATCGGATTAAATTTTTTTTTATTGACCAATACAAATTATATATATAGTATTGATCGAGATATTCGGTCTAGTGATAAAAAAAAATATTACTAAATGTTTTATTGAATGACTCGTCCAATGAAATTATTAATAAATATCAATTTCAAGCAAATTATTTATTAATTGAGACGGTAACACTGAAAACTATATTAATATTATGATCGTATAGTAATATATGAAATATATAGCACACAATATGTGTCGTGGAATTGTGGGACACGGGCACGTACACTGAGTCCATAAACCTCAGCTCCAGAAATCGCCATACACACGACACAGAGAGATACATAATGATATATATATATATATATATATATATATGTAGTGCAGTGTGCAGGCATCCCCATGCAATGTCCCAAAGATCTTTAGCAGCGCCACTAACACATGGAGTCCACAGTGTCATAGTGAGACACAGTCCAAGCAAGCTACCAGACACCAGTGACCAGAAGCAGCTCTGCTCAACTTGCTCAGAAATATTATCTTTCTGATTGAGAAAGAAAGACTGTAAAAAACGAGCGACGTGAAAGCCAATAAGCCAAACGAGGAGAAAGTGGGGAAAGAGAGAGCGAGAGAATAAAGTTACTGCATCATGGAGGGTTCCCTATGTCTGCCAGACTGCCAGTATTTCGTAGTCAACAACAGTACTACTGGAGAGTCGAGATCTCCCAGTCACACTCCACACTCTCTGACTTTTTTTACCATTAATTTTCACTTTGTTAATTTTAACCTTTTATCGATTTAGACTTAAGTACGGTCTGATTCGAGTTGAATATTAATAATATCTAAATTTAAATTATTAAAAATTTTAATAATTTAATACAATTTAGATTTTTTTAAAATTATAAATAAAATTGTTTTAAGCCAAATTGTTATTACAGTTTGATTTTCATTGATACAAATAGTTTATGTATAATAAAAAAAATTGTAGTATATGTAAATTATAAAGACTTACCGTCATATTCTCAACTAAAACTTTTTAAAGTTATTTCATTCAAATATTCACAATCTGTAAAATCAAACTTTCAAACCAAATTTGATTTCTTCGAACATTCAAACCAAAATATAAAAAACACAACAACATTATAAATTAAACCAAAAAATATATGGTAACATTTGAGGTCTTAAAAATCAACAAAACACAGCAATATTTACCAAATTTGTTTCAAATATTACAACCAAAATATAAAAAAACACAACAACATTATAAATATAACCACATTCAGTAGAGTGTACTTATCTATGTAAAAGTATGTGATAGATTAAAAAATTAATATATTTATTAACGGTCCGGTTTGGATTTATCGATTTTTCAAAATGAAAATCCAAAACAAAACTATTATTAACGGAACAATTTGGATTATCAAATTGTTTCATTTTTATCCGATCAAAACTAAACCGTTGGATAAATAATGACTCGGAGCGCTTCGATTAATGATTTCAATGAATTTTTGTTCACTCCTACTGGAAAAATTCAACACGCATTTTAATATATCTCTAAAACATAATCAAAAGACACTAATAAATTATTCAGGATATACGAATTTTTTTTTATCAGTCCTGAAATTATCTTAACTATTGGATCACCCTATATATATTGTGATTATCCACAATAGCAGATATATATATATATATATATATATATATACTGTAAAATCCTGCTTCCAGCCAAAGATGGAAAGTCAAAAAGTTAATTAAAAACTACAAATTAATTATATTATTTTTGTGGTATTGATACTTTCAATATTAGAGGTATCTTGTTGATCGATCACGTAGAACGATATATCCTTCCGGCCTCCATATATGTGTAGACTAATTAACAATGCATATGAAAAGGTTATTTAGGTTATTTAATAATTTGTATTTATTAAACAAATTAATAATAATAGTGTCATCTAATTTATTTAATTTATTGAAGAAATTATTTTATATGGATAATGTAAGAATCGGATGTTTCCGACACTAATACATATAAAAATAATTTAACAAATCGATTAATTATATATGAAACAAATGCCTGATATAAATTTATTTTTTTCTTACGAATATATATATATATATATATATATATATATATATATATATGATCCACGTCTTCTTTCATACGCTGCCGATAAAAATACAAGAGAAGACATGTGACTACGGTTTTTTTTTCATCCATATATATATATATATATATATATATATATATATATACATATATGCACGCATATTTCAAAAACTTTGGAGAATTAGAATCCCAGACGTGGCTGTCAAGTAAACATTCCTGGATGCAATTCATTAACAATAATTAAATTAATTAGTGATAATTAAATTAATAATTAGCTTGGACCGCCGGGCGTCGACTAGTTTGTTGATCTGATATTAATCTTATTTTACTGAGATCTATAATCATTAATTAATTCATTAGCTAGGGCTTCGAGTGTAGGACAAACTAATTAAGAGCTTCCACGAATGAATCCAAACATCAACCCCATGCCCTTGGTGGCTGCTAGGTCATTGGAATTGATGACAGTTATTATACTTTATAAAACAGTTTAGTTTAAATTATAAAGAATTAAGCTAGCTGATCATCGAGGACCAACGATTAATATATATAATCAACCCTAGCTAGCTTTGTTTTTCATCTTAAAAATAAAAAATAAAAAGAAGCAGAAAGATCATGGGTCTTGCCAGGAAAGCGCACCTCGATCACGTTGAGCGCAGCAGAAACCAAGCTATACTCACGTAGATCGAAAAATACTTGAATTTCTTAGCTCTTGCCTAACTGACAGTGTTTGATACTCATTAGGAACATTTTCTGGCCGGAGAAAGCTATAATTCGAGTAAAGATTAACTCACTTACCTTTCAAATTTAAGAACAACTCGTCGTATTATGTACAAGATTAATATTGATAGACAAAGTTACAAAACCACTTGGGAAAACTGCTAAATATTTTCCTTTAGAATTAACTTGACCTAAAACGCCTATAAAAAAAACAGGTTAATTAAATGTGTGTTTATGAAATTTCTATCGGGGTTTAGTTCTCTCTCAATTGCTTTGTGCATTGGGAGGGTAGATTACTACAACAGTCCGATGACTGAGTTCTAGTGTATAGTTCTGTTCACCTAATCCTTAAGCGTTTCACTGTTGTTGGTAAAAAAAAAAGCCTAGCTATTCAATGTAAGGAATGTGAGTGAGCATTATACTCACAATAAATAAACTTGTAACTAAAAAATCCCAAGTTTAGGTTCATGTCTCTAAATACATATCAATTCAATTTTTTTAAGGACGAGATCGATATTAATGTATAATGTAATATATGTTTATTTCCCAACACTATTTATCATAAAAGAATGAGGGATAATTTCATAGAATTTACGTATAATGAACAAAAGACATTATACAAAAGAAAATAATTGCAATCAAGTGGCCTTATATAAACTTTACCACTCCAATCACTCAGAAAAACAAAATATCACGCACTCAATAAATAAATATTCATAATCAATCAAACTTAAGAATTAAACCAGGATCAAATGATGCTACATCAAACGTACAAAAATTAGAAAAATCATGGCACGAAAATCAAATGTGAAAGCACTAAATTGTGTATATAGGGACGACGTCATACATTAGACATATATAAATAGTTGACTTAATAAATTAGGTAAGCACACGTGTTATTAATTATTTAATTAAAGGTTGTACGTATTACCTATTTCTTCATGTACGTCAATATAGAAATTTGCGTTTATTAATAATCAAACACAGATCTTTGATAGATCTTCATGTGAAATCTTCAATGATACGATCCTCATTCATAAATCATAATATATAATTATAATTTGGGAACTGGAATTAGCAATATAGTAAGTTAGTAAGTAGCTCTCCAAGAGTTTCCTCGAAAGCCTTGTTGCATGGGGTGCCATACAAGTTAGCAACGTACCATTTCATTTTGCTTTGTCGACGTAGTAAATATGGGACTAGAATCCTTTAGGGATCTAAAATAATTTTCATTATGAAGATCATTGTATTCCAGCAGTTTATTTAGATCCAACGGTAAAAAAATTATTAGAATTATTCTCTTATTTTCAATGTAGTCAATGCGTGTATCCGGTCAAGATACATTATATATATTGATTATTATAATGTGGATCTTGTCATCATATATAAGTGTAAGAAGTTGAGGTTCCATAAAAAAAACACGTGTTACGTGGGATAACCCCGCTCTGATATCCTGTAAAAAGTTGATGTTCCACTCCAAAACCAAATGGCAATGGGAGAGTAGTCCAATATCTTATAAGACACAAATTGTAGTTGTGTTTTTTTAATGTGTGATATTTTCCTCACATCTCAACGATAAGTTCCCACTTGGGTTGTTGCTTACTACACAACCGCTTCTGATTTTGAACACTCACATTTCATTTGAGTGAAATTTTGGTTTTTCATATTTGTGTTTGGCGTGAGTATGCCTCGTCATATAATTAATCTCATATTGACTAATGAAAATGTTGATAGAGAATCATCCAAAGGTTTGAAATTTGCACGGCAATTTCCGTGGCCTTAAAAAATGTCGTACTGGCCGTTGCTCGACTTACTACTAGGGCCTCAAAATCTAGGGCCACATATGGTGGCGGACATTGGAGATATATCATTCAAGTTGTCTTCCGCAAATGGGACAAACTGATGATGCAAATCCACCATACACCACCTTTGCTTCCTTGCGAATTATCCTTCTAAATCCCTTGGGGGAAAGAAAAAAAAAAATTAGTCCAATTCATTGCGATTCGATCTGCATTGAAGGAGTTTCAATACTTGTATTTTACTCTTAGGTGAACTTTTTTTGTTTCACCTTTTAATTAGGTTTGGGATATGTTATAATCAGTTACGTCTGTTTCCTCTATAATTATTTCAAAATTATTTCTTTCAGAAAATAATAAGATTAGCGGTCGTTAAGTCATATATATGTATATATATCAAATAAATTAACAATATTGATATATTGATAACAAATAAATTATAAAGATAATAAGAATAACATAATACGAAATCAGTGCTAATTTGGTACTACTCGTATTAATTAGTAGCCGTATAAGTTAATACAATTGAGTGTTTTTATACGATTCAGACCCCCATAATACGAAATAATACCATTAAAATTGTCTGTATTAATAATCGGATGACTAACAATCTTCACAAGTGTAGTAGTAGTAATAATAATAATAAATAGTGATAATAATAATAATATATCAATAATTAAAATAAATAATATACATAATTAATATTTATGATATAAATATTTCATATCACCTACTATAATATAATCCAGTCAGTATTTTCATCCAAACAGTAAAATAAACTGTTTATATATTTAGTTGATACATATAATCTAACTTTGATTTTATTTATGATATATACATATATACTATTATAAAAATAATAATTTATAAGAATCACTAAATTATTTTGATTATAATGTATTTATACGGATGAGTCGGTAAATAAAAAAAGTGAAACGAAAGGTCATCTTTACAATTATTGGCGGGATAAAAAAATATAAAAATGAACCAAAATCTTTCTTACCAAATTAACCTAACAACTGCCTATACTTGGACAAATCAGGCTCAAGCTAAGTGGTGAAAAACACTTTCTCAAGTTTCAGCCCCACTTAACTGAAATCAAATCATTAGGATTTAAAAAATCGTGGGCGCCAAATATGTTTCGTACTCAAATAAAGATTTTTGTGCCAAATTAAAGCACAAACACTCGAATATTATAGAACCTTCTTTATGTACGTGGAACTCAAATTTCAAACAGCCTCGTGTGTAGTTCTTCCCCTCCTAATTAATTAGTCAGTTTAATAACACTTTGGGTTTCAATTTATGTCTTGTAATAATATTAATTTAAGATTAAGACGAAGAAAGTCTTGGCAAATATTATTTAAAATTAGGAATTGTTTTCTTATATGTTTTGGTTTACTTTTTTTAAGTTGGTTTCTTGTTGAATAAGAATTAGCCAGTTTGCGCAATATTAGAAAATTTTAGTTTTATAATCATTTTAGATATTGGATCTGTTGTCTATCTATGACTTGGCGTAGGCTTATAATTTGTTAATCTTTCACTATAAAAAAAAATTCGTTTAGACAACGGAGAAAATCCGTTGCTTATTCCCACATATACCATTGTATTTGTCGGTGTTGTCTAAAAGGGGGTCTTTAGACAACATATTTTCTCTATTGTCTAAACTCCCTTTAGACAACGGTTTTTATTAATACTATTGTCTAAACTCCCTTAGACAATGTTTTTTATATAATATCGTTGTCTAAACTCCCTTTAAATAATGCTTTTTAACGAACACTGTTGTCTAAATTCCCTTTAGACAACGGTTTTTAATTAGTATATTAGTCTAAACCCTCTTTAGACAATGGTTTTTATTGAATAATGTTGTCTAAACTCCCTTTATACAAATTTTTATTTATATACGTTGTGTGAAGTACCTTTACACAACGGTTTATATTAAAATACCGTTGTCTAAATGGTACTTTACACAATGGTATTTTGTATGAAATAACCGTTATCTAAATTGATATATAGGAACGTTGTCTGAAGAGACCTACATTCATAATAAAAATCATATTAAAATCCTATATCATAAGTCACAAATTCATAGATCAAGATTCTCACTATAGAAGTTTGTATTTATTTGTTTGATAATTGATAAGAGCAGTTTAATCCGTCTTTTGAAAAAAAAAAGTTTAATTAATTTATGAGAATGTGTGAAATAAAAATTTGAAAGTGATATGTAAAATGATTTTCCATTTTCGTTTTGTATACACATCCCGTGCCATTTTAATATACATATATATACATATAATTTCCTTCTCCGTTTTAAATATAAAATGAAATTTATTAATTACAAAATAATTATTAAAACAAAACTTATGATGACTCTCATCGTTGATGAAACATCTTCAAGTCTAACTCTCCATAAAGTAAGAGATTTCTTTAAGAATTGATTAAGACATATTTGCTTCAAAGACTTCAACCACTACTCCAATTAGTGGTATAATAATAAGTTCCTTTGCTTGTGGTTCAAACTTAAAAGTTCACTAACTCAAGAAAAAAATTGATAAGTAGTCTCGATGTAATCATCTCCGCGAGAGCATCTTTGTCTTCTTTTAAGAAAATTTGGAGCCAAAATTACCAAAAAAAGATGATCATATTACTATAATTAACCGTAATTATCATATATATGCATAGTTACACATAATCATATTAGTCAATATTATAAAGCAGCTTGCCACCCATAGAAATATGTACGTTAGGAAATGAAATTTGTACTGTTTTTTAATTTGTTGAGGGGTTTCACTGTTTCGTGTTGGTCCCTTAAGCTAGCTTAAGGAATGTGTCATTCCAAAGTGTATGTAATTATCAAATTCTGGTTTGAGACCGGCCGGTCCTTTAAGCTTGGAGAGATCGATGGCTTAATGATCAATCCACCCGCGCCTTAATTATAACTTCAAACTTTCATTTCAAATTCAACTGCGATCCAAGATGGTAATTAGCTTGTCGTGTGAAATGATTTAGTTATTATATAATCAAACTAAATTATTAAACTAAGGTATAGCGCACTTGATAAACCAGCATTTTTAGATGGTGAATTTTCGGATAACTAACAGATAAGAGTTCGAAAATCACTAAGAACACTTTGCAGTTGAATTCGCATTGTGCTGGAAAAAGTGAACTACAACAACAGTCAACCTCTTCATGTAGTAAAAACGATGCTAAGTAGTAACTTAGCTTCATTTAAGTGGAAATTGCAATCACTTAGGTGCGAATTACTCTCTTCCTTTAGAAGGAAACTTGTTTCGTTAAGCAATTACTCATCATGTTCTAATCCTCTTCGAGCGTGTCGTGCTCGGAAGAGTGAACTACCAACAATCCACCTCTTCATGTGGTAAAAGCAATGCTAAATAGAAACTTAGCTTCTTTTAAGTTGAAATTGCAATCACTTAGGTGCCAATTACTCTTTTCCTTTGGAAGGAAACTTGTCTTGTTAAATAATGATTCATCATGTTCTAAACCTCTCAAGCGTGAGAAAGCCCACCTTTTAAGTTTGAGGACACCATGTGACGATATAATTAAACCATAGCAGTTTATATCTTTATGTAATAAAACGACGAGTAAATAGTAACTTAATTTTTTTAATAGAAATTTGTAATCACTTAAGTGCTAATTACGCTCTTCGTTTGGAAGGAAACTTGTTTCATAAAGTAATGACTGATCATGTTTTAATCCTAATGTAATATCCTTGTACAATAACAATGGTTGTTTAAGTGGTAATACCATGATTATATAGATAGATTAAAAAGGAAAATTGTCTCTTGGACTTTTAATCGCTATATTTTCTCTCTAGTCTTTTGCCTATTGGGCTTTAGGCTCTTGGAAAGCCCAGATGGCAATAATTACACGACATGGCCAGCCCAATTTGTAAACCATCATTTGGGCCAGTCCGATTTCATTATCTCCTCTGTAGAACAGACAAGTCGACTACCAACTCCTTCGTCTTCATTTTCATTTCTGGAGATTGAGTCGGAGTCTCAGTGCGTCACCGCAAATGTCCTCACCTACCCAAGAACCTAAACATGGTAAGCTCTCTTTCTCGTTCGCAAATACAACGCGGAACACTTTAAGCTGAAGCAAATGCATGCAAATTTACATGAAATTTCTGTTGGGTTTTCAGGCTCTGTTAGAAGAGTTGCTGTTGTTGGTGCTGGTGCTGGTGTCAGGTACAGTTCGCATCTTTCGATTAATATCTGCATTTACTAAGTAGTATTCTCTCATATAATATGGTGTTTATTTTTTAAAATTTTAAAGTTTAAATCTTCAAAAAAATTGGATTTTGATTCATTTCCCAATTTCTCAAGCTGGCTCGCTGCAGCCTCCAAGCTGAAATCTCGTGGCTTCGACGTCACGGTATTTGAAGCTCATGGAATAGCTGGAGGGAAGTTGAGAAGTGTTTCACATGATGGTCTGATTTGGGATGAAGGAGCCAATACAATGTTGATTTTTTTTAACTTGGAAATCATTGAAGGGCCTATATATAATTTTTAGTTTGAGTCAATTCCGAGGAATGGCGAATTTTTGTGTGATCATATGCTAACATTGAGGTTTTATTGCCTGCCCTGGTGCAGACTGAGAGTGACCAGAAGTCCAAGCTTTGCTTGACAATCTTGGACTTAGAGAAAAGCAGCAATTTGTAAGGATTTAATTTGAAATTTCACAGGCATTTGTAGCTTATGACTTTGATGGCTATATTTTTGAATTATAAAGAAATGTGATGGAGTTTCAAACCTTGTTTGAATGGTGGCAGTGGCCGATCTTTCTACTGCTATAATGATTAACATTTAAGTTGATTGTTGTTCAATGTTACAGCCAATTTCTCAGAACAAGCGTTATATTGTAAGGAGCGGGTCACCTGTGCTGGTATATCTTGCTTGTTGTTTCTACATTGCTATATGTGTGAGCATCGTCTAATTGTTACTGTTATTGTTTTTTATTCCTTTCATAGCTGGCTATTTCTGATTGTTATTGTCACATTTACCAATCCAATTGAGCTGATCAAGAGCAATTTTCTTTCAACACAATCAAAGGTTAGTTTTCTACAATATACAGCATGCCGAACGAGTTAGTTTCCTATTCTTTTAATCATTTTGCAATGCTGTTTGGTATTGAACAGAATCAATGCAAATTATTTAAATATGTTATTTGTGAATATGCATCAAACCAATTGCAGTGGCATCTAATTCAATTTGCATGTTTGTATTGCAGCATAAGATTATTCTAGAGCCATATTTATGGAATAAGAAACGAGTTTTTAATGATGACAGCCAAGAAAGGTAACTCTATTCTCCGTTCTTTGTTAAGATATTAATAAGAGTTTTTTTTATAATTTGTTCTCCAATCATATTTCTGCAGTGTTGGTGGATTCTTTGAGCGGCATTTTGAAAAAGAGGTACAAATTGCATTGCAATATCTTACTAGACATGAAATCTTTTGGATGTCGTTCCTGAAAATAGTTATGCCATTTATTAATATTATTTTATTTTTTTGTTTTTAAGGTTGTTGATTATCTCATTGACCCCTTGGTTGCTGGCACAAGTGGTGGGGATCCCGAATCTCTTTCTGTGAGTAATGTCTCAGTCTTTGGGGTGAATTGGGTGTATTTTGCACTGAGTAGCTAATGCGATTGTTTCTGAAGTAATAAATTACCATCTGAAAGCAGCATTCTTTTTCCATGCATCCATCTCTCCAATCTTCTTTTGTCTTCAATATTTCTTTTGTGTTCCCTTGTGATCCTTCAAACAGATGCGCCATACTTTTCTGGACATATGGAATATAGAAAAAAAGTATGTTCTATTCACAAAATTTTCCTTATTCTTAGTTTTTAACAAGAAAAGTTGCTGATTAAGTGATTATTATATTTTATTATATTGGGGGGATCATTTTCTCTCCTACTAGTGGGTATGCTTATCATCTTTTTTGACTGATTCTAGCATAACAAGCAGTTCGTTTCCTGTTACCATTATTCCACTAGTTATCTTAGGATTAAGATAAGTAGAAATTGCCAAGTAACATTTTGTAGTGGATGCCTGTTGCATGATCTTTCTTTGTTGCTAAGATATCTGTTCACTATTGCATCAAGCTTGGTTCTGTTATAGCTGGCGCAATTAAATCAAAATTATCTGCCAGAAAGGAAAAGAGCGGAGAAGTGAAGGGTTCTGTGGAAAAAGGGAAGCGTCAGCGTGGTTCATTTTCTTTCTATGGTGGAATGCAGGTTTCATTTTATTGGATTACTTTTGTAAATTTTATGTTTTTGTCATTTCTATGATGTCTTATGTAGCATGTTATTATTCTTCTGTTAAAGTTACGACATTAGTTGTAAAACACCGGTTTGGATCTTTGGGGCACATTACTTATTTTCATATCTAAATGCTTTATCGTTGTGTTCTGTTTTCTGTCTTGTGCAGACACTCACTGATGTCTTGTGCAACCAGCTTGGCAAAGATGAGCTTAAACTGAACTCAAAGGTTTTATCATTGTCTTACAGTCACGATGGGAGGTCTGCGTTAGAAAATTGGTTTGTTTCCTGTGTTGATAATGATGACAAGAGTTCACAAATTTATCTGTTGATGCTGTAGTCATGACGGTTAGTATATATTACTATTATAAGAACATGGGTTTTGCATTTTATTTACTTTCACATGAAGGCACTTGGTAATTACCATGTCATCATGCTTAATAAGCCATGTCTTATGCATCTGTCGGCCATGACCAAGGTGTACCAATAGAAGAATATACTTCACAAGGCATGGGTTGGGGCCTTGGCCGTAGACAATTCAATTCTACCGTGTCCCCCATGCATCATATAACTATTACTTTTGTGGAAGGACTAAATATTAGTTGACAGGGTTTCTTCTCTGCCATAGGCTCCACTGGGTAACGTCAAAGAAATCAATGTTACAAAAAGAGGAACTATCTTCCCTCTTGATTTTCTTCCTGAGGTATTTGTAACCTTTCTTTCCAACCTACATCATTGGAATTTGAAACAACAAAAAGCTTGATAGAAGTTGTAGCTTATATTTTGCTGTCTTATAACAGGTAGCTTATGTACCACTATCAGTGATAATAACCACTTTCAAGAAGGAAAATGTTAAGAGATCCCTTGAAGGATTTGGAGTACTTGTTCCCTCTAAAGAGCAGAAAAATGGCTTAAAAACTCTCGGTAAGGCTTGACATTATCCCTAGTGACTTCCAGTAACTGATACATCCTCCTAATACATTACTACTGCTGTACAGGTACTCTATTCTCCTCCATGATGTTTCCAGATCGTGCACCCAGAGACCTGTATCTGTATACTACCTTTGTTGGGGGAACTCGAAACAAGGAACTAGCAAAGGCTTCAAAGTACGGGAAGTTTCAGTGCTTTTCGTTTTGTAAAAAGCCATGCTTTTCATCCTTTTATTGTGCAATGAATTCTATATAATTCATGCGTGCACTACACATACATACTTGCACAGACACATAAAAAAATACATTCCAACTTTACATGGCTAATACCTTTCTACTTTTGACTATATCTCTAGGGATGAGTTGAAGCAGATAGTTACCTCTGACATTAGGCAGTTGTTGGGAGCAGACGGCGAGGCCACTTCTGTGAAGTACATGACCATATCCGTTATCTCTTCTAGTAGTTAAAAGGATGAATATGAATATCTTAAAGCCTATGTATTACCAATTTTTCGTATACTTATCTATAGCTGGAAATACACTTGATGGCAGCCATTACTATTGGAGCAAAGCATTTCCATTGTATGGGCGTGATTATGATTCAGTTATAGAAGCAATTGAGAAGTTGGAGAAAAATCTTCCTGGGTTCTTCTATGCAGGTAATTACCCACCAACCGTGTGTTTTGGACATAAAAACTTGAATGCTTGATTAGTGATCATGTCCAATCTCCAGCTGGCTGAACAGGCTTTTATTGATTTATTTTATTTTATTTCGGGTTTTGTTTTGTGGACATATGTGGTATTGCAGGTAACCATAGAGGTGGACTCTCTGTTGGCAAATCAATAGCTTCTGGATGCAAAGCAGCTGAACTTGTAATCTCCTATCTGGAATCTTCTTCGGATGAGAAGAGGCGCCACGAAGGATGATCGGCTTAGCAATAGGGTGTGTATCCTTGTACATTGTTGTATTATATGTTTTTCCTTTTTACTGCCATTTTCTTGCTCTTCAAGCTACCATGAGAGACTGGATTATGCTTGCAAAGGGTAAAGTTCTGGCAGTGAATGTCAAAACACATTGCATTGTTTTGTGGATTTTGTTTGAAACTTTGTCTTACGTTCTTGGATTCTCAGAACTTCTGTCGCTCCACCCGGGGTAGAAATTTGATTTGGGTGCGGCCAAGTTACAATTTTTTTTTACTCGAAATCAGAATTTTCATTCTAACTTACATCATTAAGAATCTAAGAATGAGTGCTCTGGCCATTTATGTGTCAACTATGACTACATGGCATACAATATGGGTCCTTGGATGTTCTTTGAGTATGGTAGCCATGGGACAACGTGTTTGACAAAATGCCTCAAAAGATGTCGAGGTAGGGCTTGGTAAGCCAAAGACAATGCAAGTCATTTTAATTTTAGGTATGATTTAATGTGCTAAAGCCTAATTTAGAATTTTATCTTCTGAGAGTGACATAAGGTAAAGATGTCGGACACAATACTTGAAAGAGACCTAATGGCTCAAAGAGGTTGAGGTAGGGCGGGATAATTTGAAGACAATGTAAGTAATTTGAGTTTTAGCTATAAAGTAATGTGCTAAAGCCTAATTTAGAGTTCTATTCTGGGAGACTGATATAATTATAAAGATAAAATGTTCGACAAAATACCTGAAAGAGACCGGAGAAAGGGAAACAAGCTACATGCATTCTCTTTCATAGAGCATAGCAATTGATCCATTGGTTTTATCAACATGACGATAAGGACGATAAGGTGCTAGTGATCTGAAGATAAACTTTCCAAATTTGGCTCCATTATCTGTCACTTGGGTCTGTTCATCAATGGCTTCCAATCTGGTCCCCTTCAAGTGTTGTCCCTTTCTATCCATTTGTAAATCCATCACTTTCACATTCAATAATTTTCCAACTTTTTTGTTTCGGGGTTCTCCCAAGAAATTGTTGTTGCCTAACTCACATGCATGGGATGCTCAAGCAACTTGTAGGCTTACCTCAAAATAAGAGTCCCCTCTTTTATATATGATTGTTTTTGTCTCACTTGTGCCTATGATGGAATCCAATTTGTCTTGCTTTGGCTAATTAGGTTTAGAGACAAATTCACAATCATTTTTCCAAAAACCAAACTTTAATGTATGACAATCATGCCAAATGATTAAGAGTGCTCTTATCAAATTATTGCCTGTTAAATTGCTTTCATTGTGTATCCGAATACAAACATCTATTTATTCACTTTTACAAAATAACCTAATTAGATATGCTTTATCTATCTTATTGACTTTGAATTTTTAGTGAGAGTGGGGCCTAAATATGCTAAAATCCGAAATCAATTCGATTAAAATCGTTATTGGCATTCTGGTTCAAACTCGACAAGATAAAAGTTAAACACTTTGAAAATTCAAAACATTTTGAAAATCATTGGTATCCAAATCGAACCGTTAATATCTATCTTTTTTTTTATTTATATTATTATCACTTAATATTTTTGTCTTATTATGTGTTAATATAGGTGTTCGTTCATCGGATACCCTACCTCACTTAATACTTACTCATTTCGTATTATGCAATAGAATTCAAATTAAAAATTACATTGAAACATAACTCATCATATTTGAAGTTTAAAATGATGAATGTTGATATGTATGAAATAAATCTTCACTCTATGAATGAAATTTTGATGTCAATAAATGAACCCTTGACGAGAAAAGTGAAACTTTGAAAAAAAAAATTATATTTTAAGAGTTTTTTAATGAATAAATTCCATGAAAATTATATATATAAAACGTCAACGATCCAGTAAAAATTTGGACGAAATAGTTTTTATCTATTTTAAAAAAACCAAAATATATCAATTTTTTAATTTTAATGATTTGAATTTGAGTGAACCCTACGTTTGATGCACCATGCTTTGTTTTAGACTTTGGATTATTGCCAAACACCAACATGGTGCTATTGTCAAAAAGTTCAAAAGTAGTTGGCCTTGTTTAAAAATCAAAAGGTGGATATATTACCCATTGAAAAAGCCAATAATATCATCAATTATTTATCATATTTAAACACTAAAACAAAAAAACAAGTGGGTCCAATATAATCCAACCCAAAGTTTTGAACTTGGGATTGAATGAGTGCGTCAGATGCCAAATCCAAATACCAAAAAGAAGAAATTCAAATTCCAAAGCTAAAGGAAAAAAGGCAAAAAGCCCTACTGCCAAGCCAATATGCCTCTTTGCCTCTTTGTGCGGGCTGTGAAATTTTAAACAACAACAATTCTCCAATAATGTGCTCCTACTTCTATGCTTCTTTTGAGGCACAAAACCCTACCCACCGGCCACCGCCACCGCCACCACTACCACACCAAACTCCTTTGATATGCACGTGGATGTCACTATGTTTTAGGGCAGGGGTCCTTTATTCATAGGACACTCTCCATAATTAAACAAAATTTTATATCAACCATTTACGGTGGTTTGATAGTGAGAGGTACCAGCTTGAGATATCATTATGTTTTAGGGCAGGGGTCCTTTATTCGTAGGACACTCTCCATAATTGAACAAATTCTTATATCAACCATTTATGGTGGTTTAATAGTGAGAGGTACAAGCTTGAGAGATGTCTTAATTCTTTAATTTATTTTTTTTGAATTATTTTTCTGTAGTCAGCTTCTAAAGCGTAGATAAGTTAGTTTGAGAAAATGACTGAGATCTTTTGAGTTGTAAATCCAGACATTATCAATCATTCGATTCTTCGACCGTTTCACGAATTTTCAATTACACTTTCTTATTTGACGAAATATGAATATAAAGTAAATTCTCATACATAAAATACATTCAATATATACGTTTTAATTACGTTTCTCTATCTTAACCAAAACCAAAAAAAAAATCGTAGAGGATGATGTGATGGCCGATGTAGTTAGATACTTCTACACAAGACTTCTCTTTGTTCTTTTTCAAATTGGATTTCTTGATTTGCAAGTGTTAATTTGTTAACTTTAATGAAGTCGTTCTTACAATTATTTATAATTATTATTTGGTGATGAGGGTTTCATGGGATTCTAAAAAGTGTACAGCTTTGCAGCAACGTGGTTTTTTGCTGCCTTCAAAACAGCCGGTCTCTCTGCAACGTGTAAACGGGGCCCAGAAATCCATTTCATTTCCCACCAAACCTCCCACTTTTTTGACCAAAGTAATTTACTTTGCTTTACTTTCACTTGTAATGGGAGGATAAATTATAGAAGGAATTGATTTCTACATTTCGTAAATTATTTGAAGTTACTTTATTTCTCATTTGAATGTTTTTTTTTATCTAGTTTTTAAAATTACTCTATTTCTTATATTTTATTTTTTTATATAAACTATTTGGGAATCAATAATTATTAGTTAGCGATCATATTAGATATAGAGTTGGTATTAAAGAAGACAATAAAGAAGAATTTTGTTAGAAAATTATTGATGAGCTATGTATAATATTTAAATCCTATATAGAAAGTGAGAGAAATATGAAGTGGGAGAGTAGAATTATCGAGAAAAAAAATTCAAAAATTTTACATAATAAAATATTTAAATTAAAATTTAAAAGGTAAATTTGGAAATTTGACTTATAAAACATAAGAAAACATTAAAATAAAAAAAAGAGTACATCAAATAATTTGTACGGTGCATAAAGTAATTTGTGAATTGTGAAAATAAGAGTACATCAAATAATTTGTAAAGTGTCAAAATCAATTCTCAATATAAATCTGAAAAAAATTACAAAACATAATATATATTCAAATATTCAATTTAAATAATTAGATGTCTATAAATGATAAAAAATTACAAATCAGAATAATTCGACATAAAATTTGAAGAATAAAGAAGTAAACAAATTATTAAATTAAGAACATAAAAAATCAGGGGCATTTTGGTAATTTAAAGCCCTATCAAATGGCACCAAGGGAGGGAAAAAAACCATGTGTCATGTGGTGAAAATTATCAGCGGAATGCAAGGAATTTCACGATATTTTTATTTCTGTGACTCACCACCTCTTCACCTCACCTCACCTCACCTCACCGCAGCCCATTTCCCATTTCAACTTGCATTGCATTTGTCTCTCTCTTTGAGAAATCGGTCCCATTGATCCTCATCTGTCAGTGTATTCTGCAGTCTGCCCACAGAAAAACCGGCAGTAACTAGTAAATGCCTTCACACTGTCTTCTTGTACGGCATTTCCCAACCACCTTCAAGAACGTCACTGTGCCTCTTTAATGGTGTCTAGCTCCACTATTCAAGGTTTTTCGATTACCTTACCTGCATTTATATCCAATTTTTGCTATGTGGGTTCTTCTTTGTTCTCCCAGAAAATTCTTAAAGATGCTTCCTTTGCATGATTATTGATTAATATAGCTTTGTTTTTTTCACGGATTTTAATGAACTTGCTTAACTTTTATGCATTACCCAGGAAACTTGCCCAGTTCAATTTTCAAGGAGGAATCGTCGAGTTTTGGACGTCAAGGAACAATTCATCAAACATTTTCGTAAGATTTATTCTTGGGCCTTGTCCAAATTCACAGTTTTTAGGCGAGTTCAGTTAGTTATGGAGCTCTCTTTTGCTGAGAACTATGGGTAGTTCATGAATTCCAGCTTTAGTTCCATTGCCTGTGATAAAAACTAGAGATTTAGCTTTAGAGCTTGAAAATTTGTGCAATGAGATATTTTCACTTAGTTTCAGTGGTTCTGTCATGGGTTTTGTTCTTCACTCCAAGTACCCATGAATTACAAACCTCTCAGAGCCAAGTCCTACTGCAGCTAAGGAAGCATTTAGAGTACCCTTCCTCATTAGAAGTTTGGGAGAATTACTCTGGGGACCTCTGTACCCTGTCTTCCACTGCTCATATGAGCATTTCATGCCAGGGAAACTCAATCACTGAGCTGAAAATTATGGGAGATAAGCTTGGCAACATCACTGATTTCAACGGATTTGCAATTCCCAATCAGACTCTCTCAGAGAGTTTCTCAATTGATTCTCTTGTCACCACATTATCAAGGTTACCCAGCTTGAGGGTTCTTAGTTTAGTGTCTCTGGGGATTTGGGGGCCACTTTCTGATAAAATTCATAGGTTATCATCTCTTGAGCTCTTAGACTTGAGCTCAAATTTCTTGTTTGGTTTTATTCCTCATAAAATATCTACAATGGGCAAACTTCACACTCTAACACTGGAAGGAAATTATTTCAATGGTACCGTCCCTGATTGGTTGGACTCATTGTCAAATCTCACCATTTTGAGCTTGAAGAACAACCGATTTGAGGGTCAGTTTCCTTCTTCAATATGCAGAATCAAGACACTTTCTGTTATTGCCTTGTCTCACAATGAACTTTCTGGAAAGTTACCTGATATGGGTACTTTAACCAACCTTCATGTATTGGACTTGAGAGAAAATCATTTAGATTCTGAACTACCAGTGATGCCTAAAGGATTGGTTACAGTTCTTCTTAGCAAGAACACATTTTCAGGATTGGTTCCTGCACAATTTGGTGATTTGGGTCAGCTTCAGCACCTTGACCTCTCATTCAATGATCTTAGTGGACCACCTCCTTGTGCTTTGTTCTCTTTGTCAAGCATCAGTTATCTAAATTTAGCATCCAATAAGCTGAGTGGTTCATTCCCAGAAAAACTGCGTTGTGGTGGTAAACTTGGGTTTGTTGATATTTCTAATAACAAGTTAATAGGTGATCTTCCTTCTTGTCTGGGAAATACTTCATTTGAGAGAGTTGTGGAATTCGGTGGTAATTGTTTGTCGATTGATGCTCGACATCAGCGTCAAGTTTCATATTGTAAAGAGGCTTTTGCAAGGAGCAAACAGTCTAAAGGAAGAGAAACCGCCGTGCTAGTTGTTGTTGTTATCGGAGCTGTTCTTATTTTAGTACTTTTGGCATTTGGGGTTCTTTCCTTCTGTAGAAGGTACCGTTCAAGAAGGACGATTGAACACAACATATTTGCAAAGGCTGTGCCAGATAATTCACCAAATGGTGTTTGCTCTGAGCTCATTGCGAACGCCAGTAAGTAAAAATTATTCAAGTGATTCTTTTACTATTTCTCTTGCCCCGAATCCAAGGCATGATTTTTCACAATGCAATTATGTGTAAGTACCTGTGAATGTTGAAGATGGTAAATTTTTGTTCTATCCTTTCTAGGATTCATATCTCAAGCGGCGAAGTTAGAGACACACGGTGCATTAGTAAGTCGTTTATTCTCACTTGAACAGTTGAAGGAAGCCACAAACAACTTTGACATGTCTTTGTTTTTGGGTGAAGGCACTATGGGAAAGGTATGCAGATGAAGTATAAATTTTGGCCTTAAGTTCTTTTTATTTATGCAATATTGGTTTTCTGCATTTCATTGAGAACAATATGTGTCTATCTCTTTCTCACAGCTCTACAAAGGAAAGCTGGAAAACGGGACATATGTAGCAATCCGATCTCTCACTTTAGTGAAGAAATACTCTATTCAAAACCTTAAAGTTCGTCTGGATTTTCTCTCAAAGCTTCACCATCCTCACTTGGTTGGCCTTTTGGGTTATTGCATTGACAATGGTGGACAAGACGATTCAGCTGGCAACAGAGTTTTCCTTATATGTGAATACTTCTCCGCTGGCAATTACCGTACCTATCTGTCAGGTCAGTATTTAATTTTCATTACGAAGATTTCAGATTTTGTATTGAATTCTCTCAATCTCTGATCAAGCTATGTGCATATATGTAGAAAACTATCCAGAGAAGGTTCTCAAGTGGTCTGATAGATTAGCAATTCTAATAGGAGTTGCAAAGGCTGTGCATTTTCTACATACTGGGGTTATTCCGGGTTGTTTCAACAACCGATTGAAAACCAACAATATTTTACTTGATGAACATCGGATCGCGAAGTTGAGTGACTATGGGATGTCCATCATCACAGAAGAAAGTGACAAACTCGTGGCATGTTTCTTCAGTTGAATTAATCTTTTGACTTTGCAATGTTTGTTATATATGGTTGCAGTAGTTAATTATTCTGATGCATACTATTTCTTCCGCAGGCAAAGGGAGAAGGACCAAAAGGACCAAAATCTTGGTATGGAATGTTCAGATTGAGGCTGTTTCAATATTTCGAAAGTCAATTACAATTGTTAACTCTGTTTGTTTTTTGGTTCTTTCAGGAATAGAACAAATATGGAGGGAGACGTTTACAACTTTGGCTTCATACTACTTGAATCACTTGTTGGGCCTATAGTAAGCGGGAAAGGAGAAACATTTCTGCTAAATGAAATGGTGAGTATGCTGAATGAAGCCTTGTTTTCTTCTCTAATCATGATTATAATTGCATAGCTTATTGAATTCAAGGTTTTTTTGAATTTAAAATGGAGGTCATTTCATTGTGAAGCGATTAATGAGATTAGTCATAGAAGGAAACTTATCAAATCCAATCTCATCAAAATAGTAGGATTAGAACATGGTTTCCTTCTACATGTACCTCACAATGAAATTTGATTCGCCTAAACCTTCAAAACATATTGAGTTTTCGAATGATCCAATCCTATCCAATATTACTCACCAAACGAACCATTACAGTTGATGTGGTTTTTGCTACATCTGGAACTGTACATTTGATCTGTACTGTTGATAATTCATGAACTGCAAACAGGCATCGTTTGGCAGCCAAGACGGCAGAAGAAGAATTGTGGATCCGATTGTATTGACGACTTGCTCACAGGAGTCATTATCAATTGTGGTATCCATTACCAAGAAATGCATATCTCCAGAAGTGTCATCTCGTCCCTCTTTCGAGGATGTGCTTTGGAATTTACAGTATGCAGCTCAAGTCCAGGCCACTGCTGATGCTGACCAGAAATCTGATTCCACATCCTAGTTTACTCTACTTGCAAGTTTTTGCCTTACGCTTGTAAAAAAAAAAAAAAAACAACACTAGTTAAGTAGCCAGGCCTGTATTTTCCACATAAAAATGTAAAGTTGTTGATTTCTAGTACAATGCTAGTGATTTTTGAAGTTCAATTTCCCAAAGTACCGTTCATTTTTTTTTATATGATGATGATGATGAATGATGACGGGGGACCGGGAACAAAGTCCCGGACTGGGAACGTGAACGGGACGGAGTTGGGTCGGCCCGGATGTGGGTAGTCCTGTATTTTCCACTTTTTCTTCTTTCTTTATCATTGTGGATTTGTGGCTATGGCTGTGTTAGAGAATGTCATTAGATATTACTTGTTTTTTCTTTGAATTCTAGCCGCTCACCATAGTCTTGTAAATCATTGACACAGTTGTAATGTGGGTTTGATGATATTGATGGGTTAAAGTTGGCATATGTGCTCGCTTGATGTGTCTCCTCCTTTTAATGGGAATTTTATTCTTTCTTTAATAAAGTAGTTTTATCTCCTCCCAAAGACACACATATCTATTTTGGGTGAATGTCCTCCTTTTTTTTCTTAGTTGATTATGAATTTTTTTAAATACACGTGTGATAATTAGAATTACTATTTTTTTTCTAATATCATACGAAGATAATTTATATAAGATATTAAATTAAACATAAGATTGTTTGATAATTTTTGGGACTAATCTCCGTTTTAAGTGCGGTTTGTTCCTGACTATAAAATGTTTAATCAAATTTCAAACTCCTATCCATTAAATATTAAAAAATTCGTCATTTAAAAATTAAAATTTAACAATTTCATCTCACTTTGTTGCAATTTCCTATTTAGTTTTCCCATAAATAAAAAATTACTCTTTAGCTTGCATAAAAAGTTTGTGTGAACCAGCCAAGTGGAGTGGTTAGAGTCAGATTGAAATCTTAAAATATAAGGGAAGGAAGGAGTTATAAATAAATAAATATAGATTCCTTACAATATTGAATATGAAAATAAAAAAAATGTTGGTCATGGGTGTTGGTGCTTCCAACCTGAATTTATATTTAAATAAAGATAATCGATTTTTGTTCTTCTTTCATGCAATGCCAAACTCCATCCCTCCCCATTATCATAATTCATAACCTAACTTTGGATGTTTGTTTTGAATTCAATGGAAGTGGACATTCCAACCTCCTCAAGGCCATCACTTATATGATACCATGCTTACATTTCAAGCTCTTACATATAACTACATTGCCATGAAAATAGCAGTTTGGTGAAGGGTCAAAGTTATTGATTTTGATTGTGTGTTGTTTTGATTTCAATTTTAGTGACTATGATTTATTTTCTTTCTATCACACCGTTCGGGTTTTTAGCGATTTTTGTCGCTATACTTTAAATTGAACGAGATGGCTTGTAATATACATTTGTACGAGATTAATTTTTGTTTATATGAGATTTTGAAATCTATATAAGGTTGATAACAGGCCATAAGCAACGTTTATCCACCCATGTAGTCATAAGTAGGGATGAAAATATATATAATATCCGAGATATTTTCATCAATATACCTATATTTTGGAATCTTGACATAAAAATTGAGAGAAAAGAAATTTAAGTGTCTCGCATACAAATAGGAAGAAGACAAATTTACCCACAGTTTCCACGATATCTATATTAATCGTATATAAATATTATTGAGTACTTAAATTTTTTTCAAATTTCATTCAAAATTTTCAAATTTTAAACTGAATTTTCAACATTTTATTGTTAAACGTAAAATATCAATATCGATATCGAAATATCCGTCAATTTTCTATAAATTTAACTATTGATATTTTTGTAAAAAATAAAAAATTCATTATTAGTTATAAGAGACATCAAACAACATCTAATATGATTGAACACGAAGAGTATATAAATTTTAAATTTATAGAAAAAAAGTGTAGCTTGATTTCGACAAGGAGTTGTTGGCATATTGAAAAATTTGTTTACAAACTTTCTGAAGGTAATTTTAATTTAGGTTCTTATTTTTATGATTTAAAGCTAATTGAGAAAGAAATAGAAAAATAAGAAATATATCTAAGAAAAAAAAATAAAAAGAGTAAAATATTAACATACGTAATGGGCCTTTTGAGTCCAATACAAGGATTATTGGCGGGCCAGCTCAAACTCAAAATCTAACGGCTAATCTGACGGTGGCGGGGGCTCCACTTTCCCGGGGGCTGTGCTCGACAGTGTTGATGCATGTTTGATTACAACAGCAATGTGTCGGCGGGTACCGCCAGAACCCCACGCGCATCACCACTCCAGATCTATTCACGTGCTTTCACGCTCCCACTGTCACCGACTGAGTCACCTCGTAGTCTACTCGGCGACTGTTACTTCACATTCTCCGAGTTTGAACTACGAGTTAGTTGAGAGTATCAGTCGAGGCGTCGCAATCAGCCAACGTCAAGACGACGATCAGCATGAATCACCGAACCATATTCCTCCAACACGACACCGTTTCGTCATGTGTAGACAAATCATCTCCTCGTGCTTATAAAAGTAGTAATTTTTATTTTATTGAAATTCTCAAATCGCCATTGTCATCTTCACTTTATTGAGCACTCGCTCACTCGCGGCTTCTTAGCCTCTCAGTCCAGAAAGCCTACGCCATTCAACACAGAGACCATTCGTCTTTTCGTCTTGTCTCCCTGGCATTTCCTCCATTGTTGTCCACTAATTTCACTGGTAAAGTATCTTTATTGTTCTTGTTATTCTGCTTCTTTTTTAGGCTTTTTTTTTTGTACTTGTAATCTGCAATGTATATTGCTTTGTGTTTGCTCTGAGCTTCTTTGGGTTTGAAATCCTGGATCCGACGCTTTTGATGAGCTCAGCTTGTGATTTTTGAGCTCTTTTATATGCAAATTTGTTCTTAATTATTAGCATATGCTCGAGTTTGCTGAGCTGATAAGTCTTACGTTTTTTTAAAATTTACTTATGTTTGTGTTTTTGAGTGTCGACGTTTGGTATTCAATGAAAACGTTTGCTTTGCTTCAGATTTATCATTAGAGTGATGAATGCGATAATTCCTGGTCCTAAAACTCTAAAAGTTAGTGTATTTTTTTTTGTATGCGAAGCGTAGGGAGTATAAGATTTGTGAATGTGAATACTTAAGCGCATTGGAGAAGACGGATTCTGTTTATTTCTGCAACCATGCTTCTAGGAGCGAAGGCGAAGAGCCGGAGGGGTCCCACGGTTCAAATTGATTATCTCATCCATATTCAGGATATTAAGCCTTGGCCCCCTTCACAGTCACTCAGATCACTCCGTTCTGTGTTGATTCAGTGGGAAAATGGCGACCGCAATTCGGGGTCTACCAACCCTGTTGTCCCCTCAATCGGTTCCGTTGTCGGTGAGGGAAAAATTGAATTCAATCACTCTTTCAAGTTGCCTGTGACTCTGCAAAGGGATATGTCTGTTAAAGGTGGTGACACATTTCATAAGAATTTGTTAGAATTCCACTTGTATGAGCCTCGGAGGGACAAGACCGGTCAGTTGTTGGCAACTGCCATTGTAGATTTAGCTGATCACGGCATTGTGAAAGAGACCATAAACGTTACTGCTCAGGTGAACAGTAAAAGGAGCTATAGGAACACTGATCAACCAGTTCTTTATATCAAAGTTCAGCCTTTTGTGAAGGGTCGGACTATCTCCTCATCTAGGGACGACAGCTTGTCCACAGGGGTATCACTAGACCCTTCCGGTGGTGAATCTGTTTCGGCATTAATGAATGAAGAATATGCTGAGGAAGCTGAAGTTGCCTCTTTTACAGATGACGATGTTTCCTCACACTCATCACTGACAACTTCTGCTTTAGAAACAAATCGTGGTTTGTCTCCCCGGAAACAAGAGGTAATGGTTCCCTTAATTTTGTGTTCTCTCCATTTTATAATAACTTAGATAATAATGTGTACTATGCATTTTCGCTTTGAATTGCAGAATGGACAAGAGATTGGGCCTCGACGCACGGAAGGAGATAATGAGAAACACACCTTAACCTCAAAACTAAGGATTGAAAAGCCAAGCTTAATGCTTCAGAATGCATTACATGAACATATGAAGAGAAGTTCATCATGTTCATCATCGATTGATCTCTCATCTGACCCTGCAAGCCCAGTAAATGGTAATACTTCTGTAGCAAACTCTCCCAGCTCGATTTCAACAATCCTAAAAACTGTTGGCTCAGAGACTGGCCCTTCTCCATCAGCATCTTTATTGAATGAGAAGGCTAAGGAGTCCAACCCTAGCAATGGCCATGAATATTTAACTCGTGAGGCTAATCATAATGATAAGACTGTTGATGGCAGAAGAATTACCATGGGGTGCCTGGAGGCTGGAGTTAGTGATGATAGTTATGATAGTTCTCTGGAGGACAATGAAAGAAAGAAACAAGAAGAAAATGGAGATGAAAGTCAGAGTTTTGATGTGGAAAGGCATTCTAGGGAAGGTGGACCATTTTTTGTACATGAAGCTAATGGAAAGCAAGTTCCACTCGGAATGAGGGAAAATATCAAACCTGTTAGGTCTGTTAGGTCGGCTATTGACTCAGCTAAGAACGGGCTGTCCAGGAATGAGCAGAATGTAGAAGTAAAGGAAAATGGCATTCATGAAGACTGTATCAGTGTATCAGGAAACCTCAGAGTTAAGGAAAGAAAAGATGCTAAGGTGTATCCTAGGGATACAAGAAGTGTCATTTTAGAAAGCAAAGTCCATCAACTGGAACACAGAATAAAGTTGCTTGAGGGAGAATTAAGAGAAGCCGCAGCTGTTGAAGCTGCCCTTTACTCTGTAGTTGCTGAGCATGGAAGTTCCATGACTAAGGTCCATGCTCCAGCTCGCCGCCTTTCTAGGTTGTATCTTCATGCTTGCAAAGAAAGTTCCCGTTCTAGGAGAACCAGTGCAGCTAAAAGTATTGTCTCAGGACTAGTTTTGGTTGCAAAAGCTTGTGGGAACGATGTCCCAAGGTACATTTTAATAGCGTTTGTTTTTTGCATTTATTTCTATCTCATTTGTAATCCAGTTGACTTTGAGATTTTTTTAAGCAAAAGTTTTTGGAATTTGTCAGATTTCAGTAATCATTTCTCATGTATGAATTTTAGCATAATGAATGGATCTCTCTTGGTGGACAATAATCCAATTTTTAATTTGAAATTCAGCGGTACTTATTGCATGAAGATCCATATGAGAAAACAAATATGTATTTCTGGCTGCATGGGCCTTACACCTAGGACATGGACCTTCCATTGAAGGTCATATACCAACATCTCTGAAAAGTTAAAATTGGAATAGATAATTGTATATAATCATCCATTATAATGTTTACAGAGGAATTGGCTATCTGATTGACACGCCAAATTAAGTGATTGTAAATGCTGGGAAGAGACATACTGGTCTTGCTGCATGATGTAGAACAGCATCTATTATTTGTTTAAGTGAAATTATCATAATTTTTTTAGAAACTCATTCATTTTCCCTTTTGCCGATTTCAGGTTAACATATTGGCTGTCAAATTCTATCGTGCTGAGAACAATAATAAGTCAGGTAAATGGGGAACTCGGACCACCTATGTCTGGAGGGCCTCCTTCTATTGACAGGAATGGTACTGGTAAAGTAAAAAATAAGTTATCGTCTCCAATAAAATGGAAGACTCCATCTTCCGGGAAGAAAGAAGGAATGAAGCTTTTTAATGGTAGTTTTAGTGACTGCGAGAACCCACATGCATTTATGTCTACACTGGAGAAGATTGAATCATGGATCTTTTCCCGAATAGTTGAATCTATCTGGTGGCAGGTCATAAACTCTTTTCCTCTCTTTTTCGTCGTTGAATTCCCCTTCGATTCTACAATTCTTATTGGATGAGTTTCGTGAGGTCATGAATCTAATTTTTTAACTGTTATATTTGCAGACTTTGACTCCTCATATGCAGTCTGTTGCTTCAAAGGATATTAATGAAGGTGCTGATTCTGGGTCAAGGAGGAACTATAAAAGGACATCTAGTTCAGTTGATCAAGAGCAAAGTGACTTTTCATTAGACCTTTGGAAGAAGGCTTTCAGGGATGCTTGCGAAAGGCTGTGTCCAGTACGAGCGGGGGGACATGAATGTGGCTGCTTGCCTTTGTTGGCTAGATTGGTACATAAATACACAACCATTTCCATTATTACTTCATATCATTAATAAACATCTTCTTTCTAAATGATATAAAATCTTGTAACATCTCAGATCTTCAATGTACCTGTTTTGGGAATTTTCTGTTTTATCTTTTATTGATTGATGAAAACTGATCACTTTTAGATATGGCATTGCAATTTGCATAATATGTGTCATGTGTCCAGGTAATGGAGCAATCAGTAGCTAGACTAGATGTGGCAATGTTCAATGCTATTCTCCGTGATTCTTCTGATGAGATCCCTACTGATCCCGTGTCCGATCCCATCAGTGATTTGAAGGTTCTCCCAGTTGCAGCTGGGAAGTCAAGTTTTGGGGCCGGTGCTCAACTGAAGAGTGCAGTAAGTCATTCAAATTGTTTCTCTCAAGCATTTTGTAATATAATTTCTACCTTAAATTAGTCAAGCCTCAACTATACGCTCTTAATTATAGTAGGTTTTGAAGCTTTTTTTAATGTCAAATCATTATTCTATTCCTCAATCTATGGAGTTAGAACACCTTCCTTGCCTTTTTCTCTTTCCTGGGGTTAAAACTTTACAATTTTATCAGCCAAACATTCCAATCTTCTTGGAGTTCTCTGATATGTGAATGAACAACTATTGAGTTCACTTTCAAGTGAAAAAAAATGAAGTAAATTAGACGAGTTCTTAAGTTATTAAAGATGAAACTGATGCAAGTTTTGCACCTTACTCCTATATGAAAGAAATTCTGATCTTTTCTTTGTTTCTTTTTTATGGTCAACAGATTGGGAACTGGTCCAGGTGGCTAACTGACCTATTTGGTATGGACGATGATGACTCATTTGATGATGATAATGACGATGATGGGAGACAAGATACATCCTTCAAGTCTTTCCATCTCCTTAATGCCCTGAGTGATCTTATGATGCTTCCAAAGGACATGCTCTTAAGTAAATCCATCCGAAAAGAGGTTCAGCATGACAACTCACTCCACCCCTTCCATTCCTGTCTGACTTTCTAGTCCATGGTCGGTAATTTCAGTTCTTATTCATCAAGGCTTGGATTTTGTTTTGAAGGTATGCCCTGCATTTGCTGCACCACTGATCAAAAAGATCCTTGACACTTTTGTCCCAGACGAATTTTGCACTGACCCAATTCCCGGCGTTGTACTTGAAGCCCTGGAAGCTGAGGTTAGTGAGCTGTACTTACATTTCCTTTGTTTCTACAAACTGATATTGCCTGTAAAATCAAAACCAACTTTAGCTACTTTGGTTTTGATGTAGAACACACTTTCTGAGGAGGAGGCTGTCGCAAACGTCCCCTGCACAGGGCCTGGAACAGTATATTTACCACCCTCAACAGCTGCTGTTGCAAGTATTATTGGAGAGGTTGGAGGCCAATCACAGCTGAGAAGAAATGGGTCTTCGGTTCTCAGAAAATCATACACCAGTGATGACGAGCTGGATGAACTGAACTCACCTCTGGCCTCAATCTTTATGGACTCTTCCCGGTCTTCACCGGGTGCAATGAAGCCCGGTTGGGTCTCAAAGGGAAATGGCAATCAAAATGCCATCAGATACGAACTGCTTCGGGACGTTTGGATGAATAGCGAGTAGCTCCATTAAGGAAATGTAGATAAGTATGCGTAGATGAATAATGTGTTTCTGTTCCCGGTTGGAGTTTGTAAATCTGACATTATGTGCTCCTGTTTTGGTCACAATGTCACCATCTTCGATGAATAATGATATTGCTGTACAAAAAAATGATGCAGTTCTAATAGATTCAGACATTCTATAGCGGAGTGTGCCTGCAGAATAATTTCCAAAAAGAGAGAGAGAGAGAGAGAGAGTGAAGTTCCATTAGATTCAGTGGACTTTGTGCAATTTCTTAATAATCGTATAAATAAAAAGGGCTTATTTAGCTTTGAAATATGACATCAGTTCCCTCTCTGCCTCTCAACTTTCATCTCTCATCCACTACATTACAAACTTGCATCCTCATGTTGCAAGCCACATATAACAAAATAACACTAAAAATACCAAAACTTCAAAACCAAGTTGGATAATTCAACAATGGAACTCCAACCACCAACTCTGTAACTCTCACATCTTACATATTTACTATACTATGCCGGAATGCGGGCAACCTAGGAGCCTGAAAAAGATCCGGGCGAAGTCTCTAATCACGCAGTTAGTTTCTGGGAAGAAGAAGAAGAAGAGACGGCATTTATATGTTGGAGATGTAAAGCAGCCAACAGCCCTTGCCAGGTCTCTCCCGGTGCAGATTTGACTTGAAAATCAATGAGTTTCTTCTGGTTTCTGTAGTACTCGTCTAATGACTCGCTCTGAGAGGAGAAAATGCATTGCTAAACATTAGAAACAGTAAGCTAGCATAAGAAACTCATAATCATCAAACTATCTCAAGACAGTGCATGTCTAAGAAAAGAGCAATGTTGATACCTCATCTGCGTCAGCGTTGGAGGATTTCAGCAGTTTGCTCTGCGAGTGAAGGTTGAGGGGACCAATAGAGTTGCTCATGGTAACATGTTCTCGACAAGCAGAAAGGCTTCCGGTTTCTAGATTCTTCTTCACCAAGTGATCACTGGTGCTTTTAAAATTCACTACCAAATCAATATCAGCAATTTGGTCCACAATCTCCTGGAAAGGCAGAACAAAACAAAGTATTTAGACAATATGAACCACACTTAGCATCCAAAATAAACGCAAACTTCAATGTCTTAAATTTCCCACTTAAATTCCAGAATTCCAAACATAAAGCGCGAAAAATGATTCTAAATTTCTCATAAGTTAAAAAGCTTACAGCTTGAATTCTTGTTCGTGGAATTCCATCAAGTATGAACCCATTTTCACCATTGTAGTATCCTTCTTCCAAACGCTTTGACAACAATGCAAAAATCACTTCGTCCGAAACAAGCTTTCCTTCATTCACTGCGTTCGCAATCTAAATTTCCACAACCGAAAGTGTTCAATTTTCTTTCTATAAAAAAGTGAATCTTGCAAAATAAATTCAAGCAATTGGAGCAAAATCAATTCAAAAAAATTAAAAAAATAATTGAAGCAATTGAAGCGAAACCAATTCGGAAAACAGGTAATAAGGAGATAGGAAAGTGACCTGATTGTAGAGAGTAGAGTGAGGGTTGAGCTCCTGGCGAACGAGGGTGCCCATAGAAATGTGCGGAACGTCCAGAAGCTTCGAGAGCCTCTCGGCGTACAAGTGCTTCTTTACTCCTCGGTCTCCGATCAACACCCACTGTACACCTCTCCCCGGGACCCACCCCTCCGAGTCCAGCATCCGATTCAGACTCACCCTCCTCCGCTCCACCTCCTCTGCCTCCTGATCGTCGTAGTAATAGTCGTCATCGTACTGCAGCTGAGCCGCAGAAGAACCGTATGCTCGCCGCACCAGAAGACTGCGGCGAGCAAGCTGGGACGCAACCATTTGGAGGCGGCTGAGAACGGCCATGGTGGCGGCAGCTGGTAGCTTAGCCTTCGCTAACTGACTCTCTCTAGGGTTTTAGAGAAAGAGGGAGGCTTTTCGTTGTGGAGGAGACAAACGAGGAAGTGTTGGGTTTTGCTGCTATAGAATTGTGAATGCCGTTGTTCCGTGTTTTAATTACGTTGATGCCACTCGTCTTAACCGTTGGATTATAATGCGGGGACAGATCTAGTGCGTCTGCTGCAGATAATACCAACGTGTCATTATCTTGCAAACTCTTCTGGATTGGTTCGGGTTGTAGACAACCACAGCTGCAGAGGGGAAATGCGCGTGTCGGGTCCTGGACTCCACAAGTAGTGGAGGCGACGTTGGTGAGTGCCACGTGGATGATTCTATAGTCAATGCTTTCCATTGAACTAGAACTGCTGCCTGTTGGCCACGTTGGAAGATTTCTTTCGTTTGTCCGTGTATGGGCCTCTTACAAACTAAATTATGTGGGCCTTGACACCTTGTTGCTTTTTGGGCTTCAGTCCAACTCTTCTTCTGCTTTGGTCATTCAGTCTCTTTGATCTGAAAATAAACCTGACAGAATATAATCTTATTTGACATTGATATGCCTTCTTTTCATCTGTCGGGAGGCCTGTAGGACAAACACGGGAGCCATATGCTCCAAAAGAGAAGAACGAAAACTCCCCGACAAAAATGAAACAAGTGAGATGACGAGAAAAAAAAAAAGTATTAAAGCAAGAGGCACACTGGAAATATCACAAGCCGATTATGTCAAACCCTAACTTGGGCAGACTCAACATCCATAACTGCTCTAACTCCACAATAAGAATAGCATCACCAAAACGGACTTCACATAGAAGGAAGAATAACATCATAAAACGTATTTCACATAAGAGGAAGAATAATAGCATCAAACGTACGTCGTATAAGAGGAAGTATGATGCTTAAGATACTGAGAAAAACCGTAACAAAAAAGCAATTTAAAGGATCACGAAAAATTAAAGCTACTAATCGATTTTTCTTTTAGAACCTTCAAGATTCTTAAAGAGTGAGAATTTCTCTTTGCTTGTGTAATGAAACGGCAAAAATATGTTTATGCTTAGCTTTTTATTGCTTGTGCGCACTTCAAAGGTTATGTTCTTATAAGAACACATCTAATGGTAGAGGAGTTAAAGGTAAAGGGTAAGTGGTTAAAGGTAAGATTTAGTCCCTCAAATGCTACTATTCATGACATTCTGCTCAAGATAAAATTTAGTATTTCTAATGAAGAGGGGTAAGAGTCAAAAATTGAAATTTTTATTTGAATTATTTTCTTTAAGATTATACATAGAAATCTTTGCATAATATATCTGAAATAAAATTTAATTATAATTTATTTTATTTAACTTATATGAATATATATATAAATTAAACATTATCATAATGAAGAAATTTTATTTTACTAAAATTTTAATTACATAAAAATCATTAATAAGTCTAATATATAATCATCAATTTAAATTGAAAATTTAAATCAACTAGTGAGGAGGGGAACCAATCTTGATCATTTTGAGGCTGATAATCACCTTCTTGATCATTTTGAGACTGATAATCACCTTCTTGATCATTTTGAGGCTGATAATCACTTTCTTCATGATTTTCATGATAGCTACCACTAAGATTACTTTCTTATCCATTTGTGATTGTCAATTGCATTTTTCTCCAATATTTTTGTTTGTTTGGACTCATCTTTTTGGTATCCTTCTTCATAATTCTATTTTCTCGTTCTATTCATCTTCCGTTCTCTTTTTTCAATTTCAATGTTTGTTCAAATTGTATGCCTTCGCATAGTCTTCATAGCTTTTCTTCCTCAATGCTGCCTCTTCCAAATTCTGCAATGCAATGGCTTCCATGGTGTCATACAATCGATTATTATCAATCATATGTGACTTTTTTTTTCTGAGCTTCTTTTGATTCCTTACTTCCTGGAGGTCTTACAGAAGAACCTATATTGGCTTCAGGATTTTCCTCTTCCTTATCTTCATCCAAATTAATTGAATCTTGAAGTGGTGATGAGCCAAATGGAGATTATTTCAGACTCTCTCTGAGGTGGATCTTTGAAATACTCAAAAATTTTACATATTTCCCAACAATGATGAAACATAAATTGCGGATTCATTGTTGCTTTTATAATAGACCCATGCTTGTATCAGCTAAATATATAGTCAAGAACAATTGATTAATTTAAAAAAAAATGTGCACAATGATACTACATTTATAAATTTACAAATTCTCACCTCATCCATCTGATTGACACCGCTACGATGAAAATTCGCAGCTTGTTTTGAAGCCCTTTGTCACTCTTTGAGCATCGGTCGTAATTTTTTCCACCTATTTGAAAACCCCTGAACAATTTAGATACCTTCCACATGACCATCCCAATTTTGGATATAATGGTTTCAAACATGTACCCAGAATGTGTTGTTTGTTTGATCTGCTCCTTCAATTGCATTTGAAGCGACGACTGCCTAAGTTTTGCATAACATCACTTCTTCTTCATTTGACCATTTATGATTTGGTGTCATATTTTTATGAGTAAATATTAATTTCCTGTGGATATTTAAATTGATATATTAACAACAATAATAATATAATAATATTACAAGTATCAAGTTAGACTTCAATAATAATAATAATAATAATAAAACATACAACTATCAATTTAAATTGAGAAAATATAATAACCAACAAATAAATATAAACAACTAAATCAAAAGAAAAAAAGTAAGTAAATATAAACAAATAAATCAAGAAAAAAAGCAAAAGAAAATGTTAATAAATATAAACAAATAAATCGGAAAAAACAAAAATAAAATGCTAATAAAATGAACAAAATGCACCGTTTTGTAGTTTGGTCGTTTGTAGAAAATAGAAAGTTCTAAACTCTCTAAATCGTTCTCAAACGATTGAAACAGAGAGCACCGAGTGACGAGGCGAGAAATGGAGAGCTTCCAACGACGATGGGTTCTAGCGACGAGGCAAGAGATGGAGAGGATCAAGAGATGGAGAGGTTCCAGCGACGATAGGTTCCTACGACGAGTGGTTCGTTGTGTTCCAGCGACGATCGTGAGGCCTTCCAATCTGAGAGGTTCAAGAGGTTAGATCGCTAATCGAAAGGTGAGTGAGTGTTGGGTTTTGTAGGCAAAGGTGAGTGAGTGTTGGGTTTTGTAGGCAAAGGTACTTAGTGATTGAGTGATTTTTGTTTTTTCCCAAATTGTAAACCCAAATTGTTGGTCCATGAAGGATTTTTGTTTTTTCTTCTGTTTTTTTTTTCCAATTTATGTTCATCTGTGAAGGATTGCATGTTTGGATTGTTGAATTGATCGATATAAACATAATGAAATTATAATTATAAATGGTAATAATAAAGAAAAATCAAAATAAAAACCTATCGGCTAGTTCCTACCCAAACCCGAATAGAAAAGGTAATAGTCAATTGGGTTTAGTTCGTTTGTTCTAATATTGACTTTTAGACAATTGATTTTAAATTCGAATCTCGATGACATATTATAAATTGCCAAAAAAAAAGGAACATAAAAGGTAATTTAAAAATCCTAGGTACATCTCATGCCACCTCTGAATAGGAAGATCTGTTAATTTCTCTATTCACGATTTATTGAGGAAGAATAATGGGAACAAGATTAATAGCAAGCTAGCACAAGGTGTCGCTATATTGACAGTACTACAGCCAGATTAATAGCAAGCTTTTGATTCCTTTCATTATTATTGCAATTTGCTTCAGGACAATTGTTTAGAAATTGGAAGCATATATATCTCTCGATCATGGAAAATACTATTTCAAATTGGGAATATCCTTCTTAATGAGTCTCCCTCGGGTGCTTTCTGCTCCATTTTCAGAGTTCCGGAGTTGATTCGGAGACACAACATGGAGGTATATACCCAATGACGGTTTCTGAACTTAAATTTTGAATAAACTAAATTTATATATTATATTTTGAATATACTCCACGGTACGAGTGAAGAAGAAGAAGAAAATGGGTACACACCCAAATTTTTTTGAAGAAAGTAAGTGAGAATAAAATGGTGAGATATATGGATTTGAAGAAGAAGAAAAAATAAATATGGCTGAAGCGTTTATTGCGGCTGGTTGCAGTCTGCCTGTGGGAGAAGCTCCCATTACTAACTTCAATATGTATAAAATTGAAATGGACTATTGCAACTTTTTTTTTTGTTTTGTTTTTTTTTTAAACTTCAAATTGGGTTACAAATGAAACTGAAATTGGCTACACAATAAAACTAAAATGGGATATAAACATATTGATATTGGGGTTGGGCTGCTACATTTTTGTTTTGTTTTTTAAACTTCAAATTGGACTACAAATAAAACTAAAATGAATTATATTATGATGGATTAGCCCATAAATATGTAAGGGAGTAAGCTTGGGTGGGAAGGGCTATAGCCCTTCCAGACCAAGCTTGAGCCCCATCACTGCATATACCCCTTCCATTGTCTCAATCGGACCCTTCCACAAAGGTGGCCGCCCACAATTCCAACTCATGCAAAATGTAAAACGCTGGTATTTGCGATGCCTGCTCAAACACTGGTATTAATTCACCAGCTGAATATATATATTCAATCAGGTAAATGCTCCAATAATATTAATATTCACTCTGAGAATTAATTATCATTATTATTCTTAATAATGAATAATTCTTATTGATATTAAATTATTATAATTGTCATCATTATTCTTAATAATGAACAATTGTTATAATTATTAAATAATATCTTAAATACAAAATCAACGGATCAATCAGAATGCTCCATGATTCTCAAGGCTTCCCTGTAAATAATAGAGCTCATTTCACTTTCAAGGTAATTCGTTCTTTGTGTTGAAGTATTTTTTCTTCATCTCTCAAAACTTACTTAAGCATCAGAGTGTTCTTAATTGAACAATTTTTCGGAACCTCAACTTTAACTTTGATTGTCTCTTATTTGCTATTTATAGGGATTGTGAAGATTTTACAAGCAAGTATAATCTCTGCTTCAACCGTTTGCAATAGCAACAACTTCTAAATTTATGAAAAAAATAATAAGCTAGTTTTGCTACATAAACCGTGAGAATGGTTTCCCAAAAAGATAAAAAAAAACTTTAAAAACATTAGTTTTTGCTGCAAAAGGACTAGTAATAACTAGGGTCCACATTTTTTGTTAGTTATTCCTAAAGGGCAAGCTAAGTATAACTGTTCCTTTACCTCATCGATCATTTTATCTTTTAATTTATATTTAAAACACTTATTGGAAATAGTTTTTATTTTTTATTTTTTTTTTAAATTTGCACTTTAATTTGAATTTAATCTACCACTAAAAATTATCTAAACTCATATTAGGCTTGGTCCATACAGATTAAAGAATATACACGTCATCAAAATCCAACAGTAACTAAATATATGGTTTCGTTTTGCTGCTTTCCGAGGTGTTTTGGTTTTGTCTTAGCTAAGGTACAGTACGTGAAGCAAGGATTGCTTGGTTGAAAAATCACAACGAAAGAACAACCTAAAACTCACGAAAGACTGCATCAGTTTAGGATTCTTAAAGGGTGGGAATTTTTCTTTACTTGTGTAATGAAAAGGAAAAAAAAGAAAATATGCTTATGCTTGGATTTTTATTGCTTGTGCACACTGCAAAGGTTTTGTTCTTTATGCACTACAAAATCCACTGCGCAAGTGCTATAAATACCGTAAGAAATAGCAAACAAATGAACAAAAAAGAGTTGTAGTTGGATCCCTATAACAAAAGGAAGAAGCATATAAATTTATTTTGTTATCTTGTCGATCCCTTTTTGATTGCTGAATTTTTTCGTCCAACGACGTCCGCAGGCCTGCATTTGTTTGATTTTCAGGTACATATATATACATGTTTCTCTTGATGTGTCTCATTTTATCTCAAAAGCATATATACTTACTAGGTTATTAGCTCCAGCCTCTAGCTTTAGAAATGAGTTAAGGGTATTAACGTAACTTACAAAATGAGCCATTCAATTTTAAATAATGCTTATATTCTACCTTAATGATATATTCTCGTACTATCACTGTCATTTATCTTATTATAGTTACACATATATCATAATTAAAACTGTTCAAATTCTAAATCATTATTTTATGATCATTCACGAAAAAAACAACGAAATTGAAGATAATTTAGTCATTTACATATATCAACTAAATATAGACGGTTTACCATGAGTATTTTAATTGTTACGAAAATCATTCATTTATTTTATAAATGCGAATGGCTAAATGATGACCTCTAATCTTTTTTTATTTTTGACTAAGATGATCTTGAAATGATGATTTAGCGAATGAACCTTCTGATTACGATTTAGGAAGTTTATTTTCACTCTATTTTTTACTTGCTGGATTCTGGCAATTCCTACATTTGGTAATTGATATATATGTGTGTATATACATATTAAAGGTAAGAAGAAGTTATTATATATGATATGGACGACATCATTACTAAAAATATATATATTTTGAATTTCGATAAATCTTTCAGTAAGGAAAAATTAATTTTAGATTAGCACACCTTTAATTTCAATTATAAGTTTATAATTTTATATGTACATGGTGTTATTACGTAACCTATGTCTAGTAATGTGCTACAAAGTTAATGTAATACAGATGCACTTGCGGACATATAGAAACTAATCTTCAATAGGCCAGCCGACTTTAAAGTCCAACAGAAATTTAGAATTATTTTAAATCATTAGGCAAACAGATTTCGGGATTTGAGGAGAATACCCAATTCAGCTTTGAATCTTGCTGCAATATTTCAGTCCAAAATTTCGAATTGATAGCTAATTTAAGAACTTTTAGGCCAAAATTTCTGACTTTGTATATGAGATTGGGAGTGAGATTACAAGAGTATTCGAATAATTATAATAATCTATAGAATCATAAATTATAAAAAATAAATAATTATAGTCGTTGTCTTAAAACTCATTAGAATTCTTGAATCTACTTTAATCTTCATCGTAAAATTTGAAATTATGATTGTTACTGAATTAATGCCTTTTTGGCTCTTGATAATTTTTTTTTATTGAAACCATCCTCGACACTTGCGTCTATGGTTTTTTCTTTCTGGTGGAATTTTGATGAATACGGCTCTTTGAGAATGTTATTATTTTGGTCATTCCAATAATTTGAAGGATAGTATTTGTATCGATCTCATCGTGGTGGTATCATTTTGTATTGCTCTTTTGATTTATTAATTTTTTTCCACGTACTATAATCGAAATGATTTGTTCTTTAACTTATCATTATAAGATGGGGTAATTATACGTAGGTCCTTTTTTAGAGTCCAAATTATAAATTAGTCCACTACAGTAAATAGGAACTGTAAATAAGAAATAACTTTATTTTTTTATTATTTGTCAAAATGCATCATTAGTTTTAATCATTTAATTTTTAAAGAATTACAAGTGTGCCACTATATATCATATAGTTTGATTTTATTTTACATAATTTACTTATAGCAATTTTAATTGTACATAAAAATGCAATTTATCTATGAGAATTTTAATTGTATAAAAAGGTATATTATATGCAGTATACCTCTCTCAAATAGAATAGATTAATAAATTTTAATTGTAAAAAAGGTATATTGTATGCAGTATACCTCTCTCAAATAGAATATATTAATAAAAATACAAAGAAGATTATTAATTTCCCTACAAAAGAATAAAACAAAGCAGGTAATTAATAATTTACATATGAAGGAATAAAACCAATTTTTTTATAAAATAAATAAAGTACATGTGAGTCTATAATTATTCAAAAGTATCAAATAATATCTGAGAAATTTGGTGGATTGAAATGATTTTCATTCCTAAAACACATCTGAAAATATAAAATTTAGTTAGAATTACCTTATAAAATAATTTTAAAAAATAAATATAAAATATTAATATCTAAAATTTGATTAATATCTAAAATTTGAAAGTTACTCATCCATATCTGAAAAGAGTATAAACGGTATTAAAAAATTCAAAAAATAATACAATATAAAAATAAAATAAAAATCTTAATAATATAATAAATGACTATTTTATATGTTATGTGCACTATTTTATATGTTATATTTAAAAATTGAACTAATTTATAATTAATTCTTATAAAATTTATCTCTATTTAAAATAAAAAAATATTAAAACTCATTTAGTTATTCAGGTGTATTATATAGAATAATAATTTTAATAACAATTAATATCCACCGTGGAAATTGTTTACTTAAGTGGTACATAGAATATTTAGAGACTTCGCCAGAAAACCATCGGCGAGATTTGCAGAATTCTCCCACCATTTGGAATTGGGCGTTTAGGGACAAAGAGAGAGAGAAAGGATTTTCCAGATTAGTTCTAATTTTTTTAAAAAAATTATTTTAATATAAAATTAATAAAATAATGTCACGTTAGATCTCCCACCATTTGGAATTGGGCGTTTAGGGACAAAGAGCGAGAGAAAGGATTTTCCAGATTAGTTCTAATTTTTTTAAAAAAATTATTTTAATATAAAATTAATAAAATAATGTCACATTAGTTTTTTTAACATCGTTAGTAACGAAAAGTAATAGTTGGTGTAATAGACTCGACAAAATGAGGGTTTAACGAGGACATTGTAATGATTTGATGTTTGAGAAGCAAATTGAAATTTAATTAAGGTGAGTTCAGAGAGGATTTAGAGTAATAAGTCAATTGTTAAATTGTTTATATATATAGATGATTAAAAAACAAAATGAAACTTATAGAAAGATTTTCATTGATGCAAAATGTTGTGAATATTATTTTCAGGATAATATATTATTCACAGGCTAGTTGGTGATGAACAGGTGAATAAACATATAGAGAAAACGATGGAGTATCTCAAAAGAACTCGCTGAATATACCTCTGATCGATAGTACCCCCATTTCTGTCCCGCCCAAAAGACCAAAAGTTTCTCGTATGGCTCGTCCTGTAGAAAGAGGAGAGGAAAATGTAGAGATTGGAAGGGGAGAAAAAGATGGTGATAGTACCTCCATTTCTATACGCGATTTATACATTCCAGATGCAGTGACAACTTCCATAACCGAACAGCTGCTTGGTGATTCGCCTTTGACTGCTTCCATAACCCTAGAAAGCTTGACCGAAGCCATAACGAAGTTGAATATTAGCGCCCGCCAATGTTACTCAGAGAAGTTTGATGACATTGGTGACGTGGAGTTTATAGAGATGATGATACTTGACGGTTGCTTCTTGTTGGAATTTTTTCGGAATATGCTACGTTGGAGGAAATCAGGAAAAAATCTCGAGCACGACAAAAATGACCCAATTTTTAATCTGGATTATGTGCAGCAGTACCTGTACCATGACCTCTTGCTACTTGAAAATCAGTTGCCTTGGTTTGTTCTCGAGCGTTTATATGATCTAACTGTTGACAAAGAGGCGCCGCCTCTGGAACGCGACACCTCCCTTCCTCAGCTGGTGGGTCACTTCTTCGGATTACAAATGACTGATGAAAGCTATCGCTTAAAAGATGGTGAAGTTTTTCATCATATACTTGATCTCATAAGAAGTGTCATGGTTAAATCCTTCAATAAAAACGCGCCTGATGAAAAGGAACAACACTGCATGCAGGTATTAATATAAAATTAATTATATATTAGTCTTTTTTTAATAACCAACTGTAATAATTATCTATTTGTTGATGACGCCGCATGTTATTCCATGCTGTATCGTTGGGGGGAAAGAAAAAAAGACGACAGATCAGGTTCCACATTAATGTATTTTTTTAATATGAATTTGCTCTTCTAATATTACTTTTATTATTTAAATCAATTTATATGTTTTGAATTCATGAATTTCATATTATTTTAACTACTTTATTTTTATATAGAATTTATCTGAGAAGTGTTTGAATTTGAAAGGATTAATTAAGTCTTGTTTCTCTCTAAATAGAAAACATAATTAAGTTTTGTAAAAATTAAGTGTGTTTATTTTTCACTAATAACTTGTGAAAGCGGTTGAAGACATCACTATGAATTAAATTGATTAATCTTATTATTATACATAGAAACAAAATTTTATGGCAAGACAAATGAGAAAATATTTTTTAGATTGAAAAAGAAACCTAATATTAGCTCATTTAATAGAAAAATAAATATAATATGATCATGTGATGGAGGTATAAAATAAAATCAAACAAAAACACCACTCAATGAAAACTAAAAGGCAACATATATAAAATAACCTTTGTTGCCCTTGAATTCTTGTACTCTTCCCATTATCAATGAAATTTAGTATTCAATCAAAAAACCTTTTTTTATAGGTGAATTAATTTTTGCTTAATTGGATTGTATATTCAATATCAAACTGGATCTGTATCGAATAATCTCATTATATATACATGTATGGAAATCTTGAGTATGTAGTTATATAAAGGAAAAAATACAATGCACTACATAGAATTATATATGAACTTTTAAATATCGCATATTTAAAAAAGCCTAAACATAAAAAGGAACAATAGGAAACGGAACAACACGAGAAGGAACAACCCGAGAAGGTATATAATCGTGTGGTAAATAATCATCTGACCAAAAATTTACTTATCGTGTAGTAAGTTATTTATTAGACCATTCACTTTGGTTTTCGGGTGGGTCCTACACACGCCATCCGATCATCTGATGAAAAGTTCAGCAAAATTATTAGATATATCATTTACTAATTTAGGTTACTTGGGTAAAAAAACATTTAGAAATTCATGAATAACTAAAATTTTGTATAAAATTGAAGATAAAAAATTATAATTCAATTTTATATGTATAAAAACGGATCAACGATACCACATTTTTAAGTAAT